>CM060386.1:47000539-48200539 GCA_030545235.1 Helianthus tuberosus | reverse complement strand
CCCCCAAAATCCACACGCGGAGTATCACCGCTTGGAGGCGTGACATGACCAGGATCAAGCCACCAATCATATTGAACATATAAGTATAAGTAAAAGTAAGGGTCTGTTTGGTATGGGGTAATGGAATAGGCGGGGGAATGGAATAGACGAGGTAATGGAATGGATGAGGTAATGGAATTGATCATTACCATTCCATGTCTTGTTTGGTTACCATGTGTGAATGGAATGAACAATTACTTTTTGTTGTTTGGTATGCGAAAAAAGACGAAGGAATAAAATCAGATGGCGGTTGTCAGTGATGGGCGATGATGGGGCGTGGTGCTAGGTGTCAGTTGTAGCGGCGGCGGCGGTTGGCGGTGGTGGTGGTGGATGACGGTGGAGGTGATGGTGGTGGCAGTGGTGGTCAGAGGTGGTACCAGCGATGGTGGTGGTCGGAGGTGGTAGCGGTGGTGGCGGTGGGTGGTGGCGATTGATAGCGGTGGCGGCGGTGATCAGAGGTGGCAGTGGCAATGGTGGCGGCGATGATCGGAGGTGGGTGGTGGCGATGATCGGAGGTGGCAGTGGCGACGGTGGCGAGGACGGAGGTAGCTGGCGGCGGTAGGTGGTGGCAACGGCGGTGGCGGGTGGCGGCGGAGGTGGGTGACGGCGGCGGATGACGGTGGTGGTGGTAGTGTGTGGTAGCAACGGTTGTGGATTATGGTGTTGTTAATGAAGGGGGAAGAGGGAATGGAATGGAAAAAAAACAGGGGGGACGGATGGAATGATTTTGAGGGAATGGAATGCATTTTGGAATGGACGATTCCATTCCATCGACCAACCAAACACTCTTTTCTTCATTCCCTCACAATGGTCCATTCCATTCCACCTCTCATTCCTGCATACCAAACGCTACCTAAATGTAATCCGTCACAATACAATTGGTGTTCAATCAAAAACATAGTATAAGCAGCGGAAGCATAGTATGAAAATCCAACACAAGTGTTTAGTTTAAAGAGTCATAAACTTTTCATCAAAACATCCACAATCCGTGCCCACAACGACCGCGCCTCCCATGCAAGCTCCATGAGTACCTGTGGTCCTGCAAGGCATGTAACAGAAAGTCAACAACTAGTTGAACGAGTTCACAGTAAGTAAGTTCGTTGCATAACTATGCGTTATTAACTAAGCCGTTGTGTAGATTCAATTGGTGGGGGCTTCCCATGTTGTATGTACTATCAGTGGGGGCTTCCCATGTTTGTATTTACTATTAGTGGGGGTTTCCCATGTTTGTATTTACTAGACTAGTTATACCATAAGTGTTCTTCTTATCCCGAGAACAGTAGTACGTACGAGGTTTACGTAGGCTTTACGTAAGTGCCCTTCTCAACCCGAGGATAGTGGTACGCGGGGGTTTACGTTGGTTTTACGTAAGTGTCCTTCTTAACCCGAAGACAGTAGTATGTATGAGTTTACGTAGGTTTTACATAAGTGCCCTTCGTAACCTGAGGACAGTGGTAAGTACAAGTTTACGTAGGTTTTACGTAAGTGTCCTGCCTAACTAGAGGACGGTGGTAGATAGTCTAGTAGCAGTGTAAGTACGAGTAATTGTTCAATCCCATTATTCAAAACCCATTCCCAGCCCCGGGAATCCTATGCCTTGGTAAGAGTGTGAACTCACCTTGGTTTGCTTGGTATGTTTAATTACGTTCTCACAAATAATCAGTCAAGTCCTATAATTAGGCATGTATGCGAAATCAGTTCAAGTTCGTAAATATTCACATGTGATCAATATTACAGACTAAGCAGAATCAACATGCTTAATAGAAATAATACGCTAGCAGGGTTAACAAAGAGTTTCCCCTTCATAGAGTTAACAGGTTTTAACAGTGTCAATAACTTAACAAGGTTACCGGCTCAGAAGAGGTTCATATACTTAACATACTTAACATAGTCGACATGTTTAACAGAGTTTGTATATTTAACAGAGTTGCCAACTAACTGAACCAATAACTAACTGAGTTAATAAAATAACATATTTACATACAAGTTACAGACATTGGGCCGAAAACACTTTGGCCGAAAACTCCAAAGTGTTTTCGTTGGAGATAGGGTTTTCGTTGGGTTACATCATCAACATCAACACATCGGTTTACAGACTACAACAACCCTAACCATGTTATTGCAATGTAGATCTAATTATCACATTCAACAACTTTGATTAAAATAATTATCTAGATCATACACGCAATTCATGACTCAAAAGCTTTCATCAGCAGCGGTCCAATGGATGCTTATTAAGAACATAGTTGTCGACCACTAAACAATAGAGAAATCCTATAACATTTGCAAGTTAACATGAGTCAGACCCCATGCTTTTATTTGTTCCACGTTGTCGGCCACTATACAATATATTATCTAATCATCATGCAATTACAATCATCATCCAATTAATAGTTCGACCTACGCATATATATACATGTATCATTCAGATCATCATTAGCAGGCACACACGGTCGAACATCTCATCCAATATACATAACAGTTTGTGAACAACCACATATATATATACATACATAACGATTAACATCCATAAGTGCCAAATCATCAAAACAAGATTTAATCATAATCATACGATAAGCATCTAAGTCAACTGAACATGTAGATCACTAACCGAGGATTACACAAGAGGGGTTTGGCTTCGAATGAGGGGGTCTGCCGTCGGTTTCAAAGGGTAGCCAGAGAGAAGTTGAGAGGTGGTTAGGGTTTTTCTCATTTATGGATTACGTACACGAGTTAAAACCAATCCCTTAATTAATTGTTACTGGGCCGAAGCCCATGTGGTATTTTCGACAATAGCAGGTGGACGAAAACACTTTAAGTGTTTTCATCACTTGTGTTTTCGTTGGGAAAAGTGTTTTCGGCTAAGGGGGTTTTCGGCAAGGACTCCACATTTGATTTCAATTATAGACTCCAATAATCTAAACAATATGTACATAACATTCATACACATATCAGGTATACCATCATTTACACAACACATGTATTACACATCAAGCATTTATAAACACACTTGCAAATAAGTACGAGACTAAATCGGATAGAGACCTTGAAAACTCGGGTTGCCACGTTATCCCCAACTTGAAAGAAATTTCGTCCCGAAATTTAGCACGTGGTTACTGAGGAAGCTAGTTGTGTTGCGTTGTTCCCCGTTTTTCCTGGGGTGTCACATCATCCCCCCGTTGATTTGGAATTTCGTCCCGAAATTCTGTAGTAGCTTCAGCCTCAGTAGTGGTTGCATTGTTTCCGAATAGCTGGGGATACTTGAGTTTCATATGGTGTTCTCGTTCCCATGTATACTCTGGGCCACGACGGGAGTTCCAACGAACTCGAACAAAAGGTATTCTGGTGTTCTTGAGGACCTTAACATCCCGGTCCGTGATTTCAACTGGTTCCTCGACGAATCGCAACTGCTCGTCGATAGTGAGCTCCTTCAAAGGAACTATGAGGGTCTCATTTGACAGACACTTCTTCAGATTCGACACGTGGAAAACGTTGTGAACTGCACTGAGTTCAGCTGGTAGGTTTAGTCTGTAGGCCACCCTGCCTATCTTCTCAATAATTTCGAACGGTCCGACATATCACGGATTGAGCTTGCCTCGTTTTCCAAATTGAACAACACCCTTCCAGGGTGAGACTTTGAGTAGTACCCGCTCCCCAACCTGGAGCTCGAGTGGTTTCCATCCCTTATCGGCGTAGCTTTTTTGACGGTCACGAGCTGCCGCCATTCGTTGTCGTATTTGAGCAATTCGTTCTGTTGAGTCTACCACAAGTTCTGGACCAAAAAAAACAAGGGAAATGGTGATATACAGTCAAGAAAATCACGGGAAATGGTGATATATATGCGTATTAGACACCAAAAAAAACACTCAACAAATGGCTACAATTTAAGGAATATGTTTAGTGACGTCATCAGATTCCTAATTGATGGAGAAAGGACTGGTGGAAAGAAAAGCGGCTTCTCGGAGGTTGTCAAGTGTTTTGGCTCGACGATTCCATTCTTGGGTGGCTGGTTTGGCCCTTGTTCCTATAACTCGAATCCTAGCCCGGTATATCCCATTTTAATTTTACACCATTGTGAACCTTACGCCTTTTTTACTCTCTGGTCGAGGTTCTCGGCATTGAAAAATCTTTGTAAACTAAATCACACGTGTATATATTGACATTTAAGAGATATACAGTCAAGAAAATCAAGGGCAATGGTGATATATATGCGGACTAGACACCAAAAAAAACCCTCAACAAATGGCTACAATTTAAGGAATGTGTTTAGTGACGGCATCAAATTCCTAATTGATGGAGAAAAGTCTGGTGGAAAGAAAAGCTGCTTCTAGGAGCTTGTCAAGTGTTTTCGCTCGACGATTCCATTCTTGGGTGGTAGGTTTGGCTCTTGTTCCTGTAACTCGAATCCTAGCCCGGTATATCCTATTTTAATTTTAAACCATTGTGAACCTTACGCCTTTTTTACTCTCTGATCGAGGTTCTCGGCATTGAAAAATCTTCGTAAACTAAGTCACACGTGTATATGATGACATTTAAGAGATATACAATTAAGAAAAACATGGGAAATGGTGATATATATGCGTATTAGACACAAAAAAAAAACACTCAACAAATGGCTACAATTTAAGGAATGTGTTTAGTGATGGCATCAGATTTCAAATTGATGGAGAAAGGTCTGGTGGAAAGAAAAGCTCCTTCTAGGAGGTTGTCAAGTGTTTTGGCTCGACGATTCCATTCATGGGGGGTTGGTTTGGCTCTAGTTCCTATAACTCGAATCCTAGCCCGGTATATCCCATTTTAATTTTACACGATTGTGAACCTTACGCCTTTTTTACTCTCTGATCGAGGTTCTCGGCATTGAATAATCTTCGTAAACTAAATCACACGTGTGTATGTTGACATTTAAGAGATATACAGTCAAGAAAATCAAGGGTAATGGTGATATATATGCGGATTAGACACAAAAAAGAAACACCCAACAAATGGCTACAATTTAAGGAATGTGTTTAGTGACGGCATCAGATTCCTAATTGATGGAGAAAGGTCTGGTGGCAAGAAAAGCTGCTTCTAGGAGGTTGTCAAGTGTTTTCGCTCGACGATTCCATTCTTGGGTGGTTGGTTTAGCCCTTGTTCCTGTAACTCGAATCTTAGCCCGGTATATCACAGTTTAATTTTACACCATTGTGAACCTTACGCCTTTTTTACTCTCTGATCAAGGTTCTCGGCATTGAAAAATCTTTGTAAACTAAATCACACGCGTATATGTTTACATTTAAGAGATATACATTCAAGAAAATCAAGGGCAATGGTGATATATATGCGGATTAGACACACAAAAAAACACTCAACAAATGGCTACAATTTAAGGAATGTGTTTTGTGACGGCATCAGATTCTTAATTGATGAAGAAAGGTCTGGTGGCAAAAAAAGCTGATTCTAGGAGGTTGTCAAGTGTTTTCGCTCGACGATTCCATTCTTGGGTGGTTGGTTTGGCACTTGTTCCTGTAACTCGATTCCTAGCCCTGTATATCCCATTTTAAATTTACACCATTGTGAACCTTACCCCTTTTTTACTCCCTGATCGAGGTTCTCGGCATTGAAAAATCTTCGTAAACTAAATTACACGTGTATATGTTGACATTTAAAAGATATACAGTCAAGAAAATCAAGGGCAATGGTGATATATATGCGGATTAGACACCAAAAAAAATAGTCAACAAATGGCTACAATTAAAGGAATGTGTGTAGTAACGGCATCAGATTCCTAATTGATGGATAAAGGTCTGGTGGCAAAAAAAGCTGCTTCTAGGAGGTTGTCAAGTGTTTTCGCTCGACGATTCCATTCTTGGGTGGCTGGTTTGGCCCTTGTTCCTATAACTCGAATCCTAGCCCGGTATATCCCATTTTAATTTTACACCATTGTGAACCTTACGCCTTTTTTACTCTCTGATCGAGGTTCTCGGCATTGAAAAATCTTCGTAAACTAAATCACACGCGTATATGTTTACATTTAAGAGATATACAATCAAGAAACTCAAGGGCAATGGTGATATGTATGCGGATTAGACACACAAAAAAACACTCAACAAATGGCTACAATTTAAGGAATGTGTTTTGTGACGACATCAGATTCTTAATTGATGGAGAAAAGTCGGGTGGCAAGAAAAGCTGCTTCTAGGAGGTTGTCAAGTGTTTTCGCTCGACGATTCCATTCTTGGGTGGTAGGTTTGGGCCTTGTTCCAGTAACCCGAATCCTAGCCCGGTATATCCCATTTTAATTTTAAACCATTGTGAATGTTACGCCTTTTTTACTCTCTGATCGTGGTTCTCGGCATTGAAAAATCTTCGTAAACTAAGTCACACGTGTATATGTTGACATTTAAGAGATATACAATCAAGAAAATCACGGGAAATGGTGATATATATGCGTATTAGACACCAAAAAATACACTCAACAAATGGCTACAATTTAATGAATGTGTTTAGTGACGGTATCAGATTCCAAATTAATGGAGAAAGGTCTGGTGGAAAGAAAAGCTGCTTCTAGGAGGTTGTCAAGTGTTTTGGCTCGACGATTCCATTCTTGGGGGGTTAGTTTGGCTCTAGTTCCTATAACTCGAATCCTAGCCCGGTATATCCCATTTTAATTTTACACCATTGTGAACCTTACGCCTTTTTTACTCTCTGATCACGGTTCTCGGCATTGAAAAATCTTCGTAAACTAAATCACACGTGTGTAAGTTGACATCTAAAAGATATACAGTCAAGAAAATCAAGGGCAATGGTGATATATATGCGGATTAGACACAAAAAAGAAACACTCAACAATTGGCTACAATTTAAGGAATGTGTTTAGTGACGGCATCAGATTCCTAATTGATGGAGAAAGGTCTGGTGGCAAGAAAAGCTGCTTCTAGGAGGTTTTCAAGTGTTTTCGCTCGACGATTCCATTCTGGGGTGGTTGGTTTAGCCCTTGTTCCTGTAACTCGAATCTTAGCCCGGTATATCACATTTTAATTTTACACCATTGTGAACCTTACGCCTTTTTTACTCTCTGATCAAGGTTCTCGGCATTGAAAAATCTTTGTAAACTAAATCACACGCGTATATGTTTACATTTAAGAGATATACAATCAAGAAAATCAAGGGCAATGGTGATATATATGCGGATTAGACACACAAAAAAAACACTCAACAAATGGCTACAATTTAAGGAATGTGTTTTGTGACGGCATCAGATTCTTAATTGATGAAGAAAGGTCTGGTGGCAAAAAAAGCTGATTCTAGGAGGTTGTCAAGTGTTTTCGCTCGACGATTCCATTCTTGGGTGGTTGGTTTGGCCCTTGTTCCTGTAACTCGAATCCTAGCCCGGTATATCCCATTTTAATTTTACACCATTGTGAACCTTACGCCTTTTTTACTCTCTGATCGAGGTTCTCGGCATTGAAAAATCTTTCTAAACTAAGTCACACGTGTATATGTTGACATTTAAGAGATATATAGTCAAGAAAATCAAGGGCAATGGTGATATATATGCGGATTAGACACCAAAAAAAAACACTCAACAAATGGCTTCAATTTAAGGAATATGTTTAGTGATGGCATCAGATTCCTAATTGATGGAGAAAGGTATGGTGGCAAGAAATGCAGCTTCTAGGAGGTTGTCAAGTGTTTTCGCTCGACGATTCCATTCTTGGGTGGTTGGTTTGGCCCTTGTTCTTGTAACTCGAATCCTAGCCCAGTATATCCCATTTTAATTTTACACCATAGTGAACCTTACGCCGTTTTTACTCTCTGATCGAGATTCTCGATATTGAAAAATCTTCGCAAACTAAATCACACGTGTATATGTTGACAATTAAGAGATATACAGTCAAGAAAATCAAGGGCAATGGTGATATATATGCGGATTGGACACCAAAAAAAACACTCAACAAGTGGCTACAATTTAAGGAATGTGTTTGGTGACGGCATCAGATTCCTAATTGATGGAGACAGGTCTGGTGGCAAAAAAAGCTGCTTCTAGGAGGTTATCTTGTGTTTTAGCTCGAAACGTTGCTTCTTGGTGGTTGGTTAGGCCCTTATTCCTGTAACTCGAATCCTAGCCCTGTATATCCCATTTTAATTTTACAGCATTGTGAACCTTACACTTTTTTTACTCTCTGATCGAGGTTCTCGGCATTGAAAAATCTTCGTAAACAAAATCACGCGTGTATATGTTGACATTTAAGAGATATACAGTCAAGAAAATCAAGGGCAATGGTGATATATATGCGGATTAGAAACAAAAAAAAAACACTCAACAAATGGCTACAATTTAAGTATTGTGTTTAGTGACGCCATCAGTTTCCTAATTGATGGAGAAAGGTCTGGTGGCAAAAAAAGCTGCTTCTAGGAGGTTGTCAAGTGTTTTCGCTCGACTATTCCATTCTTGGGTGGTTGGTTTGGCCCTTGTTCCCGTAACTCTAATCCTAGCCCGGTATATCCCATTTTAATTTTACACCATTGTGAACCTTACGCCTTTTTTACTCTCTGATCAAGGTTCTCGGCATTGAAAAATCTTTGTCAACTAAATCACACGTGTAAATGTTGACATTTAATAGATATACAGTCAAGAAAATCAAGGGCAATGGTGATACATATGCGGATTGTACACCAAAAAAAAAAATCAACAAATGGCTACAATTTAAGGAATGGGTTTAGTGACGGCATCAGATTCTTAATTGATGGAGAAATGTCTGGTGGCAAGAAAAGCTGCTTCTAGGAGGTTGTCAAGTGTTTTCGCTCGACGATTCCATTCTTGGGTGGTTGGTTTGGCCCTTGTTCCTGTAACTCGAATCCTAGCCCGGTATATCCCATTTTAATTTTACAGCATTGTGAATCTTACACTTTTTTTACTCTCTGATCGAGGTTCTCGGCATTGAAAAATCTCCGTAAACAAAATC
This sequence comes from Helianthus tuberosus, assembly GCA_030545235.1. NCBI lineage: Eukaryota > Viridiplantae > Streptophyta > Magnoliopsida > Asterales > Asteraceae > Helianthus > Helianthus tuberosus. The sequence continues at coordinate 48,191,555 of CM060386.1, read as the reverse complement.
ACGCGTGTATATGTTGACATTTAAGACATATACAGTCAAGAAAATCAAGGGTAATGGTGATATATATGCGGATTAGACACAAAAAAAAAACACTCAACAAATGGCTACAATTTAAGTATTGTGTTTAGTGGCGCCATTAGATTCCTAATTGATGAAGAAAGTTCTGGTGGCAAAAAAAAGCTGCTTCTAGGAGGTTGTCAAGTGTTTTCGCTCGACTATTCCATTCTTAGGTGGTTGGTTTGGCCCTTGTTCCCGTAACTCGAATTCTAGCCTGGTATATCCCATTTTAATTTTACACCATTGTGAACCTTACGCCTTTTTACTCTCTGATCGAGGTTCTCGGCATTGAAAATCTTTGTAAACTAAATCACACGTATAAATGTTGACATTTAACAGATATATAGTCAAGAAAATCAAGGGCAATGGTGATATATATGCGGATTGTACACCAAAAAAAACACTAAACAAATGGCTACAATTTAAGGAATATGTTTAGTGACGGCATCAGGTTCCTAATTCATAGAGAAAGGTCTGGTGGTACGAAAAGCTGCTTCTAGGAGGTTGTCAAGTTTTTTCCCTCGACGATTCCATTCTTGGGTGGTTGGTTTGGCCTTTGTTCCTGTAACTCGAATCCTAGCCCGGTATATCCCATTTTAATTTAACATCATAGTGAACCTTACGCCTTTTTTACTCTCTGATCGAGGTTCTCGATATTGAAAAATCTTCGTAAACTAAATCACACGTGTATATGTTGAAAATTAAGAGATATACAGTCAAGAAAATCAAGGGCAACGGTGATATATATGCGGATTGTACCCCAAAAAAAAAACACTCGAAAAATGGCTACAATTTAAGGAATGTGTTTAGTGACAGCATCTGATTCCAAATTGATGGAGAAAGGTCTGGTGGCAAGAAAAGCTGCTTCTAGGAGGTTGTCAAGTGTTTTCGCACGATGATTCCATTCTTGGGTGGTTGGTTTGGCCCTTGTTCTAGTAACTCGAATCCTAGCCCGGTATATCCCATTTTAATTTTACAGCATTGTGAACCTTACTCCTTTTTTACTCTCTGATCGAGTTTCTCGGCATTGAAAAATCTTCGTAAACTAAATCACACGTGTATATTTTGACATTTAAGAGATATACAGTTAAGAAAATCAAGGGCAATGGTGATATATATGCGGATTAGACACAAAAAAAACACTCTACAAATGGCTACAATTTATGGAATGTGTTTAGTGACGGCATCAGATTCCTAATTGATGGAGACAGGTCTGGTGGCAAGAAAAGCTGCTTCTAGGAGGTTGTCAAGTGTTTTCGCTTGACGATTCCATTCTTGGGTGGTTGGTTAGGCCCTTGTTCTTGTAACTCAAATACTAGCCCGGTATATCCCATTTTAATTTTACACCATTGTGAACCTTACGCCTTTTTTACTCTCTGATCGAGGTTCTCGGCATTGAAAAATCTTCGTAAACTAAATCACACGTGTGTATGTTGACATTTAAGAGATATACAGTTAAGAAAATCAAGGGCAATTGTGATATTTATACGGATTAGACACAAAAAAAAAAACACTCAACAAATGGCTACAATTTAAGGAATGTGCTTAGTGACGCCATCAGATTCCTAATTGATGGAGAAAGGTCTGGTGGCAAAAAAAGTTGCTTCTAGGAGGTTGTCAAGTGTTTTCGCTCGACTATTCCATTCTTAGGTAGTTGGTTTGCCCTTGTTCCCATAACTCGAATCCTCGAGCGGTATATCCCATTTTAATTTTACATCATTGTGAACCTTACGCCTTTTTTACTCTCTGATCGGGGTTCTCGGCATTGAAAAATCTTTGTAAACTAAATCACACGTGTAAATGTTGACATTTAAGAGATATACAGTAAAGAAAATCAAGGGCAATGGTGTTACATATGCGGATTGGACACCAAAAAAAACAATCAGCAAATGGCTACAATTTAAGGAATGTGTTTAGTGACAGCATTAGATTCCTAATTGATGGAGAAAGGTCTGGTGGCAAGAAAAGCTGCTTCTAGGAGGTTGTCAAGTGTTTTCTCCCGACGATTCCATTCTTGGGTGGTTGGTTTGGCCCTTGTTCCTGTAACTCGAATCCTAGCCCGGTATATCCCATTTTAATTTTACAGCATTGTGAACCTTACACCTTTTTTACTCTCTGATCGAGGTTCTCGGCATTTAAAAATCTTCGTAAAGTAAATCACGCGTGTATATGTTGACATTTAAGAGATATACAGTCAAGAAAATCAGGGGCAATGGTGATATATATTCGGATTAGACACAAAAAAAACACTCAACAAATGGCTACAATTTATGGAATGTGTTTAGTGACGGCATCAGATTCCTAATTGACGGAGTCAGGTCTGGTGGCAAGAAACGCTGCTTCTAGGAGGTTGTCAAGTGTTTTAGCTCGACTATTCCATTCTTGGGTGGTTGGTTTGGCCCTTCTTCCTGTAACTCAAATCCTAGCCCGGTATATTCCATTTTAATTTTACAGCATTGCGAACCTTACACTTTTTTTACTCTCTGATCGAGGTTCTCGGCATTGAAAAATCTTCGTAAACAAAATCACGCGTGTGTATGTTGACATTTAAGATATATACAGTCAAGAAAATCAAGGGCAATGGTGATATATATGCGGATTAGACACAAAAAAACACTCAACAAATGGCTACAATTTAAGGAATGTGTTTAGTGACGCCATTAGATTCCTAATTGATGGAGAAAGGTCTGGTGGCAAAAAAAAGCTGCTTCAAGGAGGTTGTCAAATGTTTTCGCTCGACTATTCCATTCTTGGGTGGTTGGTTTGGCCCTTGTTCCCATAACTCGAATCCTAGCCCGGTATATCCCATTTTAATTTTACACCATTGTGAACCTTACGCCTTTTTATTCTCTGATCGAGGTTCTCGGCATTGAAAAATCTTTGTAAACTAAATCACACGTGTAAATGTTGACATTTAAGAGATATACAGTCAAGAAAATCAAGGGCAATGGTGATACATATGCGGATTGGACATCAAAAACAACAATCAACAAATGGCTACAATTTAAGGAATGTGTTTAGTGACGGCATCAGATTCCTAATTGATGGAGAAAGGTCTGGTGGCAAGAAAAGCTGCTTCTAGGAGGTTGTCAAGTGTTTTCGCTCGACGATACCATTCTTGGGTGGTTGGTTTGGCCCTTGTTCCTGTAACTCGAATCCTAGCCCGGTATATCCCATTTTAATTTTACAGCATTGTGAACCTTACACTTGTTTTACTCTCTGATCGAGGTTCTCGGCTTTGAAAAATCTTCGTAAACTAAATCACACGTGTAAATGTTGACATTTAAGAGATATACAGTCAAGAAAATCACGGGCAATGGTGATACCTATGCGGATTGGACAACAAAAAAAACAATCAACAAATGGCTACAATTTAAGGAATGTGTTTAGTGACGGCATCAGATTCCTAATTGATGGAGAAAGGTCTGGTGGCAAGAAAAGCTGCTTCTTGGAGGTTGTCAAGTGTTTTAGCTCGACGATTCCATTCTTGGGTGGTTGGTTTGGCCCTTGTTCCTGTAACTCGAATCCTAGCACGGTATATCCCATTTTAATTTTACAGCATTGTGAACCTTACACCTTTTTTACTCTCTGATCGAAGTTCTCGGTATTAAAATCTTCGTAAACTAAATCACGCGTGTACATGTTGACATTTAAGAGATATACAGTCAAGAACATCAAGGGCAATGGTGATATATATGCGGATTAGACACAAAAAAACACACAACAAATGGCTACAATTTAAGTATTGTGTTTAGTGACGCCATCAGATTCCTAATTGATGGAGAAAGGTCTGGTGGCAAAAAAAGCTGCTTCTAGGAGGTTGTCAAGTGTTTTCGCTCGACTATTCCATTCTTGGGTGGTTGGTTTGGCCCTTGTTCCCGTAACTCGAATCCTAGCACGGTATATCCCATTTTAATTTTACACTATTGTGAACCTTACGCCTTTTTTACTCTCTGATCGAGGTTCTCGGCATTGAAAAATCTTTGTAAACTAAATCACACGTGTAAATGTTGACATTTAAGACATATACAGTCAAGAAAATCAAGGCCAATGGTGATATATATGCGGATTAGACACCAAAAAAACACTAAACAAATGGCTACAATTTAAGGAATATGTTTAGTCACGGCATCAGATTCCTAATTCATGGAGAAAGGTCTGGTAGTAAGAAAAGCTGCTTCTAGGAAGTTGTCAAGTGTTTTCGCTCGACGATTCCATTCTTGGGTGGTTGGTTTGGCCCTTTTACCTGTAACTCGAATCCTAGCCCGGTATATACCATTTTGATTTTACATCATAGTGAACCTTACGCCTTTTTTACTCTCTGATCGAGGTTTTCGATATTGGAAAATCTTCGTAAACTAAATCACACGTGTATATGTTGAAAATTAAGAGATATACAGTCAAGAAAATCAAGGGCAATGGTGATATATATGCGGATTGGACACCAAAAAAAAACACTCACCAAATGGCTACAATTTAAGGAATGTGTTTAGTGACAGCATCAGATTCTGAATTGATGGAGAAAGGTCTGGTGGCAAGAAAAGCTGCTTCTAGGAGGTTGTCAAGTGTTTTCGCTCGACGATTCCATTCTTGGGTGGTTGGTTTGGCCCTTGTTCCTGTAACTCGAATCCTAGCCCGGTATATCCCATTTTAATTTTACAGCATTGTGAACCTTACACCTTTTTTACTCTCTGATCGAGGTTCTCGGCATTGAAAAATCTTCGTAAACTAAATCACACGTGTAAATGTTGACATTTAAGAGATATACAGTCAAGAAAATCACGGGCAATGGTGATACATATGTGGATTGGACACCAAAAAAAAACAATCAACAAATGGCTACAATTTAAGGAATGTGTTTAGTGACGTCATCAGATTCCTAATTGATGGAGAAAGGTCTGGTGGCAAGAAAAGCTGCTTCTAGGAGGTTGTCAAGTGTTTTCGCTCGACGATTCCATTCTTGGGTGGTTGGTTTGTCCCTTGTTCTTGTAACTCGAATCCTAGCCCTGTATATCCCATTTTAATTTTACAGCATTGTGAACCTTACACTTTTTTTACTCTCTGATCGAGGTTCTCGGCATTGAAAAATCATTGTAAACAAAATCACGCGTGTATATGTTGACATTTAAGAGATATACAGTCAAGAAAATCAAGGGCAATGGCGATATATATGCGGATTAGACACAAAAAAAAACACTCAACAAATGGCTACAATTTAAGGAATGTGTTTAGTGACGCCATCAGATTCCTAATTGATGGAGAAAGGTCTGGTGGCAAAAAAAGCTGCTTCTAGGAGGTTGTCAAGTGTTTTCGCTCGACTATTCCATTCTTGGGTGGTTGGTTTGGCCCTTGTTCCCGTAACTCGAATCTTATCCCGGTATATCCCATTTTAATTTTACACTATTGTGAACCTTACGGCTTTTTTACTCTCTGATGGAGGTTCTCGGCATTGAAAAATCTTTGTAAACTAAATCACATGTGTAAATGTTGACATTTAAGAGATATACAGTCAAGAAAATCAAGGCCAATGGTGATATATATGCGGATTAGACAGCAAAAAAAAAAACACTAAACAAGTGGCTACAATTTAAGGAATATGTTTAGTGACGGCATCAGATTCCTAATTCATGGAGAAAGGTCTGGTGGTAGTAAAAGCTGCTTCTAGGAGGTTGTCAAGTGTTTTCGCTTGACGATTCCATTCTTGGGTGGTTGGTTTGGCCCTTGTTCATGTAACTCGAAGCCTAACCCGGTATATCCCATTTTAATTTTACAGCATTGTGAACCTTACACCTTTTTTACTCTCTGATCGAGGTTCTCGGCATTGAAAAATCTTCGTAAACTAAATCACACGTGTAAATGTTGACATTTAAGAGATATACAGTCAAGAAAATCACGGGCAATGGTGATACATATGCGGATTGGACACCAAGAAAAAAAACAATCAACAAATGGCTACAATTTAAGGAATGTGTTTAGTGACGTCATCAGATTCCTAATTGATGGAGAAAGGTCTGGTGGCAAGAAAAGCTGCTTCTAGGAGGTTGTCAAGTGTTTTCGCTCGACAATTCCATTCTTGGGTGGTTGGTTTGGCCCTTGTTCCTGTAACTCGAATCCTAGCCCGGTATATCCCATTTTAATTTTACACCATTGTGAACTTTACGCCTTTTTTACTCTCTGATCGAGGTTCTCGGCATTAAAAAATCTTTGTAAACTAAATCACACGTGTAAATGTTGACATTTAAGAGATATACAGTCAAGAAAATCAAGGCCAATGGTGATATATATGCGGATTAGACACCAAAAAAACACTAAACAAATGGCTACAATTTAAGGAATATGTTTAGTGACGGCATCAGATTCCTAATTCAAGGAGAAAGGTCTGGTGGTAAGAAAAGCTACTTCTAGGAGGTTGTCAAGTGTTTTCGCTCGACGATTCCATTCTAGGGTGGTTGGTTTGGCCCTTTTGCCTGTAACTCGAATCCTAGCCCGGTATATACCATTTTGATTTTACATCATAGTGAACCTTACGCCTTTTTTACTCTCTGATCGAGGTTCTCGATATTGAAAAATCTTCGTACACTAAATCACACGTGTATATGTTGAAAATTAAGAGATATACAGTCAAGAAAATCAAGGGCAATGGTAATATATATGCGGATTGGACACCAAAAAAAACACTCAACAAATGGCTACAATTTAAGGAATGTGTTTAGTGATAGCATCAGATTCCTAATTGATGGAGAAAAGTCTGGTGGCAAGAAAAGCTGCTTCTAGGAGGTTGTCAAGTGTTTTCGCTCGATGATTCCATTCTTGGGTGGTTGGTTTGGCCCTTGTTCCTGTAACTCGAATCCTAGCACGGTATATCCCATTTTAATTTTACAGCATTGTGAACCTTACACCTTTTTTACTCTCTGATCGAGGTTCTCGGCATTGAAAAATCTTCGTAAACTAAATCACGCGTGTATATGTTGACATTTAAGAGATATACAGTCAAGAACATCAAGCGCAATGGTGATATATATGCGGATTAGACACAAAAAAAAACACTTAAAAATGGCTACAATTTAAGGAATGTGTTTGGTGACGGCATCATATTCCTAATTGATGGAGAAAGGTCTGGTGGCAAAAAAAGCTGCTTCTAGGAGGTTGTCAAGTGTTTTCGCTCGACGATTCCATTCTTGGGTGGTTGGTTTGGCCCTTGTTCCTGTAACTCGAATCCTAGTCCGGTAAATCCCATTTTAATTTTACACCATTGTGAACCTTACGCCTTTTTTATGCTCTGATCGAGGTTCTCTGCATTGAAAAATCTTTGTAAACTAAATCACACGTGTATATGTTGACATTTAAGAGATATACAGTCAAGAAAATCAAGGGCAATGGTGATATATATGCGGATTAAACACCAAAAAACACTCAACAGATGGCTACAATTTAAGGAATATGTTTAGTGACGGCGTCAGATTCCTAATTGATGGAGAAAGGTCTGGTGGCAAGAAAAGCTGCTTCTAGGATGTTGTCAAGTGTTTTCGCTCGATGATTCCATTCTTGGGTGGTTGGTTTGGCCCTTTTTCCTGTAACTCGAATCCTAGCTCGGTATATCCCATTTTAATTTTACACCATTGTGAACCTTACGCCTTTTTAACTCTCTGATCGAGGTTCTCGCCATTGAAAAATCTTCGTAAACTAAATCACGCGTGTATATGTTGACATTTAAGAGATATACAGTCAAGAAAATCAAGGGCAATGGTGATATATATGCGGATTAGACACCAAAAAAAACACTCAACAAATGGCTACAATTTAAGGAATGTGTTTAGTGACGGCATCAGATACCAAATTGATGGAGAAAGGTCTGGTGGCAAGAAAAGCTGCTTCTAGGAGGTTGTCAAGTGTTTTCCCTCGACGATTCCATTCTTGGGTGGTTGGTTTGGCCCTTGTTCCTGTAACTCGAATCCTAGCCCGATATATCCCATTTTAATTTTATACCGTTTTGAACCGTACGCCTTTTTTACCCTCTAATCGAGGTTCTCGGCATTGAAAAATCTTCGTAAACTAAATCACACATGTATATGTTGACATTTAAGAGATATACAATCAAGAAAATCAAGGCCAATGGTGATATATATTCGGATTAGACACAAAAAAAACACTCAACAAATGGCTACAATTTAAGGAATGTGTTTAGTGACAGCATCAGATTCCTAATTGATGAAGAAAGGTCTGGTGGCAAGAAAAGCTGCTTCTAGGAGGTTGTCAAGTGTTTTCGCATCAGATTCCTAATTGATGGAGAAAGGTCTGTTGGCAAGATTCCTGTTTAGTGACGGCATCAGATTCCTAATTGAAGATGTGAAATATTTTTTTAAAAGTTTAAGTGGTTCATTAATTTGAATCAAAATTTGAATGTTACTAATTCAAGAGGTTAAGTAGAGCTTATTAGCGTCAACTCTGTTAATCTTAAAAATGATTGAGATTTGTGCAGGTTAAAGACCAGGTTTCTGATCCTGATACTACGGAGAGCCAGGATACAATCCAGAACCTGTTAAGAGCTGAACAGAGTTTGAGCCAGGATTCGATCTCAAGGCGATAGCTAATTCCATACGGCGATTCCAGCTTGATGAAAGGGGGAGTCTGACGAGATTAGAGCCAGAGATAGATCCTGGAACATTATTCAAGATGGAGTGTTGATGCTGAAAAAAGAGAAGATAGAGTTTGTGTTTTAGCATCAAATTCTGTGAAAAAAGAGAAGACCGATCAAGACTGAAGAGTTGACATGCTGAAGACTCGTACCGAAGACTTCGTCAACATCCGAGGGGGAGTCTGTTGGTGCATACGTCTGTCGACTTCGTCTTCGTTTGAGTCTTAGATAGAATGTGCTGAAGACCTGACTGAAGACTCCGGCAATATCCAATGGGGAGTTTGTTGGTGCATAATGTCTATAGCCTATCTCTTAAGTCTAGGTCATGTTTGTATAGGGTTTACAGGGGTTAAAATTGTTATTTTATGTTGGTTTGTAGTAATTCCGCTTGAAATGACATGTGGTCATTTCAAACGAAATTTAAAATTGTTAATTCCGCTTGAAATGACATGTGGTCATTTCAAACGAAATTAGAATTGTTAATTCCGCTTGAAATGACATGTGGTCATTTCAAACGAAATTATATGTCTATAAATAGGCAAGTGTAGTTTCTCATTTGGTACGGAATTAGTTGTGGTGTAACGAAGTGCTGCCCGATTTTCAAGTCAAATATTAATGAGAAACTTGTTTTAAGTATCATTCTCTGTTTCTACACCTTTCTAGCATTAATTCTAGGTTGTTTGTTTGTTTCCGCCTCTCAAACAGTTGTGTATTGTCTCTGATCGACTCATTTGGTCGTGAATACGATCCTACAAGTGGTATCAGAGCTCAGGATGAGTCAATACACTTGAATCAGTGCCTTTTCTACTCATTTTTGGATTTCTGGACAAATTCAAGGACAAAATGGACTGGTCTTTTGATATTGTCTGTAAAATACAGTTTTAACAAACCCTTGAAAGAATCAGACCTAAATTCAGACTAAAAGTGACAAAAATGGGTCAAAAAGTTAATTTCGTTTGAACGAACATCTAATTTCGTTTGAAAAATTGAAGTAATTTCACACGAAATTACTGATTTCGTTTGAAAAAGTAATTCCGTTTGGATATTTCGCACGAAATTAAGTATTTCGTTTGAAAAGTCCTTTATTTCGTGTGAATGTGTCTTGCATGAAAGGTCTGTTTCGCGTGAAAGTGCATAAATTCGTGTGAAACATCAAAAGAGGTTGTCAGTAAGTTGGGAAAAGAAATCAAGTGTTTTGTGTCAGTTTGCATGTGCTATACTTAATCAGACTATTAATCGGCCTAGTGGTTTTTTAGGTCCAATCATCAATTGAACAATATCAATTTTGTCGGCTCATTAATCAGTTGTTAACAGATCCATTAAATCAATCGGCCCAATCATGTGCATTGTATCGATCAACTAGGTTGTTCGGTCCAATCAGCAATCAGTTTGCATGTGGGTTTGAAACCCAATACAATTCAAAGGTCCAATTCAAATCATTCATTTAAAGATATCAGATTGTTATTGTCGGTCAAGATGTTGTGTGTGGCCCATGTGATCACCGATTCAGTTAATATCTCAGCCCAAGATCAATAATTGTGTGGTCCAATAAAAATAAAACACATTTAAAGCAAAAGGTAATTGTTTTGATTTGAAGTGTGTTTCGTGTCAGTCATCACGTGATAGTGTCTTGAAATCAAGTGTGCACATGAATTTAAGTGTTGACAGATTGCATGAGATATTCTTTTGAAAAATCCAAAATGCATGTGAAGTATTGTGAGGATCAATAAGAATGTTGACTGATTGCATGTGCTTTGTTTAAAATCCATTTTGTGGTCATATCACTACCTCATCAGTTCAAGTCGCAAGAGGTTGTCATTCTGCTTGAATTTGATCCGGTCCATTTGAACTTTGAACCAGTCCAAGTACCAGTCTGATTTAGTTGTTTGATAGTGTTTAAACTGATAAGTGTTTGTTTGTTTGCTTAATTCATTGTGATTTGTCAAACATCGGATACTCGCCCGATTGAATCCCCACTCGATCCGTTGTCACCTGATTTTTGTCATTCAATCGGATATTCATCTGATTCAGTAGTTTGATAAAGTGATTGAACTAATCTTAGATTGAGTGAATTTTCGTATCGTTTGAAAATCTGTCTTCGGGAATCTTTCAATACTGAAACATGGATTCTGAGTTCTATAACTCGTCTTTCAGAAATGGTATGCTTGTTCAGACTCCAGCAAGTATCAAACAGAAGTTTGATAGTTTTACAGCTATTAGGGGAGAATCAACTAAAGAGTTGATCGAAAGGTATTGTCAGTTGTATGTAAAGATGAAACGTTTGAGCATTACCAAAAGAGATGACGAATGGGTTGACAAATTGGCAAATGCATTACCGCGTGATGAGTGGTGCACATATCTGTTGACTTGGTAGAAAAATATGGAATATTTTGGTTTTAATTTGAGCACGTTCATTGAGAAGATTTAAGCTCAAGAACTTAAACTCCAACAGATTAGAAAAATGAAGTCTGGTTCAGGAGAGGAGTTTGATTCTGAGTTCGAAGAGATTGATAAAACAGGAAATAAAATTGACAAACAAGAAAAGGTTTCGGAAAAGGCTCAAATTTTTTATCAATCATCAGATGAAGAAAGCGACGATGATAGTGAAAAAAATCGAAAACTGGAATCTTATAAAAGAGAACTTACACCTGAAAGTTATAATTTTTATTTTGCAGGTAAAATGGAAGAGTTAAAAGAAAGACAAGCTGCAAGAGAGAAGAATCATAACGCAGCAACTGTTGAAGAAAAAGTTAAATCTGAGGAAAATGTTCAAGTGGTAAAGAATCAGGTTGAAGAAATTTCAGCTATCAAGGTTGAGAAGAAAGCTGAAGCTGAAATGATGTCCAAGAAGTGCTTAAACTGTGATAAATCTGAAGCAGACAATGTCAAACTCTTGAAAAATGTGGAGAGTTTGACATTGGAAAACAAAAATTTGAAAGAAAAAGAAAAAGATTTTCAAGATAAAATAACATTTTTAGAAAATGAAAAGTTAATAATTGAAAAAGATTTTGAAAACAAAATAAAAATTTCAGAAAATGAAGATTTTTGGATAAAATTTAAAAGAAAAAGAAACAAAATTTCAAAGTCAAATAAGAGTTTTAGAAAATGAAAAATTTGTTCCTGAAAAATACAAACTTGAAAATGAAAAAGCAATAAATTCTCATCTTGAGAAAATCTCTCAACTTGAAAAAGAAGTTGAGAGTGCTAGAAATAAAATTGCTGAGTTAGAAAAGACATTGAAAGGTTTTGTGACCTCGTCTGAATTACCAGATCTTATATGTCCAAAACCAATCAATGAAATTCCAATAAGTGACAATGTCACAAATTATGACAATGTCGTAATTGAGGATTGTGATGATAAAACTGATGATGAAAATAAGAAAAAGAAAATATTTTTGAAATTAAAAGAAAAATTTCAAGAAACTGTTTTACATTCTACTGAAAAAGGTGAATGCTCAATGCAAAAACCTGTAAAGAAGAATGTGGAACAAAAACAAAATGTTAAAAAGCTGAAAAATGTTCAAAACAACAATAAAAGTTCATCAGTTCAATCATCCAATCATTATAAAAAACCACAAAAAGTTGAAAATCATAACTCACAAAAAGTTGGTAATAAGTGGTTCAGGTTTGACCACAGTGCTCAAAAGTCAAATCCAGCTTACAAGAAGAGTGAGGATTACCACAAAGCCAAACAATGCTATGATTTGAGTGTGTGGTTTGATAGAGGAGAATGGTATGATAACAGAGTGTGTTACCAATGTGGTATTCAAGGACACATTGCTGTTAACTGCCAGAGTCAGAGATTTGAGACAAGGAGATGTTATGAATGTCAAATCAAAGGTCACATTGCAAGAGATTACCCAATGAGATCAAAGAGAAGATCGAGGGCTGAATCTCAGAAATTGGTGAAGAACTCAGTCAAAAATGCTGAAAAGCCCAAAGAACATAAAGTGAAAAAACAGATCGTGAAGCTTTCACAAGGGCAGGAAGACAGACTGAGAAAGAAAAGAAAGAAAGCAAGAGAGTATCTTGGAAGGATTTTGTCCTCGGATACAACCGGTAAAACAGATAAAAGTTCTGGTGAATTGTCTTGCTCTCCAAAGAATGATAAGTCAAGCAAAATGAATTCATCAGATACAAATTTGAGGACAGAAGAGAGAGTAAAGAAAGAAAAAATGGTTAACCAAAAGATTAACACTTCAAAGAAAGTGAGATTTTCACTTCCTGGCGATGAATTTGTTTCTTCGGAAGCAAAGGAGCCATGTTTTGGCGATGAATCTGACTCGTCAAAGTCGGAGGAGCCACGTTTGGGCGATGAATCTGACTCGTCAAAGTCAGAAGAGCCACAAGTTGAGCTAAAAATTGAAACGTCAGTTCCGCCAATGGATGATGTCAACTTTCCACCATTGCGGACTGAAAATTTTAAACAAAAAGTTGGCAAAGTGAAAATTTCGAATCAATTCTATTCTGAAAAGAAAGAATTTGATGTAGAAAAGGCGTTCAATGGAAAAGTGAAAAATATTTTTGAAAAAATGGTCGAGGGTAAGGTAAAAGGGGTTAAAGAATTTTATGAATCAAAAAGATATGTTCAAACCCCGAGTGAAATTGAAAAGGTCACACCCAAGGTTGGTCAGGCTTGGGTGCCTGCATTCTTTGCTTAAAATTCTGACTTGCCGGAACTCCCAGGTTGGTAATTGGGGAGTAGGAATCGGCATCTTTCTTGAAAAATATCACAGATGTGAAGGGTGGTTGTTATGTGATATTTCGACTTACAAGTGGTTAATCAAGGACATTAATTTGTACTTGATTTAACTATCTTACAAGTGGTATGATTATTGGAAATTGTTTTTGTGATAAACCTACAAGTGGTTGAAAAACAATGTGATGAAACCCCATGTTTGTGAAATGGCAAACAAAACTGATTTTCCGGAAAAACCATTTTGATTAAAACAAACTTAAGTGTTTTGAAATCTAAATGGGAAAACAATTTGTTGTCAGGGGGAGTTCTGATTGTTTAAGCCAAGTGGATGGCGATTTGAAGCAATTCTCATCAGTTTGTCATTTTATTTGTACAGTCTATTGTTTTCAAATTTTCCCGAAAATCAAAATTGAAACATATTTTGATTTTAGGGGGAGTAAGAAAATTTTTAGAAATTTTGAAAATTTGAAAAATTCAAAAACATGATAAAATCTATAAGGCCAAAAACATTGAAAATTCAAAATGAGTTTTGTTGTGAATAAGAGGAAATGATAGAAAATCAGTGGATTATCACAGCACGCTAAAGAAATGAAATGTCAAATGTGATAAACGGTCTCACTAAAGATGTGACGATAGGCTCAGCTAGACTAGTAGATTTGCGATATCGATACAAACCTAAATGAAAAAGCCTAGTTCTAGTGGGAAACACGGTTGAAAGCATAGTACTTAGTTTTTTCCTTCTTGATTGTGTGCCTACTCAGTAATCGTTGAATGCTAAAGAGCATAAAAACCGGCCAGTTTGTGAACTTTCACAACTTGCTGAAAAAGTCACTGTGATTGTGCATTTCTTTTTGCAAAGATTTAAACTTGTTTTATTTCTTTATTTTGTTTAAGCATTGGACATCCTCTGCGTATACGTGAGTATCAAACTGGATGTTAGTGCCTAAACGTTCTGCTTTATTTTTCTTGGTGTTTCATTTAAATCTTGGATCACCTCTGCGTATATGTGAATATCGAACTGGTGGTTAAGATCTAAACATTTTCAACTTGTTTTTATTTCTTATTTTGTTTAAACATTGGACTTTCTCTACGTATCGAAAGATCGACCTGATTGTTAATGTTTAAACATTTTGCGTTGTTTTCGCACATATCACAGTTGATGAAAGTTTAAAGGCATTACTTGAGTCAGTGTATTGCATGATGAGGGGATAAGATGAGATCGTGGGGTCCATAAGAATTTAGTGCAAAATTAATATACCTTAACGTATCGGTAAGCATTTCGAAAGTTTTTAGATTGAGTTTAAGAGGACAACTATATCGTCAATCAATGTGAATCGTTTAGAACTTAAAATGTTTAAAGCTTAACGGTGCTAGTGATGTGTCTCAAAAACTGATATGATCCTCTCACACAATCTCACAAAAAATATTGTCTGTAAATATTTCTTTATTGCATTTTAATTCTGTTTTTCATTATACAAAAATCTAAAAAGATTTTATGTGTGTTTTAGCATAAAATTTTGAAAAATCAAAAAGATTTTACTTCATGTTATTTTCGACAACTGATGTTGAAGAGTTGATTTTCAAAATTCCAAGTGCTAAACATGATGAACAAATGGTTTGGGAGAATTTGTTGAAGATGTGAAATTTTTTTTTAAAAGTTTAAGTGGTTAATTAATTTGAATCAAAATTTGAATGTTACTCATTCAAGAGGTTAAGTAGAGCTTATTAGCGTCAAATCTGTTTATCTTAAAAATGATTGAGATTTGTGCAAGTTAAAGACCAGGTTTCTGATCCTGATACTACGGAGAGCCAGGATAGAATCCAGAACCTGTTAAGAGCTGAACAGAGTTTGAGTCAGGATTCGATCTCAAGGCGATAGCTAATTCCAGACGGCGATTCCAGCTTGATGAAAGGGGGAGTCTGACGAGGTTAGAGCCAGAGATAGATCATGGAACATTATTCAAGATGGAGTGTTGATGCTGAAAAAGAGAAGATAGAGTTTGTGTTTTAGCATCAAATTCAGTGAAAAAGAGAAGACCGATCAAGACTGAAGGGTTGACATGCTGAAGACTCGTACCGAAGACTTCGTCAACATCCGAGGGGGAGTCTGTTGGTGCATACGTCTGTCGACTTCATCTTCGTTTGAGTCTTAGATAAAATGTGCTGAAGACCTGACTGAAGACTCCGGCAATATCCAAGGGGGAGTTTGTTTGTGCATAATGTTTATAGCCTACGTCTTAAGTCTAGGTCATGTTTGTATAGGGTTTACAGGGGTTAAAATTGTTATTTTATGCTGGTTTGTAGTAATTCCGCTTGAAATGACATGTGGTCATTTCAAACGAAATTAGAACTGTTAATTCCGCTTGAACAAACATGAATGAGTAACATAAAATAACAAATCTAATTTCGTTTGAAATGACCACATGTCATTTCAAGCGGAATTACTACAAACCAACATAAAATAACAATTTTAACCCCTGTAAACCCTATACAAACATGACCTAGACTTAAGACGTAGGCTATAGACAATATGCACCAACAAACTCCCCCTTGGATATTGCCGGAGTCTTCAGTCAGGTCTTTAGCACATTCTATCTAAGACTCAAACGAAGACAAAGTCGACAGACGTATGCACCAACAGACTCCCCCTCGGATGTTGACGAAGTCTTCGGTACGAGTCTTCAGCATGTCAACTCTTCAGTCTTGATCAGTCTTGATCAGTCTTCTCTTTTTCACAGAATTTGATGCTAAAACACAAACTCTATCTTCTTTTTTTCAGCATCAACACTCCATCTTGAATAATGTTCTAGGATCTATCTCTGGCTCTAACCTCATCGGACTCCCCCTTTCATCAAGCTGGAATCGCCTTCTGGAATTAGCTATCGCCTTGAGATCGAATCCTGGCTCAAACTCTGTTCAGCTCTTAACAGGTTCTGGATTGTATCCTGACTCTCCGTAGTATCAGGATTAGAAACCTGGTCTTTAACCTGCACAAATCTCAATCATTTTTAAGATAAACAGATTTGACGCTAATAAGCTCTACTTAACCTCTTGAATTAGTAACATTCAAATTTTGATTCAAATTAATGAACCACTTAAACTTTTAAAAAAATATTTCACATCTTCAACAAATTCTCCCAAACCATTTGTTCATCATGTTTAGCACTTGGAATTTTGAAAATCAACTCTTCAACATCAGTTGTCGAAAATAAGATGAAGTAAAATCTTTTTGATTTTTCAAAATTTTATGCTAAAACACACATAAAATCTTTTTGGATTTTTGTATAATGAAAAGCAGAATTAAAATGCAATAAAGAAATATTTACAGACAATATTTTTTGTGAGATTGTGTGAGAGGATCATATAAGTTTTTGAGACACATCACTAGCACCGTTAAGCTTTAAACATTTTAAGTTCTAAACGATTCACATTGATTGAAGATATAGTTGTCCTCTTAAACTCAATCTAAAAACTTTCGAAATGCTTATCGATACGTTAAGGTATATTAATTTTGCACTAAGTTCTTATGGACCCCACGATCTCAGCATATCCCATCATCATGCAATACACTGACTCAAGTAATGCCTTTAAACTTTAATCAACTGTGATATGTGCGAAAACAACGTAGAATGTTTAAACATTAACAATCAGGTCGATCTTTCGATGCGCAGAGAAAGTCCAATGTTTAAACAAAATAAGAAATAAAAACAAGTTGAAGTTGTTTAGGCTTTAACCACCAGGTCGATACTCCCGTATACGCAGAGGTGATCCAAAGCTTAAACGAAACACCAAAGAAAATAAAGCAGAACGTTTAGGCAATAACATCCAGGTCGATACTCACGTATACACAGAGGATGTCCAATGCTTAAATAAAATAAAGAAATAAAACAAGTTTAAATCTTTGCAAAAAGAAAACACAATCACAGTGATTTTTCAGCAAAATTGTGAAAGTTCACAAATTTAACCAGTTTTTACGCTCTTTGCATTTAGCGATTGCTGAGTAGGCACACAATCAAGAAGGACAAAACTAAGTACTATGCTTTCAATCATGTTTCCCACTAGAACTAGGCTTTTTCATTTAAGTTTGTATCGTTATCGCAAATCTACTAGTCTAGCTGAGCCTATCGTCACATCTTTAGTGAGACCGTTTATCACATTTGACATTTCATTTCTTTAGCATGCTGTGATAGTCCAACTGATTTACTATCATTTCCTCTTTTTCACAACAAAACTCATTTTGAATTTTCAATGTTTTTGGCCTTTTATATTTTATCATGTTTTTGTTTTAATCAAAATGGTTTTTTCCGGAAAATTAGTTTATCTATCATTTCACAAACATGGGGTTTATTTCATCACACTATTTTCAACCACTTGTAGGTTTATCACAAAAACAATTTCCAATAATCATACCACTTGTAAGATAGTTAAATCAAGTACAACTTAATATCCTTGATTAACCACTTGTAAGTCGAAATATCACATAACAACCATTATTCACATCTGTGATATTTTTCAAGAAAGATGCCGATTCCTACTCCCCAATTACCAACCTGGGAGTTCCGGCAAGTAAGAATTTTAAGCAAAGAATGCAGGCACCCAAGCCTGGCCAACCTTGGGTGTCACCTTTTCAATTTCACTCGGGGTTTGAACATATCTTTTTGATTCATAAAATTCTTTAACTCCTTTTACCTTACCCTCGACCATTTTTTCAAAAATATTTTCACCTTTCCATTGAACGCCTTTTCTACATCAAATTCTTTCTTTTCAGAATAGAATTGATTCGAAATTTTCACTTTGCCAACTTTTTGTTTAAAATTTTCAGTCGGCAATGGTGGAAAGTTGACATCATCCATTGGCGGAACTGACGTTTCAATTTTTAGCTCAACTTGTGGCTCTTCTGACTTTGACGAGTCAGATTCATCGCCCAAACGTGGCTCCTCCGACTTTGAAGAGTCAGATTCATCACCAAAACATGGCTCCTTTGCTTCCGAAGAAACAAATTCATCGCCAGGAAGTGAAAATCTCACTTTCTTTGATTTGTTAATCATTTGATTAACCACATTTTCTTTCTTTATTATCCATTTTGTCCTCAGATTTGTATCTGATGAATTCGTTTTACTTGACTGATCAATCTTTGGAGAGCAAAACGATTTATCAGAACTGTTATCTGCTTTTTCGGCTGTATCCGAGGACAAAATCCCTTCAAGATGCTCTCATGCTTTCTTTCTTTTCTTTCTCAGTCGGTTTTTCTGCCCTTGTGAAAGTTTCATTTTCTATTCTTTGGGCTTTTCTTCAACTTTGACTGTTTTCTTCACCATTTTATGAGATTCAACCCTCAATCTTTTCTTTGATCTCATTGAGCAATCTCTAGCAATATGACCTTTGATTTGACATTTAAAGCATCTCCTCGTCTCCAATCTCTGACACTGGCAGTTAACAGCAATGTATCCTTGAAAACCACAGTTGTAACACACCCTGTTATCGTACCAATCTCCACCATCAATCCAAACACTCAAATCATAACACTGATTTAATTTGTAGTACTCATGACTTCTCCTATAAGCTTGATTTGACGCTTGAGCACTGTGGTCAAACCTGCACCACTTATTACCAACTTTTTGTGAGTTTTGATTTTCAAATTTTTGTGGTTTTTTTATCACGATTGGATGATTAAACTGATGAACTTTTATTTTTGTTTTGAAAATTTTTCGAATTTTTAACATTTTGTTTTTGTTCTACATTCTTCTTAAAAGGTTTTTGCTATGAGCATTCACCTATTTCAGTAGATCGTAAAACAATTTCTTGAAATTTTTCTTTTAATTTCAAAAATATTTTCTTTTTATCATTTTCATCATCAGATTTATCATCACAATCCTCAATTATGACATCGTCATAATTTATGACATTGTCACTTATTGGAACTGAATTGATTGGTTTTGGACAAAAATGATTCAGAAATTCTGACGAGGTAACAAAACCTTTCAATTTCTTTTCAAACTCATCAATTTTATTTCTTGCACTCTCAGCTTCTTTTTCAAGTTGAGAGATTTTCTCAAGATGAGAATTTATTGCCTTTTCATTTTCAAGTTTGTATTTTTCAAGAACATATTTTTCATTTTCTAAAACTCTTATTTGACTTTGAAATTTTGTTTCTTGTTCTTTTAAATTTTTATTTTCCAATTTTATCCAAAAATCTTCATTTTCTGAAATTTTTATTTTGTTTTCAAAATCTTTTTCAATTTTTAACTTTTCATTTTCTAAAAATGTTATTTTATCTTGAAAATCTTTTTCTTTTTCTTTCAAATTTTTGTTTTCCAATGTCAAACTCTCCACATCTTTCAAGAGTTTGACATTGTCTACTTCAGATTTATCACAGTTTAAGCACTTCTCGGACATCATTTCAGCTTCAGCTTTCTTCTCAACCTTGATAGCTGAAATTTCTTCAACCTGATTCTTTACCACTTGAACATTTTCCTCAGATTTGACTTTTACTTCAACAGTTGTTGCTTTCTGATTCTTCACTCTTGCAGGTTGTCTTTCTTTGATCTCTTCCATCTTACCTGCAAAATAAAAATTATAACTTTCAGGTGATAATTCTCTTTGATAATTTTCAAGTATTCGATTTTTTTTACTGTCATCATCGCTTTCTTCATCTGATAATTCCTCTCCTGAATCAGACTTCATTTTTTTAATCTTATGGAGTTCAAGTTCTTGAGCTTCAATCTTCTCAATGAAGTGCTCAAATTGAAGCCAACATATTCCATGTTTTTCTTCCTAATCAACAGATATGTGTCCCACTCATCATGCGGTAAAGCATTTGCTAACTTGTCAACCCACTCGTCATCTCTTTTGCTAATGTTCAAACGCTTCATCTCTACATATAACTTGCAATACCTTTCGATCAACTCTTTTGTAGATTCTCCCCTGATAGCTGTAAAACTGTCAAACTTCTGTTTGATACTTGCTGGATTCTGAACAAACATACCATTTCCGAAAGACGAGTTATAAAACTTAGAATCCATGTTTCAGTATTGAAAGATTCACGAAGACAGATTTTCAAATGATACGAAAATTCACTCAATCTAAGATTAGTTCAATCACTTTATCAAACAACTGAATCAGATGAATATCCGATTGAGTGGCAAAAATCAGGTGACAACGGATAGGGTGGGAATTTTCTCGGACGAGTATCTGTTGGACGAGTATCTGATGTTTGACAAATCACTTATAAAGTCACATGGGCCATTGATATATGATTAGGCCACACCACTTGTTCACATGCAAACTGATAATATTTTGGGCTGACAAAATCACGTGGGTATGTATTTATAATGAATTAAATGTTGTAATATGATTGGGCCGCACAATAGATTCGTGATTTATCTTTGAATTACTAAACCCACTGAACCGACACAATTTATTACACTCAACTATTGATTGGGCCTCCCTTATCACATGCAATCTAATAATGTTTTGGGCCGACTAGATCACGTGTACTGACAACACTAAATCTATTGGACCGAAACTATGTATTCACGTGATGATCAATGATTTTAAAACAACTTGATTACTTTCATGCAATCTGACACATTCACACGAAATAGAGATCTGATACACGACACATTCACAAGAAATAAAGATCTGATACACGACACATTCACACGAAATAAAGGACTTTTCAAACGAAATACTTAATTCCGTGCGAAATATCCAAACGAAATTACCTTTTTCAAACGGAATTACCTTTTTCAAACGGAATCAGGTGATTTCACACGAAATCAGATGTTTTTCAAACGAAATAAGTAATTTCGTGTGAAATTACCTCAACTTTTCAAACGAAATTAGATGCTCGTTCAAACGGAATTAACCTTTTGACCCATTTTTGTCACTTTTAGTCTGAATTTAGGTCTGATTCTTTCAAGGGTTTGTTAAAACTGTATTTTACACACAATATCAAAAGATCAGTCCATTTTGTCCATGAATTTGTCCAGAAATCCAAAAATGAGTAGAAAAGGCACTAATTCAAGTGTATTGACTCATCCTGAGCTCTGATACCACTTGTAGGATCGTATTCACGACCAAATGAGTCGATCAGAGACAATACACAACTGTTTGAGAGGCGGAAACAAACAAACAGCCTAGAATCAATGCTAGAAAGGTGTAGAAACAGAGAATGATACTTAAAACAAGTTTCTCATTAATATTTGACTTGAAAATCGGGCAGCACTTCGTTACACCACAGCTAATTCCGTACCAAATGAGAAACTACACTTGCCTATTTATAGGCATCTAATTTCGTTTGAAATGACCACATGTCATTTCAAGCGGAATTAACAATTCTAATTTCGTTTGAAATGACCACATGTCATTTCAAACAGAATTAACAATTCTAATTTCGTTTGAAATGACCACATGTCATTTCAAGCGGAATTACTACAAACCAACATAAAATAACAATTTTAACCCCTGTAAACCCTATACAAACATGACCTAGACTTAAGACGTAGGCTATAGACATTATGCACCAACAAACTCCCCCTTGGATATTGTCGGAGTCTTCAGTCAGGTCTTCAGCACATTCTATCTAAGACTCAAACGAAGACGAAGTCGACAGACGTATGCACCAACAATTTACCGTTACGTTACAAGTTTCTCTTGCACGTTCTTATTCAGTGTATCAGCAACAGACGTGCAGGATACGACATGGCAGGAAACAATCTCGTTGGTCTTATGGTGGCTTTGGTGCTGAACAAACCGTTTAGTATATCAAAGTACATCTTCGCCAACATGAAAGAAAACATGACGAGAACTGGCAGTCGAGAACATTTGGGAATAAATTTTGGATGTATCCTCGTTTTCTACAGATGATCATGAATGTTCAACATCTCGGTCTTCCAAAAGCCGACAACGACATCCTGAAGATAGAAACTATGATCAAGAACTCATTAAAGATATTCAAGGCGCTTGCAGCCAAAAGATACACAGAAAGCAAGCCGCCTAGGAAGTTAATCGATGCTCTTGGTAAACCAGACCACATCGCTCTGGAAGATGATAAATGGCGTCACAACGATAGCCAATCAGATGATGAAGAACCGGAGTTAAAGAAGAAGATGATAGAGAAGTTTGGTTGTAGGGATTCTGGTTCGTCTGACAGTGATAGTGATGATGATGAAGGTGGTGATGCAGGGGCTGGTACCATTGGTTTATCTGGTGCTGGTGCATCATCTGCTGGTGCAGCTGGTGGCACTTCAGCTGGTAACGACGATGATGATTCTGAATCTGATGACAATCCACCTGAACATGGATATGAAGTTTACTTCGATGAACGAGGTGTTAAAAGGATATGAGGATAAGACAAGAGGAAGATGCAGATTACGTTCATTCGGATACCGAAGCGGAACGTATGAACAAAAAGCAAACGGTTGTACGAAGAAAGAAGAAAGCAAGAAAGTACATTGGTACTACATTTGTGCAGCCGTCCATTCCTCAACAAGAGCCTATACAGGAAGCTGAAATGGATCCAAACCTTGGATTCACAGCTGAAGAAGCTTCTACAATGGTGTCGTCTCCTCCGAGGTCTACAGAACCAACTCCTGTAGTGAGTCCAACACCTGAAACTCCTGCAGTGACTCCTTAGGCTCCACCTCGCTCTATTTCTTCAACGATTCGAGCAACAACATCACAGCCGACCGCAGAGAGAAGACAGACTATATTCTCTCAGATGGATCAGGATGAGAAGGTAAACTTCGTATTCTCTCAACTGCAAGTTGCTGTAGGTCAGATTAACAGACAAACGGAAGTGATCAATGCTACAAGAGGGGACACAATCAAGCAACAGTTGGAGATTAACAAGTTAAATGCCACTGTTGGCCGACAAGCAGCAGAGATCACTCGCCAACAGACAAAAATTGAGCAACTGAAAGCAGAAAATGCTAGGTTGAAAGCTGCAGATGAAGTGAGAGAGAGACAGTTGCAGCAGATGCACGCGGCAGATAATACTCGCGGTATTGAAATGAACCGCATGAAGGAAAGCAGCTCTAAACTTCAGAAGTTGGCTGAAGGTCTAAAAGAAAGGCATGACTTTATGAAACAGTGGTACAATTCTCAAAACACCACTATAGTTGATGGGGTCAAGAAAATAACTGAAGGCTATGAGTTTCTTAGAAAGAGGGTCAATACTTTATGGGGCGATCGTTGCAAGCAGCAGGAAGTATTAAAGAAAAGGGATGATGATCCTGAAGATCAGGGGAACCCTGACCCTTCTGCCACTTCAGAACAACCTCCAGCAACTACCTCTTCACAACTTGTTGTCTTTAAGCCTGCGCAACTTGGATCTGTGCAAGGAACTTCCAGTGGAACCGTTGAGGAAATACAACAGCTTGAACAACAGTTGGAAAGCAGTTCCTATGTTGAAAGCTCTCTACCTGGTACATCTTCTGTTCCTAGTACAGCTGATCTTGCTTTGCAGGCTGTTCATCCTATAAATGGAGAGATTCTTGAAGAAGGAGAAATTATCTCTGATCTATCATACGAGCAGTTGTTAGCTTTGAATGCGATGAAAGAGGTTGATGATGCTGAGATTGATAAAATGCCAAGTGAGCCTGAAACTGCGGATGTTGAAAACATTGAAGAGATTGTTTTTGAAGGAAATGACAAGAAGTCCTCGTATGTGCGTGAAGATGGAACCGAGTTCGCTCCTTTCAATGAAGAATGGTTAAAAGAGAACGTGGATGTCATCGATGAACATTTGAAGAATCGTGACACTTCTAAAAATGCCACAGATGCGTTCTCCGAGTGGCGAAAGCAGTTCTTATCTAAGGTTTCCAAGCCTTTGCTAGCCGACATTCAAGTTGATTACCTACAGTTTGAGAAAGAGAATCTGCATGGAAGAATTCTCTGCTGGATGTTCGTAAAGGAAACCCACTGCGTGGCCATCAACGGGAATTTGGTATTCAATATTTCAGGTCGTTGCTGAGCATATTGTCCTTACCATTTTACGATGTTGAAGCTTTGACGAAGCTTGAGCTCATTAATCGCTCAAACTTCGAAGGAGCTACATTGTTCGCGCGAAAGATAAAGATGAACAAAAGGACGGGCTGGAAGGATGGGTCGTACAAGCCTCAATTTCCCATCTATCAACAGATAAAGTTCACCTTGGATCCATCTACTAACACGGCGCGTTACAAGCTTGTGTATCAGCCCACGAAGGTAATGGACAAGATCCCGTTAATGCCGATGAAGCAGAACTTTTTGGAAGACATGGCTTTATGGTGCTACGACTCAGATACGCACGAGGCAGTGATTGTTTTTAATGGTGATCAAGAGAATTTTCGGATGTTGGATCCGATGTGGATCGTGAACATGTCCGCGGCCGACATCAACAAGTTGTATCGGCATGATATTTTCTACGAAGACAAGGACGCGCATCAAGCGTTGCGATTTCAGCGCGTCGCTTGCTTCTGCTACTATCGTGGAATTCATGCCGGCAGTTCGTGGTCCGAGAAACACTGAAGACGGAAGATTGAAGACCGAAGACAGTAACAGACAAGGGGGAGTTTGTTGATGCAGTATTTTGGTGTCTGTAACTTATCTTTATTAACGTTGTAATTTACGGTCTTTTAGTTTATCGAGTCTGTATTCGACGTCGACCAAGTCGGGTATCCTCCTATCCTACTTTTGTCTGACTAGTTTGTCTCGTTTGTTATGTAACGCTAAATGAACAATGCATGTTGCATGTTATGGGTTTTATGTTTGTGTTTGTGTGTTTGTTATGTTTGCTGCAAACTGTCTAACAGTTTACAGCACACAACTTTTGCAGCCTTCAACGAAACTCTAAGTTTCGTCGAAGTACTACATGACGAAACTCCCTCGTGACCAAAACTCCTAGTTTCGCCATGAACAGTGACAAAACTCCTAGAGTTTCATCGACTGTTATGTTTCGTCAGGCCCAATTGATGTTTCATCAAGCCCATTTGATGTTTCGTCTACCTGTTGGGCTGGGCTGCTATATAAACACCACATAGATTCACTTTGAAACTATGAGAGCATACCCTTACTGAAAGTTTACTGTCAAACATTGTGTGTATCTGTTTGATCCTTGTTCTTATCTAATCAATTGACTGTGATTCATTGGTTACTTTGTGTTGTTATCTTTATCTGTGTTTGGTTTGGCATAGTCACGGGGATTCCGCACTCGTGACCGTGTTTGTGATAAACAAGTGATTTGGTTTCGTTATCGATCCTCCGAGAATCGGGACCTACAGAATGGCTATCCTAGAGAAATCTTTAATAAACCGTCTATAATATCCTGCTAGTCCAAGAAAACTTCTTACTTCTGTTGGTGATCCATGGACTTTCCATTTTATAATTGCCTTAATTTTTGGGGGATCCACATGAATTCCTTCATGATTAACCAGATGTCCAAAGAATTGCACTTCTTGTAACCAGAATTCGCATTTTGAGAATTTAACATAATGCTTCTAGTTTCTCAGCAATGTTAGAAGCATATACAGATGCTTTGCATGTTACTCTTTACTCTTAGAGTAAATTAGAATATCATCTATAAAGACGATTATGAATTTATCCAGGTATGATTTACATATCATGTTCATCATGTCCATAAATGCGGCTGGGGCATTAGTTAAACCAGATGGCATGACGGTAAATTCATAATGATTGTACCTTGTTCTGAAAGCAGCCTTAGGAATGTCCTCTCCTGTACTTTCAATTGATGATATCCTAAGCGTAAATCTATCTTAGAAAAGAATCGAGCTCCTTGAAGTTGATCGAACAGATCATCGATTCTCGGTAGTGGGTACCAATTTTTAATCGTAACCTTGTTCAATTCTCGGTAATCAATGCACATACGCATTGATCCATCCTTCTTCTTAACAAACAGTACCAGTGCTCCCCATGGCGATGAACTAGGTTGCATAAAACCCTTATCAAGAAGTTCATCTAATTGGTTCTTCAGTTCCTGCATTTTCGTCGGTGCTAGTCGGTAAGGTGCTTTGGTAAGCAGCGTCGTTCCGGGTATTAGGTGAATTCTAAATTTAACCTCTCTATCTGGCGGTAATCTAGGTAATTCTTTTGGAAAAACGTCAGAGAATTTAGATACTACAGGAATATCTTTTAATTCTTTTCCTTTAGTGTTACTGATTATGGAAATCATATACAATATTGCTCCTTTCCTTGCATAGCTTGCAGCTTTCATCACAGAGATGAATTTTGTTGACCTGGTTGGCTTGTCTCCTTTAATTGTGATCTTTTCACCTTTTGGTGTACTTACTTGTACAGACTTTTGATCACATAAAATACTGGCATGATTGGCTACCAACCAATATCCTAATACGATATCAAATCCAGCCAGATTCATTGGGTAAAGGTTAGCAGAAAAGTGATGGTTTAGAATTTCTATTCTTGCTCCCTGCAAGATTTCACTTATCTTAATGGATTCACAATTTGTTGTCTCCACCATACAGTCTTGTTGAAGTTTAGTTAATGGTTGGTTGAAAAAGGGTTAAGTGTGGGGATAATTGATATCTAGTAAAATACACATATTTGTTCCGTGTAAATTGTATAGTTTTTGTTTAGTTCTTATTTATTATTTTTAGTTTTTAGTATTATATTACATTATTTTGTGTTGGGACAGGTACTGGTGCAAATGGAGCAAAAACGAGTAATGTGGAAATGACCAGCCAGTTGGGCGAGTGGGGTGCCAGAGACCGAAGTAAAATTGTGGCGATTTTCTGTGAGTGGGCCGAAGCCACTATCTCTATTTTTTGAGTCAGTGGGCTACCATATTAATATTTTTGAACACACATCAAAGGAATTAGAATAGAATAAGATGGGCTGCTATCAATTATTATTTGGATTAGCCCAATGTGCGAAAGATAAGAAGGTTGCATGTCATTATATTGGAGATAATATATTCAAAAGGCGGCAGACATCATGTTGGAAATGGATTCTTATTTCTGAACATATATATACGTAATTAAATCTCACAAAAAAGGGATCTTTATGAATTAAAGGGGGAAGACGGCTGATAGTCCCATTACGGGACATCGAGACGCACGGAGGAATTAATAATCTTGGGGGGCGGCCTTATTTGTACATCAAGAGGGATATATTTAATTCCCATCATACGAAAATAAGAGGAGTCACGAAGAAGATTAATTGGAGGCGATCATCAGTTGGACGCGAGGCAACATCAAATCAGACGGGAACAGAAGGTGCGATCAAGGATAAAGAAAAGGATTGATTCAATATTCAAAGTGATATGTTTTCTTTATGGACATGGCTAAGTTTTTAATAAGTAAAACTTATTGAGACACTATATATATATATGTGAAGTGACGTAACTAGTATATGGTAACATGCTTAAAAAAAGGAATGGTGCGCCTATTATAGTAGGGTGTTCAAAGGAAATTAAGTGAATGTGTGTGCACGGGATGTAGTTTATTATGTAAAAGAATCACCCGCATAGATGTTGTGATTAACATTTGTTTAATAGATTTGTGAGCATGTAAATTATACGTAAGAACTTTGAGTAGTAAGGTATGTATGATCGTAGTAGGACCATTTATACCCGAAAGAGTTGGACTACATAATGTGTATGCATGTTATTAAACCGTACGTATTCAGGTTTCGAGGACGAAACCTTCTTTAAGCGGGGTGGACTTGTAACACCCCAAAATGCGTAATTGATTATGGTGCCTTTAAATGTATTTGTATGTAATAAAATAACTTTAGTTGACTAACTAAGTTAAGTAAGAATGACTCTTGTGTTGAGGGGATGAAAGTTGTGCTTGAATATGTTACACCCCAAAAAGGTTTATTAAATATAAATTAAGTTAATTAAAAAATTAACTTAGTTAATGGGAATGTTAGAACTTCTAGTAATGAATTGAAAAATGTTTAAATCAAATAAGTGAACAAATTAGAAGGGCCAAAGGTGTAACTTTTGAAAACTCAAAAGATTAAAAGAGTTAAAAAAAATCAAAGACACACACACACTGTGTGTCTCTGGTCGATCGAACAAAGGCAGGAACAAAGGGGAAACCCTAGTTTCATCACATACATCAAATTCCGTAGAAATTCCAAGGAAAAACTAATGCATGAACTCATATTTTCGAACATCTAACCCTATTTATTGAAGTGGTAAGTCCAATTCTTTGATTTGGTACATTGAAGGAAATGGGTTTCAACCCAATCATAAGATTATGTTATGATAGGTGTTATTGGAAGTTGGAATTGTTATGTAGAAGAAGTTTTATGTTTGATTTTGATGATTTGAACATCTTGATTCATAAGGCCATTTTTGTATGAGATCTTCATAAATGTAGGATAATCAAGATAATAGAAATAATTATTTAAAACCTTGAAATATTGATGTTTAATCTTGATTGTGATGTATTAACACTAGATAAATTGATATGGAGTAAAAGTATCATACGGCTTGATTGATTGTTTATGATTCGCTAGAAGAACTAGTTAAATTATGTCCTAGAACATATGTGTTTAGTGTCCTACTAATGCGAAACCCGCCAAGTGTTCGATGAAATGCTGAAGTGAACATATATGCGAAATTCGGAAAATTGTGATAATGTTGCCAAAAAATAAACTATGTAATTAATGAAATGATGTTCGGATGGACTAAATGATAGAATGAACATGTTAATGTAGGCGTAAAGGAAGAAAGTTCAAGTGCTAGGAAAACGGAAAACGCACAAGATCGAGGTAAGTGTATTCCGAACTCAACTTTATTTGGTTGTTAAATATTTTGTATAAAAGCTTAGGCAATAATGGTTTAGTATGAATATGAAGTAAGTAGCTTAACCCGTTGTGAACGGGTCATTGGTATGAATATTTATGAATGAATGAATATTGAAGTCGACTCCACATAAACGAGTCGAAGGAATGTATAGTGATGCAAAAAGGAAGGAAGGAAATAAATTAAATCCGTTATAAACGGGTTGAAAAGTGATGTATGTAATAGTAATGAAATGCACGTATTCGATTCGTTATAAACGAACCGAATGGATGTTTATGTAAGGTTACAATTGCCCGTTTCAACGGGTCAACGAATGGCATGATTTATCTCGATTTGCGAGATGGTATGTTTTGACCCGTTTCATCGGGTAAGAAAGTGTATGAAAGAAGTGAAAGTATGAAACGGATTAATTCGATTTATTGTATTAGTAGTAATGTATTTGACGAAATAAATTTTGTTATTGATGTAGGTAAATCGTCAACTTAATCGGTTCGGCGACTTGGAACGAGCACCCATATGAATCTCGCCTATATGCGCTTCCGCTACTTTTGTAACAATGTTTATGGTCAAAAAGTATTTTGTTGTAACTAGTTTGTTTAGTAGCTAGACTTTTGAAGTTTGACTTGTTAAATCTTTAAAAAAAATCTAGATGTTGGTAGATATTTAAAAGTAATGCTACGGTTTTGTTAAGTCTTTTGAAAGTGTCATTAATTTATTTGAAATGAAGTTTGCCAAAACAGGGATTTGCTCATGTTACGGACGGGTCATGCCAAATTTTTGTTAACAAATTATATGTTATTACTTTATTTTTCGAATGTTAAAATGTGGGCGTTATAAGTTGGTATCAGAGCCGAGGTTTGAGGGATTCAAGTATTAGTGTTAAAATGCTTGAACTTAAACCGAAAGCTCGTATGAAGGTGTGTTCGTTCCGAAGCGCTATGCAAGTAAGTAATTTATAAATTTTCGATTTATGTTTTTTTTTAGTTGGAAACGAGAAGGGGTTATAGTTAACTCACTAGAATAACCTGGGTTGGAAAATTACGGAATGTTACGGGAGGTTTCGGGACTTCACGGAACCTTTTCAGGTTGAACCGGGGCTCGGGAACGAAGTTTTTGGGTAAAAATGTGTAAAAACAGCAATTGCAAGTCAGGTCTGGGATTCAGCGCGCAGTGCGCCAAAAACAGCGCCTAGTGCGCCAAAATGAACTTTCCAACTGTGGTGCGCTGAAATCAGCGCCTAGTGGCACCAATTGTTACCAAACTTCCCGTTTTTCACTTTTTGACCTTCCAACTTGTGTGTATGCTTCCAATACTCCGTAATGCCTCCCGAAAACATTCCGTCAAACCCCAAAACGCCAATGAAATCAAGAATACAAGCTGATTAACATGAATGCCATTAGTAAAAGCATGAACGAGAAGGAAGTTAAGTACAAGAATGAGTGAATGTATGATTGAATTAACACGTCTAGGATGTTTGTAATGAAGAATGATCTACGATAATGAATTGTTAAAAAACACTAATAAAGTATAGAATGATAAAGAGAATGAATGGAATGCTATCTAATACAAGTATGTAATTGTAGATGGCAAACGCAGGAGATGCAAATACCATGGATTTAAATGGGTATCGTTACGGGAAGGGTTGTACGGATTAAACTTATAAGAATGGAACATAATAATGAAAGGTAAAACCCGTAAGCAAATACGGATCGAACATATAAGAGTCATAAGTAAGAATGAAAAGACTTGAATCCATAAGTATCTGCGAACCAAACACGTAAGAACAAAAGGTCGAATCCATAAACAAGTGGAAATGGGTAAAAGTGAAGGAGAGAATGTGCTTATTCATACTACTAAGGTAAGTATAAATCTTGTAAGTAAGTGATGTCGGTAGCCTTGTCGAGTCAAGTAGGTCACTTGACTAACATGATGCATATACATATGATGCACTTACGAACAAGCGAGGGATAGGATGAGTTTAAAAAAATGTATTGACGGTTCGACCTTGTTGGACTCAAACGGGTTATATGGGTAAGTGTAAGACCAATGACAATACGATGGAAAGGGAGATGAAGCTAAATGTCACATAAACAATATTTTGTAAGAAACATATTAAAAGCCAACTCATGTGAGTTGGGGTAGATGACGGGCTACGACCCGGAGAATGGCATAAGTATGGATGAGGAAGAAAAGTTGTCCGCGAACTGTTAACACGGTGAAATGATGTTTTGTTAGAACGTGTGAATTGAAAGTAAGTACAACACATGATCCAATATAAGTATACAATAAGTAATAAGTGGCAGATTAACCTTGAAAAGTCAAACTGCAGAATTTAGCATATAATTGATAAACTGCAAGAGTAGTACGTAAGAAACGAAGTGTGTAATGTAGTAAATCAAATAAGTGAGGAATTTGTGAAAGAAATATAGGTGAGTTAACACCGAATACAATGAATACCTAAATGAAAATGATAGTATGTTAAAGAATGGTTATGTATTGACCTGTCATAAACGGGTCAAACGAATGAAAATGATATGTTAAGGAACGGTCATGTATTGACCTGTTACGAACGGTTCAAACAAATTATGTTTTAAAAGAATCTAATAAGGACTAGTATGTAAACAAGATGATTTCATAAATGTCATGCTTGAGGGAAACTGAATGAAATGTGCTAACCCTTGATTTTTAGATGAGAATGGAGCGTGATAAAACTAGTAAAGTTAGTGAAAAGATGCACACGAGTGGAAGCTCATCACATGGATGGACGAGGTCAATCTAGTTTTTGGCACTCGCTCATGAAGGGGCGGGCTGAACCGGGATACGGATCGTTGTTTATGTAAATAATAAGGTTAGTAAAGTATTTGACTTGTGAATGTTAAATAGAAAGTTATAGACGGAATAATGTTTCCATACGAACTAAAATGAAATATTTAATATGGTCATACAGTTGATCCGGTAGAAGCGGGTCAACGAACTAGAATGAAATGCTTAATATGGTCATACAGTTGATCCGGTACGAACCAGTCAAAAAATAAGAATGTTATGTTTAGAATGAATATGTAGACGATCCGGTACGAATGAGTCAAAGAATAAGAATGTTATGTTTAGAATGAATATGTAGATGATCCAGTACGAATGAGTCAAAGAATAAGAATGTTATGTTTGGAACGATCATGTAGACGAATCCGGTAGAAGCGGGTCAACGAGCTAGAATATAATGTTTGAAATAGTCATGTATTTATTCCGTTGAGAGCGGGTTAAATGTTTATTAATTTACTATTATTCAAATGGATTAAAGTGATGAAATCGAGTAGATGAGTAAGCCAAACCTAAAACATGAGGTTTATGGGAATAATGAAAATGATGAAATGTCTAAGTGAAGTTAGGATGTGAGATTTTATGAAAGACTTGACATATATGAATGAAATATGATAATGATGTAATTAGTTGTAAACTAACTTGAAGAATGTGTTATAGATGGAACTCGTACAAGAATTCGAGTAAATATATGTGTTTTGGTCAAAAATCTAATGAGGATAATGCAACCAAACTCTCTGTTATGGGGTATGATGCTTGAAATGTATAACAATGATAAGGATCACTTCAATGTAAATTGCACAAACGACACAAGGATTTGTACGGGGAAAAAGCCCTTGATCAAGAGTTGATCTCCGGCACAAAAAACCCCGGGTGATGGAAACTACCGATCACCAAGCTTAAATAAATCAATAAATGTTTACAACTTCGGATAGTAACGAGCTAGGTACAAGGATCACTAGGGTGAAATGTGTGAAAGTGAGTGGAAACTGTTAAGTGTTTGTCGAGAGCTTCAAGAGTGCGATTGTACGAGAGTGTGTGTAGCTGAAAATGGCT
The DNA here is from genome assembly GCA_030545235.1 of Helianthus tuberosus. NCBI lineage: Eukaryota > Viridiplantae > Streptophyta > Magnoliopsida > Asterales > Asteraceae > Helianthus > Helianthus tuberosus. Next base: position 48,158,519 of record CM060386.1, on the reverse strand, counting down.
AAGTGTTCTAAATTCTAGCTCGTCACCCCTTTAAAAATAGAAGTTAACTACACTAACAAACTATCCGACTTTTGTGCCAAGCTCCCACGTTCTCCACAACGTCCATTTCCAGTCAAACGTGTTCGAAATACCCGTGGAATATTCCATAGTAACGTTGCCAAGACCAAGTCAAGCTTGTTACTCCTGCAATATAATACGAAACACAAACAAACAATCGTTAGTATGAGGATCCTTAAGGTGATCCATGATCCTGATCCTAAAGCTCTTCTGAGGATCACTATATGTCACAGAAGTAAGGATCATTAATTAGGATAACAAGTAAGGATCACTAATTGTTAGAAAATCCTCCCCTAACAATTGCCCCCAAAATATAAGGAGTGATATGTAAAATGAACGAATTATATTTTCTTGATCTTATCCACAACTAACTATCGTAAATATAGCCGTTGTTGTAGAACTATCCGTTGCAACTATGACGTCACAGAAGTGACAACCCTGCATAATCATGATTATAAATAGGAGATAGAGATATGATCGTTTGCATTTAAATTTCAGAAATACTCCCTTTATAACTGCATCCGAAGATAAACAGGTATCCTCTCTTCATCTTCTTCTTTCTTTTGCTCTGTTTTCCGTCTCTTTCCCTCATTCTGTCAAAGATGTTACTCCGGAACTCCCCAGCTAAGGATCATCCGAAAAACAGCCCACCGAAAAGCCAGGGGATCATTGAAGATTCCATAAAAGAACGCTGCTGTTTCAACGATGCACAGATTGATAGGATCCGCCACTGCTTCCCGGCGAACACCGAGTTTAGACCTTTTGATCCCAATGCCCTGAGTGATCATATTTCCGACAACTGGGTTGCTTTTCCTGTCACTCCGTTCACCATAGGCTATACATATCCTTTTCCAGCCTTCACCCAATCTTTCTTTTCCCTAACCGGCATCTCTTAAATCCAAGCCATGCCGATGATCTGGAGGGTTTTGTATACCCTTGAAAGGATCATCGAGCAGGAAGGGATAGACCTAGGAATGTCAGAGCTGGGAGAGCTGTATGATCTTACTACCTTTGGTTCTCATCGCTATTTGTTTAAACGTAAACCTGGTGAGGAACACCCGATCTTCAAAGCTACCAAGAATGATGCTAACTGGAAGAGGCGTTTCTTTTTCGTCAAGAGAGATTCTATTGATGACGGAAAGGATCTACCCAAGAAATGGGCTACCCATGGTAGGGTGGAGGATCCTGAGAAGGATCACCAGAGAACTTTCTTTTGATATAAGGATCACTTATATACTTTTGCTTTCTTGTTATGCAGCTATCACCGTTTCACACCTCGGACTGTCTCCTGCTGCCAAAGAGAGACTCGTCGCTTTCAAGAAACTTGATCCTGAAACAAGAACTTTCAAGACAACCAGCCAGGATTCTCAAGAGGTATCCTCAGGATCTGTCACGATGTCAAGTAAGTATCTTTATTTTAAAATTTAAATAAATAGTAAAATATTAGTGAATTAAAGATACTTATCTTGTTTTGGTTGTGTAGGCGCTGGAAAATCCACCAAGTCTGCTTCAAAGTTCAGTGTCACCGATCTCACCACCATCAGATCCTCCAAGAGAAAGGCTCCTACCAGCCCGACAGCTTCAGTCCCGAAGGCACCCCTCAAAGGAAAGGGAATCAAGAAGAGAAAGGCCTCCGAGGATGAGAATCTGCAGGGTCTGCCTCTGATCCGCCAACAATTCCTTGAGTACTTCAATGATGTAAGGATCACTGTCTCTGCTCATATATCCTGCTGACATATCCTGCTGATTTGAGGATCACTTGGTCCTGACCCTATCTTTTATCCCCTTTACAAAAATTAGCTGAGATTGAGGACTATGTTTGCCACGTTGAGGATCAGGATAGGAAGATTGCCGACCTCCAGCAGGTTGCATTACTAAAGGACCTCAAAATTGCTGACCTCCAAAAGGATCTCAAAGATGCCAAAACTGAAACGGCCAAGATTCTGATCAATTTTGATTATGAGAAGCAAGAGATCACAAATGATGCCAAAGTCTCTGCCGCCATAGCAATGTACAAGACCAAGCTGCAAATGGCCTTGGAAGCTCAGGATCCTGCCTTTGACAAAAGCACCTGGGATGTGGAAGGCTGGAAGGCTAGACTGGCTGAATTGGATGATGAAGAGGAGGCTGAAAAGATCCTGACGATCGAGGCTGGAAGCAAGGGCGAATGTGGTGAAGCAAGTGGAGCCGAAGGTGGTGATGCAGGGAAGGTTTAGGCTGCATGATTGGATGATGATGGAAACTTCTAGACATAGCCGGAGCCCAATTTTTTAGTTTGATGGTTGTTTTGTTGAACAATTGGATGGTTTGTACTGAACAATAGTTTTTAGGATTAAGGGTCATGTATGATCCTTTGGACAATAGGTAGGATTGCAAATGGTGGAGCGATCCTCTGTTTGGGGGATGAAGCCATTGTGATCCTGCCGCCTTTATATTCCTGCACTACTTTTGAACCTATTATCATGGACACCCTTTACCTACCCCAGCGGACGGGCCACGTATTGCTGGTAGATGCTCGGGGTAGGTAATTTTGACGACCTTTTAAGGGTTAATCTTTTGTTAATAAATAAAACCTTAATCTTTTGTCGCTTATCTTGTATTGTTATCCTTTTTAATTCTCACTTGTTTTGATGTACATTTATTGAATAAACAATTTTGAATAAGTCAGATTGAAAATACTTAGGACATGATCCATGATCAAATATCCTATAGTTAAAGAATCCCAAAAAGTAATATATTTTAAGGATCACAAGTTTAGTTGTCAAATTTTAAGGGTTATTCAAATAAACAATGAATAGAATTAAAAATAGTTAAGGATCATACCTGAGGATCCAAGTTAGGATCCTATCCATAATAAGGATAACTATAAGATAAACCATAGAGAGAAGTAAGGATCAAGGATCCCTAGTTGTTTATCTTCAAGGACCTGAAATAGAGAATAACTTGGGACTAAGCCAATATAAGATAAGAGTTAGCAACTGGGGACAAGCCCAAGGATAACTGGGGACAAGCCCAAGGATCGTATGTAAACTGGAGTATGGCCCTAACTGGCGACTATCCAAACTTAGTGACATGAAAATGTCAAAACCTTAGCTAACGCGAAAACGTTAGAAACCTTAGGAACGGATGTATGGTACGTCTACCATTATACGTAGGATCCTAGGTATAGCCAGTACAATGGAATTATCAGCCCCTAAAGCGAGTACTGGTCCCACTGCCTTGAACTATACCAGGATCATCATGCGCTACAGGCGGAACTGGGGTCAAGCCCAAATAACTGGGGTTAAACCCAAGGAACGGATTGCTTCTGCAGATAACCAATATTTTGCTAAGGATACCTGAACTTTCAAAACTTAAAATCACGTGAGAGATGGATAAAGGACACATGATCCTTATCCTTATATGAGAAAATAAAGAAATGGAATAGTTAAAGATTAGGATATTACCAAAGTAAGGATCACCGATACTTTAAGGATCCTTCAAGGATAACTCCAATGTAAGGATCATCTGTGCGATGAGGATCCTGCTCACATGAAATATTTCTTCAAGTGGACAGTGTTTTGGTCAAAAAATCTGATGAGGATATTGCAACCAAACTCTCTGTTACGGGGTACGATGCTTGAAATGTAGAACAATGACAAGGATCACTTTAATGTAAATTGCACAAATGACACAAGGATTTATACGGGGAAAAATCCCTTGATCAAGAGTTGATCTCCGGCACAAAAAACCCCGGGTGATGGAAACTACCGATCACCAAGCTCAAATAAATCAATAAACGTTTACAACTTCGGATAGTAACGAGCTAGGTACAAGGATCACTATCGTGAAAGGTGTAAAAGTGAGTGAAAATGAATGAATGTTCGTCGAGAGCTTCAAGTGTGCGAGTATATGAGAGTGTGTGTAGCTGAAAAAATGACTAAGTGTTCTAATTCTAGCTCGTTACTCCTTTTAAAATAGAAGTTAACTACACTAACTAACTATCCGACTTTTGTGCCAAGCTCCCACGTTCTCCACAACGTCCATTTTTGGTCAATCGTGTGCGAAATGCCCGTGGAATATTCCTTAGTACCGTTGCCAAGACCAAGTCAAGCTCGTAACTCCTGCGAAGTAATACAAAACACAAATAAACAATCGTCAGTATGAGGATCCCTTAAGTGATCCATGATCCTGATCCTGATACTCTTCTGAGGATCACTATCTGTCACAGAAATAAGGATCATTAATTAGGATAACGAATAAGGATCACTAATTGTTAGAAAATCCCCCCCTAACAATTGCCCCCAAAATATAAGGAGTAATTTGTAAAATAAGCGAGTTATATTTTCTTGATTTTATCCGCAACTAACTAACGGATATATAGCCGTTGATATCGAATTAGCCGTTGCAACCATGACGTCACAGAAGTGACAACCCTGCACGATCATGATTATAAATAGGAGATAGAGATAGGATCAAATACATTTAAATCCGAAAGAAACTCCCTTTATATTCTCAGTCGAAGATCAATCAGGTATCTCTTTCTCCTCTTTCTCCCTCTCTTACTCTGTTTTTCTTTCTTTATCACCATCACTTTGAGAATGATGCTCCGAAGCTCACCGGGCAAGGATCACAAAAAGGATAGCCCTTTGAAGAGTCAAAAGATCATCAAAGACTCGGCGAATGAGAGGTGTTGCTTTAACATTGCAACAAGATAAACAGTCAATAACACAAATTTTTTATAAGAGTGTAAGTCTTCGATATATATTGGGAGTTTAATGTCCCCCAGGGTATTCTTAGTTTCGCCACTAAATCCCACAAGCACGGAGGATCTTGGTATGATATCTGATTCAGGAATTCCCATCTTCTTTAGAACATCAAGCTGGATAATGTTCACTGAGTTTCCTCCGTCTATAAGGATCCTGCGGACAAAATGGTTAGAAATGAAAAGAGTAATAACTAAACCATCGTGATGAGGATCCTGGATATCAACACGATCATCCTCATCAAAGGTTATGACTTTTCCTTCGGAGACACTTGATGTTCGAACTGGTCTTTCTCCATTATCCTTTTTAGTTTCCTTTGCATGCCTTTTAGCCGCTGAGAAGGATGTGCCACAAATGTCTGATCCTCCAGAAATAAAGTTTATCACTTGTGCATCTGCTGGAGGGGCTGGAGCCTTCTCAGGGATCCTTTCAGGATCCTGAGTCCTTGACTTTTTTCTTCCCAACAATTCTTTTAGATGCCCCTTGCTCAACAAGTATCCAATTTCCTTTCTTAGTGCAATGCATTCTTCTGTGAGGTGCCCAAAATCTTCATGGTATGCACACCACTTTGATTTATCCTTAGTTGCAGCTGGCCTATCATTTTTTCTGGGCCATCTAGCTTTATCACCTAGATTCTGCATCGCAAGGATTAGTTCATTGTTATCAACAGAAAAACAATATTCAGAAATTGGAGGATAATCCTCATCATCCTCTTCTTGATCAACAGAATGCACGTTCTGGTTATCAGATCTGTTGTAGGATCTGAACTTGTTGTTCCTGAATGAGGATCCTTGCTTTTCCTGCTTTGAGGATCCTGCTAACCTCTCCTGGATCCTCTTGTCATCCTCTAGCCGAATGAACCTAAGTGCTCGGGTTCTTACCTTATCTAAGTTCCTGCATGGTGTCATAACAAGATCATCATAGAACAACGAATCCCTAAGCAATCCCATTTTAAAGGCCTCAACAGTCGTGGCTATATCTAAGTTGGGAATGTCTAAGGATTCTTTACTGAATTTGGTAATGTAGTCCCTTAATGATTCATTATGACCCTGGGTTATCCTATATAGATCACTAGTTAGTCGTTCGAATTTTCTACTACAAGAAAACTGATTATTAAACAAGTTAACTAGATTAGCAAATGAGGTAATAGAGTAGGGGGAAGACTTAGCAGCCATTTGAGAGCTGATCCAGTAAGAGTGGATCCGAATCCTTTGCACAGGCATGCTTCCTTTAACCTTTCTGGGATTGGATTGATCTCCATCCTCTCCCTGTATTGTGCTATGTGTTCTTCAGGATCCGTCGAACCATCATACAGCTTCATTGTTGGCACATGGAACCTCTTGGGTATCTCAGCATCACAGATTGGTGGTGCAAAACGAGATATATTGTGGCTCCCATCTGCAATCTCTGGGATAGGTTTGACCACTCCCGGAACACTTGATATCATATCCTTTAGCTTTTGCAATTCTCTGGCCATGGCATGATTGATACCTGGATCCTGCATAAGACCATGGTTAGTAGTATAAGAATTATTAAAAGTGTTACCTCCCATTGGATTCAAGTTAGGAAGAATGGATGTTAATCCATATTGTTGGGGCTCTGGAATGATCGAGGGACCAGTAGAAGCATTGGTCTGCATTGGAATAAAATATCCCTGATGGACATCTGAACTTCCTGTTTGCAATCTTCTCAAGGATCCTGGCATCCGGAAGGATCCCTAAAATTGGGACGGTCCTGGAACAAAGGAGGATCCCTGAACCTGGGATGATCCTGGAACAAAGGAGGATCCTTGAACCTGGGATGATCCTGGAACAAAGGAGGATCCTTGAACCTGGGATGACCCTGGAACAAAGGAGGATCCTTGAACCTGGGATGATCCTGGAACAAAGGAGGATCCTTGAATCTGCTGCATTCCTGAATATCCTCCTGAATTCGTGAGGGATCCCATATGCTGAGGATAGGATCCCGCTGGCTGGAAATATGAACCTGATGCTTGGGTCATTGTTTTTGTTCCGTAGTGCACTCCTTTCGGTCCACCCACATATTAAACGTCTAGAACCACTGATGGCTGAGAAGTAATCACCGGAGAATCAAAATTCAAGGATTTCGGCACCAGTGGGGAATGATCCTCTGCCGTTGTCTTTTGTTTCTTGAGATCTCCGATTTCTTTGAGAATCCTCTCATTGGTCTTATCCTGCTGCCGTATCTGATCCTTCATCTGCAAATTCAAAGTAAACATGTCACTAGTAGTGGGAGTGTAAGAAGCAGAAGAACTTGGAGGTTTTGAGAAAATGGGAGTTGGTTTCTTTGCAGCATTCTCAGCATTCTTCTGGGATCCAGAAGGTGGTGGAGGCAAAGGGGGAACGCCTTGTGAAGAAGTGAATGAGGGCATCAAATTTGAAGCATTCTTTGCTGAGGAAGCCATTTGCTTGGTTGTAGTGAACTGAAATGAGCACAGAAATGCGAATTTTTCTAAGGATGAAGCACCAATTGCCCGACGGTGGGCGCCAAACTGTTTTGGTCAAAAAATCTGATGACGATATTGCAACTAAACTCTCTGTTACGGGGTATGATGCTTGAAATGTAGAACAATGACAAGGATCACTTTAATGTAAATTGCACAAATGACACAAGGATTTATACGGGGAAAAAGCCCTTGATCAAGAGTTGATCTCCGGCACAAAAAACCCCGGGTGATGGAAACTACCGATCACCAAGCTCAAATAAATCAATAAACATTTACAACTTCGGATAGTAACGAGCTAGGTACAAGGATCACTATCGTGAAAGGTGTAAAAGTGAGTGAAAATGAATGAATGTTCGTCGAGAGCTTCAAGTGTGCGAGTATATGAGAGTGTGTGTAGCTGAAAAAATGACTAAGTGTTCTAATTCTAGCACGTTACTCCTTTTAAAATAGAAGTTAACTACACTAACTAACTATCCGACTTTTGTGCCAAGCTCCCACGTTCTCCACAACGTCCATTTTTGGTCAATCGTGTGCGAAATGCCCGTGGAATATTCCTTAGTACTGTTGCCAAGACCAAGTCAAGCTCGTAACTCCTGCGAAGTAATACAAAACACAAATAAACAATCATCAGTACGAGGATCCCTTAAGTGATCCATGATCCTGATCCTGATGCTCTTCTGAGGATCACTATCTGTCACAGAAATAAGGATCATTAATTAGGATAACGAATAAGGATCACTAATTGTTAGAAAATCCTCCCCTAACAGACAGCATTCCAAGCTCTTGGTAGCAAATCACCTTCCATGGTTAGCAATCTATATGCCCCCTTTCCTGCTTCAGCTTCAATCAAATAAGGGTCTTCCCATTTCGGAGCCAATTTTCCATCAGCAGGATTGGTGGTATTCTGAAATGCTATCTGTTAGGGGAGGATTTTCTAACAATTAGTGATCCTTATTCGTTATCCTAATTAATGATCCTTATTTCTGTGACAGATAGTGATCCTCAGAAGAGCATCAGGATCAGGATCATGGATCACTTAAGGGATCCTCATACTGACGATTGTTTATTTGTGTTTTGTATTACTTCGCAGGAGTAACAAGCTTGACATGGTCTTGGCAACGGTACTAAGGAATATTCCATGGGCATTTCGCACACGATTGACCAAAAATGGACGTTGTGGAGAACGTGGGAGCTTGGCACAAAAGTCGGATAGTTAGTTATTGTAGTTAACTTCTATTTTAAAAGGAGTAACGAGCTAGAATTAGAACACTTAGTCATTTTTTCAGCTACACACACTCTCATATACTCGCACACTTGAAGCTCTCGACGAACATTCATTCATTTTCACTCACTTTTACACCTTTCACGATAGTGATCCTTGTACCTAGCTCGTTACTATCCGAAGTTGTAAATGTTTATTGATTTATTTGAGCTTGGTGATCGGTAGTTTCCATCACCCGGGGTTTTTTGTGCCGGAGATCAACTCTTGATCAAGGGCTTTTTCCCCGTATAAATCCTTGTGTCATTTGTGCAATTTACATTAAAGTGATCCTTGTCATTGTTCTACATTTCAAGCATCATACCCCGTAACAGAGAGTTTGGTTGCAATATCCTCATCAGATTTTTTGACCAAAACAGTTTGGCGCCCACCATGGGGCAATTGGTACTTCATCCTTAGAAAAATTCGCATTTCTGTGCTCATTTCAGTTCACTACGACCAAGAAAATGGCTTCCTCAGCGAAGAATGCTTCAAATTTGATGCCCTCATTCACTTCTTCATAAGGCGTTCCCCCTTTGCCTCCACCACCTTTTGGATCCCAGAAGAATGCTGAGAATGCTGCAAAGAAACCAACTCCCGTTTTCTCAAAACCTCCAACTTCTTCTGCTTCTTACACTCCCACTACTAGTGACATGTTTACTTTGATTTTGCAGATGAAGGATCAGATACGGCAGCAGGATAAGACCAATGAGAGGATTCTCAAAGAAATCGGAGATCTCAAGAAACAAAAGACAACGGCAGAGGATCATTCCCCACTGGTGCCGAAATCCTTGAATTTTGATACTCCGGTGATTACTTCTCAGCCATCAGTGGTTCCAGACGTTCAATATGTGGGTGGACCGAAAGGAGTGCACTACGGAACAACAACAGTGACCCAGGCATCAGGTTCATATTTCCAGCCAGCGGGATCCTATCCTCAGCATATGGGATCCCTCACGAATTCAGGAGGATATTCAGGAATGCAGCAGATTCAAGGATCTTCCTTTGTTCCAGGATCATCCCAGGTTCAAGGATCCTCCTTTGTTCCAGGATCATCCCAGGTTCAAGGATCCTCCTTTGTTCCAGGATCATCCCAGGTTCAAGGATCCTCCTTTGTTCCAGGATCATCCCAGGTTCAAGGATCCTCCTTTGTTCCAGGATCATCCCAGCTTCAAGGATCCTCCTTTATTCCAGGATCATCCTAGGTTCAAGGATCCTCCTTTGTTCCAGGACCGTCCTAATTTCAGGGATCCTTCCAGATGCCAGGATCCTTGAGGAGTTTGCAAACAGGAAATTCAGATGTCCATCAGGGAGATTTTATTCCGATGCAGACCATTGCTTCTACTGGTCCTTCGATCATTCCAGAGCCCCAACAATATGGATTAACATCCATTCTTCCTAATTTGAATCCGATGGGAGGTAACACTTTTAATAATTCTTATACTACTAACCATGGTCTTATGCAGGATCCAGGTATCAATCATGCCATGGCCAGAGAATTGCAAAAGCTAAAGGATATGATATCAAGTGTTCCGGGAGTGGTCAAACCTATCCCAGAGATTGCAGATGGGAGCCACAAGATATCTCATTTTGCACCACCAATCTGTGATGCTGAGATACCCAAGAGGTTCCATGTGCCAACAATGAAGCTGTATGATGGTTCGACGGATCCTGAAGAACACATAGCACAATACAGGGAGAGGATGGAGATCAATCCAATCCCAGAAAGGTTAAAGGAAGCATGCGTGTGCAAGGGATTCGGATCCACTCTTACTGGATCAGCTCTCAAATGGCTGCTAAGTCTTCCCCCTACTCTATTACCTCATTTGCTAATCTAGTTAACTTGTTTAATAATCAGTTTTCTTGTAGTAGAAAATTCGAACGATTAACTAGTGATCTATATAGGATAACCCAGGGTCATAATGAATCATTAAGGGACTACATTACCAAATTCAGTAAAGAATCCTTAGACATTCCCAACTTAGATATAGCCACGGCTGTTGAGGCCTTTAAAATGGGATTGCTTAGGGATTCGTTGTTCTATGATGATCTTGTTATGTCACCATGCAGGAACTTAGATGAGGTAAGAACCGGAGCACTTAGGTTCATTCGGCTAGAGGATGACAAGAGGATCCAGGAGAGGTTAGCAGGATCCTCAAAGCAGGAAAAGCAAGGATCCTCATTCAGGAACAACAAGTTCAGATCCTACAACAGATCTGATAACCAGAACGTGCATTCTGTTGATCAAGAAGAGGATGATGAGGATTATCCTCCAATTTCTGAATATTGTTTTTCTGTTGATAACAATGAACTAATCCTTGCGATGCAGAATCTAGGTGATAAAGCTAGATGGCCCAGAAAAAATGATAGGCCAGCTGCAACTAAGGATAAATCAAAGTGGTGTGCATACCATGAAGATTTTGGGCACCTCACAGAAGAATGCATTGCACTAAGAAAGGAAATTGGATACTTGTTGAGCAAGGGGCATCTAAAAGAATTGTTGGGAAGAAAAAAGTCAAGGACTCAGGATCCTGAAAGGATCCCTGAGAAGGCTCCAGCCCCTCCAGCAGATGCACAAGTGATAAACTTTATTTCTGGAGGATCAGACATTTGTGGCACATCCTTCTCAGCGGCTAAAAGGCATGCAAAGGAAACTAAAAAGGATAATGGAGAAAGACCAGTTCGAACATCAAGTGTCTCCGAAGGAAAAGTCATAACCTTTGATGAGGATGATCGTGTTGATATCCAGGATCCTCATCACGATGGTTTAGTTATTACTCTTTTCATTTCTAACCATTTTGTCCGCAGGATCCTTATAGACGGAGGAAGCTCAGTGAACATTATCCAGCTTGATGTTTTAAAGAAGATGGGAATTCCTGAATCAGATATCATACCAAGATCCTCCGTGCTTGTGGGATTTAGTGGCGAAACTAAGAATACCCTGGGGGACATTAAACTCCCAATATATATCGAAGGCCTACACTCTTATCAAAAATTTTGTGTTATTGACTGTTTATCTTGTTGTAATGTTATCCTTGGCAGGCCCTGGATACACGATATGAAAGCAGTCCTATCTACCTACCATCAATGTGTCAAGCTCCCTAGTCCTTGGGGAATAGTGAAGATTGATAGTGATCAGCAGGAGGCTAATAATTGCTACACTTCATCGATGAAACCAGCCTCGAAGTCAAGGGAGCAATAGCAATCAAGGTATCCTCCAAGGGATGTCTTGGAGGCAAGAGAGTAGGATGTGGTAGAAATCCTCATGGATCCCGATGATCCTGAATCCAAAATCTATATCGGATCAGGGATCCTTGGCGAAATGAAGAAAGCCCTTGTATCCTTCCTCAAAAGGAGAAAGACTACCTTTGCATGGAAACACGAAGACATGACTGGTATATCCAAAGATGTAATCACTCACAAACTCGGCATTGACAGGTCCTTCAAACCAATCCATCAAAGGAGAAGAAAGTTTGCACCGGAAAGGAATGCCATTATCCAGGAAGAGGTAGAGAAATTGCTCTGGGAAGGTATGATTAGAGAGGTCAAGTATCCAAGATGGTTGGCCAATTTGGTTGTTGTTCAAAAGAAAAACGGAAAGTGGAGGGTATGTGTCGATTTTACCGATTTAAATAAGGCATGTCCCAAGGATCCTTTCCCACTACCCCACATTGACTCCATGGTGGATGCAACTGCAGGTCATGAATTGTTAACTTTTATGGATGCTTCATCTGGATTTCAACAAATCCAAATGGAACCATCCGACCAAGAGGATACAGCCTTCATGACTCCAACTGGTATATACTGCTATATTGCTATGCCGTTCGGATTAAGAAATGCAGGTGCAACATATCAAAGGCTGGTGAATATGATGTTCAAGGATCAGATTGGACAAACTATGGAGGTTTACATAGATGTTATGGTGGTAAAATCCTTAAAAGCTGAGGATCACCTAAGAGACTTGGAGGAAGCATTCAAAGCTTAATCCTTCAAAATGTCACTTTGGTGTTAAAGCAGGTAAATTCTTAGGATATATGGTGACAAAGAGAGGCATTGAAGCTAGTCCGGAACAGATCAAAGCTATAGTGAACATCAAATCTCCGGCCAATGCTAAGGATGTTCAAAGGCTAACAGGCAGGATAGCAGCTTTGAACAGATTCATATCCAAATCCTCAGAGAAATGCAAAGAATTCTATGATATCCTAAGGAAGAACAAGAAATTTGAGTGGACTGAGAAGCATGAGAATGCCTTAAGAGCTCTCAAAGATTATCTATCCTCCGCCCCTGCCTTGATGAAACCAGAAAAAGGCGATGTGCTATCCTTGTATCTTGCAGTATCCTCAAAAGCAGTAAGTGCGGTCCTTGTTAAGGATCATGAAGGTACACAACATCATGTCTATTATGTAAGTAAAAGTTTACTTGATGCCGAATCCAGGTATTCACACATTGAAAAGCTTATTCTTGCATTAATTATGGCATCTACTAAGTTGAGACACTATTTTGAAACTCATGTTATTGTTGTTAAAACTAATTTTCCAATTAAGAATGTCCTCGGGAAACCAGAGATGTCAGGAAGGATGGCTAAGTGGGCAGTGAAGCTAAGTGCATATGATATAAGATATGAGCCTAGGACAGCCATCAAATCCCAAGCATTAGCCGACTTTGTGGCTGATTTCAGTAGTGATTTACAAAAAGAAGCTGAGTTAGAAGTCCAGCAGTTAGAGGAGACTAAGGATCCTTGGATACTCTATACTGACGGATCCTCAAATGTTAAAGGCACAGGGCTTGGAATACTACTAAAATCGCCACAGGGCGGCATAATACCCCACTCTATAGCTTGTGAGTTCCAAACCACTAATAATGAGGCTGAATATGAAGCCTTAATTGCTGGTTTGCAAATTGCCAAGCATATGGGGATCAGGTATCTTGAGTTTAACGCAGGTACCAAGGGAAGAAAATACGGAGGCTGATGCATTGGCTAACTTAGGATCATCCTTGAAGATCCCGGAGGATATCAAGATCCCTATTATCCATATCCTGACCCCCGGCTATCGAGGATCATGTGGCTATGGAGATAGGAAATGATCCTGCAGTTATCCCTAGTGAGGATACTCAATCCCATTCAGGATCATGGATCTCACCAATTATGAGATACCTACAACATGGAGAGATTCCTACAGGGGAAAACCCTAGGGCTTTCAAATCCAAGGTATCTCAATTCACAATTTTAAATAATATGTTGTATAGACGATCTCTTGCAGGACCATACTTGAGATGCATTGAGGATCCTGAAATCCAACAAGTTTTAAAAGACTTCCATGAAGGAGATTGTGGAAACCACACTGGGGGCAGGGCATTATTCTCAAGGATCCTGAGGACAGGATACTACTGGCCAACCATGAAGAGTGATGCTGTGGAGTATGCTAAGAGATGTGATCCTTGTCAGAGACACAACAATATCCTTCATCAACCAGCTGAATTATTGCATCCTATATCCTCCTCTTGGCCATTTATGAGATGGGGAATGGATATAGTTGGTAAGCTCCCTAAGGCACCTGGTGGAAAAGTATTCATGCTAGCTATGACCGATTACTTCTCTAAGTGGATAGAGGCTGAAGCTTTCACCCAAGTCAGAGAAAAGGAAGTTATATCCTTCATTAAAAGAAATATTATAACTAGATTTGGAATTCCTTCTGAGATTATATGTGACAATGGTTCCCAATTTATTGGGGGCAGAACCACTAACTTTTGTGACAGCTGGGGGATTAAGATGATAACATCAACACCAGTCCACCCACAAGCTAATGGTCAAGCAGAATCATCCAACAAGATCATCATCAACAATTTGAAGAAGAAGCTTGGATCCAAGAAAGGGAAATGGGCAGATGAACTACCCTATGTGCTTTGGGCTGATAGGACAACCCCTAAGAATGCTACTGGTCAAACACCATTCTCTTTGGTATTTGGGGCAGAGTCAGTGATCCCAACCGAAATGGTGGTTCCAACTGCTAGAACAAGTACCCGTGATCCTGAGGAGAATGATGAGAACTTGGCTCAAGACCTGGATACTATTGAAGAAATCAGGGATATGGCTAGGATAAGGATGGCCAGTTATCAACAGAGAATGGCTGGTGCTTACAACAAAAATGTCAAGATCAGGAGGTTTCTAGTTGGAGATATGGTATTAAGGAAAGCATTTCAGAATACCACCAATCCTGCTGATGGAAAATTAGCTCCAAAATGGGAAGGTCCTTATTTGATTGAAGCTGAAGCAGGAAAGGGGGCATATAGATTGCTAACCATGGAAGGTGATTTGCTACCAAGAGCTTGGAATGCTGTCCACTTAAAGAAATATTTCATGTGAGCATGATCCTCATGGCACGGATGATCCTCACGATAGGGGTATCCTTAAAGGATCCTTAAAGTATCAGTTATCCTTACTTAGGTATCCTTAGCACAACATTTGTTATCCGCAGAAGCAATCCCTTCCTTGGGTTTAACCCCAGTTATTTGGGCTTGACCCCAGTTCCGCCTGTAGCGCATGATGATCCTGGTATAGTTCAAGGCAGTGGGACCAGTACTCGTTTTAGGGGCTGATAATTCCATTGTACTGGCTATGCCTAGGATCCTACGTATAATGGTAGACATACCATACATCCGTTCCTAAGGTTTCTAACGTTTTCACGTTAGCTAAGGTTTCTAACGTTTTCACGTTAGCTAAGGTTTTGGCATTTTCATGTCACTAAGTTTGGATAGTCGCCAGTTAGGGCCATACTCCAGTTTACATACGATCCTTGGGCTTGTCCCCAGTTATCCTTGGGCTTGTCCCCAGTTATCCTTGGGCTTGTCCCCAGTTATCCTTGGGCTTATCCCCAGTTGCTAACTCTTTTCTTATATTGGCTTAGTCCCAAGTTATGCTCTATTTCAGGTTCCTGAAGATAGGCAACTAGGGATCCTTGATCCTTACTTCTCTCTAAGGTTTATCTTATAGTTATCCTTATTATGGTCAGGATCCTAACTTGGATCCTCAGGTATGATCCTTAACTATTTTTAATTCTATTCATTATTTATTTGAATAACCCTAAAAATTTGACAACTAAACTTGTGATCCTTAAAATATTTTACTTTTTGGATTCTTTAACTATAGGATACTTGATCTTGGATCATGTCCTAAATATTTTTAATCTGGCTTGTTCAAAATTGTTTATTCAATAAATATGCATCAAAACAAAGGAAAATTAAAGAGACAAAAGGATAACAACACAAGATAAGCGACAAAAGGTTAAGATTTTATTTATTAACAAAAGACTAACCCTTAAAAGGTTGTCAAAATTACCTACCCGAGCATCTACCAGCAAAACGTGGCCCGTCCACTGGGGTAGGTAAAGGGTGTCCATGATAATAAGTTCAAAGATAGTGCAGGAATATAAAGGCGGCAGGATCACAATGGCTTCATCCCCCAAACAGAGGATCCCTCCACCAATTGCAATCCTGCCTATTGTCCAAAGGATCATACATGATCCTTAATCCTAGAAACTATTGTTCATTACAACCCATTAAATTGTTCAACATCACAACCACAAAAAACTACCAACAAACTAAAAAATTGGGCTCCGACTGCGTCTAGGAATGTCCATCATCGCCCAATTGTGCAGCCTACACCTTTGCTGCATCCTCTTCTCCTCTTCTCCTCCAGCTGTGGTATCCTTCATCAGATCCTTCCCACTGCCACTTGCCTCAATCGCCAAGACCTCAGTAGCCTCTTCCTCATCATCCTCAAGATCGGCCAACCTTGCTTTCCAGCCCTCAACATCCCAGCTGCATTTGTCAAAGTGAGGATCTTGAGCTTCCTGGGCCATCTTCAATTTAGTCTGATACATTGTGATGGCAGCCGAGACCTTAGCATTTTCTATGAGATCATGCTTCTCATAGTCAAGGTCAATCAGAAGCTTAGCCGTCTTAGTCTTGGCATCTTGGAGTTCCTTCTGAAGATCAGCAATTGCAAGGTCCTTGAGCACTGCAACCTGTTGGAGGTCAGCAATCTTCTTGTCCTGCTCCTCGACGTTCCCCACGTAATCCTCAATCTCAGCGAATTTCTGTAAAGGAGATGAAAGATAAGGTCAGGACCGAGTGATCCTCAAATCAGCAGGATATATCAGCAGGATATGCCAGCAGGATATACAGGAAGATACGGTGATCCTTACATCATTGAAGTACTCGAGGAATTGGTGACGGATCAGAGGCAGACCCTGCAAATTCTCACCCTCGGAGGTCTTTCTCTTTTTGCCACCATTTCCTTTAGTGGGTGCCTTGGGAATGGAGATGCTGGGACTGGTAGTGGACCTCTTCTTCCTGGATCGAACAACATCAAGGTCAGCCGTGTTGAATTGGGATACAGGCTTGGCAGATTTTCCGGCACCTACACATTCAAAGCAAGATAAGTATCATTATCCTATTTCAATTTACTTATTTATTTTAATATTCCAACTATGCAAAAGGCAGGATACTTACTTGACATGGTAATGGAACCTGAGGATACTTCCTGTGAGTTTTGGGTGTCTATCTTGAATGTCCTTATTTCAGGATCAAGCTTCCAAAAAGCAGCAAGCCTATCCTTGGTTGCAGGTGATGTGATGATGTGTGAGACGGAAATAGCTGCATAACACAAGACAAAAGGGGTCAGTAATCCTTATACCAAAACAAGACTACCTGGTGATCCTTCTCAGGATCCTCTGGCCTACCATGGGTGGACTAGGTCTTTGGTAGATCATTTCCATTTGGAAGGGTATCCCTCCTGACAAAGAAGAAGCGACGTTTCCAATTTGTGTCATTCTTGGTGACTTTAAGAAGGGGGTGTTCTCCGCCGGGTTTTCGTTTGAATAAATAACGATGGGAACCAAAGGTAGTAAGATCATACAATTGTGTCAGCTCTGACATGCCTAAATCAATGCCTTCCTGTTCGATGATCCTCTCCAGGGTGTACAAAACCCTCCAAATCATCGGCATGGCTTGGATGTAAGAGATGCCGGTAAGGGAAAAGAAGGATTGTGTAAGTTCTGGGAAAGGATAGGTGTATCCTATGGCAAATGGAGTAACTGGAAAGGCAACCCATGTTTCTGAAACATAGTCGCTCAGAATAGTAGGATCGAAGGGTTTGAAAAAGGCGTTCGCCGGAAAACAGTGACGGATTTTATCTACTTGTGCATCGTTAAAGCAACACCTCTCATTCGCCGAGTCTTTGATGATCTTTTGACTCGTCAAAGGGCTATCCTTTTTGTGATCCTTGCCCGGTGAGCTTCAGAGCATCATTCTCAAAGTGATGGTGATAAAGAAAGAAAAACAGAGTAAGAGAGGGAGAAAGAGGAGAAAGAGATACCTGATTGATCTTCGACTGAGAATATAAAGGGAGTTTCTTTCGGATTTAAATGCATTTGATCCTATCTCTATCTCCTATTTATAATCATGATCGTGCAGGGTTGTCACTTCTGTGACGTCATGGTTGCAACGGCTAATTCGATATCAACGGCTATATATCCGTTAGTTAGTTGCGGATAAGATCAAGAAAATATAACTCGCTTATTTTACAAATTACTCCATATATTTTGGGGGCAATTGTTAGGGGAGGATTTTCTAACAATTAGTGATCCTTATTCGTTATCCTAATTAATGATCCTTATTTCTGTGACAGATAGTGATCCTCAGAAGAGCATCAGGATCAGGATCATGGATCACTTAAGGGATCCTCGTACTGACGATTGTTTATTTGTGTTTTGTATTACTTCGCAGGAGTAACAAGCTTGACTTGGTCTTGGCAACGGTACTAAGGAATATTCCACGGGCATTTCGCACACGATTGACCAAAAATGGACGTTGTGGAGAACGTGGGAGCTTGGCACAAAAGTCGGATAGTTAGTTATTGTAGTTAACTTCTATTTTAAAAGGAGTAACGAGCTAGAATTAGAACACTTAGTCATTTTTTCAGCTACACACACTCTCATATGCTCGCACACTTGAAGCTCTCGACGAACATTCATTCATTTTCACTCACTTTTACACCTTTCACGATAGTGATCCTTGTACCTAGCTCGTTACTATCCGAAGTTCTAAACGTTTATTTATTTATTTGAGCTTGGTGGTCGGTAGTTTCCATCACCCGGGGTTTTTTGTGCCGGAGATCTGTAAGTCCCGTAAACCGGATCTTTCAATGATATCAAACAATCACCAAGTTTGTGCGGAATCCAAACTTGGTGAGATTCAAGATAAACCGAAAAATATGAAAATACGAATCGAATACGAAGAACACAATACCGAATCACTTTGAAACTTGCACACGATTCAATTACTATCAACTAGCAAAACCGTCTGGTACAAGTTCCTACACTAAATCGCCTCTCTCTCTAGAGAAAATGTAACAATGATGATCCAAAGGTTCAAACACTAAAACAAGTAGAAAACTTGTTTATATACTAACTCAAGCCCAAGTCCCTACATGGGCTCCCCTTGGGCCTGCTTGGCCCACATGGCCTAAAGCTTGGCCCAAGTGACCTATAAAGGTCCACAACCTAATATAAACTAACTCGGTAAGGCCCAGTTCGTAACCATAACCCGTTGTGTTAATTTGATGCGTCAGTCTCACACTTTAGGGCCTAACAATCTCCCCCTAGACTGATGCCATCAAATTGTCTTCATAACATGAATTCAGCAACGTCTTCAACTAAGTCTATGGTTGTCTCTATGCTGCAGATGTTGTGGAAGTTCTTGACTTCTGAACTCTCAGCACTGGGTCTATTTCTTCAATTCTTGTGGTTAGCTTCATATCAGGAACACGATCAGCTTTGCTTGAAAATCTTGTTAAAAAAAATGTGAGAGGAGGATTCTCAACAGCTCTTTTCTTCTTCAGTTCTTTTCTTTCAAGCAGGTTCATGGTACTTCTTCAAATGTACTTTCACTGTCAGACGGCGTTTCGTATCCGGTTCTTCTGACTCAGGTACATCTTGTTGTTGTGCTGCTTCAGGCTTCACAGCATCTCAGTCTTCATCAACCCCTGTTCTTGATTGAAATCAAGTTCTGCACATACTCACAAACTCATAAGCAAACATTTCTTATGCAACAGGGAGAGTACCACATGAACACTAGGTACATGAAATTTCACAATTTAAATTCTTTTAACTTTTGATGATCAGTCAAATCTTCAAGAACGGTTATATTTTTTAATTTTAAGAAAAACAAATAAGCACTCTATTTTTGTTTTTTTTTTTTTATAGAAAAACAAGACACTATTTTTTGTATTTTTTAATTTTTTAAGAACCAAAAACAAATAAAAACTCAAAATATAAACAACTACCATAATATACAATTACAATTGCAATGGGATCAAAATTCGTTCTCAGGCAGACTAAGGAACACTTTTCAGTACGAGCCTAATCAAACTGGTCTATGCGATTGCCAATATGTTTGTCCACTTAAACTTTAACGCTTAACTTTCAACTTTTCAACTTCGTGATATGCTTTAGGTTATATTATACTATTATACCCGTGTATCCCATTCCAAGGCATACCCCCGCGATCAAGGTAAGCACAACGATTCATCGTAGCGGGTGAGTATACTGATGTCATCCTTTAAGATATCCTGACTGTGTCTAGGTCTGCATATAATATGTTTTATCATGTTTTGATTTCTTAACAATGAACACCCAAATAAATACTAATCAAATCCTGGAAATATAAACAGCACACTCTATCATGCAAGTATCTTCCCTACCACATATTTCACAAGTCCAATCCAGATTTCTGAAATCTTAACTGAGAATAGGTTGAGAAGAGAACAGAATAGATCTTAAGTAGAGATGGTATAATATACAGATCAAATGAGTTTTTCTCAATTTGATATAGGTTTCTTGGGTTTCTTTTGGGCACTTGAGGGCCTCTTTCGGGTGTTTAATTGATCTACAGAGCGACAACGTACAGCTAGGTCAGCATGTATCTGGATGCAGCAGAAGCTGTCGTTGCCTAGCACCTCCAGGTCAGCATATATCTGGATGCAGCAGAGGAGGTACACGACTTTTTCAGAGAAGATTTCAGAATCAGATCAAAATTGTGTGTATCGGGACAACATACAGACATTCAAATAGAAATGAGCTAATTCCAAGTGACTTTCTTTCCTGGGGTCATGTACAATTTTAGTTCTGAACAGAAGAACAGCCAAGATATCCCCGGATGATTCAACAATATAAAGACCCGAAACCTCAGATGTTGGCTATCTATCAACGCAAGATTTAAGACCATAAAATCATACGCCGTTGGTATGTTACCCACATGGTACATAGTTCGTTATGTTTATAACACTTAGTATCTTTTATCATGTTGAGCGTCAAGCCTATCGACATATCGCAGTAGATCCTAGTCTTTTCAGCTATGGCACCTTACATGTGTTAGTCAAACCCTTTAACACGAACATTTATTTCACTTCCCATATCATGCAATTTCTCTTTTTGGCTTTTTCATTTTTCAAATGTTTTTGTATTTTTGTCATTTTCTCCCCCTAAAACAATACATATATACAGTAAACTCTTTTTGTATTTTCTGAGTTTTCTCCTCCTAAACTCTATATCTATCTATATGTTCCTCTCCCCCCCTAAATTTGTGCATAAATCTTGTATTTTTGCGCAAATTTACCATTTACTAGAGAAAGGACACATTATGTACAAAGTATAAACTAAGAAAAAGAGAGAAAAATATTTTTGCTTAACCGTTCTGTCATCAGATTGAAGACTAATCAAATTCAAATCAAAGTACTGAATTTAAACGGTACCTTTTGCTGATCTATCTTACTTCCCATATCTCCTCCAAAGGAAACATATCATCTGAAAAAAAAAAATTTGAACTTTTTGCAACAGTGAAATGTTACCCGTTTTTATCTCTGGAACAACCGCTATCAACATTCCAGAGATTGTCAACAGCTCCTCCTTGGTTGTTCCTGAAAGGTAAGGAGATTAGTAAGACATGGGTACCCAGGCCATCGTGGTCCTGGGATTTCCTGAAGCATCAAAATAAGACACTTCTTTTAAACATAGGTCCCCTTTCGTCTCAAGGATTGGAGATGTTGCTGCTTTGGATTTGGGTTTCCAAATCTGTTTCGGTCTAGCAAACGCGTTTGTTGCCTTCGGTTGAGCAACTTTAGTTGTTTCAGGTTTGTTAGTTTTAGAAAAACATTTTTATTCCTGAACAGCCTTGCGTTTGTTTTTAGCAGCATTCCAATCCCCATCAGAAGGTTTAACCTTGGGATTCACATTCTTCATTGCCTTAGGTGAAGATACCTTCATTGGCTTAGAATGGTAGTTGTCCTTTGGTGTAACCCTCCGATTTTGCATATAATATGGTACGTAGGGACGATGTGTGCAGTTCCGAGCTATGTGACCAGCAATGCCGCAATTGAAGCATGTTTGTCTCTTCATGTAGAAAGCATTCTGATCAGCTGGATTTGCTCTTGTAGGCCCCGAAGGATGAACTGGTCCTTTCTGTGCTTGTTTTTGTTGCACATTTCCTGCAGACGACGATGAATTTGGATGCCTATACTTGTCATTTGCAGGGGCCTTCTGTGGTGGAGATTTCTTTTGATTCTTCTTGTTTTGTTTAGACTGCAAGTCTTGTTCAGAAATCTCACCAGTCTTTCCGAAAGCTTTGTTAGCACAGTCAAATGCATATTTCTCACATTTGCCATTAATGACTGGCTTAACGAAAGCATTTTTCACGTCACGGGTCTTTTGAGAACTATTACTGCCCGTTGAGGACTGTGGAGAGCCTGATCGTCTGTGATGTTTAGGCTTCTTATTTCCGCGTCCTTTACCTGCTCGCTTCGGCTCTTGTGGCTTGATCTGAACCTTTTCATCACTAACAGAAGGTTCAGATTGTTTAGCTTGCGCACTTGGAGCCTTGTTCACGTCAATCTTCTCTTCATCATTCATGTCATCAGCCTTGACAGAATCGGAGAATTCTGGTTTGTTAGATGAAATACCAGAAACTTTAGCAGGAACTTCATCTGAAACATTTGACAAATTTTCAGCACAAGACGGTTCTGCACATGACGCCTTTGAGCTGAATCCACTAGAATCAACTGATTCCAATTTCTCAGAATCAGTTGCTTCACATTTGGAATCAGATGGTTCAACTGGCTCATTCGTTTCATTTGTCGTTTCAGTCTTTGTTTCACAAGCATCAACATTTTCGCCCAAACCGTCAGACCTGAAATTAATCACAGAGCGAAAAACCGAGTTAAAAATATCACACGACGAAATAGAGTCTTGATTAAGTTCATTTATTAAATTTTCATAAGAACCAGACTCTGATGCTTGTTCATCCCCAACTACATTTTCAACTTTTACTTCAACTACTTCATCTGCAGGGGAAGCCGAAGCATTAGGATCAAAAGTACCCTTTGAAACAAAATTTACCGAAGGACTCGCTCGTTTATCAAAAGGTCTGCTGTTGATTGATGACTTATCAGTTTTAGGACCGTAAGCCATCTTGTCCTCATTCATCAATTCCTCCTCAGTCATGGGTAAATATGTGTAGTTGTCATTATATGGAGGAGGAACTTGGTTGAAACCCAAACCACGCCCTTTATTTTCCTTGTATGCGAGCTGTTGATCACACAAGTTTTTGACCAATTTGCTGGAAGAATCATACTTTTTAATGTTAAGTTCGTTAATTTGATATCTTTCTCTGATATCTTCCAGTTCTTTGATCAAAATGCATACCTTCTCATGTGCCTCCAAGAAATGGGCTGTTTTTACACTTACATCATCCTTAAGTTTGATGATGTCTTTTCGCTGAGCTTCAATTTTATCTTTATAAAGCTTTTCATTCTTTGATAAAGTAAAATTTTTATTTTTTATGTCGTTGTAGTCTTGAATCAACTCAGCGTTGTGTAACCGATATGCCTCATTTCTTTCTCTACACTCAGGAGTGCAAAAGACAGAAAGTATCTCTTCACGATCACGAGTAATTTCTTGAGCCAGGGGTTTGTTAAACATAAATGCTGAATTTTGTGTGGATGAGCAAACTGCAGCAGATGTGTTGCCTTGAGTAGACTGTTTGCCAGCATTGTCATATGATTTGATGATTGAGATCAGCTCATCCGGCTTCATTCTGTAACAATCGGTTGTCACTATTATCTGATTAACATTGGTAAACCAACTACAGTTCTCCCGATCTGGAATCCCTTTTATAACATCTAGAAGCTTTCTGTTGCTTATGCGAGTAGACACCACCATCTCTGCCTTCTCCATTTCAGAAAGTAGTTCAGCAAACCGGCCAATCAATGCTTCTATAGATTCATCAGAAAAGTATCTAAATCCTTGGAATTCCTGCTCAAGCACCTCTTTCTTAGAAGACATTTTAAGAAGAGATCCCCCAAAAATGTGATCTATTAACTATTTCCTCAACACAACCCCAAAGCGAGAACCTGTGTACTTGCTAACTCAAACCCGTGAACCCGCTTTCTGAACTGCACCTCGAAACCTGTCAAACTGATATCACAAGCAAACCCCTTTCTTTTTCTTTTTTAATTATTTAACTAGAAAATAATAGTTTATTATAAAGTAATAGCACTTGTAAGTCCCAAACATCCCAAGATATCACTCAAAGGTTTAATCGAACGCGGAATATAAGATCAAACCTCAAGAACAAAAAGAAAATAATATTATTACCAAACTTTGTGTCGCTGCTTCGATCGCACACGGTTTCAACGAACCGTCTGGTACGATCTCTAAGAAGATTGCACACGCTCTCTAGGAACGTCTGGTACAATCTCTAAGAACCTTGCACACAATCTCTAGGATTGTCTGGTACAAGGTTCTCCACACAGGGGATTACATGATTACAAAAATGAGAGAGCTAGCCTAACAATAAACTAGATAGAACAATATATAGGAGCCTCTAACCAATTGGCCCACATGGCCTAGCCCAAACCCAAGTCCTAATCTAAGCCCAATAGATATAAACGTGTACAATAAAGATAAGCGTAAAACTATACAATTTCTGGGCCTTACAATATCCCCCTAGTTTTATGCTATCTTTATTACGGCTTAGTTAAAAATATTTATTTTTTAAATCCACGAGCTCCCTCTATGTGCACGTGCCCTTCACAAGTCTGCGAGCCCAATTACTTTTGATGATGTGATTTTTTGACTTTGTAGAAACCTTCTTTGTTGGCTCCCAATACTACCGTCAAAAACCCATCTCATATTGTTGGCTATTGTGATGCTAATATGTAAAACCCCCCTAAAGCCACGCGATATCACAGCCATCCAAAATGATGATTTTATTGATCATGAGACTTATGTTTTTATTTTATTCCATAAAATAATGTGCCTCACCAAAAGCCCACAAGGTTAGCGCATGAAGTCCACTTTTCACGTGTGCCCCCTGTTGTAATTGCCGTCATGATGTGATGACCAATATTATATTCCCAAACCTTTGTATATGTCGGCTGCCCTATGTCCTCTCAAAATGTTGTTAATGACTTGATGCTTGTGCCTCCCTTGTGTGCCGTAATGATGATGATGACAGACAGATGACACGGTCGCACAATATTTGATTGATCGCACAATCAAATTGTAGTTTCACACCCAATTTTGTCTGGTCGCACAATAAGAATTTATTCAGCAAATCTTGTACACTTGTTGACTTTGGAAACATACCACCAAATTAATCCCGAAAATCAAGGACGAATTCGAAATTCAATCTTCAATTTTTGTTTCCACCAATAACATCCTAAAAACATGCAAAATACAACTTTCACCTTTTCAAAGCAGATCAAAAACGAAAATTCTAACTGTTCTTCGTGTGTTAAAAAATTTCTTCGCAAGACCACTTCTTGTTCTACGAACCAAAACTATCCAAAAACCAAAACTAATCACGATTCCATAAACAATAAATCTACGAACCTTATGAACCGGAGATCTCTCTTTTGACGAACATACATCCCCCGAAACTGTGCAAATCCTTCTTCTTGTTCTTCGAGTGATATCAAAACCGAGCCCTTGAATGGCTTCAATGGCTCTGATACCACTTGTAAGTCCCGTAAACCGGATCTTTCAATGATATCAAACAATCACCAAGTTTGTGCGGAATCTAAACTTGGTGAGATTCAAGATAAACCGAAAAATATGAAAATACGAATCGAATACGAAGAACACAATACCGAATCACTTTGAAACTTGCACACGATTCAATTACTATCAACTAGCAAAACCGTCTGGTACAAGTTCCTACACTAAATCGCCTCTCTCTCTAGAGAAAATGTAACAATGATGATCCAAAGGTTCAAACACTAAAACAAGTAGAAAACTTGTTTATATACTAACTCAAGCCCAAGTCCCTACATGGGCTCCCCTTGGGCCTGCTTGGCCCACATGGCCTAAAGCTTGGCCCAAGTGACCTATAAAGGTCCACAACCTAATATAAACTAACTCGGTAAGGCCCAGTTCGTAACCATAACCCGTTGTGTTAATTTGATGCGTCAGTCTCACACTTTAGGGCCTAACAAGATCAACTCTTGATCAAGGGCTTTTTCCCCGTATAAATCCTTGTGTCATTTGTGCAATTTACATTAAAGTGATCCTTGTCATTGTTCTACATTTCAAGCGTCATACCCCGTAACAGAGAGTTTGGTTGCAATATCCTCATCAGATTTTTTGACCAAAACACTTTCCTTAATACCATATCTCCAACTTGAAACTTCCTGATCCTGACATTTTTGTTGTAAGCACCAGCCATTCTTTGTTGATAACTGGCCATCCTTATCCTAGCCAGATCCCTGATTTCTTCAATAGTATCCAGGTCTTGAGCCAAGTTCTCATCATTTTCCTCAGGATCACGGGTACTTGTTCTAGCAGTTGGAACCACCATTTCTGTTGGGATCACTGATTCTGCCCCAAATACCAAAGAGAATGGCGTTTGACCAGTTGCATTCTTAGGGGTTGTCCTATCAGCCCAAAGCACATAAGGTAGTTCTTCTGCCCATTTCCCTTTCTTGGATCCAAGCTTCTTCTTCAAATTGTTGATGATGATCTTGTTGGATGATTCTGCTTGACCATTAGCTTGTGGGTGGACTGGTGTTGATGTTATCATCTTAATCCCCCAGCTGTCACAAAAGTTAGTGGTTCTGCCCCCAATAAATTGGGAACCATTGTCACATATAATCTCAGAAGGAATTCCAAATCTAGTTATAATATTTCTTTTAATGAAGGATATAACTTCCTTTTCTCTGACTTGGGCGAAAGCTTCAGCCTCTATCCACTTGGAGAAGTAATCGGTCATAGCTAGCATGAATACTTTTCCACCAGGTGCCTTAGGGAGCTTACCAACTATATGCATTCCCCATCTCATAAATGGCCAAGAGGAGGATATAGGATGCAATAATTCAGCTGGTTGATGAAGGATATTGCTGTGTCTCTGACAAGGATCACATCTCTTAGCATATTCCACAGCATCTCTCTTCATGGTTGGCCAGTAGTATCTTGTCCTCCGGATCCTTGAGAATAATGCCCTGCCCCCAGTGTGGTTTCCACAATCTCCTTCATGGAAGTCTTTTAAAACTTCTTGGATTTCAGGATCCTCAATGCATCTTAAGTATGGTCCTGCAAGAGATCGTCTATACAACATATTATTTAAAATTGTGAATTGAGATACCTTAATTTTGAAAGCCCAAGGGTTTTCTCCTGTAGGAATCTCTCCATTTGTAAGTATCTCATGATTGGTGAGATCCATGATCCTGATCCTGAATGGGATTGAGTATCCTCACTAGGGATAATTGCAGAATTATTTCCTATCTCCATAGCCACATGATCCTCGATAGCCGGGGTCAGGATATGGATAATAGAGATCTTGATATCCTCCGGGATCTTCAAAGATGATCCTAAGTTAGCCAATGCATCAGCTTCTGTATTTTCTTCCCTTGGTACCTGTGTCAAACTAAAGGAAACAAAGGAGAGTGCCAATTCTTTGACTATCTCTAAATATTTGGTTAGCTTTTCACCTTTAACAGCATAGGATCCATTAAAGTGGTTTGTAATTAACAATGAATCTACATGTACCTCAAGATACCTGATCCCCATATGCTTAGCAATTTGCAAACCAGCAAATAAGGCTTCATATTCAGCCTCATTGTTAGTGGTTTGGAACTCACAAGCTATAGAGCGGGGTATTATGTCCCCCTGTGGCGATTTTAGTAGTATTCCAAGCCCTGTGCCTTTGACATTTGAGGATCCATCAGTATAGAGTATCCAAGGATCCTTGGTCTCCTCTAGCTGCTGGACTTCTAACTCGGCTTCTTTTTGTAAATCACTACTGAAATCAGCCACAAAGTCAGCTAGTGCTTGGGATTTGATGGTTGTCCTAGGCTCATATCTTATATCATAGGCACTAAGCTTCACTGCCCACTTAGCCATCCTTCCTGACATCTCTGGTTTCCTGAGGACATTCTTAATTGGAAAATTAGTTTTAACAACAATAACATGAGTTTCAAAATAATGTCTCAACTTAGTAGATGCCATAATTAATGCAAGAATAAGCTTTTCAAGGTGTGAATACCTGGATTCGGCATCAAGTAAACTTTTACTTACATAATAGACAGGATGTTGTGTACCTTCATGATCCTTAACAAGGACCGCGCTTACTGCTTTTGAGGATACTGCAAGATACAAGGATAACACATCGCCTTTTTCTGGTTTCATCAAGGCCGGGGCTGAGGATAGGTAATCTTTGAGAGCTCTTAAGGCATTTTCATGCTTCTCAGTCCACTCAAATTTCTTGTTCTTCCTTAGGATATCATAGAATTCTTTGCACTTCTCCGAGGATTTGGATATAAATCTGTTCAAAGCTGCTATCCTGCCTGTTAGCCTTTGGACATCCTTAGCATTTGCCGGAGATTTGATATTCACTAAGGCTTTGATTTGTTCCGGGCTAGCTTCAATGCCTCTCTTGGTCACTATATATCCTAAGAATTTACCTGCTTTAACACCAAAGTGACATTTTGAAGGATTAAGTTTCATGTTATATTTGTCAAGGATATCGAATGCTTCCTCCAAGTCCCTTAGGTAATCCTCAGCCTTTATTGATTTTACCACCATATCGTCTATGTAAACCTCCATAGTTTGTCCAATCTGATCCTTGAACATCATATTCACCAGTCTTTGATAAGTTGCACCTGCATTTCTTAGTCCGAACGGCATAGCAATATAGCAATATATACCAGTTGGAGTCATGAAGGCTGTATCCTCTTGATCGGATGGTTCCATTTGGATTTGTTGAAATCCAGATGAAGCATCCATAAAAGTTAAGAGTTCATGACCCGCAGTTGCATCCACCATGGAGTCAATGTGGGGTAATGGGAAAGGATCCTTGGGACATGCCTTATTTAAATCTGTGAAATCGACACATACCCTCCACTTTCCATTTTTCTTTTGAACAACAACCACATTGGCCAACCATCTTGGATACTTGACCTCTCTAATCATACCTGCCCGGAGCAATTTTTCTACCTCTTCCTGGATAATGGCATTTCTTTCTGGTGCAAATTTCCTTCTTTTTTGATGGATTGGTTTGAAGGACCTGTCGATACCAAGTTTATGAGTGATAATATCCTTAGATATACCTGTCATATCCTCATGCTTCCATGCAAAGGTAGTTTTCCTCCTTTTGAGGAAGGATATGAGGTCTTCCTTCATATCGCCAAGGATCCCTGATCCGATATAGATTTTAGATTCAGGATCATGAGGATCCATGAGGATTTCTACCACATCCTGCTCTCTTGCCTCCAAGACATCCCTTGGAGGATACTTTAATTGCTATTGCTCCCTTGACTTCGAGGCTGGTTTCATCGATGAAGTATAGCAATTCTTAGCCTCCTGCTAATCACTATCAATCTTGACTATTCCCCAAGGACTAGGGAGCTTCACACATTGATGGTAAGTAGATGGGACTGCCTTCATATCGTGTATCCAGGGCCTGCCAAGGATAACATTACAACAAGATAAACAGTCAATAACACAAAATTTTTGATAAGAATGTAGGCCTTCGATGTATATTGGGAGCTTAATGTCCCCCAAGGTATTCTTAGATTCGCCACTAAATCCCACGAGCACGGAGGATCTTGGTATGATATCTGATTCAGGAATACCCATCTTCTTTAGAACATCAAACTGGATAATGTTCACTGAGCTCCCTCCGTCTATAAGGATCCTACGGACAAAATGGTTAGAAATGAAAAGAGTAATAACTAAACCATCGTGATGAGGATCCTGGATATCAACACGATCATCTTCATCAAAGGTTATGACTTTTCCTTCGGAGACACTTGATGTTCGAACGGGTCTTTCTCCACTATCCAATTTAGTTTCCTTTGCATGCCTTTTAGCTGCTGAGAAGGATGTGCCGCAAATGTCTGATCCTCCAGAAATAAAGTTTATTACTTGTGCATCTGCTGGAGGGGCCGGAGCTTTCTCAGGGATCCTTTCAGGATCCTGAGTTCTTGACTTTTTTCTACCCAACAGTTCTTTTAGATGCCCCTTTCTCAACAAGTATCCAATTTCCTTTCTTAGTGCAATGCATTCTTCTGTGAGATGCCCAAAATCTTCATGGTATGCACACCACTTTGATTTATCTTTGGTTGCAGTTGGTCTGTCATTTTTTCTAGGCCATCTGGCTTTATCACCTAGATTCTGCATCGCAAGGATTAGTTCATTGTTATCAACAGAAAAACAATATTCAGAGATTGGAGGATAATCCTCATCATCCTCCTCTTGTTCAACAGCATGCACATTCTGGTTATCAGATATATTATAGGATCTGAACTTGTTCTTGAATGAGGATCCTTGCTTCTCTTACTTTGAGGATCCTGCTAACCTCTCATGGATCCTTTTGTCATCCTCTAGCCGGATGAACCTAAGGGCCCGGGTTCTTACCTCATCTAAGTTCCTGCATGGCGTCATAACAAGATCATCATAGAACAACGAATCCCTAAGCAATCCCATTTTAAAGGTTTCAACAGCCGTGGCTATATCCAAGTTGGGAATGTCTAAGGATTCTTTACTGAATCTGGTAATGTAATCCCTTAATGATTCATTATGACCCTGGGTTATCCTATATAGATCACTAGTTAATCGTTCAAATTTTCTACTACAAGAAAACTGATTATTAAATAGGTTAACTAGATTAGCAAATGAGGTAATAGAGTAGGGGGAAGACTTAGCAGCCATTTGAGAGCTGATCTAGTAAGAGTGGATCCGAATCCCTTGCACAGGCATGCTTCTTTTAACCTTTCTGGGATTGGATTGATCTCCATCCTCTCCCTGTATTGTGCTATGTGTTCCTCAGGATCCGTCGAACCATCATACAACTTCATGGTTGGCACATGGAACCTCTTGGGTATCTCAGCATCACAGATTGGTGGTGCAAAACGAGATATCCTGTGGCTCCCATCTGCAATCTCTGGGATAGGTTTGACCACTCCTGGAACACTTGATATCATATCCTTCAACTTTTGCAACTCTCTGGCCATGGCGTGGTTGATACCTGGATCCTGCATAAGGCCATGGTTAGTAGTATAAGAATTATTAAAAGTGTTACCTCCCATTGGATTCAAATTAGGAAGAATGGATGTTAATCCATATTGTTGGGGCTCTGGAATGATCTGTTGG
Source organism: Helianthus tuberosus (assembly GCA_030545235.1). Taxonomy (NCBI): domain Eukaryota; kingdom Viridiplantae; phylum Streptophyta; class Magnoliopsida; order Asterales; family Asteraceae; genus Helianthus; species Helianthus tuberosus. The sequence goes on along the minus strand of CM060386.1, from coordinate 48,127,292 downwards.
TGCACACATCTGTCGTCTTCGTCTTGTATCGAGTCTCGGGTTCGGTGCGAATCTAAACAAGACATGATGTCATGATGACGTCATCAAGATGACATCATCGATGACATCACATCACAAAAGGACAAAAGTGATATGCTTAAAGTTGAAATCAGATTGTTGTTTTGGAAGATTTCGCTTGAAGACAAAGTTCAAATTGTCAATTTCGCTTGAATGAATAAGTAAGGGATTTCGCTTGAGAGCTTCAAGCGAAATCATTAGCCCTATATATAGGATGTCATACTTGTCATTTGTAACGTTTGCCAGAACTAGATACCGAGGTGCTGCCGGTTTTCCTTTCGATTGTAAACTGTGTCAATTCAATATAAAAGAGGATTAAATTGTGAAACAATCTGTTTTACCATCCGTTTCTCTGTTTCCGCCTTTGAAACGGACTAGAACTCTTCCGAACGACTCGTTTGTGTCGGAATACGATCCTACAATTGGTATCAGAGCCAAGGAGGAAGAGTTCATACAAATTCAGCCACAAATTCTGTTTTTCTACATCTTCTTTTCAAATCGAACAACTTTTTACGGATAAAATAGCTTCAAATTCTCACAAATTGTGCGAAAACATATTTTAACAAAGCCTTGAAAGTTTCAGAATGTAATTCGGTCATTTACACGTTCAATTGGACCAAAATCAGTTCGTTATTGATGATGTCATAGATTTCGCTTGAGATCTGTGTTCGATTTCGCTTGAAATTTCAAGCGACACTTATCATTTCGCTTCAAGGTCTTCGCTTCAAGGTTCTCTCTTCAGGAAGTTTCGCTTGAAATATTTCGCTTCAAGTATTTCGCTTCAAAGATGATCTAGGTTCGCTTCAAAGGTTTTTGCTTCAAAGCTTAGGTTGTTGATTTCGCTTGAGAGTGAAACTGATTTGGTGATTTCTCTTGAAAAGATTTGACTTGAGATTTCGCTTGAGTGTATAATCTGATTTCGCTTTAAGAACTTATATCAATTGAAAGGTTTCGCTTGAACTGTGATTGACTTGGTGATTTCGCTTGAACTCACTGTTGTGTGAAATTTTTGAATTCCGAAAAATGGACGAAGATTTTTACAACGCATTCGCTACTCCGGTTACCCCAATCAGCCTTGCACAAAACACGATGTTGGAAAACGAAACGGGCACGATGCAAAAGCCGCCTAAACTAATGAACATTGAGGAATACAAGGGTTGGGAAGGTCGTTTTGAGAATTGGGTGCAAGCAAACTATCTTGATGCATGGGAATGTGTTGAGACAAAATATGTTCGGCCGATGAATGATGATGAAGAGGTGGTTCCGATTAAAGATCTGACTGATAATGCTAGAAAGAAGTACAAAGATGAGAAAATGATGCTGAGTTTATTGCAACAAGCTGTGAAAGAAGATATTTTGGTTCTATTGCAACATAATGGAACTTCATATTCAATTTGGAAAGCTTTACGGTCTAAGTTTCGTGGTAGTGAAGAAATGATCAAAAGCAAGAAATCGCTTCTAAAGAAAGAATTTGATCTATTTCGCATATTAAAGAATGAAAGTACTAGAGAGATGATCGAAAGATACTGCAATTTGCTTGCTAACATGAAGAGATTGAGTATTGAGAAAACCAATGAAGAGTTGATCGAAAAACTTGCTGATGCTTTGCCATATGAGACTCGGGGAACATATCTTATGATGCTCAAAAACAAGAAAGGTTTTAGCAATTTGACACTTAGCAAGTTTATTGAAAAGTTGGAAGCTCAAGAGATGGAACAACGAAAGATTATTCGAATGAAAGATTTCGATGGTGAACAGGATATTGGGTTGTATTATAAAGCAGGGGTGAATGAGAAGTCTACAAATTTATCTCCAAAAATAGAAACTGCTTACAATGCCAAGAACTCTCCTGGAAGTTTATCATCAGGATCAAACAGCAAAACAAGTTTCACATCATTTCCATCTTTCGATCCAAACATTTCATCAACAAAGAATGGCAAGAAACTTCAGTGCAACATTATACTGAATTTGGAAAATGATGAAGATTATTCAGCAGAAATAGCTAAGAGTCACATGTCTTTATTGGGAACTGTTCTTGAATCTTATGGTAGTTTTGTTGCAGGTCGAATTGGGAATCCAATGCTGACAAAGGAAGATTACGACCAGATAGATGCTGAAGAAATGGAGTTGATGGACATAAAATGGTGCTTAGCCAGCGTGTTGAGGAGAGCTGAGAAATTCAAACAAATCACTGGAAGAGATGATCTTCGTGAGGCTGGTAATTCTACTTTAGGTTTTGATAAATCTAAAGTCACTTGTTTTCGTTGCAGGGAGAAAGGACACTTCAAGAGGGAGTGCAAAAATCGCGAAGCAAGTGGAGCTCAAAATCCCTTCAACAACAATAATGATTACTATCGAAAGGCCATTTATTATCAAGTTGCTCAACAACCGCCTCAACAACAACAACATCAGGCACAAACTGTGCATGGAAGATATGTGATTGAAGATTCTGGAAAGAGAGCTTGTGCAGTTAATCAAAATTCTTCAAAGAGAGCTGATGGTAGTGCATTGATAATAGATCAAGATGATGAAAAACTACCAGAGGGTTTTAGCTGGGAAAATTTTAATTGGGATAACTATATTCCTGATCAAGCCAAAGCTTATACAGCTTTTGTTGCCAAAGTTGAAGAAGATAGTGATGATGATCGTGAGTATTGGGCAAGAAAATTCAAAGCTGATATGAAACTGCTTGCTGAAAGTGACAGTGAAGATGAAAAGGTTAAAAAGAAGAAGAAAAAGATCAAAACTCCAGTGAGCAGTGATGATGAAGAAATTCCAGTAATCAAAAGGAAAGTAAAAGTTGAAGTTGCAAAATTCAAAGTTGAAGATGAAGTTGATGCAAAGAAGATTCCAGTAAAGTGTGAAAACTGTGAAGCTGTGAAGAAGCAGAACAGTACACTTATCTATAACTTGAATAGTTTGAAGGAATCTTATGATGTACTGAACAAAGCAATGAACCAATACAATTTAACTAGTGAAGAACAAGCAACAGCGATGAAAACACTTCAAGGAGCTTTTATGACGAAGCAAAAAGTGGTGAACAATTACATTGAGAAGTGTGCTGCTCTTGAACAAAAACTGGAACTGCAAAGAATCGAAACTGAAAGAGTTAATCGTTTGTTGAAAAGTTATTCTTGTACTTCTTATGTCATTGACAGGATTTATCCAACTGTTGAAGGCATGAAGGCATTTGAAGAAGTTGAATTAACTGAAGAAAAGAAGGATGATGGAAAAGAGACTGAAGAAAAGACTCCAGAAATGAAAAACAAGAAGAAGAATGATACAAAGAAAAAGATTGACAAGAAGGATTCTGGTAAGAAACAAGAAGTCAGTTATAACAAATGCCCACCCCCGCAAGAAAATGGATATTTGCCCAGGAATCCAAATCAGGAAAGAGTCGAAAAAGCAACAAATTTACAATGGGAGTCGGAGTCGTCAGTCAATTTGCCAGAAAATATTGATGTCGTGTTTACATCATCTGACATTGATCATGAGTCCGAGTTAATTAAGAAAGTCGTCGATCAGGTGTTAGATAAAGATGAAACTGAGGAGTCAAAGTCAGAGTCAGAGTCAAAGTCTGGTTCTGAAAGTTCGAGTTCGACGGTCAACAGTCAAAATTCTTCAGTTAAAAGGGTTTACAACAAAGAATTCCTGTTATCAAAATCTAATTTGAGTGACGAAACATTCAAAGTTGCATATACATTGAATGATTCTGACAAATTATATTCTGATGAGGAATTTCCACTAAGAGGTGTAAAAACTGAGATGATCAAAAAGATTTTCAAACTAACAGAAATCAATTTTTCTGAATTAAAAGATGTAAATCTTATTGATAAACCTAAAAAATACACCTCAAGAGTACAACAAAGATTAAACAAGAAAAAAGGTTACAGCTCTGGTTCTGGTTTTCACAAGAAACCAAACCCTAACCGTAATTTCAAAAAGAAAGGTCTTGGTTTTACTCCAACAGAAAAATGAAACATATGTTCGTGATTTTAAAGCAAAGATGACATTTGTTTCAGGTACATCAAGAGATGAGGAAGAAAAGAAAAAGTTTTGGAGGAAGTCAAATAGTGAGTTTCTTGCAACGAAGCAAGAAGAGATGAAGTTTGCTGGACAAAGGAAAGATACGAGAACCTGTTTCCAATGCAACACTGTTGGACATATTGCCAGAGATTGTTTTAAGGCAATACCATTAAAACAGGGAGTTTCTCGTAAACAGAAAGAAAAAGAAGTTGTGTTTGAACCACCAATTGACAGAACTAAATTGTTCAAAAATTCGATTTTTGAAATTGGTGAAAGTTCAAACAGGTTTTACAAGAAAAGAGGAAATCTTGACAACCAGAAATGGGTTGTTAAGAAGTCTGTTGATAGTTCTAGCGATGATTCTGATAGGTTAAAATCAGAGGAGCTATCTTCTGGCGATGAATCTGATTCCATAAAATCAGAGGAGCCACAGGTTGAGTTAAAATTGAAAACTTCAGTTCCTCAAATGGATGATGTTCATTTTCCACCGTTGAAGGATGAAAATTTTAAGAAGAAAATTGGTAAAGTTGAGATATCAAATCAATTTTATGATGATAACAAGGTTTTTGATGTTGATAAGGCCTTTAACCCCGCGGTGAAACACATTTTTGGTAAAATGATTGATCGAAAAGTCAAAGGGGTTAAAGAATTTTATGAGAAGAAGATGCAGAAGGAGAAAATTGAACCATCCCTAGTTCGTGATTGGGATGGCTCATACTACGAACAGTAAGTCTGTGGACTTGCCGGAGATCCCAAGTTTATATCGTGGATCAGGAATCGGCATCTTTCTAATGTTTGAAGATTTTGGTTGAAAGATTTTGATAGTGTTTAAATTTTTACAGGTTGAAGGACTTGCCGGAACTCCCAGGTTTGTAAGCGAGGAGTAGGAATCGGCACCTTGAGAATTCAACTAACAGATGATGTTTGGTTGAAAATGTTTGATTGGATTGATCTTAAAAGTGGTAAATCAGGGACATTAAGTTGTATCTGATTTTCTACAAGTGGTTGAAAAACAATGTGATGATTTGATCCCCAATTTTACAAGTGGTAAAATCAAACTTATTTTCCGGAAAAACCATTTGATTAAAACAAACTTAAGTGTTTTGAAATCGATGGGAAAATAGTTTGTTGTGAGGGGGAGTTCTGATTGTTTATGCCGAGTGAATGGCGATTTGATGCGATTTGATATCAGTTGTCAAGTTTATTGTACAGTTTATTTTCAAATTTCTTAAAATGTGTTTGCATTTTAGGGGGAGTAAATTTTTCAGAAAATCCAAAAACATTTGAAAATTTGAAAAGACAAAAACATGATAAAATTCAAAAATGAGTTTTTGTTGCATATAGAGGAAATGATAGTACATCAGTGGACTATCACAACATGCTAAAGATATGTAAAGTAAAAATGTGATAAACAATCTTACTGCGGATATGTCAGTAGGTTTTTGCACATTTAGTAGATTGTGACGAGATATAAACCTAAATTTCAAACTTGCTTGTTCTGTGGGTTAACACAAACTTGGATATATAGGTAACCCCTGAAATCTTGTTTGAAATGTCCCTTATTCTGAGATACTAGGTCTTTATACTCAGTGATATCTGGGGTATTATCCCGGGACTTCTGATTTTGCGGAAGCAATGGCCTAGTCCCCGGAGAATACTTTCTGCTTGCTTGAAAAATAGCACCACCCTCAGCTAAAAAATGATGAAACATTGAAAAATGCTAATCGTAGCTGTTGTAATTCAAAAGATCCTCTAAAGGGGACACACCTAAAAGTCAACTAGGCTCTCTGCTGAACGGAAGTTCTGACCTGAGCTATCACGGTTGCATAATTTATTCCCCTTACAGATATCATCTGTGGTATACTCACCTGTAAGACTGAATATTGGGATCTGGATACGGGAGTATATTCAAGTAGTGGGACACACGAATAAGTTTAAGTTGCTTAAAACATTAATCTCGTATCTCGGATAAATTGAACTTTGTGTGAAAATTTAAGCAGACAAACATACTGACAATCTAGGTGAATCGTTTAGAGCTGAAAATGAAATGAAGCTTAACGGTGTTGGTGATTTGTCTCAGAAACTGATATGATCCTCTTGCACGAACTCACAAAAATATTGTCTGTAAATATTTCTTTACTGCATTTCATTCTATTAAAAAATCCAAAAAGATTTTTAGTGTGTTTTAGCATAAAATTTTGAAAAATACAAAAAGATTTTCGACAACTGGTATTGAAAAGCTGATTTTCAAAATTCTGAGTGCTAAACATGATGAGTATGATTTGAGGGGGAGTTTGTGTTTAAAACTGATTATTTTTGCCAAATCTTCAAGTGGTTCATCAAATTGAAAGATCATTTTGATTAGGTTTTTAGAGAAGAGTTTGAATTAGTGAAAGTTTATATGTTTGAAATGTGTAAATTGTAAAATTTATTGTGAGGTAGAGTTTATGCAGGTTTAAAGATTGAGAAGTGATGATTCTGAAAAGCCAAAATTGTGAAAGTCAGACAACGATCCTGAAGCAGATGATGCTGAAGAACTAAAGGAATGCCAGCACATTGCAAGGGGGAGTCTGTTGATGCTGATAGAAAGAGTGAAGCACAAAGACTGATAAAGACTGAAGATTGAGGAGACTCGACACTTAAGACTCGTCAACATCTGAGGGGGAGTCTGTTGGTGCACACATCTGTCGTCTTCGTCTTGTATCGAGTCTCGGGTTCGGTGCGAATCTAAACAAGACATGATGTCATGATGACGTCATCAAGATGACATCATCGATGACATCACATCACAAAAGGACAAAAGTGATATGCTTAAAGTTGAAATCAGATTGTTGTTTTGGAAGATTTCGCTTGAAGACAAAGTTCAAATTGTCAATTTCGCTTGAATGAATAAGTAAGGGATTTCGCTTGAGAGCTTCAAGCGAAATCATTAGCCCTATATATAGGATGTCATACTTGTCATTTGTAACGTTTGCCAGAACTAGATACCGAGGTGCTGCCGGTTTTCCTTTCGATTGTAAACTGTGTCAATTCAATATAAAAGAGGATTAAATTGTGAAACAATCTGTTTTACCATCCGTTTCTCTGTTTCCGCCTTTGAAACGGACTAGAACTCTTCCGAACGACTCGTTTGTGTCGGAATACGATCCTACATGATCGAAGGACCAGTAGAAGCAATGGTCTGCATCGGAATAAAATCTCCCTGATGGACATCTGAACTTCCTGTTTGCAAACTCCTCAAGGATCCTGGCATCTGGAAGGATCCCTGAAACTGGGACGATCCTGGAACAAAGGAGGATCCTTGAACCTGAGATGATCCTAGAACAAAGGAGGATCCTTGAACCTGGGATGATCCTGGAACAAAGGAGGATCTTTGGACCTGGGATGATCCTGGAACAAAGGAGGATCCTTGAACCTGGGATGATCCTGGAACAAAGGAGGATCCTTGAATCTGCTGTGCTCCTGAGTACCCTCCTGAATTCATGAAGGATCCCATATGCTGAAGATAGGATCCTGCTGGCTGGAAATACGAACCTGATGCCTGGGTCACTGTTGTTGCTCCGTAGTGCACTCCTTTTGGTCCACCCACATATTGAACATCTGGAACCACTGATGGCTGAGAAATAATCACCGGAGTATCAAAATTCAAAGATCTGGGCATCAGTGGGGAATGATCCTCTGCCGTTTTCTTTTGTTTCTTGAGATCTCCGATTTCTTTGAGAATTCTTTCATTGGTCTTATCCTGTTGCTGTATATGATCCTTCATCTGCAAAATCAAAGTAAACATGTCACTAGTAATGGGAGTGTAAGAAGCAGAAGAAGTTGGAGGTTTGGAGAAAATGGGAGTTGGTTTCTTCTCGGCATTTTTCTGAGGTCCAGAAGGTGGTGGAGGCAAAGGTGGAATGCCCTGAGATGAATTGATCGCAGACATTGCAGTAGAGGTATTCTTCAATGATGAAGCAATGTATTTGTATGCAATGAACCGGAATGATCACCAACAGAAAAACTTCTTAGGAATGAAGCACCAATTGCCCCACGGTGGGCACCAAACTGTTTTGGTCAAAAATCTGATGAGGATAATGCAACCAAACTCTCTGTTATGGGGTATGATGCTTGAAATGTATAACAATGATAAGGATCACTTCAATGTAAATTTCACAAACGACACAAGGATTTGTACGGGGAAAAAGCCCTTGATCAAGAGTTGATCTCCGGCACAAAAAACCCCGGGTGATGGAAACTACCGATCACCAAGCTTAAATAAATCAATAAATGCTTACAACTTCGGATAGTAACGAGCTAGGTACAAGGATCACTAGGGTGAAATGTGTGAAAGTGAGTGAAAACTGTTAAGTGTTTGTCGAGAGCTTCAAGAGTGCGATTGTACGAGAGTGTGTGTAGCTGAAAATGGCTAAGTGTTCTAAATTCTAGCTCGTCACCCCTTTAAAAATAGAAGTTAACTACACTAACAAACTATCCGACTTTTGTGCCAAGCTCCCACGTTCTCCACAACGTCCATTTCCAGTCAAACATGTGCGAAATACCCGTGGAATATTCCATAGTAACGTTGCCAAGACCAAGTCAAGCTTGTTACTCCTACAATATAATACGAAACACAAACAAACAATCGTTAGTATGAGGATCCTTAAGGTGATCCATGATCCTGATCCTGAAGCTCTTCTGAGGATCACTATCTGTCACAGAAGTAAGGATCATTAATTAGGATAACAAGTAAGGATCACTAATTGTTAGAAAATCCTCCCCTAACAATATGTTTTGGAAAAGATCATGCATTAGAGGCTTGTACATTGTGCTTGAACGGGTGATACTCGCCATGTTTTATATTAATTGTTTAATTTGTGATATAGAAGTGAATGTGTGCTAAGAGTAAAACATATAAACTTGCTAGTGAAGGATGATGTTATGATTATGTTAAATTGACTAACCTTGTATGTGCTTGTCAACTGTAAGATAGTAAAAGCATTAGCATGTGTAAAATTGATTATGTGTATTTGTGTATGTAACTAGGTGATTACGTGGTTGTATACTAAATGGGTACGAAATGATTATGGTGTCATTAGCATAACCGACTACATCGATATGGACATATGTTCCTAAGTTGGAAATTTGCATACTTGATTGTTGACTTTTCAGAAAAGTCAACGAGTATGAGAATGACATGATTAGAAATCCAAATATGATTGTAAGAAAAGAAGGATTGAATGATGCATGATGGATCCTTGTATGATATACTTAATGATATGTTAAATTTGCATGAATTTGGAATGATGTATTATTGAATCTATGCCTTGTGCTTGTTACAAATGATAAGTGAAAGTCAAATGCGAGATATGAACTAGATATGATAAGTGATATATAAAATCTTGTATGCTAACAAGAATGTGAATGTGATGACATGTAAGGATAAGCATCATGTCAAGATGACGCAAGCACAATAGGCAAATGGGTCAAAAGGAGGCGAGGAAGTGATCACGAATACGGACGCTTAATGTAAGTGACTATCGATCTCACTTCTTATTTTGTTTAGAAAAAGTTATATATATTTGAAACACTGAAATCAAGTAAGGATCTACAAATAATGGAATTGCTAGGATGAGAATGATTGTAATGGTCGTTCGATGTCAATCTGGTGAAACCTCAATGTAGGGGCAAACTAGTCAAAACTTTTAGTATAAAGATTTAGCCGAAGAACATGTGCATTGGGTTGGGAAAGGAATGGAATGAATTAAGAACTTGAATAATGATTTATTTCACGTATTAGAACCCTCGAGACACACGGTTAGTGAGTAGAAATAACAAAACGCAAAATCAGCGTCTGAGCTACAGAGGGGGCGTCGGCGACGCCCTGCCCTGTTGCAGCCGACGCCTTATCTTGTTATCTACGCGGGTCCCGTCGGAAACCCATTTTTCGCGTTCTTTCTTACTTTTCCTTGCTTTCAAGGCCCCGATAAGCTTCCCAAAGGTATCCCAAGCCTACTATGGAGTATTGTGAGGTACATGTATGAATGGAAACTTAGGAAGGCAAGTACGAAGAAGTGACTTGTATGTTGATATGTTTTCTTTATGGACATGGCTAATTTTTAATAAGTAAAACTTATTGAGACACTATATATATGTGAAGTGACGTAACTAGTATATGGTAACATGCTTAAAAAAGGAATGGTGCACCTATTATAGTAGGGTTTTCAAAGGAAATTAAGTGAATGTGTATGCACAGGATGTAGTTTATTATGTAAAAGAATCACCCGCATAGATGTTGTGATTAACATTTGTTTAGTAGATTTGTGAGCATGTAAATTATACGTAAGAACTTTGAGTAGTAAGGTATGTATGATCGTAGTAGGACCATTTATACCCGAAAGAGTTAGACTACATAATGTGTATGCATGTTATTAAACCGTACGTATTCAGGTTTCGAGGACGAAACCTTCTTTAAGGGGGGTGGACTTGTAACACCCCAAAATGTGTAATTGATTATGGTGCCTTTAAATGTATTTGTATGTAATAAAATAACTTTAGTTGACTAACTAAGTTAAGTAAGAATGACTCTTGTGTTGAGGGGATGAAAGTTGTGCTTGAATATGTTACACCCCAAAAAGGTTTATTAAATATAAATTAAGTTAATTAAAAAAATAACTTAGTTAATGGGAATGTTAGAACTTCTAGTAATGAATATGTTTAAATCAAATAAGTGAACAAATTAGAAGGGCCAAAGGTGTAACTTTTGAAAACTCAAAAGATTAAAAGAGTTAAAAAAATCAAAGACACACACACACTGTGTGTCTCTGGTCGATCGAACAAAGGCAGGAACAAAGGGGAAACCCTAGTTTCATCACATACATCAAATTCAGTAGAAATTCCAAGGAAAAACGAATGCATGAACTCATATTTTCGAACATCTAACCCTGTTTATTGAAGTGGTAAGTCCAATTCTTTGATTTGGTACATTGAAGGAAATGGGTTTCAACCCAATCATGAGATTATGTTATGATAGGTGTTATTGGAAGTTGGAATTGTTATGTAGAATAAGTTTTATGTTTGATTTTGATGATTTGAACATCTTGATTCATAAGGCCATTTTTGTATGAGATCTTCATAAATGTAGGATAATCAAGATAATAGAAATAATTATGTAAAACCTTGAAATAGTGATGTTTAATCTTGATTGTGATGTATTAACACTAGATAAATTGATATGGAGAAAAAGTATCATACGGCTTGATTGATTGTTTATGATTCGCTAGAAGAACTAGTTAAATTATGTCCTAGAACATATGTGTTTAGTGTCCTACTAATGCGAAACCCGCCAAGTGTTCGATGAAATGCTGAAGTGAACATATATACGAAATTCGGAAAATTGTGATAATGTTGCCAAAAAATAAACTATGTAATTAATGAAATGACGTTCGGATGGACTAAATGATAGAATGAACATGTTAATATAGGCGTAAAGGAAGAAAGTTCAAGTGCTAGGAAAACGGAAAACACACAAGATCGAGGTAAGTGTATTCCGAACTCAACTTTATTTGGTTGTTCAATATTTTGTATAAAAGCTTAGGCAATAATGGTTTAGTATGAATATGAAGTAGGTAGCTTAACCCGTTGTGAACGGGTCATTGGTATGAATATTTATGGATGAATGAATATTGAAGTCGACTCCTCATAAACGAGTCGAAGGAATGTATAGTGATGCAAAAAGGAAGGAAATAAATTAAATCCGTTATAAACGGGTTGAAAAGTGATGTATGTAATAGTAATGAAATGCACGTATTCGATTCGTTATAAACGAACCGAATGGATGTTAATGTAAGTTTACAATTGCCCGTTTCAACGGGTCAACGAATGGCATGATTTATCTCGATTTGCGAGATGGTATGTTTGACCCGTTTCATCGGGTAAGAAAGTGTATGAAAGAAGTGAAAGTATGAAACGGATTAATTCAATTTATTGTATTAGTAGTAATGTATTTGACGAAATAAATATTGTTATTGATGTAGGTAAATCGACAACTTAATCGGTTCGGCGACTTAGAACGAGCACCCATATGAATCTCGCCTATATGCGCTTCCGCTACTTTTGTAACAATGTTTATGGTCAAAAAGTATTTTGTTGTAACTAGTTTGTTTAGTAGCTAGACTTTTGAAGTTTGACTTGTTAAATCTTTAAAAAAAAATTCTAGATGTTGGTAGATATTTAAAAGTAATGCTACGGTTTTGTTAAGTCTTTTGAAAGTGTCATTAATTTATTTGAAATGAAGTTTGCCAAAACAGGGATTTGCTCATGTTACGGACGGGTCATGCCAAAAAATTTGTTAACAAATTATATGTTATTACTTTATTTTTCGAATGTTAAAATGTGGGCGTTATATATCACCAACTCATGCCAATTTCACGGTCATGATGACGAGGATACCCCAGCTCACATCAGCCGCCTCACCCGCCTCTGCAGCACCTTTTCCATTAAAGGTGCCAACCTTGACGCTCGTTTCCTTCAGGTCTTACCATTCTCACTCGCAGGCCGCGCAGCCACCTGACTTGATTCACAACCCGCGGGTACGTTTACCACATGGGCCACCCTTCGAGATGCCTTCCTTGCCAAATACTTCCCACCCGCCAAAGCATCTCGTCTTCGTGATCAGATCCATTCGTTCCGGATGGAGCCTGACGAGCCCTACCACTTAGCCTGGGAAAGATTCCAAACCCTACTCTCTCGTTGCACTCAACATGGGTTATTTGATTGGGCACTTGTAGAGAAATTCTACAATGGTCTCACTCCAAAGACTCGAGCCCGTTTTGACACTTCAGCAGGAGGCCACCTCCTAGGTAAGAAAACAGTGGCCGAATGCAATCACCTTTTTGAGAGTTTCACCAATTTCGACATCGATCATTGCGCCATCGGCAGGACTTCCATTTCTGTGACTAGTACTCCCTCGGCCGGTCGAGGAGTACACCAAGTTAGCTTGGATACATCGATGGTCGCGACAATGGAAAACCTTGAGAGAAAGCTTACTAGTAGGATTAGCAATTTAGAGGCGAGGGTAGATAGGTGTGAAGTGTGTAGAGGGGGTCACGATACTATAGATTTTCCCACACTCACTGTTGAGCAGGTAGAGTTCTAGCCAATAGAGGTCCAACGAACCCTTTCAACAATTCAAATTTAGGGTCCAATTGGCGTAGTAACTGTTTTGGTCAAAAATTACCTAAGCAATTTAGTGATCAAATTAGTTAAGTGAGGTAGTGTGCTAAAATTATGTGTAAAAAATATGCTAACCAAGTTAGATATGAAAACAGTTTCAGGATACAGCTCAGGATATAAAGCTGTATCTATGATCAAACAATGAGCGAAAATGTAAAGGTTGACACGTGATGTACGAGGAAAGCCCTTGATCAATCTAGATCGCCGGCATAAAACCTCGGGAGCTGACAATCGCAGCTGCCTTGTTCTTCTATTGCATCAAATATCAGGATACAGTGCAGGATGTGGTGCGGATTGACTATGTGTTACAACGTAAGTTGAGTACAAGTGTTGTGTGTAGTGTTTGCGATGAACTAGAGAGAAAGTGTTTGAAAGTGTGTAAATTGCGTGCCTTAATCTGATCCGCCCCCATCTATTTATAGTAAAACAAATGTAACTAACTATCCTACATAACCGGGATCCAACAAATATTCCTTAGTTGAACGTTGGAGACCTGGTCTTTCGGGCTCAACGTCTCTCCTTTAATAAACACGCCCGAGTCTTGAGGAAATGAAGTCCACTTGACCGTTAGCAAGTCCCAGCCTTTAACCTGCACGTGATTAATTCGATATACATCAGGATATCACCCAGGATGTCAGCAATATCCCCGTCCAGTATCCTGATCATAGATAAACAATAAAAAGCAGGATATAGTTCAAGATATGTATGCTTAGAAAATGAGCCATAACAATTGTCCCCAAATATATCGGTTGGTATACCAATCCAACGGATATATTTCAAAAGTCTTATCCCATAATTCAAGGCATTTAAAATGAAGCGACGGTCGAGATCACATCGTAACCTCCAACACGCTTTTTGCTCAATGGAGATCCATAATGCCCCTATATCTTCTCTTTTCTTGTTTGAAAAGCAGATATCTTCAACAGAGCCTTCAGGTAATTCTCCATTTCTCATTTACTTTCTATCAACTTTCATCGCCTTACTCGTAATGGATGCCGAGACCTTCAGTCAGCAAAATCTCCTCAAAAATCCCGAAAAGGAGATCTGTGCTTTTGACAACGCAGACATTGCGGCTTTGAGAGCTTCCGGCGCCTTCCCAGATAACACGGTCTTTAGACCGTTCGATCGGTCAATTCGATCGGATGTTTCTTCCACTGATTGGATTTGCTTTCCAGCATATCCTTTTTCGCTAGGTCTTCGATACCCTTTTCCTGAATTCATGATGCAATTCTTCCGAACCACCGGCATCTCTTTTGCTCAAACCATGCCCATGGTTTGGAGAGTATTAATTGTACTTAACCAAATCAAAAACCTTCATTGCCCCGATCTCTGCATCAAGGATCTGCCTATTGCTTATCGCCTCCGATCCCATGGCTCTAGCCGGTTCTTGCTTTTCTCGACCTCTAGCAAACCCCTTATTCTTAAAACCACCAAAAACGAAGACGGATGGCAACGCAAGTTTTTCTTTGTCAAACGAGACTCCATTGCTGAGGGTGCCAACCTTCCGGTGGAGTGGTTAACCACTGGTAGGGTCATAAATATTCTCATGGACCGTTTGGTTTTTATCTCCCGCTAATATTCCTCTTTCTGATCCTTATGCAGTGAACTTCAAGGAAGTAGCTCCCCCTACCGCTGAATCAGAAGAAAGAATCAACACTGTTTACCGATTACCTGCAATAGACAGGACTTTCACCACACACGTCCCGAGTTCCAGTCAATACTCGTCATCTGAAATGTCTGGTAAGAATTACTTTCAAAATTAAAACAGTATAATAAAATAAAGAGTAATAATGATGTGAAACTTTTCCCTTTATGCAGCACCGGCCAAGATTCCTGAAGTCTTTGACCTCGACGAATTGGACAGTTATTCTGATCAGATTCAGGTCAAGAAGAAACCTAGTCCCAAGGCCACAGCCTCATCCAGACCCAGCAGTTCTAAAGCCATCATTATTCCCAAACCTTCACCGGCTACCAAGCCCCGGAGTTCAAGTTCCCGCAAAAGGAAGGAGCATGATTCCCCTGTCATCTCTGACACATTTCCTTATGAGAAGCACGGGTTCATTGAAGCTAGCGGGTTTATGACTTCCTTTCTTAACCAGGTTAGTATTCTCATATCATATCCTGCGGTTTACATCATTTACAAAGATTTATCAATATTAATACCTGTCCTCTTACCTTCGTAGGGTCTTGAGCGTCTGGTTCACCTATATCAAGAATCCTACAAGCTTAACAAGACGCTTGAATCTAAGCTAAAGGAAGCAGAAATCACAATCTCCGACCAAGGCATGATTGCAGCCGCCAAATCCCGTCATTACGAAGAGAAATTCAAAGCTATGATCCAAGAACACCAAACTGCTCTCAACAAAGCTACTCTTTAAGCCCAGGCCGATCTTGAAGCTGCCCATGTGCAACATGAACGGGATATGGTCAGCTACCGAGAAAGCCTCAAAAGTTCCGTCCTCATTTCTCTCCTCCAAGCCAGGTTGAAGATGGCCCATGAAGCCAAAACATTAGGTTTTGAATGCCCTTCTTGGGATGTTGGTTCCTGGGAGACCAAGCTAAAGAACCTCGGCGGCACTTCTTCCAAATCAGTTATCGAAGAATCTTCCAAAGCAGTTGAAAAAGCAACCGATGCTGAGGAGGATGCTGAGAAGGATCCCAAGACGGATGCTGCTGAAATCATTATGGACGAAGAAGGCACTACCCCCTAAAGCTTATTTCCTTTAAATTGTTTGAACAATTTTATGTCCTATGAACAATTTTTATTTCTGCATCAAAACAATTTGATAGCCAAAGGCGGATGGGTCCTGGGTTTCAGGATGAAACCTTCGGTTATCAACCAGTACTGATTGTTTCAAATAATTTCATCTTTTATCTTTCTTATTATTATCTTCCGTCTTTCTTAGCATAGATCTTAGCTTTGCAAAATTTAGTACAACTATCTTTTGAAAATATCCTGATAAATATACTCAGTGATATATTATGAAAACTTTTAATAAATATAATTTCTAAAAATTCAATCAACTTTAGAGAAAACTTCTAAAGGAATAAAAGATAGTCCACCTTCTAAAAACTGTTTTGACAATACTTGTTTGATCAAGGTTTTAATTTCAAACTAGTATTAGTTTCAAATATTTTAACCAAATATCCCGAAAAGTATTTAAAAACATATTTTGAGAATATATCAGGATATTTATTCCTTTACCAAACATAGTATTAAAAATTTAAAGATTGTTTATAAAGGAAAGATCATACCAGGAATAGGGTATAAACCTATTACCAAACTTCAATCCCTTTGTAACTCTTCCAATCGAAATGTCCCCAGTCTGAGACACTTAGTGCATTAGTTCCGAGCCTTATCCTTTTAGCTTTACACCATTGCCTCGATAGGAATGTCCCCTGTGTACAATGTCTTCTTAGAAATCTTCTGAATATCAGTTTCCATTGTATAGGCAATTTTTCATGTCACAGGGGTAAAACCCAAAAATGTCTTGGAGATAAATTCCTTGTATTCTGGGGAAAATCCCAAATTTTCGTGCGCTACAGGCGGGAGTGTATAAACTCCAAGACTTAGAAAGGTGAAAACCTTTAAACCTTAGAGAGTATGAAAATACCCTTTCGTGAGAGAGGGTGATTAATCCTCATATACCTTTAGGATTCAGGATATAGCCAACAGTAACGAAATTGTCAGCCACTTTTACATGAACTGGTCCAGCCACCTTGAACTATCCCTGAATAACTTGCGCTCCAGGCGGAGTGTTTAAACCCAATTCGGAAGAAAGGTGAATACCTTTAAACCTGTGAAGGGATCAGGATCCCTTATACGTGAGAGAGGGGGCCAATCCTCTAATCTTCCGAAGTATCTTGAGTGAGCATCCTGGAGCCATATCCTGGAGCATATACTGCAAAACATCCTTAAACTAAGGTGGGTGTTAGCTTGGCTAACACCCCTCCGATGCTTAAGTTAGTATTGGGTTTCAAAGAATAAATTAAACCAAACATATTTAAAAAAGATAGGATTCATACCATCCTAAGTTAGAAATTAAATCCTAAACTCACTTGAAATAAAGCTTAAGGTGTATAGCATTCCAAGATCTCGGTAGCATATCCCCCTCCATATTCTTGAGTCTATATGCTCCTTTCCCTGCTTCTGATTCAACTTCATATTGTCACACCCCCAAAATCCACCTGCGGAGTATCACCGCTTGGGAGCGTGACTGACCAGGATCAAGCCACCAATCATATAGAACAATGTATAAAGTAAAAGTAATTGCAATTTAATCAAACCAATCCATATGAGAGGTGTTCCAAAACATAAATATGTTATTACTGTTTAGCGGAAGCGTATAAATAAACCCAACACAATAAAGTGCGAAATGTCATAATGTCTAATCAAGTATTCACGATCCTTGTCCACAACGACTGCGCCTCCCGTGCAAGCTCCATAAGTACCTAAGGTCCTGCAAGGCATGTAACAGAGGATCAACAACTAGTTGAGCGAGTTCACAGAAAGTAAATGCGTAATAGTAAGTTCGTATGTAACATGTGGCTCTACTGGGCCGATAGTACGTTCTATTGGTGGGGGCTTCCCATGTTATATATCCCCTAGACTATTCGTAATCATAAGTATCCTTCCCAATCCGAGGATAGTAGTAAGTATAGGTTTACGCAGGTTTTATGTAAGTGCCCTTCCCAACCGAGGACAGTACGTAGCGAGTACGTAGGTTTAGCGCTGGCGTCCTTCCCAATCCGAGGACGGTAGTACGTAGGTTTAGCACTGGCGTCCTTCCCAATCCGAGGACGGTAGTACGTAGGTTTTACGTAGGTTTAGTGCTGGTGTCCTTCCCAATCCGAGGACAGTACGTAGGCTTTGCGTAGAATTTGGCACATGCATCCTTCCCAATCCGAGGACCGTGGTAAGTAGTCTAGTGGTAATGTAAGTACAGGTAATCCTTCAATCCCATTCCCAACCCAACTGGGGAATCCCATGCCTTGGTAAGAGTGTGAACTCACCTTGGTTTGCTCGGTATGCTAAGTATGTGCTCAAGGTAAATCAATCACGTCCTAAAGTATGCATGTATGTGAGATCAGTTTGTGTTCAAGTTTTGCACGTAAAAACACGTAACACGTAATCACAATCATATACAAGATGGTTACATTTAACAGCAGTTAAATATTCCAGTTAACACTTAACAGAATTAACTCAGGTTACTGCACAGATCAGCTATTTGGCGAAACACAACTGTTGGCGAAACACCACATCGGCGAAACAAACTTCTATTTCGTCGACAGTCCTTGGCGAATCACATATTGTGTTTCGTCGTGGTCACCTCGACGAAACACACTCAGTTTCGTCGTATTCAATTTCGCCGAGGATAGCAGTTCGTCATCAGGTCAGTAACGTATGTAAACCCTAATCATCATGTTCTGCCGTTTCTTAATATCATGTAATCATCATGCAGCACAGAATTCATCATTCACAATATACATAATCATCACAGTACTTCACATCTAGCAGAAACCCTAACTTACGTATACATAATCCGTGTACTATCGCGTATCTAAACTCTGATCATCCCAACCACGTATATCATGCATAAATCCTGATCTCAACAGTTTACCAGATTCTGATTCGGTTTCATAAGAGATTCGTATATACATTTATCAATTGAATCAGCGGATTATATTACAACATCAAACTCCAAACATCATAATAACAAGAACCCTAACTTTTAACATGCATCAGTTACAATTATACATCAACGTAGCAGAATCACATGACACAGAAACACGTTCACGGATGAAAGATCAATCAAGGCACATAGGTTTACTAACCGAGATGATGGTTTGATCACACAATGGTTTCCGGTGGGTTCTAGTTTGCCGTCACAGTGAGAGAGCTCTAGGGTTTCGGTTGTGTTGATAGAAAATGTAAAAGTGATACTGTTTTACGTACACATACACAAAATAACGTTCTGGGCCCAAGCTGGGCTTCGTGAACTACTGGGCCGGCGAAACAGACTTCTGTTTCGTCGGAGTGTTCATGGCGAAACAGCCTGTTTCATCGGAATGGGTTATGGCGAAACAGCCTTGTGTTTCGTCGGGTTCTCAACAGTTTAAGTTTTACAACAGTACACATGTTATACAATCACACATAACCATGCAAACATACTAGGTTTTATCATAACACAACCATATAGTCAAAGTCAACGTGCATTAAATGCGAATAAAGAATGTCGGAAACTCGAGTTGTCACATTATCCCCAACTTGAAAGAAATTTCGTCCCGAAATTTAGCATGCGGTTACTGAGGAAGCTAGGTGAGTTGTATCGTTTACTGGTTTTCCTGGGGTGTCACATCATCCCCCCGTTGATTTGGAATTTCGTCCCGAAATTCTGAAGTTGTAGCTTCAGCCTCAATAGTGGTTGCACGTTTTCCGAATAATTGGGGATACTTGAGTTCCATTTGATCTTCTCGTTCCCAGGTATACTCTGGGCCACGACGGGAGTTCCAACGAACTCGTACAAGAGGGATTCTCGTGTTCTTGAGGACCTTAACATCCCGGTCTGTGATTTCAACAGGTTCCTCGACGAAGTGCAACCGCTCGTCGATACTGAGTTCCTTCAAAGGAACTATGTGGGTCTCATCTGACGTACACTTCTTCAGATTCGACACGTGAAAGACGTTGTGAACTGCACTGAGTTCAGGTGGTAAGTTCAGTCTGTAGGCCACTTTGCCTATTTTCTCAATAACTTCGAAAGGTCCAACATATCGTGGATTTAGTTTGCCGCGTTTTCCAAAACGAACCACACCCTTCCAGGGTGAAACTTTAAGTAGCGCTCGATCCCCAACCTGGAATTCGAGTAGTTTCCTGTCTTTATCAGCGTATACTTTCTGACGGTCACGAGCTGCCGCCATGGGTTGTCGTATTTGTGCAATCTTTTCTGTAGTATCGACTACCATTTCTGGACCTGTAATTTGACTATCTCCCACCTCTGCCCAACAGAGAGGTGATCGGCATTTACGCCTGTACAATGCCTCAAATGGTGCAGCCTTAATGCTGGTGTGGTAGCTGTTATTGTATGAGAATTCCACAAGTGGCAGATGTTTTTCCCAACCGTTTCCAAAATCAATTACGCACGCCCGAAGCATGTCTTCTAGAGTCTGGATAGTGCGCTCAGACTGCCCATCCGTCTGAGGATGATACGCCGTGCTCATGTCTAAACGAGAGCCAAAAGATTTATGCATTGCCTGCCACAGTTCTGAAGTAAAACGTGCGTCACGATCAGAGATGATGGAGGTGGGCACCCCGTGCCTCGAGACCACTTCTTTTAAGTAAACGTCTGCTAAGGTAGAGAACTTGTCTGTTTCTTTGATAGCCAAGAAGTGAGCAGACTTTGTGAGCCGATCCACGATCACCCAAATAGTATCATTTCCGCGCTGAGATCTAGGTAGGCCAGTAACAAAATCCATGGAAATTTGCTCCCATTTCCATTGTGGTATCTCAGGTTGTTGGAGTGGTCCTGACGGTTTCTGATATTCTGCCTTGACTCTCGCACAAGTCAAGCATTTGCTAACGTATGTGGCTATGTGGGCCTTCATGCTAGGCCACCAGTATGTAGTCTTAATATCGTGGTACATTTTATCCGAACCAGGGTGTACCGAGTAGCGAGACTTGTGAGCTTCATCCATTACCAGCTCGCGTAAGTTGCCGTACAGTGGGACCCAAATGCGTCCTGTTACGTAATAAGCACCATCTTCCTTCTGTTCTAAGCGTTGCCTTGAGCCGCGTAAGGCTTCTGCCCTGACGTTTTCTGGTTTCAATGCTTCCACCTGAGCATTTCGTATCTGGGAAGGAAGACTAGACTGTATAGTGAGTTGTAAGGCTCGTACGCGCTTAGGCGCGGTGTCCTTTCGACTGAGGGCGTCAGCCACAACATTGGCTTTGCCTGGGTGGTACCTGATTGAGCATTCGTAGTCATTTAACAGTTCAACCCATCGTCGTTGTCGCATATTCAGTTCCTTCTGTTTGAATATATGTTCGAGGCTTCTGTGGTCAGTGTAGATAGCACATTTGGTACCGTACAAGTAGTGTCGCCATATCTTAAGTGCAAAAACAACCGCTCCCAGCTCTAGGTCGTGTGTCGTATAATTCCGTTCGTGAATCTTAAGTTGGCGCGAAGCATAAGCAATAACTTTATCCCTCTGCATCAATACACATCCAAGACCTTGGATAGATGCGTCGCAGTAGACTACGAAATCGTCCGTGCCTTCAGGCAGTGAGAGGATAGGTGCGCTACAGAGTCTATCCTTTAAGTGTTGGAACGCTGTATCCTGTGCATTACCCCAACGGTAGACAACACCCTTCTGCGTCAGTAGTGTAAGTGGCTGAGCAATCTATGAGAAGTCTTTGATGAACCTTCTGTAATAACCCGCCAAACCCAAGAATTGGCGTATTTCTGTTGGTGTGCGAGGTGCAGGCCAGTTCTTGATCGAATCCACCTTGGATGGATCTACATGAATCCCATCCTTGTTTACCACGTGGCCTAAGAAGTGGACTTCACGAAGCCAGAAGTCACATTTGGAAAACTTAGCGTATAGCTGTTCCGTTCGTAGAAGTTCCAGTATAAGTCATAAGTGCTGCTCGTGTTCCTCCTGACTTTTCGAATAAATCAGGATGTCGTCGATGAAAACAATGACAAACTTGTCGAGATAGGGTTTGCACACCCTGTTCATAAGATCCATAAATACGGCAGGCGCGTTCGTTAGCCCGAATGGCATGACCATAAACTCGTAGTGGCCGTAGCGAGTTCTAAATGCTGTTTTAGAGACGTCCTCATCCCGGACTCTCAGCTGATGGTACCCTGACCTTAAGTCTATCTTGGAGTAGTAGCTCGACCCTTGCAGCTGATCGAATAAATCATCTATGCGCGGAAGAGGATAACGATTCTTGATCGTCACCTTGTTGAGTTCACGGTAGTCTATACACATCCTGAACGTACCGTCTTTCTTCTTTACGAATAACACTGGGGCTCCCCAAGGCGAAGAGCTAGGACGTATAAAACCCTTTTCCAAGAGTTCTTGTAGCTGCTTTGACAGTTCTTCCAATTCAGTTGGAGCCAAACGATAAGGCGCTCGAGCTATGGGTGCTGCTCCTGGAGCGAGCTCGATCTGAAATTCAACCTGACGATGAGGCGGTAACCCGGGTAACTCTTCTGGAAATACTTGAGGAAAATCGCGTACCACCGGAATATCCTCAATCTTTTCCTCTTTCTTCGAGGTATCTGTAACGAGTGCCAAAATAGCAGTGTGCCCCTTGCGCAAACACTTCTGAGCCTTCAAAAAGGAGATAATACCACTCACGACACCACTCTTGTCGCCTTGAACTTCGAGAGGTTCTTTACCAGAACGGGGAATACGAATGATCTTCTCCCTGCATAGTATCTTTGCTTGTTGTTGGGATAACCAATCCATACCGATGACAATGTCGAAACTACTCAGAGTTATAGGGATGAGATCGATGAAGAAAGTCTGACCAGCGAGGATAAGATTACAACCCTGAACTATGTGTGTGGCCTCTAAACTTTTACCGTTAGCTAACTCTACGACATGTTTAGTGTTCAAACGTGTTGGTGCGCGTTTAAGCATTTGGCTAACCTTTAGAGACATATAACTGGTATCCGCACCCGAATCAAATAGTGCAGTAACATAAAAGTCGTCAAGAAGAAACTTACCCATAACTACGTTGGGATCATTCCTGGCATCACCCTGCCCAATCACGAAGGCTCGTCCCCTAGCGACATTGTTCCCATCATTGTTGTTACCCCCGTTGTTGTTGTTCCCATTGCCCTGGTTGTTGTTGTTGTTCTGGTTTCGGTTTAGCTGAGGGCAGTGTCTTTTGAAGTGACCTTCGGCGCCACACTGAAAACATCCTTTGTTGCCCTGTTGCTGATTCTGCCGTGCTTGCTGCTGCGGCTGATTCTGATTTACAGGCTGTGGGCTCCTACAATCCTTGGCCTCATGGCCCGTCCTGAAACACCTTTGACAACGACCCCTGTTACACTGGCCATTGTGGTGCTTGTTGCAGATGTTGCACTTTGGGAGGTTCCCTCGATAACCACCCTGCTTGTGACTGCCCGAAGAGTGCTGACTAGGGCTCTGGTAGTTGTCAGTCTTTCGTTGCTGAACTTGGGGCTGAACTGAAGCTGATCCCTTGCTGGAATCCCCCTCCCATTTTCGCTTGCTGTCACTGGGAGTAGCAGGAGTAACCGAAGTAGTAGCTGTAGGGGTAGCGTTGATGCGTTTGGGCAACCGGTTCTGCTCCACCGCTTGATCAGTGAGACGGTGAGCCAACTGAACAACCTGCTGGTAAGTGGCATGATTTGCTGAAGTCACATGACTCTGGATCTCTGGCACCAGACCCTTAAGATAAAGTTCAATACGCTTGTCCACCAGAGTAGGACACAGTAATGCAAGCTCATTCGATCTCTTGGTATACGCTTCGATCTCAGACCCCGTCATCTTGAGGTTGAAAAACTCGACTTCCAGCTTATGAATATCATCTCTACTGCAGTATTCCTCCTTGATCATCTCTTTGAAATTGTTCCATGGGGTGGCGTTAGCAGCAACCAACCCCAGTATTTGGACCTGTGCTTTCCACCATGTGAGGGCTAAACCCTCGAGGGTACCGGTAGCATACTTCACCCTGCGTGCCTCATGGCATTCACACATTTCAAATACTGACTCCAGCTTTTCAAACCAGTGCAGGAGACCTACGGCTCCTTCAGTGCCGCTGAAAGTGGTTGGACGACAGTCCATGAAAGTCTTGAAAGTGCAAACAGGTGCTTGGCCTATTGTGTAAAAGAATTAGGACATGTTTAAACACGAGAGTTGATTTAGGAATGTAGGATCTAAGGATCCTAGTGTGAGTTGTAACTGCAGGGTATACCTCCTGCTTGTGCGGCTGCAACTGCCGCAGTAACTCGTTCGTTGATGAGGGCCGTCAACTGGTCCTGAGTCATGTTGATACGTCCAGACATGATCTTCATAGTAAAGATAACGTAAGTGAGATAGGTTCGCGAATAGTGCGATGACAGAAGAGAGTGAGCACACAAGAGTTCTCATGCAACAACAATTAGTGAGCATTGTAATCTAAGCATACCACGAGCAAAGTTCTATATAGTTCTAGCATGTAGGCAATATACATAAACCTTATTACCTAGGATGTTGAGTCTTGCATGTCGAGCGAAGCGTCGTTGTGGATCGTTGAGAGAAATGTTCTGGTTATAGTCTGGTTTTAATAAAATCGTTTTCCCCATATTAAAACCAAGTTCTCTATAACCAATGGCTCTGATACCAATCTGTTACACCCCCAAAATCCACCTGCGGAGTATCACCGCTTGGGAGCGTGACTGACCAGGATCAAGCCACCAATCATATAGAACAATGTATAAAGTAAAAGTAATTGCAATTTAATCAAACCAATCCATATGAGAGGTGTTCCAAAACATAAATATGTTATCACAGTTTAGCGGAAGCGTATAAATAAACCCAACACAATAAAGTGCGAAATGTCATAATGTCTAATCAAGTATTCACGATCCTTGTCCACAACGATTGCGCCTCCCGTGCAAGCTCCATAAGTACCTAAGGTCCTGCAAGGCATGTAACAGAGGATCAACAACTAGTTGAGCGAGTTCACAGAAAGTAAATGCGTAATAGTAAGTTCGTATGTAACATGTGGCTCTACTGGGCCGATAGTACGTTCTATTGGTGGGGGCTTCCCATGTTATATATCCCCTAGACTATTCGTAATCATAAGTATCCTTCCCAATCCGAGGATAGTAGTAAGTATAGGTTTACGCAGGTTTTATGTAAGTGCCCTTCCCAACCGAGGACAGTACGTAGCGAGTACGTAGGTTTAGCGCTGGCGTCCTTCCCAATCCGAGGACGGTAGTACGTAGGTTTAGCACTGGCGTCCTTCCCAATCCGAGGACGGTAGTACGTAGGTTTTACGTAGGTTTAGTGCCGGTGTCCTTCCCAATCCGAGGACAGTACGTAGGCTTTGCGTAGAATTTGGCACAGGCATCCTTCCCAATCCGAGGACCGTGGTAAGTAGTCTAGTGGTAATGTAAGTACAGGTAATCCTTCAATCCCATTCCCAACCCAACTGGGGAATCCCATGCCTTGGTAAGAGTGTGAACTCACCTTGGTTTGCTCGGTATGCTAAGTATGTGCTCAAGGTAAATCAATCACGTCCTAAAGTATGCATGTATGTGAGATCAGTTTGTGTTCAAGTTTTGCACGTAAAAACACGTAACACGTAATCACAATCATATACAAGATGGTTACAATTAACAGCAGTTAAATATTCCAGTTAACACTTAACAGAATTAACTCAGGTTACTGCACAGATCAGCTATTTGGCGAAACACAACTGTTGGCGAAACACCACATCGGCGAAACAAACTTCTATTTCGTCGACAGTCCTTGGCGAATCACATATTGTGTTTCGTCGTGGTCACCTCGACGAAACACACTCAGTTTCGTCGTATTCAATTTCGCCGAGGATAGCAGTTCGTCATCAGGTCAGTAACGTATGTAAACCCTAATCATCATGTTCTGCCGTTTCTTAATATCATGTAATCATCATGCAGCACAGAATTCATCATTCACAATATACATAATCATCACAGTACTTCACATCTAGCAGAAACCCTAACTTACGTATACATAATCCGCGTACTATCGCGTATCTAAACTCTGATCATCCCAACCACGTATATCATGCATAAATCCTGATCTCAACAGTTTACCAGATTCTGTTTCGGTTTCATAAGAGATTCGTATATACATTTATCAATTGAATCAGCGGATTATATTACAACATCAAACTCCAAACATCATAATAACAAGAACCCTAACTTTTAACATGCATCAGTTACAATTATACATCAACGTAGCAGAATCACATGACACAGAAACACGTTCACGGATGAAAGATCAATCAAGGCACATAGGTTTACTAACCGAGATGATGGTTTGATCGCACAATGGTTTCCGGTGGGTTCTAGTTTGCCGTCACAGTGAGAGAGCTCTAGGGTTTCGGTTGTGTTGATAGAAAATGTAAAAGTGATACTGTTTTACGTACACATACACAAAATAACGTTCTGGGCCCAAGCTGGGCTTCGTGAACTACTGGGCCGGCGAAATAGACTTCTGTTTCGTCGGAGTGTTCATGGCGAAACAGCCTGTTTCGTCGGAATGGGTTATGGCGAAACAGCCTTGTGTTTCGTCGGGTTCTCAACAGTTTAAGTTTTACAACACTACACATGTTATACAATCACACATAACCATGCAAACATACTAGGTTTTATCATAACACAACCATATAGTCAAAGTCAACGTGCATTAAATGCGAATAAAGAATGTCGGAAACTCGAGTTGTCACATTATCCCCAACTTGAAAGAAATTTCATCCCGAAATTTAGCATGCGGTTACTGAGGAAGCTAGGTGAGTTGTATCGTTTACTGGTTTTCCTGGGGTGTCACACATATGGTCCTTCCCATTTTGGAGCTAACTTGCCATCGGCAGGATTAGTAGTATTCTGAAAAGCCTTTCTCAACACCCAATCTCCTACCTTAAATCTTCTGGTCCTAATATTCTTGTTATATACTCTGGATATTCTTTGTTGATATGCTGTCATCCTTAGCTTTGCTGCGTCTCTCTTTTCATCTATAGTATCCAAATCCTGACACAAGGCTTCAGGATTCTGTCCAGGATCACTTAGGGTAAACCTTGCAGTAGGTATTGTCATTTCCGTTGGAATCATTGCTTCTGCTCCAAATACCAAGGAAAATGGGGTTTGGCCTGTTGCGTTCTTTACCGTTGTCCTATCAGCCCACAAAACAAAGGGTAATTCTTCTGCCCATCTTCCTTTTTTGGCTCCAAGCCTCTTCTTTAAGTTATTGACAATTATCTTGTTTGAGGATTCTGCCTGTCCATTCGCTTGAGGATGTACCGGAGTAGATGTGATCATTTTGATTCCCCAACTCTTGCAAAAGTCAGTAGTTCTCTTGCTTATAAACTGAGAACCATTGTCACAGATTATCTCGGCTGGTACTCCGAATCTGGTCAGGATATTTCTCTTTATGAAGGATACTACTTCTTGATCTCTAACTTGAACAAATGCTTCTGCTTCAACCCACTTGGAGAAATAATCCGTCATTGCCAACATGAAAACCTTTCCTCCTGGAGCTTTTGGAAGCTTTCCCACTATATCCATACCCCACTTTATAAACGGCCAAGGGGAAACAATAGGATACAGCGGTTCACCAGGCTGATGTAATATGTTACTATGTCTTTGACATGCGTCACATCTTCGAGCATATTCTGCGGCATCTTTTCTCATTGTTGGCCAATAATATCCTGTCCTTAATGCTTTTGAGAATAATGACCTGCCCCCAGTATGGTTACCACAATCCCCTTCATGTATGTCCTGAAGTACTTCTTTGGCTTCAGGATCCTCCAAGCACCTCAAATACGGTCCTGCAAGAGATTTCTTGTATAAAACATTATTTATAATAGTGAATCGTGATACCTTCATCCTAAATGCCTTAGGATTTTCATTTTCGGGGATGTGTCCTTCCTTGAGATATCTCATTATTGGAGCCGTCCAAGATTTAGGATCCTCTTCAGGATACTCTGCCCCAAGATCCTGAATACCCGCTACTTCTTTATCCCGAGGATTCGTTGCAGGATACAAGACATGTAATATTGGTATTTGGGTTCCTTCTGCTATCCTGATCGATGATCCCAGATTTGCTAAGGCATCTGCTTCAGCGTTATCCTCTCTTGGTACCTGTTCAAGTGTAAAAACATCTAAATATTCTGCTAATTTTTTGAGAATATCGAGGTATTCGATTAATTTCTCACCCTTAACTGCATAGGATCCATTAAAATGGTTAGTAATTAACAAGGAGTCAACATATACTCGCAAAATCTTGATACTCATACTCTTAGCCAATTCTAATCCTGCAATTAAAGCTTCATATTCTGCCTCATTATTAGTAGCAGGATATTCACACCTAATGGCATGGGGTAATATGTCCCCCTGTGGTGATTTTAGTAGTATACCTAAACCTACACCTCTTATATTGGATGCACCATCAGTATATAATGTCCAGGATCCTGAAGATTCTCCTAACTGTTGAACTTCTAGGTCTACCTCATCCTGAATATCACTACTGAAATCAGCCACAAAGTCAGCTAAAGCCTGAGACTTTATGGCATTTCTAGGTTCATATACTAAATCATAAGCACTTAACTTCACTGACCACTTGGCCATCCTGCCTGACATCTCTGGTTTCCTAAGCACATTTTTGACAGGATAATTTGTTTTAACATGGATCCTATGTGTCTCAAAATAATGTCTAAGCTTTGTCGATGCCATGACTAGAGCTAATATCAATTTTTCTAAATGAGAATACCTAGTTTCAGCATCTAACAAAATTTTACTAACATAATATACAGGATATTGCTGACCTTCATGGTCTTTTATAAGAACGGCACTTACAGCATTCCCTGATACAGCGAGGTATAGGGATAGTGGTTCACCATTTTCAGGCTTCATCAATAGAGGTGCGGTTGAGAGATATCGCTTCAAATCCTGCAAGGCTGCTTCATGCTTTGCTCCCCATTCAAATTTCTTATTCTTTTTGAGGATATCATAGAATTCCTTGCATTTTTCTGAGGATCTTGAAATAAATCTATTCAAAGCTGCTACTCGGCCTGTCAACCTTTGTACGTCCTTCATATTTGAGGGTGATTTTATATCCAGGATAGCTTTGATCTGCTCTGGGCTTGCTTCTATCCCCCTTTTTGTCACCATATATCCAAGAAACTTTCCTGCCCCCACTCCGAAATGGCACTTAGCAGGATTCAGCTTCATGTTGTATTGATCCAGGATATCAAATGCTCCCTTGATATCCTGTAGGTGATCCTTAGCTCTTTTAGATTTTACCACCATATCGTCAATATATACCTCCATGGTGTCCCCCAGCTTATCTTTGAACATCATGTTTACCAATCTCTGGTACGTTGCACCTGCATTTTTCAAACCGAAAGGCATAGCAGTATAGCAATATATACCTGTTGGTGTCATGAAAGCAGTATCCTCCTGATCCGAAGGCTCCATTTCAATCTGCTGAAATCCTGAGGATGTGTCCATGAATGTTAACATTTCATGTCCGGCAGTAGCATCTACCATTGCATCGATATGAGGGAGAGGAAATGGATCTTTAGGACAAGCCTTGTTCAAGTCCGTGTAATCTACACAGACTCTCCATTTCCCGTTTTTCTTCTGTACCACAACTACGTTTGCTAGCCATCTTGGAAACTTGACTTCTCTGATCATCCTGGACTTCAACAATCTTTCAACTTCCTCTTGGATAATCGCATTCCGCTCAGGAGCGAATTTTCTTCTTTTTTGCTGAACAGGCTTGAATGATTTGTCAATTCCAAGCTTGTGAGTGATAATGTCTTTGGATATGCCTGTCATATCCTCATGCTTCCATGCAAACGTTGACATCCTGCATTTCAAAAAGTTAGTTAACTGTTCTTCAATATCCTGAGGGATATTGGTTCCTACGAGCACCGAGATATCAGGATTATCCTGATCCAGGATAATTTTCTTCACATCCTGCTCCGAATCCTCCTCGATATCCTGGGCCCGCATCTTTAATTGCTATGCTGTACTAGGCTTAGTTGAGGATTTCATCGAGGATGAGTAGCATTCTTTCGCTTCCTGTTGATCACTTTCCACCTTGACAACCCCCCAAGGGGTAGGGATCTTGATGCATTGGTGATATGTTGATGGCACAGCCTTCATATCGTGAATCCATGGTCTTCCCAGTATAATGTTATAGCATGATAAGGAGTCCATCACACAGAAGCGTTGTATTGAGTTGACCCCTTCAACATATACTGGTAACTTTATCTCCCCTACGGTATTCCTAGCTTCTCCACTGAAACCAACGAGCACAGTGGACTTCGAAGTGATATCCATCGGAGATACATTCATCCTCTTCAATGTTTCCAGCTGAATTATATTGACCGAACTACCGTTGTCTACCAGTATCCTGCGTACAAAATGGTTAGTCACATATAATGTTATTACTAAAGCATCATGGTGAGGATCCTGAACAGTATCCCTGGCATCACTATCGAAAGTGATCACTTTATCAGTTGTGAGGGTAGTCATTCTGACTGGTCTGTCTCCCCTCTCGCTCTTAGCTTCCTTTGCATGTCTCTTGGCCGCCGAATACGAAGTCCCACAAATGTCGGATCCTCCTGAAATAAAGTTAATTATCTTGACATCTGCTGGGGGTGATGCTGCTCGTTCAGGATCCTTCTCGGGATCCTGCCCTTTATTCTTCTTTTTTTCCCAACAAGTCCTTCAGATACCCCTTGCTTAACAGGTAACTTATCTCCTTCCTTAAAGCAATGCAATCCTCGGTCATATGTCCGAAGTCTTCATGGAAGGCACACCATTTGGATTTATCCTTCCAATCAGCTTTCTGCTGGTTCTTTCGAGGCCACCTAGCTTTGTCCCCTAAGCCCTGCATAGCATACATTAATTCAGGTATATTAACAGAAAAACAGTATTCAGATAAATCAGGATATTCTTCAGGATCCTCGTCTTCAACAACGTTCACTTTCTTGTTATCATTTCTGCCATATGGCCTGGAGCGATATGGCTTATATGAGGTTTCTGATTTCCTGTTAGTTGATTCATAGGTTGAGGTAGAATTCATCCTCTCCTGCATCTTCTTGTCATCTTCCAGACGAATATATCTCAAAGCCCTGTTACGAGCTTCGTCGAGATTCCTGCAGGGATTCATTACAAGATCCTGATAAAACTGAGAATCCTTTTGTAATCCCATCTTAAAAGCTTGCACAGCTGTTGCAACATCAAGATGTGGGATATCCAAGGATTCTCGACTGAATTTGTTCACATAATCCCTCAAGGATTCCTGAGGCCCTTGAGTTATCCTGTAAAGGTCACTGGTTAGTTTCTCAAAACTCCGACTACAAGAAAATTGACTGTTAAATAAATTAACCAAATGAGCAAACGAAGTAATTGAGTGGGGAGGAACGTTTAACAGCCATTTTAAGGCTGATCCTGTCAGAGTAGAACCAAATCCCTTGCATAAGCATGCTTCCTTAAGCTCCGGAGGGATAGGGTTAATCTCCATTCTTTCCCTATACTGGGCAATATGCTCTTCAGGATCCGTAGTCCCATCATACAGCTTCATGTTGGGAGTCTGAAATCTTTTTTGGGATTTCAGCATCACAGATGGGATATGCAAAGTGGGATATCCTGTGGCTGTCCTGGGATACTTCCGGAATTGGCTGGACCACTCCAGGTACACTGGATATCATGTCCTTCAATTTCTGGAGCTCCCTGGTAAATGTTGACGTCATACCTGCATCCTGCAAAGAGCCATTATTGTTAGTAGCAAGAATATTATTATTTGACACATTACCGTTCTGAGGATTTTGGCCGTATCCTAAAGCATATCCTGAACTTCTCACAGTCGATATCCTGACCGAAGAGGGTATCTCAGGGGTATGATTCTGAGAATGGCTTGGGACGATATTCCCCCTATTATCCTCAGTGTAAACTGTGGAACTGAAGTTCAAAGCCCTGGGCTGTATAGGAGTGACAGTTTCTTCAGCGGGTCTACTCGAGCTAGCTTTTAAGAGTTGTATTTCTCTTAACAGCATTTGGTTAATCTCCTGTTGCTGCCTCATTTGTTCCTGCACACTTCCAAATAAAGTCAAAATTTCATCGTTGCAGGCTAAAACGGGAGCAGATCCCTGGACACTCCGAGTAGGGATAACATCTTGAGATTGTGAAGAAAACGGCATCCTTGGAGGAGGTGGTGGAAGCACTGAACCAGTAGTAGCAGAGGTTGTAGCAGACATAGTGGAAGAGCTCATGTTTGATCTTGAGGCCATTGTAAACAATGTGGCAAAAAGTCTTGAAAATAGAAAACCAATTAATGATTTTACAAAGATTTTTAGTAAAAGTAGCACCACTGGCCCCACGGTGGGCGCCAAATTGTTTTGGTCAAAAATTACCTAAGCAATTTAGTGATCAAATTAGTTAAGTGAGGTAGTGTGCTAAAATTATGTGTAAAAAATATGCTAACCAAGTTAGATATGAAAACAGTTTCAGGATACAGCTCAGGATATAAAGTTGTATCTATGATCAAACAATGAGCGAAAATGTAAAGGTTGACACGTGATGTACGAGGAAAGCCCTTGATCAATCTAGATCGCCGGCATAAAACCTCGGGAGCTGACAATCGCAGCTGCCTTGTTCTTCTATTGCTTCAAATATCAGGATACAGTGCAGGATGTGGTGCGGATCGACTATGTGTTACAATGTAATTTGAGTACAAGTGTTGTGTGTAGTGTTTGCGATGAACTAGAGAGAAAGTGTTTGAAAGTGTGTAAATTGTGTGCCTTAATCTGATCCGCCCCCATCTATTTATAGTAAAACAAATGTAACTAACTATCCTACATAACCGGGATCCAACGAATATTCCTTAGTTGAACGTTGGAGACCCGGTCTTTCGGGCTCAACGTCTCTCCTTTAACAAACACGCCCGAGTCTTGAGGAAATGAAGTTCACTTGACCGTTAGCAAGTCCCAGCCTTTAACCTGCACGTGATTAATTCGATATACATCAGGATATCACCCAGGATGTCAGCAATATCCCCGTCCAGTATCCTGATCATAGATAAACAATAAAAAGCAGGATATAGTTCAAGATATGTACGCTTAGAAAATGAGCCATAACAGTAACAATAACACCTTCTTCTCTTCCGGTAATCCCCCCGGTTTCCAATCATGTTCAAATCAAAACAGGGGACAGGGTTATTATTCTAGTGGGGGTTCGAATCAGCAGGGTCAGTTTGGTAGTTCAGGTTCAGTAGGTCAATTCAATAGTGGGGGGTCAAACAGTCAAGGTGCAAACAACCAAGACTTGGGTAGTGGTCTAGATGAGATTAAAGCTATGTTATCCCAAATACTAGTTAAGAATCAAGCAACCGAAAGGACCTTAGAAGCAACCCAAAGGGCCTTAGAGGCCACTCAAAGCATTCCATATTTTTAAAGAACAATCACTCCAACTTTTTGGACCTTCAAAGGCAAGTCAGTGACAAAAATAGTCAATTGCAAGAAAGGTCTTCCGGTCAATTCTCGGGTAACACCCAACCTAACCCAACCAATCATCATGTTAAAGCTATATCTACTAAGTCGGGTCTAGAGTTAAGAGAGGTTGGTCCCCCGCCAGTTCGAGAAAAGAAAGAGGAGCCGGTGGATGAGGAGATAGAGTTAGAGGCCCCTCCACTAGAGAAGAATGTTAGGAATCTGGTTAAGCTAGTTAGACCGAGTCCTGAGATTGATCATGCTCGTACTCCTTACCCTGAGCGTTTAAAGAACCAAAAATACTCTAAGGAATACGGGTATCTCCTGGATATGTTTATGCAACTTAAGATCAATCTACCTTTAATTGAAGCCCTCAAGCATATGCCGAAATATGCTAAGTTCTTAAAAGAAATCCTGAAAGGGAAAGATAAATTAGAGGAAATTTCAAATGTCTCTTTGAATGTCGAATGCTCTGCCAT
Source organism: Helianthus tuberosus (assembly GCA_030545235.1). Classification (NCBI taxonomy): domain Eukaryota; kingdom Viridiplantae; phylum Streptophyta; class Magnoliopsida; order Asterales; family Asteraceae; genus Helianthus; species Helianthus tuberosus. The sequence continues at coordinate 48,093,296 of CM060386.1, read as the reverse complement.
GGTCACAAACAGCTTACCGGAAAAACTCACTGATCCGGGTATCTTCACAATCCCGTGTTTTTTCGGTGGTGATGTCCAAAACCATGCTTTGGCCGACCTTGGTGCTAGTATTAATTTGATGCCATATTTATTTTATGAGAAACTAGACCTTGGTGACTTAAAGCCCACTCGTATGACCTTATCTTTAGCAGACAAAACGGTTAAGTATCCCCGGGGAATTGTAGAGAATTTGTTAGTGAAAGTTGATAAGTTTGTCTTCCCGGTGGACTTCGTAGTACTAGACATGGAAGCCGATGAAAACGTGTCGTTGATTTTAGGACATCCATTCTTGAACACATCCAAAGCTCTTATAGACATCTTCTTAGGCACTATCACACTTCGAGCGGGTGAGGAGTCGGTAGTTTTTAAGGTTACCAAATCGAGAGGGTCGAATGATAGAGTGGAGGCAGTGGCATCGGTAGGGGAGAGTGGGAAAGATGAGAGAAGTGAGAAAGAGCTGGTAAAGGGTCCTAGTCTAGAGGAAGCGATAGGACCCAAGTGTAGGGATCCGCCCGATAGGAGAGTAGAGGATCTTGAAAAAATAGTAAAGTGTTTAGAGTCGAAGCTAGAAGCACTGAGTGAAGCTCAGTGTGGGGATAGATTTAGGTTTGAAACATTTAAGTTCAAACCGCCCGATGCTGAGTTGAAAGGTTGTGAGAAGTATGAAGATGTTTGGAGAGGTTCGGGTCGTAATAGGTTCGATGGTGCTACAGCCTGTGAGTTTTGGTACCGAGGTGAGCCACGTCTACATGATCCTCCCTGATTGTTAGAAAAGTTGATAGCCCACTTGTAGAGTTTGTAGATTTTATTGTACTTTTAGGTATTTTCGTGTTTATTTGTTTATTGAGTCGTTTATTGTGTACTATGAGTCTAAGTTAGTAGTTTTTGAGTCGTTTTTTTTTTAGAGTCGGTACTACTTTGGTTTTTGCTTGTTTTTGTTTATGCAGGTTTGAATATGTACCACCCGTACTCAATCTCAATTCGGGTGATTTTGGAGCTGCTTATCAAATTCCAGGCATTTATCGAGTGTACTAGTCAATGTCAAAAGCCGATCGCGAATGAAATGCTATACGATCGAGCTGGATCAAACGAGACCGTGGGTGCTTACGTGTTATATAACCAGCTAAGTCCTTTCCATTTATGCCATTTGTCTTTTATTTCTTATTTATTTTTAGTTTTTGAGTTGGTTTCCATCCTACATTGAGGGCAATGTAGAGTTTAAGTGTGGGGATGGGAAACTATCGTTTAGTGTCTAGTTAGTGAGTCTTGAGTCAAAAAGTCGAAAAAATACAAAAAAAATTAAAAAAATTTCAAAAATCCAAAAAAAAATTGAAAAAATTAGAAAATGTCTTTTGAAATAAGAAGTTTGCAAACTAAAAAGCGGAAAATGATAGAAAAGTCGGGTTTTGTTCGGGTTCAAATAATAATAATATGAGAATAAAATAATTGAGCTTGTGTCTAGTTTGGGATGTGCGGATAGGCTCGATTCGGTTCTAGGTTCCTTTGATCTTAAATATACCTAATTGTCGGTCTACTAGTGGGTTCTCATCTAGGGAAAGTGGGGAAATTGAAACCGCCAAAAATAGTATAAGGGATGCCGTTATAAGTTAAGATCATTAGAGTTTCTTGTCATATCTCGTTGGAAAAAAATAAAAATAAAAAAGAGCTAGAAACTAAAGGAAAGTAGTGCAGTTCTATGTAATCTAGGTTGGGGATAGCGACTCTACAACCGGAATACCTCTAGGATGTGTGAAATCGAACTTGCAAGTAAAAAGTACCGAAGCCTAAGTAATCCGAGTTGGGGATAGCGACTCTACAACCGGAATGCCTCTGGTTAGGGAAAGCAACGTCTACGCTCGAAAAAAAGAAAAAAAAAATGAAAAAGTGATGAAAAGGAAAAAAAATGAAAAAAAATGAAAAGACTAGATTTGATTTTAAACTCTCTTAATCTTGGTATAAAGCGGTTAGGAAATAACCCAGTGGTTGTTCGTTTTGTCCTATAAGCTTGAGGGGGGATTAGGTGGACTTACAATTCTTAGTGTGAGACCCTAGGTAGATTGACCACACTTGAACTTAACATGCATGATAAGGGCTTGGAACCGGGTTTGGGTTTAAGAGGACACGTATACTTGCAATCGCGGCTAACACAAGTTTCGATTTTAATAAGTAATTTAGGCTTTTGTCCCGAATAATTATTCCGACTATGATTCCGTTTGCATAAGTCTTTTTCAGGGACGAAAAAGGGTTAAGTGTGGGGATAATTGATATCTAGTAAAATACACATATTTGTTCCGTGTAAATTGTATAGTTTTTGTTTAGTTCTTATTTATTATTTTTAGTTTTTAGTATTATATTACATTATTTTGTGTTGGGACAGGTACTGGTGCAAATGGAGCAAAAACGAGTAATGTGGAAATGACCAGCCAGTTGGGCGAGTGGGGTGCCAGAGACCGAAGTAAAATTGCAGCGATTTTCTGTGAGTGGGCCGAAGCCACTATCTCTATTTTTTGAGTCAGTGGGCTACCATATTAATATTGTTGAACACACATCAAAGTAATTAGAATAGAATAAGATGGGCTGCTATCAATTATTATTTGGATTAGCCCAATGTGCGAAAGATAAGAAGGTTGCATGTCATTATATTAGAGATAATATATTCAAAAGGCGGCAGACATCATGTTGGACATGGATTCTTATTTCTGAGCATATATATACGTAATTAAATCTCACAAAAAAGGGATCTTTATGAATTAAAGGGGGAAGACGGCTGATAGGCCCATTAGGGGACATCGAGACGCACGGAGGAATTAATAATCTTGGGGGGCGGCCTTATTTGTACATCAAGAGGAATTCCCATCATACGAAAATAAGAGGAGTCACGAAGAAGATTAATTGGAGGCGATCATCAGTTGGACGCGAGGCAACATCAAATCAGACGGGAACAGAAGGTGCGATCAAGGATAAAGAAAAGGAGTGGTTCAATATTCAAAGCGGCGATCAAGATTCAAGTCCGGGTTCACAACGAGTTTGTGTTTTGGTTTTAATTTACTTTATGTTATTTGAACCAATGAACATGATTTGTTATTTATTTGAGACTTGTTTCTTTTTAGTGGTTATGATTATTGGCTAGTTCTATTATGCTACCTAGGTTATGACAATTGTTTGACAAAGTCTGGATTTTTATTGGTTAATAATGTGGTTTATGGGTTTTCTTGAATTGTAAACGATTATGGAATTTTAACTTGGTGTATATGCATGCTTGATGTTGTTTGATCGCTGTTTATTGCTTCGAATAATCCTTGGTGACGGTCTTTATCACATAATAGGGTTGTTCTAGGGTTCTAAATTTAGGTGACTGTCTATATCACGTAATAAATCTTTAATCCTTTAGGGTGAAAATCTCGTAAGTAACCTTAGAAGTAATATTCGGTAATCTTACAAAATCAAGTATTCTACTAATCTTGTCGTTGTAAGGCTCGAGGTTGTTAATAGGTCTTGATTTGGTATATAGGTAGTTTTAGGTTTCGTAAGAAATCGGTCTAGTTCCCTAACCATTCTCTTGTCTATTAAACCAAGTTGAAACCCATAGTTGCCTTAGACTTTCGCGCTGTAAGGTAGATTGTCACATTAAGGCACTTTCAAGAAGTTAGAGGACTGTAAGGAAATCTAACAACCGGTAATCGTAACAGCCTAGGTAGTGACACAAGAATCGCCTCGAGAAGGGTTGAGGAGCTTAGTTGGCGTCTTAATAGGTTTAGCATTTAAAGATCCCGGTTCCATAGCACATTACCTTCGAATAGAAATCCATTCCGAGTTAAGCTTGCGTCTAGCCTAGGTAGTCTTCATCGCCCTTGGTCAAAGTCTTCGTCCGAGTTCGTGTTTAGTTAATCTAGCTAATCTAGTTTAATCGTTATTTGCATTACTTAGGATTTTTAGAACCCCCCCCCCCCCCAATCAATAAACAATTAGTTAAGTCGTGTCAGTCATAGTCTAAATAGAGTCATTAGCGTAATTAGAGAGTCTCGTGGGTTCGACACTCGGACTTACTGTAGCTATACTGCATTGATCGGTACACTTGCCGGTTGTGTGGTTTAGTTTTAGATCGAGTCTAAGTTTATAAATTTAAAGCTTAGAGTGTCTAATTTAGGGTTAATTTTAGTTGTTTTTATTTGACCACTTCGTGCATATCACCAGTTCTACTGCCTCTTCTATGGTTTGTGGTCTAGCTGCCTTGACTACGTGTCTAATCTCACTAATTAATTCCCAAATGTAATGGGAGATTAATACTGGCTCAGGTGAGGCTAAGGTGGGCACGATCCTAGCATATTCAAAGAATATGGTAGTGTAACCTTTGCAGTCTATTCCAGTCATTTTAAGATTTAAGAACTTATTAGCAATCTGTTCTTTTTCATGAGGAGGACAGAATTTTCTTTCGACTATTTCCTTAAAGTTAGTCCAGTCCATATTATAAACTCTGTCACTTACTTTAGACTGGAGAATAGTATTCCACTATTCAAAGGCTGCATTTTTTAAAAGATTAGAAGCAAACATAATTTTATCTTCATCTGCACTTTTACTTATTTTTATGACTGCTTCTGTCTTTTCTATCCAACGTAAGGTTGCAATGGCTCCTTCATTGCCTGATAATTCTATTGACTTACAGGCCAAAAATTCTTTATAAGAACAACCATATGAGATGGTTCTTCTTATTTTTGGAATTGGAGCTTGGATTAGTGGTCTATGATTTTCGTTCACACTATGACTTGGTTCAGTGGGTTTCCGTTTACTTCCGGTTAAAGATTTATTATTTTTTGCTTCTTTAACAGTCTTGATAATATATGGCATAGCATCTATAATTCCTTGTGCGACTATATGTTCGATGACACTATTATTCACTTGGTTCCCGTTATTATCATTATTATGGTTTTCCTGATTTACTTCGTTCGACATCTGAATTATAAACATTTATCAGGTATTAATATTATAGAATAAGATTTTAATACAAACAATTACGCAAACAGATAGATAAAAAACGTCGAACATTGTGACTTTACTCTTTTTATATAACTATATATATATGCATCGATTACATATTACAACTGAAAATTAAACACACTAGTAGTTATGCATCGATATCTATTTTAGTCTATCTATTTTAGTTGGTTATATATATATATATATATATATATATATATATATAGAGAGAGAGAGAGAGAGAGGCCGGTTATCATACAAATAACTTAATCGTACATTATGTACGCTTCATCCACAACCGTCAGATCATCTGATTTAAACAGCGTGTTTTACTATTAAATTTATCAAATTAAAATTAATACAAAGAAACCGCCAAGGTTAAAATCGTCTAATGCGAGATCAAAACCCATGATAATCAGCGAACAAAACCCTCAAAAATCATAACGTAAGATTCTAAAATCAAAACCGAAATCGAAATTATAACAATTAATCAAAAATCGATCGATTCCTATTCACCAAATCCTTATGTGAAAAATGAAATTCTGATGAATTTAGAAATTATGAACTAACACAAATCGATGGACACGTTTGTGAACTACTGATTAATTTATAAATCGAAATTATAACAATTAATCAAGAAGATGATGCAGGTTGTGAGATCATGTGCGAATTCATGGACAATGCACATGCGATTTAAATTAAAAAAATTCTTTCAAATTTCATATAGTGTGCGAATTCATAACAATGTACATGCGCTTTCGATAAAAAGTTAAGTATTCTTTAAAATTTCATATAGTGTGAGAATTCATGATGAAGCATTGCGATTTCAGTAAAATGTTAAGTATTCTTTGAGATTTTATATAGTGTGCGAATTTGTATCCATTCAAATGCGATTTCGAATAAAAACAGTGCAAAACAATTAAAAATTGCTTTCTCTTAAAAATGCAAAAAAAAATTAAATAATAAATAAATAACTAAAAAAACAAAATACGAATCTAAAAAACTAAAAATAGTAGTATTATATATAAAAAATACTTGATTTATGACCGATGTGACTGTAAATTGACATGTAATGATCAATTTTACAATAATTACTATTAAACTTACCACCCTACCTACATAATAATTTTACTATATTAATATAAAAAACCTAGATATAACTACCTTCCATATTAAGTCATACATAGAAGATTATCAAAAACACACACAAAACATACAAACAAAAATGGCATCTGATGATTCAGAACAAATAAAAAACATTGCAATCAAAGAACTATTGTCAACTCGCACGTTGACAGAACTAAGCACTGATGTCAACTCTTCTCATCTGGTTCTTGATGTGCAGGGTAAAATTCTTGAACAAATCAAGAAAAATCAAGATATATGGGAACGCCTACTTCAAGAACCACCATCAAGCTTCAAGGACAGAGCTTTGGATCACATAAAAGAGCAATCTCGAGCTGATGACTTGGCCTTCTCTTTCCTGACAGATGCTCTGAACACTGTGAAGGAGAAGATGGAGTCCAGCTCTTCTGAACGTGATAAAATCTTTTCTTCAAGTAACTAAATTATCTTTTTAATCCTTTTGTGGTTGTGGCTCTGTTAGACAATAACAATTATTTTATATTTTGGGTATGTATTTAGAACACATATTATATATTTAGAACACATATTATGCTTGCTTATAAAAAATATTAAATCGCATGAATGATATTGCCATGTTTGTCACATAAAAAATATAACTCAAAAAATCGCATGTAATAAAAGTGAAATCGCATGTTAGAGTTATTATAAACTAAATCATATAAAATCGCATGTTTATACATTATAAATCGCATGTGAAAAAAGATATAAACAGATGAATATAAAAAATCGCAAGTGTTTCGTATAAATTCGCATGTCCATTTAGAAAAAACTACTCATCCTCATCATCTTCCGAAACCTCCTCCCACTGATCTTCTTCTTCAGATCCATCATCACTACTGTAATCTTCAAACTCATCTTCCTCTTCATCATCTTCAACCTCATTGTCTTTGTCTCTAGCAACATTTTCGATCTGGATGCCCTTCTTCTTCTTATTTTGCTGTTTACCTTGTAGTTTAGCTTTCAGCTCCTCGCAAGTCCGAATGTCATGACCTTTTACATTACATACGCTACATGTCCTTGACCTTTTCCCCTTGCGGCTGATCATTTGTTCTTTCTTGGATTTAATCCTTTTATGCGAGCCGCGACCTTTGTTTCTTATACCAGCCGGCACACGGACAGTAGGAGGAGCATTAGTTACTGGTTGTTGATAACCAATCAACTTTGAAAATCGGTCAAATTTTGGACCAAGTTGCTTGGTTATTCGACTCTGATCAACTCTCTCTTTAAGCTGCATCATTTGATCCCTGACTAAAACAAGTTGATCGAGGTCGGAAATCAAATTGCTAACCAAATACTCCCCTGTGTGGATGATTTCACGAGCAATCCGTTTAGCCTTGTGTTGCACATCCTTGCCACCCACATTTAAATTGTACTTCACATTTAACTCATTCGGCACCACATCCTTCGTCCATCTCTTCATAACATACTTGTTTGGTATTTCTTTAACACCAAACATCTTGAAAAGGAAATAGATGTGTTTGTAAAGCAGCCCATACTGCTCAAAACGCAAACCGCTACATTATGCAGTTACATCATTTTCAAGGTTCTTGAACCACACCTAGGAAAAACCAACAAAAATATATATATATATTCAAAATTAAAACCGCATGTGTAACAAGACAATTTCGCATGTCTTAAAAAAATATGTAAATGAATAAATTTTGAAAATCGCATGATAAAAAACAAAATCGCATATTGTAAGATGATAATTCTGAAAAAAAAAAGAAATTCGCATATATGTTATCAACAAATCGCATGTGTGAAATAAATATGCTATAATACCTCCAATAAACCATTTCCATGTGCTTTAAAGTCCTTCAACATTATCCTGATCTGTGGACCCTCTACTTTGGTGTCCATCGGCAGACATTCAGAAATTGTACCACAAATCTCTATTTGCTGATCAAAGAATATAGACCTGGTGAATCTCTTAGCAGCATCTTCTTCGAAAGAAGTTCCGGTCAAATCAGCAGGCTCAGTATATCTTGAAATATGATCATTCTTTCTATGATTAAAACGTTGGACATCCATTGCACCGTCGAAATGATTCATAAACTCTACGAGAGTGAGTTATGAATTAGACACCTGGCAGAAAAAATGGTTCTCACTCTCTGATCTTGAGGTTGTTCTCATAAGTCCTGACACTGGCTCGTGTCGGTAAAAAGCCGGAATCCACATGGATCTCATCACAAACATATCATCGATCCATTTGTTTTCTGTGAGACCAAACTCAATCATCACCAACTTCCACTGTCTCTCGAATTCTTCGGGCTCAATCGAATCAGTCCATACAATGTCGCACATCCTCCTTTTAAACTCATCGTTATTGCACAACTCGTGTCCAACCTATGACAAATAAATGCTTTTTATATCAACCTATAACAAAAATATATAATATACAAAAAAATAACACTAACAGAAGACAATATAGCATACTATACCTTATCTGCCACTTTTTACATTATGTGCCACATGCACAATCTGTGTCTGCTGACATGGAAAACCTCCTCAATAGCCTGTTTCATAGCAGGGTCTTGATCAGTCACTACAACCTTTGGCTGCTGACCAAATGACTTTAAAAATGAATTCAGAAGCCATTTATATGATTCAATGCTCTCCGATGCCAACAACCCAGCTCCAAATGTTACATTTCGACAGTGGTTGTCAATGCCAGTGAACGGGACAAACACCATCTTGTACCTGCACAACACATGCGAAAATACGAAAACATGCGAATTACAAAAAACCACATGCGAAAACAAAAGTATAACATGCGATATAGCAACACCAATTTTACACATGCGATATACACAGCTCATGAAGACTTATAACATGCGAAAATAGTAAAAAAAAACATGTTTGTCTTCAAACACTAACCTGTTTGTCTTGAAAGTTGCATCAAAGGATATCACATCCCCAGATTCCATATAGTTAAGCTTGCATAAACCATCAGCCCAGAATAAACTAGTTAAACGTTTGCCATCATCAACAGAATATTCAAACGAATAATCAGCTAAATACTGTTTTTTGTCAGTCATCCTATTAATCACCATGTCAGCATCATATTCTCCTATATAGCTGTTAATTCGCTTCCTAAAATTTTTGCAATCATCAACCGTGGCACCAACGTTCTCGAAACCACCATAACGTTTCCTCATTATATGGAAAGCTTTGACAGGACCAAGGTTTAAAGTGCCTAGTTCCCATACCATCTCCTCCTAGACATCTGACAATTGTCTGTAAGCTGGCAACATGTGAATATCATCTTGGCATACAACCTTATGATTATGGCCATCAACAAATCTCTTTACTGTATATAATCTACCATCCACAGTGCAAATCATAAGTTGAGCTTTGCATCCAGTTCTAATAGTCCCCCTGTTCCTTGTTTTGAATTGCTTTTTTGACTTCGAACGATCGTCAATACACAGTGGCTTATGTCCCTCTTTAGAATAAACAAAATACTTAGTTTTGATTATACCACCACTGTGTACTTCACCACCTTTCCGAATAGAAAAACCAGCTAACTTAGCATATGATTGGTAAAACGCATATGCTTGTTCAATAGAGATAAATTGCATTCCAACCACAGGTGTAGCTGATGCTTGAACCTCCGGAGTGTAAACCCTTTCATCTAAATGAATCAAATCAAAAACATGCGAAATCTATAAAGAAAACATGCGAAATTGATGATTTTGATTAATCTGATTTATCTATGCGATTTAATATACCTTAGCATGCGAAATACTTAAGGAAAAAAACATCAAATGCGATTTGAAAGACTAATAACATGCGAATTTGTACATGTTGCTTTCATGTAAAAAATATACTCAACATTCAAAATTCAAAAACAGTTACAAAAATGTAAAATCAGAGGAGCGATTAAACAAAAAACAGGTATACGAACAATTTAAAGATCTGAATTAACATAATTACCATTAAAACAATCGTTTAGAACACTTGAACTTGCAATTGGATTTGAATTTGCAGATGGCGGATTTAAAACATCCTCAATAGAAACTCTCTGATATGCAGATAATTGAGCATGATCACCGATAGGTCGACTTTCTTCAACATCAACAACATTTGCACGTCCAGTGCTGCTCTGTGGATCCATCGAAAAAAAAACAACTGAATAAAACCCTAACACAGAAGAACGATAACTGCAAATTGAGAATTATGAAAAATTTGAAATTGATTCGAATGATAAATACCGGGATATTAGTGTAACGAACTTCTCGCTCGCTGATTAAATGAAGAGACGAATTTACCCTCAGATGATTGAATTGATTGTCTCATTTAACCTTATATATGAAAAAACCAATCAGGACACGTGTATGGCTATTATGTTCACGTATATAATGTACGATAAGGTAATTTGTACCGTACTCTTTACCTATATATATATATATCAAAATACAAAATTACACACATATCTATATATTATTCTAGGTATTCATGACTAGTTCTTTATCCAATACTGTATCTCATGCTCATAGTACTTCCAGAAGAGTTTATCTCCTATTTGTCGAATTATATCCCCTTCTTCAACTAACTCATCGCCCCATTGGTGAAGTTCCTGCATATTTTCTTCATTCATGGAAGGTAATGGTGCTGGTGCTGGTACTGGGTCAGGGTATCGAGGTATGGGTGTCCGTAAGGGTACGGGTTTCTTATTACACTCTGCATATACCAGTCGTTGTTACAGAATGGGTCTAAAGGGTTCAGGTCGGTATACTGAGCTATGGGGTTTGGTGCGAGAATTCTGTGGATCTCATAGGGGTCGACTGCTGGGATTGGGAATTGATCCTCCTGGTTGGGTTCTAACAGTTGTTGGTCTGGAAATAAGTGTAACAGTGGTGGTTCAGCTATTTGGTTCAGATTAGAGTCTACTGCTGTAGTGGATAACATATGGAAGTCTTCTAACTGCCTATCAAGTTCCTCTTCCCATAGTGGTCTATTGACTGCTTCCTGAGTTTGTGCATTCACTTCCCTATTTGCTTTCGCTAATGCTCTCTGTTGTTGTAATTTCTTCATTCTTTTTCTCCTCTCATGCGCTCCTCTACTAAACCATCCTCTCTTTTTAGAATGGAATGGCTCCTCAGACTGTGCCTTAAAAATAAATATTCCTTCCTCAGTATCAGCTGAGTATCCGGAGGGGTTTGGCTGAGATGAGGTTCCTTCATCTTTTGGGGAACTAGCTAATTGACGATAAGCATCGGATGTACCTTTCTCACTCATACTATAAACTAACAAATTGTCAAATAACACAAAATAATAATATACATATTTACACATAGATTATTCCCTAACACAATTGATTAAAATTTAGGTAGAACACCTAAATGGCTTATACCAGTGGTTGTAGCTCTGATACCACCTTCTGTCGCAGCCCCCGACCCCTGCCCCGGGAGCGGGCGGCCGCGGGACACTCATAGAGCAGGTGGTATCGATGTTTATTAATTTGGTAGCGGAAATGAGACATCAGGACCGTAGTTAGGAAATATTTATCAGATTTGAAAAACACCAAACTGTTTATATATAAATGGGATAAAACCCAAGTTTTCATTACAATACATTTGAAGAGATAAACCCTAATTAATGAAAATAAAATCTCCTTTTTTATTTAGGTAACTTTTATAGCCACAACTTTAAGCCTTCAGTGCTCTACAGCTGGCTTCTATTAGCTTCACATTAAGTTACCTGAAACGCGTCTTAAAAAGATTTTATCAGCAAGAAATGCTGGTGAGTGCATCCCAGTTTAATCAAAACAGTTTTATACCTTTACAGTATTGAGAGCAATTACAATGTTTATATCTACACAGTTACTCATTTAGTACTCTCAACACCTGACTTGTGGGTCATGTTACTCATTAGCTAACTCTTTGTCCATTAGTAACGAATTAAAGTAATGTATACAAAACCCCAACATACAGGCAGTAATTGTAGAATACATAGACTCAATCACTGTTAAGTATAATTTAAAACATTTGAGGTTTTGGCAACACATTTTGACTGATTTACAAAAAGGTGACAAAAAGTAAGATGTACTCACATTGCTGACTTAGATAATACTATAGCTTCCTGGTGTTTCTCCTGGTTATATCTATTAAAAATTAAACAATGCAGACGTATTAGTAACATAACCCAAATCACATTAGCCATACAACACGAGATAGAACTCCAACAAACTGAGTCAGGCAGAGCCTTGACATGTGTTACGGAGCCCTAGATCAATCGGGTAGGGTAACAAATAAGTGATATGGGGTTATAATACTTACAACGAGGCAGAGCTTCGCTTTTTAGGGGTATAATACCTGAGAATTTTGCCTACTATATTTTGGGAGAGAAAAGAAAATTTTAAACGATGAATTCTGAGCTCGATCGCCCCTTTTATAGGGCTGGACATATGGCGGCTTACGCCCCGTGATGCCCTGGGACTAGCCCTTCACGACCCACGAGGAGGGTAGGGTAGGATCTAGCTTGGTCGAGTCAAGGGTGTAGGCTTCACACGCATGAGGACACGTGGCAGACCAGGGTCCGGCCTGGTGTCACCTTGTCGCGGCCCGCGACTCGCACACCTAAGGGGGTCGCGCCCCGCGAGAGCCCTATAATATTGTTTTCGTTTGATTTTTATAATAATAAAGGTATTTTAGGGCCGTTAACGAGTATTCGGGGTATAATAGGAACGTTTAGGGTGTTCTAAAGGGTTTTAGGAGGGTTGTTATATTTTTGGAAACCGAACAGCCGAAATTATGTCAAATTAATTAAGTCGTCAATCAGGAAATAATGACGAAAATATTTTTTCCTTTACATTTTTACCGCTTTTAAGCTATAAATAATCCATTGATGTATTTCGAATCAAACATCATTGTGGATTCGAATCCTGGATCAATTCCTTGACCAGTGAATGCGTACGAACATGTGTGTTGTGCGGAATCCAATCATATGTGTGGGTCAGTACACGAAGAAGTAATTAACAATGATTTCATAACAGTTTGTACACCACGAAATCAAATGGACAGAGTTTCCCCACTCTACTCTCAAAAGTTACAAATGACCAAGACTTACACTAGTATTTATAGGCACTGCCCATCCGGACGGTTGGACTCAGCGGATGGCCTCCATCAGGACGGATGGACCTCCATCCGGACGGATGGACTCTAACAATGAAAACATCCGGATGAACCTGTTATGCATCCATCCAAATGGACCTAATGTCCATCCGTTCGGATGTGCTTTAATATATAACAACATTATCTTTTGTTCAGTTCAGCACAGGTCTTGTATCATTTGATTAAGCTACAGTACGTGATTGACGGAAGTGATAAACATTATGCACTCACAGACTCACCCTTGGATATTACTGCAGTCAATCTCGTAGCTTTCTATCTTCTCTCTTTCTGAGTCTTCACGAAGTGTTGACATTCTCAGCACCACAGACTCTCCCTTACACTCTGACAACTCTATCTACTATCCCTATCGATCAACTTAGGCTCCTCCTTGCTATAAGCTTCAATGCTTTCAGCTACTAGGATCAACACATGTCTCCAACTCTACAAGCTCCTCCAGAAAAGTTACCTGGCTCTTTGCAAACTCCCCCTTGCTTTGAACTTGTCTTCAGACTCCCCCTTAGCCTCAGCTATCAGGATCGTAGTCTGGCTCTTTCATCTGCAAGTCTCAAACCATTTGTAAGATATTTGACAATTTAATTTTAATAATCGAAAATCTAGCTCTAAACATTTAATCATGGATAAGCTGGAGCATTCAAATATGTGGCTGCACAGGACATCGTTTGTTCACAAAAATCTGTGACCTGACTCAATTTTAACAATTTTATAACTTTTTAGGATTTCCCAAGAACGATTGCCTGGCCCTTAAACACAGATATTCAGAATCAGTAACCTGGCTCTAAGCATGGATGTAACAATATGTAATCATCCAGGATTGCCCAACGCTACTCCCCCTATCAAATTGACTTTATAAATTTGACAATTTAAACATTAAAAATCTCATATCTAATCGTCTAAGTCCAAATTAATGACCTTGTAGATTTTCACAAACTGTTTTTGATTTTTCATTTAAAAAAAACTTCAAGTTTCAAATTAATGAATTTGCTTATTTTCAGAAACATGTTCAGCATATTTAGATTTTGAAACTCAGCTCTAAGACATCGGTTGACGAAAATAAAATAGAAACAAAATCTTTTTTGTGTTTTTCTGAATATAAAGCAAAAAAGAAATATTTACAGACAATATTTTTGTTTGAGTTCGTGTTAGAGGATCATATCAGTTTATGATACATCACTACTACCATTGAGCTATAAACACTTTAAGTTCTAAACGATTCACTTAGATTGTCAGTATACTGATCCATTTAAGTTTTCACACAAAGTTCAACTGATTCGAGATACGAGATTTAGTGTTTTAAGAACTTAACTTATTCGCGTGTCCCATCTAAGAATATACTCCCGTATCAAGATTCCCTAGATTCAATTTTACATGTGAATATACTATATTGATATTTGTACTCTGGGTTAGTGCGAGACCTTGAGAGCTCAGGTATAAACTACCGTTCAGTCAAAGAGATGAAGGCTCGACTTGAGGTGTGTCCCACTTAGGGATCTTCTTTACAATTGCATTTGATATATATCTTTCGATATTTTCTCAATTTTTATGCAGAGGGTAAGCTTTAAGCGCATAAAGTATTATGCAAGGTCTAGGCCATTGCTGACGTAAAATCAGAAGACCAAGTATAATACCCCAGATATCAAACAGTATAAAAACCTAGTATCTCATAATCAGGCAATCTCTCAAACAAGATTTTGGGGGTTACCCATATATCCGAGAGACGTTCCCCATGAGATAAGAAAGTTATTGATATTTAGGTTTATATCTCGAAATCAATCTACTAAATGTGTAAAACTTACTGGCACATCATCAGTGAGACCGTTTATCACATTTTAACAATCCATTTCTTTAGCGTACTGTGACTGTCTACTGATGTACTATCATTTCCTCTTTTTATACACAACTCTTTTTCATTTTCTATTGTTTTTGGATTTTTCAAATTTTTAAATGTTTTTGTATTTTCAAAATATTTTTACTCCCCCTAAAATCCAAAACATTTAAAGAAAATTTGATAACCTGATGCAGATAGCTTCGTCTCGTCATCCATTTTTTAATTAAACACGCTCTGTCTTGCAGAAAATACCCCCATGATTTACAACACATTGATTTTTAACAATGTTAAAACCATTTAATCACTTGTGACATAATCATGTTTTTTCAACCGTGAGGGTTTCGGCATATTCAATCAACATTTTTCAAATTTTTGAATTTTAACAATTTTAAAACCAAATTTTTAATTTTTCAGTTTTTGACAAAATAAAACATATTTTTGGATTTTAAAATTTTCAATTTTTAGGATTTTTAATATGGTTTATTTATGTACAGAAACAAACAAACTCCCTGTTTGTTAGTTGCAGGGTTCAGCCTCCTCTCGTGCCAGGCTGCTCCTTTTTTCAATCTGACATTCATCTGTCTGCTGGAGCACCTGCACATACAAACAATTTAATTACTTAAACAAAGCAACCCAAGCCTGCTTTGACTCAAGTAGCTGAGTATGTATTTTTTCAGGTAAAACTGGATAGTTCCGTTCATTTTTCTCATAAACATTCTCTTTAATTTTTTCATCATTTGAAACCTTTTGTTGCTTGACCACCCAAATTTGCCCTTTTGAAACATTCCTTTTATAAAATCTTGATTCATTTTGAATGTTTTGATTTTGAACAACAACTTTTAGTGTCCAAAATTGATTTGGTTTCATCATGTCAACTGTTGTTTTCCAACTTTGTGTTGTTCTAATTCTGGGTATCACCGGTTTCCAAGATTGTTGTGATTCATCCTTTGATATTTTCGGCTTCCAAGTTTGTTTTAATTCAAACTTGGTTGATTTCTGATTCACAACATCAGACTTCTTTTTCTCAACACCAACTTGTCACACCCCGACCGCGTAAAACAACAAATCGCGGCGGAAACATCGGGGCGTGTTGCAACAGAATTAATGTTTCATAACCATGGATATCAAAAGTATTTCGTTTTATTAAACATTGAGTAATTACATCGTCTGGAAATCTAAATACACTATTTAAACATAGTCTATCATTGTTATTGAGTCACTAAGGCCTTGTCCAGTCCTATGTGAGCATGCATCTTATCAATCGATATCATCCAACAATACCTGAAACATATGTGAAAACGAGGTCAGCAAAGAAATGCTGGCGAGTACATAGGTTTTGTGAAAATAAGATTCATGACTTCTGTTTAAGAAAATGTTTAGTCATGAACCTTGTAATTTGCTTTGTCTTTGTAAATCATTTGAAAAATAATAAGTTTAGATGATATGTATAAATAAGAGAATAATGCATGATTAAATGAATAACCATGTAAAATGAGTTTGTATAAGATAAGTTGTTTGTAAATAAATGTCTTGTGAAAAGTATGTTACTTGTATAAAATGTTCTATGTCTCAAACTGAAATGATTCAAATAACGTTACAATATGTAATACCATACAAACACTTATATATAGGAAGTACCAGCGGCGTATCCACCATGCTTGTATCATATTACACACACATCGTTACTTAATCACTTAATCAAACCAAACCAAACAATGTAAAATGTCTATGTTTAAATCAATTGTCAAATGTATTGAATAATATGTCAAAGTATTCATGTCAAGATGTAAATCATGTCAAAATGTCTATGTCAAATATCCATGTCAAATGTCTATGTCAAATATCCATGTCAAATGTCTATGTCAAATATCCATGTCAAATGTCTATGTCAAATATCCATGTATGGCAAGTGAAATGTCTCAACTAAACCATATGCACAAAAACAAAGTATTGAAGTAAAACTTGGTTTAAATCAAAGTTATGTTTTGTGGGAAATACATGATCAAATGTCAATCATGTTAAAATGTTTACCCAATCGTTACCCATTCGTTCAGATCGTTCTTGTTTTAATCGTTCTTGTTTTAATTGTTCTAATCGTTCTTGTTTTAATTGTGAACTACTTTATGGTCGATTCTCTAATAACATTCAAACCTTCTTGACGCGTTCCTCGCTCCATCTTGCTCTCGTTCTCGTTCTTAACAAACCCTTACCAAAGGATAAGTTAATAATTACAGATTCAGTCGCTACCCACAACACCCACACATAACAATGGGTGCAGTAAATAACGGGATTTGTCAGATCCTATGGTACCATAACCTAATACTGGTCGGCTTGATCGTTGCTAATGAATGTCATTTGGTTATGTAACTATAACCAACAAGTTTGTTCAGTTTTTGAAATTGTTATTAGTTTTTGAAATCATTGTATTCGTTCTTGAAATCATTGTTAGCGTTCTTGAAATAATTGTTATTGTTCTTGAAACCACATTGTAATTGTTCTTGAAACTATTGTAATTGTTATTGAAATCATTGATAAAGCATTTAGCACATATGAGTCACCCCAAAACAGTTGAAAACAGTAAAAGAGGGGAATAATGTACTCGCCTGAGAATGCTTGGAGGTCTTGAACAACAACCAAACAAAGCTAGAGAGAGCACGGAATCAGTCGGCAATCTAAAATTATATAAATAAACCGGACTTATATCGAGAGATCGGATAGGATGAGGCTTGGTAAACCAAATGAGTATTGGAACTCATATGATATGGTTTAACAAGGCCTACATACTACATTGAGACTAACCTAAGTGCTTTCGACCCATCGCGACCCATTAAGGTAACTTATGCTACTTTAACGCGTCGTGCGCGTGAAACGCGTTCGGACCGTCTAACTAGTCCTATGACAAGTGTTATATGCCTAAACATGTTACATAATCAGTTATGTGACAAAGGTTTAGGTTACATATGCTTAATTACCAATTATACATGAAAAGGGTATTCTGGTAATTTACCTAAGGCATATAAACTACCTATCATACATCTACTTAAACGATGTGACCATAGGGTATAACCTCGGAAGGTTATGCCCTATACTAGGGTCACCTAATGTATTTGGTCGGATCCTAATGATCGACCAAACTGGGTCGGGTTCGAAGGTATAGGCGATTTATTAGATCGCCTACCCTACGACCCTAGACAACGTGGTAATCAGTAGGCATAGTCCCAAGGGACTATAACCAACGTGATTACACTCACGTTGCGAAGTTCAAACGAACTTCGCATTGACCATTACTGGTCAACGCTGAAAGTCAAACAAAGTTTGACTTTCTGACTCGAAAAGCAGTAAAAATAAGGAAAAGAACGAAAGAATACTTACGAAGGGTCCCCGAATGCTAATCCCGATCCAAGAACTCAGGTATGAAACAATGGTTTCAACTTAGAGCTCTCAAATCAGAATTCTTGTGCAAAATGAGGTTGTGTGGGTTGGGTATTTATAGGAATACCCGAACCGTTAGGATCGTTCCATGGAAAACGTGCCATGAATCCAACCCGTACACTTGTCGGAACCTTATGGTGGCTGGAAATCCATCCTTATCAGATGACTAGACAATTAGGAATGTGTGGGTGTGGTTAATCAGCTGCAAACAGGCTGTTAAGAAACACTGCATCTGGTCTGTGCATGACTAGCGCACCGCTACACTAAAAGTGTAGCGCACCGCTAGCCATAGTTTGGCAGAATTACACTTTTGGTCCCTGTATTGAAATCAGCCCATTTTCGACACGTTTAAGGCCCGTTAACCCCATTTCAAAGCTCTAAAATGAAGTTAAAGCATAGGGAACTTAAAACATGTTCAAAAATATCTCGGATGTCGGTTCGTTTGGCCGTACGGTCGCGATGTTCGCTTAATTACGACGGAATGCGCATAAGCACGAAAAACGAACCAAATGTCGCGACGAATGGATTTTTCTTATGGCGAACACTAAAATAAAATATTTTAGTGCTTACATAAATTTTTGGATGTCCGGATGTATTCAGAACGTAAGTTACGCGTAAAAATGCAAACTTGTGCACTTTTTGACGCTTTTAGTCCCTGAATGACACAAAAGTTTATTTTAGCATACCGAACACCTAAAAGCCTATTTCTAAGCTATGTGAAGGATATTTATGGTATGTTTAACTTATGGTCATGTTCCGGAATGTCTGTTACAGTTCAAATTGGCATACTTTCGCAGTTTGTCAACTTTAGTCCCTGTAAGCGATTTAAAGCTTGAAATTGAACAAGAGTCGATATGTGCAAACGATACACATATTTTTACAAATCCCAAGTATGAAATACAATATTTCATTGGTTTGGTATTTGTTTGATGGCCCTGGAGGCACAGGTGTTACACAACTGGTTTAAGATTTGGACATTTGCGACTAATATGTCCAGTTTGATCACACTTAAAGTATGTTCTTTTTGAAAAATCTTTGACCTGTTGTTATTGTTTCTTCTGAGCATAGAACTCTTCATTAGACTGTCATCTAAATTAGATTTCTTTCTCATCTCCTGAACTTGTTCCATGAACAAAGTTCATCTTTTTCTGATAATTTGGCTTTTCAAACCGTTTGTTTTTGTTTTGATGACCTTTGTAACCCAACCCAGCCTTCATGTTTTTCTTTTTATAACTAGGTTTGTTATCAAAAGTTTTCTTGCTCTTACCGACAAATTTTGCAATTTCAGTTTTCTCAATTTCTACCAGTTTGAAAACTTTGTTGATTTTATCTGAAATCACATTTTGAATTGGAAATTCAGCATCCGAGAATAATTTGTCCGATCCAATCATGGTATAAACCAATCCTTTTGAATCATCATTCACAATTTTTTCCGATTTTGAGTTTTTCAAATAACTTTCGTGAAAACTTTCTTCACTTTCATCATGTGATTCAGACTTATTTATTTTGGTAGATTCCTCTGATAAAACACTTTCAACAACCTTACCTACCACCTCTGAATCACCAAGATCATCAGATTTGGTGTAAGTCACATCGATGTTGTCAGGTAATTGGTCAACTATGTTATTTGCTTTTTCCATCTTTTCGCCATCATAGAATGTATAATTATTCTCCAACGGTGGTGGAACCTGATGATATTCTGATCCAATTCCCTTTTTGTTCTTTTCAGACTATTTACCATTGGGTGTGATGTTGAAAATACGTTCCAAAATGTATGAAGAAGCATGATAACTTTGGAGTTTATTAACCAATTTTTCTTTTTCTGCCAGTTCTTGTTTAAGTTTAGCAACTTCATCAATATAATTATTTAGAACCAGTTATTTTCCTTCATATCTGGCTTCAAGAAATTTAGTTGTTTCCTGACATGCTGACAATCTATCATCCATACTTTTGACTTTACTATTCAAAGTTTCATATGCTTCTTTTACAGTGTGATATGACAATTTCATTCCATCATACTCTTTTTGCAACTCTTGAATAGTTTTATCTTTTTCAACACATTTGTTGCAATCAGCTAAACACTTTTGTTTTAAAACATTGTTTTCTTTTTCAAGATTTTCACATTTCTTTGTTAGCTCTTTTTCTTTTTCTTTCAAAAAACTTTCATTTTCTAGCATTTCATTACATCTTTATTTGAAAATCTTTTCTATTTTAGTAAATTCAATGTCTCTGGATCTTAGATTTTTATCCTTTTCAGTACAAGCCTTGAACGTTTCCATGCATTTCTTGCACTGTTCATCAGTTTTATGGTCAATTTTAATTGATGAATCAGAAGAATCAGTTTGAGTTATTACCTCAGCATTAGGCACCATGGCTTCTTCTGCCTTTTGATTCTGATTCTCTTACTTCACCTATTGTTCTTCAGCAACAACTTCATCAATCGGCTTCTCCAGCTTTTCATCAGCTACTTTTTCTTTCTTCACTTCATTCACCATTTTCTGACTTTCATCGACAATTTCCTCCACCGTCTTCTTCTTCTCTAAACTCGCATAGATCACCTTATTTATTCCTTCCTCTACCTTTTCTTTGTAGCGTGGAATCTCTTCAAGCCCTCGACACCAGACTCCCACAGTTGGAATTGCAGCAACTAATGCTTCAAAATCCACCTCATCAAGATCAACTGTTGGGTTTCCTTAAGGATTAACATAATACTCTTGCTCTTGACTCCATCTATTTGCCCATAGTGCTTCCCTGTACTTATTATACTCTTCACTCAAATATGCTCGTGCATGTTCTACCTCTCGGCTATGTTTGAACTCAGCAACCAACGTCTTTTTCTCTCTTTTCTCTTCCTTTATGTATTTATCCCAGTTAAAACCTTCATCATCATGAAACATACTGGGTCCAGAACTTCCATCAAGAATCGTCAACATAGCTAATTTATTTTCTTTAGATGACCCTTTCTCAATCTGGTTTCTTGACGGTTGCTCGTTGTTACGATGATAGATGGCCTTTTTGTAGTAGTCTTCATGAAAAGGATTCACATTATCATCTGCTTTTTTGTTTGTGCGTTCTCTTTTGAAGTGCCCCTTTTGTTTACAATTAAAGCAATTAACTTTAGCTTTATCAAAACCTATCTTCATATCAGGGCCTTCCGGACATTTCATACCGGTGATCTCCATGAATCGTTGAGCTCTCCTGATGACGCTTTCCATACACCAACGAATACCCATGAGCTCCATTTATTCTGGGTCTACTTGATCGTAATCCTCCTTTGTCATATTTAGATTGCCGATCTTTCATGCAATTAAACCTTCGTAAGACTCCAGAACAGAGGCTAAGAAACTCATGTGCTGTTTAGCAAAATCAATGTTTAGATTCAGAAAATCTTTCCAATTCTGAATTGAAGAAGATTTAGATGATGCAGACGATGAATGGTATATGGCATCATAGTTCGGAGATTTGTTCTTTGAAGAATCACCAGAATTTTCAACGTTGAATGCCATACTGATCTTTGGTGATTGATTGTTTAGCAACATGTTTATCCGGTAATATAAATCAATGCCATACTGATCTTTGGTGATTGATTGTTTAGTAACATGTTTATCCAGTAATATAAATCAACATTCTGCTGATAACTTGAACTGGACATTTTGTTTTGTTTCTGTAACACCAGATCATGTCCTTCAAGTTTTTCAATTAAACCATCCAATGTTATCTCATCAAACTTTGCATCATTTTTCAGAACAATCACAAACGTTTTCCCGTCATCAACTTGCGGTAATGCCTCGATGAGTTTATCTACAATCTATTCTCTGTCTTTGTTTATTTCAAACCTCACCAGCTCGATCTTCAAGTGACAGAATCTCTCTATCATTTGTCTAATAGTTTCTCCCTTCATGCATCCAAACAGATCAAACTCCTTTTTCAGCAGAGAGATTTTGTTCTTTTTGATATCTTTACCTCCTTCAGCTTTCAGCTTCAATGCTTCCCACATCGATTTAAACATTTCACCATGTTGAAGTAAAAACAAGATATCCTCTCTAACTGATTGTTGCAATAATATTACCATTTTTAGTTCATCAGAATGTTTTTGTTTCTCGATTTTTGAAAATTATGGAATTGTAAGTAATACATTTTGATCATTCACAGGTTCATATCCGTAAGTCATCATAATCCAACTCTCATAGGCATAAGCCTTCACCCAGTTTTCAAATCTCGTGCTCCACCAATGATAATCCTCGATATTCATTAGTTTAGGTGGCTTTTAGTGATTTTCGTAAACATTATCATGATTTAAACTCTCGGAAATAACATTTGAAATAGTTTTTGTCCCGGGTGTTGCTTCAATTGTTGTTTCGGACGTGAACCCGTTGTAAAACATGTTGTAGAATTCTTCAGCCATGATTACCTGCAAACACACAATGTCCATCCATTCAGTTGTGCTTCAATATATAACAACTTTATCTTTTGTTCAGTTCATCACCGGTCTTGTATCATCTAATTAAGCTACGATACGTGATTGACGGAAGTGATAGACATTATGCACTCACAATAATCATCTTTTTAAAAATTCTTTATAATCTTCCATTTATCTAAAAACAAAACCAACATCAATGGCAAACAGATCATATAACCATTGGGGTGATACAAACATAATAAAATCATTTTTCTCTAATTGGAGTCTTAGTGAATAGATAAAAGATCAAGATATCAATGCAATAGTAGAAATGTTGACTGAAAATATAAAAAGGAAACCTGTAAGAAGAATGGTTTATTGGACATGCTTCTTCATTCTGCGGATTCAGATTCCTTGACAAGGCAGAAGAGTTTATAACCCAACATTGGGTTTAAAAAACAAAATATGTGACATGTTCAGAGACCAGAACAACAAAAAAAACTCCAATAAAATCGAGTTTAAAAAGACCAGAGTTCGTAAAATCCTAAAAAAGTGTTAAATTTTATTATTAATATTCTAGATAATTGTTAATTTATAAGTTATTTATTTTGTTATTTAATCTACAATAGATTAAAATTTTGTTTTATATATGTAGTTATGAAATTGTCATTTTAATGTAAGTAGTGGTATAGAATATTATTAACAAAATAAAACATTTGAAAAATCAAATATACAAAGTTGTTTGCCATAAAGTTGACAGACAACGGAGTCTTAAAAGATAAAAACAAATAACATTTTTTTTTACTAATTTACAAAATATTGAAGAAAAGGAAAAGCACATGGAAAGGAAAAACATTTTACTTAGTAATAATGTATAAATCATAATCCAACTCTCATAGGCATAAGCCTTCACCCAGTTTTCAAATCTCGTGCTCCACCAATGATAATCCTCGATATTCATTAGTTTAGGTGGCTTTTAGTGATTTTCGTAAACATTATCATGATTTAAACTCTCGGAAATAACATTTGAAACAGTAATTGGTTTTTCGGACGTGAACCCGTTGTAAAACATGTTGTAGAATTCTTCAGCCATGATTACCTGCAAACACACAATGTCCATCCGTTCAGTTGTGCTTCAATATATAACAACTTTATCTTTTGTTCAGTTCATCACCGGTCTTGTATCATCTGATTAAGCTACGATACGTGATTGACGGAAGTGATAGACATTATGCACTCACAATAATCATCTTTTTAAAAATTCTTTATAATCTTCCATTTATCTAAAAACAAAACCAACATCAACGGCAAACAGATCATATTACCATTGGGGTGATAGAAACACAATAAAATCATTTTTCTCTAGTTGAAGTCTCAGTGAATAGATAAAAGATCAAGATATCAATGCAATAGTAGAAATGTTGACTGAAAATATAAAAAGGAAACCTGTAACAATAATGGTTTATTGGACATGCTTCTTCATTCTGCGGATTCAGATTCCTTGACAAGGCAGAAGAGTTTATAACCCAACAATTGGGTTTAAAAAACAAAATATGTGACATGTTCAGAGACCAGAACAACAAAAAAAACTCCAATAAAATCGAGTTTAAAAAGACCAGAGTTCGTGAAATCCTAAAAAAGTGTTAAATTTTATTATTAATATTCTAGATAATTGTTAATTTATAAGTTATTTATTTTGTTATTTAATCTACAATAGATTAAAATTTTGTTTTATATATGTAGTTATGAAATTGTCATTTTAATGTAAGTAGTGGTATAGAATATTATTAACAAAATAAAACATTTGAAAAATCAAATATACAAAGTTGTTTGCCATAAAGTTGACAGACAACGGAGTCTTAAAAGATAAAAACAAATAACATTTTTTTTACTAATTTACAAAATATTGAAGAAAAGGAAAAGCACATGGAAAGGAAAAACATTTTACTTAGTAATAATGTATAAATCATAATCCAACTCTCATAGGCATAAGCCTTCACCCAGTTTTCAAATCTCGTGCTCCACCAATGATAATCCTCGATATTCATTAGTTTAGGTGGCTTTTAGTGATTTTCGTAAACATTATCATGATTTAAACTCTCGGAAATAACATTTGAAACAGTAATTGGTTTTTCGGACGTGAACCCGTTGTAAAACATGTTGTAGAATTCTTCAGCCATGATTACCTGCAAACACACAATGTCCATCCGTTCAGTTGTGCTTCAATATATAACAACTTTATCTTTTGTTCAGTTCATCACCGGTCTTGTATCATCTGATTAAGCTACGATACGTGATTGACGGAAGTGATAGACATTATGCACTCACAATAATCATCTTTTTAAAAATTCTTTATAATCTTCCATTTATCTAAAAACAAAACCAACATCAATGGCAAACAGATCATATTACCATTGGGGTGATACAAACACAATAAAATCATTTTTCTCTAATTAGAGTCTCAATGAATAGATAAAAGATCAAGATATCAATGCAATAGTAGAAATGTTGACTGAAAATATAAAGAGGAAACCTGGAAGAATAATGGTTTATTGGACATGCTGCTTCATTCTACGGATTCAGATTCCTTGACAAGGCAGAAGAGTTTATAACCCAACAATTGGATTTAAATAACAAAATATGTGACATGTTCAGAGACCTGAACAACAAAAAAAACTCCAATAAAATCGAGTTTAAAAAGACCAGAGTTCGTGAAATCCTAAAAAGTGTTAAATTTTATTATTAATATTCTAGATAATTGTTAATTTATAAGTTATTTATTTTGTTATTTAATCTACAATAGATTAAAATTTTGTTTTATATATGTGGTTATGAAATTGTCATTTTAATTTATGTAGTGGTATAGAGTATTATTAACAAAATAAAACATTTGAAAAATCAAATATACAAAGTTGTTTTCCATAAAGTTGACAGACAACGGAGTCTCAAAAGATAAAAACAAATAACATTTTTTTTTACTAATTTACAAAATATTGAAGAAAAGGAAAAGCACATGGAAAGGAAAAACATTTTATTTAGTAATAATGTATAAATCATAATCCAACTCTCATAGGCATAAGCCTTCACCCAGTTTTCAAATCTCGTGCTCCACCAATGATAATCCTCGATATTCATTAGTTTAGGTGGCTTTTAGTGGTTTTCGTAAACATTATCATGATTTAAACTCTCGAAAATAACATTTGAAACAGTTTTTGTCCCGGGTGTTGCTTCAATTGTTGTTTCGGACGTGAACCCGTTGTAAAACATGTTGTAGAATTCTTCAGCCATGATTACCTGCAAACACACAATGTCCATCCGTTCAGTTGTGCTTCAATATATAACAACTTTATCTTTTGTTCAGTTCATCACCGGTCTTGTATCATCTGATTAAGCTACGATACGTGATTGACGGAAGTGATAGACATTATGCACTCACAATAATCATCTTTTTAAAAATTCTTTATAATCTTCCATTTATCTAAAAACAAAACCAACATCAACGGCAAACAGATCATATTACCATTGGGGTGATAGAAACACAATAAAATCATTTTCTCTAATTTAAGTCTCAGTGAATAGATAAAAGATCAAGATATCAATGCAATAGTAGAAATGTTGACTGAAAATATAAAAAGGAAACCTGGAAGAATAATGGTTTATTGGACATGCTTCTTCATTCTGCGGATTCAAATTCCTTGACAAGGCAGAAGAGTTTATAACCCAACAATTGGATTTAAATAACAAAATATGTGACATGTTCAGAGACCTTAACAACAAAAAAAACTCCAATAAAATCGAGTTTAAAAAGACCAGAGTTCGTGAAATCCTAAAAAGTGTTAAATTTTATTATTAATATTCTAGATAGTTGTTAGTTTATAAATTATTTATTTTGTTATTTAATCTACAATAGATTAAAATTTTGTTTTATATATGTAGTTATGTGATGCGTGCGAAGTGTTATATATATTAGGTGTATATTTTAAGCCCTTTTTAACACTTATTTTAGCCAAGTTTTAAATTTATAAAACACGATATTTCACTAACACTAAACACACATATGGGCAAGTGCACCCATCGTTGAGTGTAATATAGCGTTGGTAAGATACCGAGGTCGTCCAAGGACACAAGAGCTTTTAATACCGGTTTATCCTCAACGTCTAACCAAAATAAAAGTTTAGAAAAATATTTTAAACTAAGAAAAATAAAACTAACTAAAATGCTGAAATAAAAATAAAAATAAAAACAGATAGACAAGATGAATCACTTGGTTCCGACTCGTATCTAGTATAACCTTTGATTATTTCCGCACTTTTGCACATGATTAAGAGATTATCTTAGTTATTGTAGTAGGCCCCTCTTTTGAAGGTGACGTTACCCTCACCCCAGTAGTTTGAGTCAGCAGAGATACAATCCTAAAGGGGTGGATTATTGGAAGATAATGAATTAAGTTATTAATGCAATATTGTGGTAGGCCCCGCTTTTGGCGGTGACGTTACCCTCGGCCAAGTAGTCTGAGTCAGCAGGGATACAGTCCTAAGTAGCCGGGTTATAGTATTAATAGTAGTTAACTTATGAGGGGATCAAAGAGTTTGGACCCCCGCCATCCAATACCGTGAAGTATTGAAGGAGGTCCTACTAAATTTGACCCAGGTCCATTGCAGGACCTCTAAACGCTGAACAATGGCAAGACCTTTACCAAACCGTTCCCTTAACCCCCTACCAGGTAGCCAACATACCTCCATATAGATCGTGGAGATATGAATGGTGAAAATCCTTTATTTTATATAGACAGTAAAATAATGCCAAGACACCACGGACAAACGATAAGGAAAGATCACCTTCAACATAAGTAACTAGTTATTAAAGTCATTAATACAAAACCAAATAAAAAGTGCAAAAGATTAGAAATAAAAAGTATTATACTAGACACTTTGTCTTCACCAAGTGATGTAAGAGACTTAGGCAAACATGGCCTTGATTGTCAAGAACTCTTACGATCAATCTTGGATCCCGAGACGACTCACACACTCTATGATGGACAATGGATGATGGTGGTGGATGATGGTGTTGTGATGGTGGTGGGTGGTGGATGAAGTGTGAGAGAGGTGGTGTGCCAAGGGATGGTTTGAGCTTGAGCCAAGCACTCCTATTTATAGCCTGTACAGAAGCCTGGACACGGCCCCGTGTCCGCTGGACACGGCCCCGTGTCCACCCTTTTCTCTTTCTTCATTAATACAGTTTGTCTTTATTAGCTCCACACGCCCCCGTGTCCGCTGGGCACGCCCCCGTGTCCGTCTGACACTCTCTCTCTTCATTAATTGTAATTCGCAATTACAATTAATGCGCCTGCTGTACTTTCGCCACGCCCCCGTGTCCGCTGGGCACGGCCCCGTGGTGGGCAATAGAAGCTTCTACAGGTTTGTCTTTAGTGCCAGAGCTGTCCATCCTGAGCACTGCCCCGTGCTGAGCTGGGCACGCCCCGTGTCGGGCTGGGCACGCCCCGTGTCGGGCTGGGCACAGCCCCATGCTCAGCTTTCTTCTTGTTTTTGCTTTGGGAGTTGTTATCGAGGGGTCGGGCATGCCACGTTTCTTCCTTTTCTTTGTATTTATGTTGGTTTTGGCTGTATTTTTGTTCCTTTTGTTCGTTTAAGCTCATTTGACCCTGTAAATTCAAAAGGAAGACAAAAACATACTTTTTCCAACATTAGTACTAAAAAAGGGTTAGTTTTATGCCTTATTTGATGTAATTTATATGTTGCATTTTACACACATCAAATACCCCCACACTTGAATCTTTGCTTGTCCTCAAGCAAAACTCTTTATAATGTGGCTTTACACTCCCAAATGGAATTGGTAGAAGAGAAGGTTTTTGGGCTTGTTGCCGGGAATCCAAGATTCTTTATTAGGCTTTATTTTTATGTTATTTACAATCCTATTCGTTATGATTTATTTTGAACTTTTCATAAGAGAGATTACTTATTTGGGCATAACATGCCTCTTTAAAATTTTATTTATATACAAGTTCACATACCTCACGGGGAATCACTCAACACTCGGCCGAAGATGTATTTTTGTGAAACACTCGAGAGCGGCATGGAACTTACTCCTACCATAGGCTTGCCAAGCAATCAATCCTCCTCCTTTTTAACTTATATACTTTTGTAAATATCAAGAGGACTTTGTGGGTTAAGAGTTAGGCTTGGGTTAAAGGTA
Source organism: Helianthus tuberosus (assembly GCA_030545235.1). Taxonomy (NCBI): domain Eukaryota; kingdom Viridiplantae; phylum Streptophyta; class Magnoliopsida; order Asterales; family Asteraceae; genus Helianthus; species Helianthus tuberosus. Next base: position 48,064,132 of record CM060386.1, on the reverse strand, counting down.
GGTGGTTGGGTTAGTGGTTAGTAAAAGGGCGAAAGGCGTAAAAAGCATCGGTTTTCGTAAGACCTTTTTTTTTAATTTTTTTTATTTTGATGAAGCCACTATTCAAACAAAGTTATTTTTGATAAACTTGTTTGTTTATTTCTCTTTTGCTTCATCATCATCATCATCTTTTTTTTATTTATTTTTTTTTTTTTTTTTGAAAGTCATAAGAAAAACCGAGCTTGTTACTAAAACAAAGGGTTAGAAATAAAAAGGTTTTGGTGGGTGAAAGGGTTTTTGTTTTGGGTTATGAAATGAAAAGGTTTAGGCTCAAAGGGGTTAACTAGGGGGATTTTGGGTAGGTGGTAAGAAAAAAAAAAGAAAAATAATGGTGTAGAAATAAAAAGGGTTAGTCCTAATGCCTCCATCATTTACTTACTCGGGTTTAAGTTGGTAAGGACCGGGAATGTATCGTCATGGCAAGTTCTAGAGTCGTAAGAACCAAGCGGCTATTCACACAAGAAACGAAAGATGAGCATTTAATTTAAAGGTATATATTTGTATGCTCAATAAAGGCTCAAAACTCACTTTTGTGGGAATGGGTTTTTATGTGATCAAGTATATATAATTAAATTTTAACTAAGCTTGTCATGCCTTTTCATAATTTTCTTATGTTGGTTCTTTTTATCACGACGCTATCGGTTGTAAACTTGTAAAAATATAACCTTTTTAGAATTTTGAAATTCCCAAATTAAACCTAGACAAGTAAAAAAAAATTGGAAAATTTTGAAAAAATTTGGGGTGATTAGCGGTTCCAATAGAGTTTTGTGTAAGGCTTGTTATTAGGACTTGCAAGATTCAAGGTTTTAGCATCCCCCCCACACTTAAATTACACATTGTCCTCAATGTGTCCAAAAAATAAGTTTTTAGGTTGATTGAATGTGTAAAAGTGGGTTAAAAACAAGATTTTATGGTACTGGGTAGCTGAACACGGGGTGGTGTTGGCTGAGCACGGCCCAGTGTCCAGACTGCCAGTACCAAAAGTAAACAGAAGGCTGGGCACGGGGGCGTGTCCAGTGAGCACGGCCCCGTGTCCAGGTACCTGAACTGGGCATTTTCTATAGAACCTTGGGCACGGGGCGTGTTGGGGTGAGCACGGCCCCGTGCTGAACTTGCTGTAATGAAGAAAAATCATCGGGAGGCTCTGTTTTTGTGTATGGGGTGTTGGTTCAAGCTTCCTTTATCATCCTTCACCATCCCGAGTGTGTTTTATTCCTGAAAATTAAAAACTAAACTAGAAAACATAAAGGTTAATCTAAACTAAACTACGGATAGTTCCGCGGAATGCCTCCGTGGTGCGCCACGTTTATAAGGGTCCTTGGCTAGACCCACCTTATCGGGTGGTTCTGGCTCATCTTCAATTAGGGGGTCGTCATTGCCGAATGGATATTTCATTGATCGCTCAAGATCGACACTTCTTTTAAATGCCCCTAATTGAAGAGGTAGATTGTTGAACTTCCGGTTTTTCAAAGCTTCGTGAGTTTTTACAAATGGTCGTCCCAACACTAGAGGAGCCTCATCGAGGATGACAAAATCGGTCTGGATTACCATTTGATTTGTTTGAACCAAGACATCTTCAACTATACCGATTGATTTTATTACTTTCCGATTGGATAGAAAAATGGGTATTTGAAGTGGAGAAAAATCACTAATACTTAATTTTTCGAAAATGTAGTTAGGCATTATGTTAACACAAAGATCTTTATCGATTGTGACATTACTAATAAACGAATTTTGAAAGAAACATGGAACCGGTGTAATGTTAATTTCAAATGGTTCTTCTTTTATTAGTGACGTTTGATCATTAGTTAACTTAACACTTACCGTTTCGTCAATTTTAGTGTTAGTGTTTAATTCTTTTAAAAACTTAGCATGAGTGGGTACTAAACAATGATTTTCGAAAGAAGGTGACAAGAGATTAATTTCTTCAAAATTAGACTCTTCTTGAATTTTAACGTTGTCGGACTCACCTTTTTCGTTGTTTAGCTCATGTGTCGGTTTTTCACTTATTTGTTCTTCCATTTTAACACATTCAGTTATTTCTTCCCTTTTTAATTCTTCTCTTGCGCGGGACTCCTCTTCCCTTGCGCGAGCTTCTTTTATACATCGATCGATAACTCTAATGTGTTCTAATATCCTATCGGTCACTTCGGTTATAGAAAAAGAATCGGTATTTTCTAAGCTTGAATCCGGTTGTTCGACCCTTTGTTCCTCATAATACCCATATGAAGTAGATGGTTCGCACCATTGTTCTTCATTGTAAGCATATGATGGATAAGGTTCGTAGTTTTGTTCTTCATAATACTCATATGAGGTGGGTTGTTCACGCCATGGTTCCTCATAGTAAGTATACGAAGGTGGTGGCTCATATCTTGGTTCCTCAAAGTATGAGTATGAAGGCTCATACCTTGGTTCATCAAAATATGAGTATGAGGGAGGAGGTTCATACCTTTGGTCTTCATAGGATGTGTATGAAGTTGATGGCTCGTACCTGGGCTCCTCATAGTATGTGTATGAGTTGGATGGTTGATATGAGTGATTATTTTGAACCGAGCGTGCATTACGACAATTAGTGCAATAATTACCCCTATAATCATCCTCCTCATAGGTGTAGTTGTAACCTCCTGAGTATTGATCCATAAGAATCACTCAGCAGACCACAACTGAGTCTCGAGATCAGAAAACAAAAATAAAAACGGAAACAGAGGCTGGACACGGCCCCGTGTTCAGGATCTGTATCTGGGCGTTTTAATTAAATTTACTGATTTCGTTGACCACGGGGCGTGTTCAGTGAGCACGGCCCGTGTTCAACCTACTGTAAATGCAAAACTAAACTAAAATACAGAAAAATGTGGGCCCGTTTTGAAAAGGTTTTGAAAAACTGATTAGGCCGTCGATTTTAAACTTTCTCAAAATCCTTGTGTCCCCGGCAACGGCGCCAAAAACTTGATGCGTGCGAAGTGTTATATATATTAGGTGTATATTTTAAGCCCTTTTTAACACTTATTTTAGCCAAGTTTTAAATTTATAAAACACGATATTTCACTAACACTAAACACACATATGGGCAAGTGCACCCATCGTTGAGTGTAATATAGCGTTGGTAAGATACCGAGGTCGTCCAAGGACACAAGAGCTTTTAATACCAGTTTATCCTCAACGTCTAACCAAAATAAAAGTTTAGAAAAATATTTTAAACTAAGAAAAATAAAACTAACTAAAATGCTGAAATAAAAATAAAAATAAAAACAGATAGACAAGATGAATCACTTGGTTCCGACTCGTATCTAGTATAACCTTTGATTATTTCCGCACTTTTGCACATGATTAAGAGATTATCTTAGTTATTGTAGTAGGCCCCTCTTTTGAAGGTGACGTTACCCTCACCCCAGTAGTTTGAGTCAGCAGGGATACAATCCTAAAGGGGTGGATTATTGGAAGATAATGAATTAAGTTATTAATGCAATATTGTGGTAGGCCCCGCTTTTGGCGGTGACGTTACCCTCGGCCAAGTAGTCTGAGTCAGCAGGGATACAGTCCTAAGTAGCCGGGTTATAGTATTAATAGTAGTTAACTTATGAGGGGATCAAAGAGTTTGGACCCCCGCCATCCAATACCGTGAAGTATTGAAGGAGGTCCTACTAAATTTGACCCAGGTCCATTGCAGGACCTCTAAACGCTGAACAATGGCAAGACCTTTACCAAACCGTTCCCTTAACCCCCTACCAGGTAGCCAACATACCTCCATATAGACTGTGGAGATATGAATGGTGAAAATCCTTTATTTTATATAGACAATAAAATAATGCCAAGACACCACGGACAAACGATAAGGAAAGATCACCTTCAACATAAGTAACTAGTTATTAAAGTCATTAATACAAAACCAAATAAAAAGTGCAAAAGATTAGAAATAAAAAGTATTATACTAGACACTTTGTCTTCACCAAGTGATGTAAGAGACTTAGGCAAACATGGCCTTGATTGTCAAGAACTCTTACGATCAATCTTGGATCCCGAGACGACTCACACACTCTATGATGGACAATGGATGATGGTGGTGGATGATGGTGTTGTGATGGTGGTGGGTGGTGGATGAAGTGTGAGAGAGGTGGTGTGCCAAGGGATGGTTTGAGCTTGAGCCAAGCACTCCTATTTATAGCCTGTACAGAAGCCTGGACACGGCCCCGTGTCCGCTGGACACGGCCCCGTGTCCACCCTTTTCTCTTTCTTCATTAATACAGTTTGTCTTTATTAGCTCCACACGCCCCCGTGTCCGCTGGGCACGCCCCCGTGTCCGTCTGACACTCTCTCTCTTCATTAATTGTAATTCGCAATTACAATTAATGCGCCTGCTGTACTTTCGCCACGCCCCCGTGTCCACTGGGCACGGCCCCGTGGTGGGCAATAGAAGCTTCTACAGGTTTGTCTTTAGTGCCAGAGCTGTCCATCCTGAGCACTGCCCCGTGCTGAGCTGGGCACGCCCCGTGTCGGGCTGGTCACGCCCCGTGTCGGGCTGGGCACGCCCCGTGTCGGGCTGGGCACAGCCCCATGCTCAGCTGGGCACAGCCCCATGCTCAGCTTTCTTCTTGTTTTTGCTTTGGGAGTTGTTGTCGAGGGGTCGGCCATGCCACGTTTCTTCCTTTTCTTTGTATTTATGTTGGTTTTGGCTGTATTTTTGTTCCTTTTGTTCGTTTAAGCTCATTTGACCCTGTAAATTCAAAAAGAAGACAAAAACATACTTTTTCCAACATTAGTACTAAAAAAGGGTTAGTTTTATGCCTTATTTGATGTAATTTATATGTTGCATTTTACACACATCATTATGAAATTGTCATTTTAATTTAAGTAGTGGTATAGAGTATTATTAACAAAATAAAACATTTAAAAAATCAAATATACAAAGTTGTTTGCCATAAAGTAGACAGACAAGGGAGTCTCAAAAGATAAAAACAATTAACATTTTATTTACTAATTTACAAAATATTGAAGAAAAGGAAAAGCACATGGAAAGGAAAAACATTTTACTTAGTAATAATGTATAAATCATAATCCAACTCTCATAGGCATAAGCCTTCACCCAGTTTTCAAATCTCGTGCTCTACCGATGATAATTCTCGATATTCATTAGTTTAGGTGGCTTTTAGTGATTTTCGTAAACATTATCATGATTTAAACTCTCGGCAATAACATTTGAAACAGTTTTTGTCCCGGGTGTTGCTTCAATTGTTGTTTCGGACGTGAACCCGTTGTAAAACATGTTGTAGAATTCTTCAGCCATGATTACCTGCAAACACACAATGTCCATCCGTTCAGTTGTGCTTCAATATATAACAACTTTATCTTTTGTTCAGTTCATCACCGGTCTTGTATCATCTGATTAAGCTACGATACGTGATTGACGGAAGTGATAGACATTATGCACTCACAATAATCATCTTTTTAAAAATTCTTTATAATCTTCCATTTATCTAAAAACAAAACCAACATCAACGGCAAACAGATCATATTACCATTGGGGTGATAGAAACACAATAAAATCATTTTTCTCTAATTTAAGTCTCAGTGAATAGATAAAAGATCAAGATATCAATGCAATAGTAGAAATGTTGACTGAAAATATAAAAAGGAAACCTGGAAGAATAATGGTTTATTGGACATGCTTCTTCATTCTGCGGATTCAAATTCCTTGACAAGGCAGAAGAGTTTATAACCCAACAATTGGATTTAAATAACAAAATATGTGACATGTTCAGAGACCTTAACAACAAAAAAAACTCCAATAAAATCGAGTTTAAAAAGACCAGAGTTCGTGAAATCCTAAAAAGTGTTAAATTTTATTATTAATATTCTAGATAGTTGTTAATTTATAAGTTATTTATTTTGTTATTTAATCTACAATAGATTAAAATTTTGTTTTATATATGTAGTTATGAAATTGTCATTTTAATTTAAGTAGTGGTACAGAGTATTATTAACAAAATAAAACATTTAAAAAATCAAATATACAAAGTTGTTTGCCATAAAGTAGACAGACAAGGGAGTCTCAAAAGATAAAAACAATTAACATTTTATTTACTAATTTACAAAATATTGAAGAAAAGGAAAAGCACATGGAAAGGAAAAACATTTTACTTAGTAATAATGTATAAATCATAATCCAACTCTCATAGGCATAAGCCTTCACCCAGTTTTCAAATCTCGTGCTCTACCGATGATAATTCTCGATATTCATTAGTTTAGGTGGCTTTTAGTGATTTTCGTAAACATTATCATGATTTAAACTCTCGGCAATAACATTTGAAACAGTTTTTGTCCCGGGTGTTGCTTCAATTGTTGTTTCGGACGTGAACCCGTTGTAAAACATGTTGTAGAATTCTTCAGCCATGATTACCTGCAAACACACAATGTCCATCCGTTCAGTTGTGCTTCAATATATAACAACTTTGTCTTTTGTTCAGTTCATCACCGGTCTTGTATCATCTGATTAAGCTACAATACGTGATTGACGGAAGTGATAGACATTATGCACTCACAATAATCATCTTTTTAAAAATTTCTTATAATCTTCCATTTATCTAAAAACAAAACCAACATCAATCGCAAACAGATCATATTACCATTGGGGTGATACAAACACAATAAAATCATTTTTCTCTAATTGGAGTCTCAGTGAATAGATAAAAGATCAAGATATCAATGCAATAGTAGAAATGTTGACTGAAAATATAAAAAGGAACCCTGGAAGAATAAAGGTTTATTGGACATGCTTCTTCATTCTGCGGATTCAGATTCCTTGACAAGGCAGAAGAGTTTATAACCCAACAATTGGAGTTAAATAACAAAATATGTGACATGTTCAGAGACCTTAACAACAAAAAAAAACTCCAATAAAGTCGAGTATAAAAAACCAGAGTTCGTGAAATCCTAAAAAGTGTTAAATTTTATTATTAATATTCTAGATAATTGTTAATTTATAAGTTATTTATTTTGTTATTTAATCTACAATAGATTAAAATTTTGTTTTATATATGTAGTTATAAAATTGTCATTTTAATTTAAGTAGTGGTATAGAATTTTATTAACAAAATAAAACATTTGAAAAACCAAATATACAAAGTTGTTTTCCATAAAGTTGACAGACAACGGAGTCTCAAAAGATAAAAACAAATAACAATTTTTATTACTAATTTACAAAATATTGAAGAAAAGGAAAAGCACATGGAAAGGAAAAACATTATACTTAGTAATAATGTATAAATCATAATCCAACTCTCATAGGCATAAGCCTTCACCCAGTTTTCAAATCTCGTGCTCCACTAATGATAATCCTCGATATTCATTAGTTTAGGTGGCTTTTAGTGATTTTCGTAAACATTATCATGATTTAAACTCTCGGAAATAATATTTGAAACAGTTTTTGTCCCGGGTGTTGCTTCAATTGTTGTTTCGGATGTGAACCCGTTGTAAAACTTGTTGTAGAATTTTTCAGCCATGATTACCTGCAAACACACAATGTCCGTCCGTTCAGTTGTGCTTCAATATATAACAACTTTATCTTTTGTTCAGTTCATCACCGGTCTTGTATCATCTGATTAAGCTACGATACGTGATTTACGGAAGTGATAGACATTATGCACTCACAATAATCATCTTTTTAAAAATTCTTTATAATCTTTCATTTATCTAAAAACAAAACCAACATCAATGGCAAACAGATCATATTACCATTGGGGGTGATACAAACACAATAAAATCATTTTTCTCTAATTGGAGTCTTAGTGAATAGATAAAAGATCAAGATATCAATGCAATAGTAGAAATGTTGACTGCAAATATAAAAAGGAAACCTGGAAGAATAATGGTTTATTGGACATGCTTCTTCATTCTGCGGATTCAGATTCCTTGACAAGGCAGAGGAGTTTATAACCCAACAATTGGTGTTAAATAACAAAATATGTGACATGTTCGGAGACCTGAACAACAAAAAAACTCCAATAAAATCGAGTTTAAAAAGAACAGAGTTCGTGAAATCCTAAAAAGTATTAAATTTTATTATTAATATTCTAGATAATTGTTAATTTATAAGTTATTTATTTTGTTATTTAATCTACAATAGATTAAAATTTTGTTTTATATATGTAGTTATGAAATTATCATTTTAATTTAAGTAGTGGTATAGAATATTATTAACAAAATAAAACATTTGAAAAACCAAATATACCAAGTTGTTTGCCATGAAGTTGACAGACAACAACGGAGTCTCAAAAGATAAAAACAAAGAACAATTTTTTTTTACTAATTTATAAAATATTGAAGAAAAGGAAAAGCACATGGAAAGGAAAAACGTTATACTTAGTAATAATTTATTATGTTGACGCATAAACCTTACAAACAGTATTGCTTAATTCATAAATGCATCCTAGTAAACCATACCTAATCTTTTGTGCCAAAATGTTTAAAGTGTTTTATTTCAAATATAATCTATACATATAATAAAAGAAACCAACTTTTGGACACGTGTCATTCATTGAAGGTATCTTTAAATCTATACTTATCTTATATTAATTAAATAAATAATAATCTTATCATATTTTAATAAAATATTATCCTTAAATCTAAATTCTAAGTTTAATATATTTTAAAACAAATACCTCTCTTTTCTACTTATCTTATATTAAATATATAAATAATACTTTAATATTAAATGTTATCCAAATTTATTAAAAGTATAACTTTTTTTATTATTTGGTATACAAAATTATATTTATTCAACTCGTGTAAACCGCGGGGTTTTTAAAAATATAACTTTTTTTATTATTTACTATACAAAGTTACATTTATATAACCCGTGTAATACACGAAGTTTTTAAGGATATAACTTTTTATCATTTGCTATGTAAAATTAGATTTATTCAACACGTGTAATACACGGGGTTTTTAAGGATATATTTTTTTTATTATTTGGTAGATTTTTCAACCCGACTACACACGGGGTTTTTAAAGATACGATATTTTTAGTATTAAATTTACAAAATTACATTTATTTAATCTGTATAATACACATGGTTTTTAAAGATATAACTTTTTTTTAGATCTATTCAACACGTGTAATATACGGGGTTTTTAAGGATGTAATTTTTTATTATTTGGTAGATTTATTCAACCCGATTATACACGGGTTTTTTAAAGATACGACGTTTTTATTATTTAGTATACAAAATTACATTTATTTAATCTGTGTAATACACATGATTTTTAAAAATATAACTTTTTTTTATTATTTGATATATAAAACTATATTTAGTTAACCCATACAATATACAGGGTTCATAAAGATATAATTTTTTATCTATATCTATACTATATAATAAAAGAAATCATTTTTTCGGGACACTTGTCATTCTCCCTTTTAATTGATTAAAATTATTAATAATACTAATAATAATAATAATATTTAATCTAATCTAACACAAATTCTTATTATTAATGATATTTAATCAAATCTAATAAGAATTCATATGAATTCCAAAGTTGATATTAACTTTCAAATAATTATAAAGGGTAAATTACGATTTTGGCCCCTCTGGTTATATCACTTTTACGCTTTTAGCCCAAAAATGAATTTTTTAATATCTGAACCCTCACCGTCTTTTTTTTTCTAACCCTTTTGGCCTCCAACGTCTTTTTTTTCTAACATTTTGGCCCCTAAAAGTAAATGGATGGGGTTAGTGTTAGGGGCTAAAAGTGTTAGAAAAAAAAACGTTGGAGGCTCAGATGTTAAATGATTCCTTTTTGGCTAAAAGGGTAAAAGTGATATAACGACAGGGGCCTTTGTTCATGTGTAGTTTTTCACTTCAAATTATTTATGATTAATGTACTTCTCGTTTATAATATTATTTATTTGATTTTTTATATCATATTATCTTCATTGTTTATATTACCTAACGTGTCATGTAACAACTACATTTTTTTTGTTTCCTTTTACCCAAATTATTATTTTTTTTACAGACACTTACTTTTTATTTGTAACATACAAATTTACTCTTATTCTTTTCGATGATGTAGTTATCTCTAATAAACTTTAAACTTTTACCATAGTATATATAATGCTAGACATAAAATCAAAAAACATTTTGAATGATATCAATAACTTAAGACATAATATAATTATATGTATAATATGCACTTTTTAATGAAATAATACCCAACAAAATTACAAATATAAAATTATTGATTTTACTAACAATAACAAAGTCTTACTTTTTTAAATAATTCAAAAATATATAACTAAAAACATATGCCATTATAATACAGTTAACCGATTTATCATCATACAACCTCCCACGTATTCAATCATGTGATTTTTCAATATTATATTAACTAAATAAATAAAGATTAATATTCATTCTTATCCTACTTTAAATATAAAAAAATCGGTTAGATTTTTTAAATATATTTTTTATTATTTGGTATATAAAATCATATTCAACCCATGTAATACACGGGGGTTTTTTAAAAATATAACTTTTTTATTTATTGGTAAACAATATTACATTTACTAGTATTAAGCCCGTGCGTTGCAGCGGTTGTTGTAAAACAGTGTCAAGTAGTACCAATGCTATACCACTGTTAGCGACCACCAATACCGGAAAAAACTCGTAAAAACAAATTAAATAAAAACGAAAAAAGTAACGCCGAGCGAAAAACAGACGTAAAATCTTTGAATCGCAAACGCTTGTTGCAGAGAAATTAAACTGGAACGTAAAACATAGAAAAAAAATAACTAAGTCAATCCCGGACCCGCGCATTGGTCGAACTTGTTAAACGGAGAAAAATAGATGTGCTGCGACGGACCAGTCAAACGGGAAAAATATACGAAAAAAATGTTGAACCCCACACGCACGTTGCGGTGCATTAACTCACAAAATTTAGAACGAAACGAAAAACTTGAGAAAGATGATAAGTATGGTGGACCAAAATTGAAAATAAAAAAAGAGTTGGGATTAAATTGCAAAAGATGAAAAACTTTGGGTTAAAAGTAAAAAAAAAAGGGTCTAAATTGCAAAATTGAAGTTATTTATTAATGTTAGATAAAGATAATGATAAAAATAAATAATATCTATATATTAGTTATTAATATTAATATTAAAAGAAATTTATTAAATAATTATAAATAAAATTTATGAAATTGAAGGAGAGAATGACATGTGACATTATTTGAAGTTTTTTTATTATAAGTTAGATTCAACACGTGTAGTACATATGGTTTTAAAGATATAATATTTTTATTATTTGATATATAATATTACATTTATTAAACCCGTACAATACATATGGTTCTTATAGATATAACTTTTTTTATTTAATATATAAAATTACATTTCTTCAACCCGTGCAATAAAGGAGGTTTTTCAAAAAATATTTTTTTTATTATTTAGCATATAAAATTTATTTATTCAACCCGTATAATACACGGAGTTATAACCTACTTTATAAATAAAAAAAGTATTGAAAAAGTCTTTCGGGTCAATCTAACAAACTTAGGAAAGTATATCTGCAATTACAATTAGTTTGAAAATGTCACATATAGTATGTGGCACAAAATAAAGTAAAAAAAAACAAATACATATAATAGTTTAATCGGTAGGTAATTTTCATTAGTTTAGTTTTTTAAAAATTTATTTGAACATTCAAAACATATGTATGTAAGAATATATGTTGTACGGGTTGAGTTATAATACAAAAGATTTAAAAATAAGAAGGGTAAGAAGCCACCAGAGAGTGACAAGTGTCCAAGAAGGAATTACATAGAAAAGGGTAATTTTGTCTACAAGAGGAAAGAGAATATGCACATGCAAGTCACATGTTATTTCCCCCCAACTTTTAAACGTCCGTAACTTTTTTATACATCATTTGTTTTAAAAAAAAAAATTATACCATAAAATCGAGCGTTTTTTTATCTTTAATATGAGTACCACATTGTTATATTTTTCAAAAAAAATTCAAAAACCCAGTTGCATATTACACAACAGACATGATGTAAAACACAATGTAAAGTAGATCAAAAACACAATCAATGAAAACAGATAAAGACACAATGGACAACAAACTAAAACACAATGTCCATAACGTATAACACAATGGCGATAACATATAACACAATAAGTATCAGATTAAATAAAAACACAATTGATGACAACAGATAAGACATAATTAATGACAGCAGATAAAAGACACAATGACAAACTAAAAACACAATACACAAGAAACTAAAACACAATGAACAAGATAATAAAAAAATTGAACAAATTATTAAAACACAATGGACAACATATTAAAACACAATGGATAACATATTAAACACAATGACCTGAACTAATAACACAGTTTATAGAAAACCCAGATATAACACAATCTTCATTGTGTCATATATTGTGTTATAGGTTCTTATAAAAACGCAATGGATAGAACCCAAATTAACATTGTGTTATAGATTTTGATAATAACACAATGTATAGAAACTCTACTGACCAAAACCCAGTTAAAAGACAGAATTACCTGAACCTTTAACACAATGCAAAAAAACCCAGTAAAAATGAAATTTTTTATTTTATTTTTATATGATAATATGGTACTCATATTAAAGATAAAAAAAAGCTCGTTATTATGGTGATTTTTTTTAAAATGTCGTATGAAAAAAATTATGGACGTTTTAAATCAATGGGGGTATTGGCATGTGCCTTGCATGTGGAGAGAGAAAATCCATAAATATATGATTCCATTTATGCCCTTCTATTATCTTCTTTTCCCTACAACCAATCTCAACCCTCCAAATCTAAGATCAATGGACTAGAATCCTTCTTACACTTCTTATTTATTTTATCCTTTGTATTTGATCCTAACCCTATGTTGTACAAATCGTATAAAATTATCTTAACTAATATGTGCACATCATAAAAACCAGACTAATATAATTTGTGAAATAAGACTGAGGTAAAAATTATACCTTTCTCATGTATGAGAGGTGTGTTCAGTTACATCCAAACTAACCTGCTAGTTAACATGTCATACATAGAATTTATACATACTATGACTAAAAATCACATTTAAACAATCATGATGGTTAAAACCCTTAACCAAACATGAATAATATAACATTTAAAATCAACAAAAACATTTGTAAACATGAATATACACTCAAAAAACTTACCTCATATTATGCTCATCAGATGTGACTGTCCACCAACAATTCCGTTTTCATATTTGTCAAAATTAATTAAAAAGATATAAAATAAAATATCAAGTTAGGGTTTCCAAAGAGATTGCAAAGGTAAATATGTGACACTTCGGATTTTTCCTTCACGTTCTGCTTTACGTTGTAAATATGCGAGTCGAATGAACGAAATTTATATTTTCTTGAACTAATATATGTGTATATGGGTATAATTGATTATGGGTTACGAAGTTACACGAATATACTTTCTTGGTCGCACATTTTCAATGCTCGCACACCCCTTTGGCCCAACTGATGGACTGCACCCTCGAAATAAGTTAAAGATCGCACTCCCTTCCTGCCTTGGGCTACCCGCACACTCTTTGGACAGGCCCAACACAAGCCCATGGCAAACCCTAGCATGACCGCACATTTCCTTGATGTGTGTGGCATCTTTGGAATACTATAAACTAGGTTAGAACCCCGTGTATTACACGGGTTGAATAAATATAATTTTATATATTAAATAATAAAAAGTTATATCTTTATGAACCCCGTATATTGTATGGGTTAAATAAATGTAATTTTATATATCAAATAATAAAGAATAGTTATATCTTTAAAAACCATGTGTATTACACATATTAAATAAATGTAATTTTGTATACTAAATACTAAAAACGTCGTATCTTTAAAAAACTCATGTATAATCGGGTTGAATAAATCTACCAAATAATAAAAATATTACATTCTTAAAAACCTGAGTAAATTTCAAAGTTCGTCCTTTATGTATGTCTAAAATATCAAAGTATGTCCTTTATCTTTAATATCTTCAAGAAACATCCTTAATGTTTGCAAAACCAATCAAGTTATGTCCTTTACCCTAAACCTTGTTTGTTTTCCCAGTTAAGTCAGGTCACATGTGAAGCACATGAGGGTATATTGGTCATTTTACCCTGTCTTTTGTAATTTACTATAAAATTCCCAAATAAAACAATATATATAAAAAAACATAAACCTAATCTCTTTTATCTCAGTTATCTCTCCAACCAAACCCCCACCCCTACCACCTCTGTGACAGCCACCAAATCTGCCGCCGCAACACCAAACCCCACCCCCACCACCACTGTGACGGCAACCACCAAATCCCTCACAGCAACCACCAAATCCCTCCCCCATTCGAAATCCGTTTGAACAACAATCGGAGCTCTAGACATCGAAGGAGCAGATAGTCGCCTACTGAGGGTCACCGTCATCTCACACTCACCCACCACCTCCATCTGAACCCCAACAACTTCGCAAAAAAAGTCATCAGATCTGAAAAGCGTAAACGTCGGATTCTTCGCAGATCTGAAACCTGATAGTGGTCTCCGACGAAACACCACCGACGGTGGTTCTTCCCTGATCTGAAACGCGGTGGTGGTGGTTAGGTTTGGGTGTTTAAAGGCAGCGTCAGTAACGGCATTTGGTTGTGTGTTAGTTCAAAATCATGTTCTTCAGTCAAAATCATGTTAAAGGGGCCGAAGATTCTGAAAAGAATGGATGGGTCTTATGATCTTATACCCAATTAATGATTTTGACTAATGTTTAAAATCATCGAGAACAGGGTAAAATGGAGCAGTCTTGCTTTGAGGTCCAGCATGATTCGTTAGGGTTCATGTGAAATCGAAAGAGGCGTTGACTGAATTGTTGAATAGTGGGAGAATGAATATATGCAGGTTTTGATTTTGATGATTACATAATAGAAATTGGTTAGTATTGATTGTATTGATTTCAGATTTGGTGATTGAGGATTGTTGTTTGCGACATGGTTACGATGATTTCAGATCTGGTTTTGTGGAGAAGAAAAGTTATTTGATTTCAGATCTGGTTTTGTGGAGAAGATAATTAAGAAGAAAGTACGGTAGATGATGTGCGTTTAACAGGGACTCGTCGGTGGCAGGTGAAGTGGTGGTGGTGGTGGTGGCGTGGCGGTGGTGGTGGCGGCGGCAGGTGGGTTGTGGTTGTGGGGGTAGGTTAATTAGAAAGAGAGAGAGGGAGAAGACATCTGTATATATACACATATAATTCTAATTGTTTTATTTATTGGTTTAATGATTATTTATTATAATATTTAGGATAAAATGACTAAAATACCCTTATGTAGGGTTGACTTAGTCAACTTTAACCATGAAAACTAATTGTGTTATGACTAAAGGACATAACCTGAATGGTTTTTCAAACATCGAGTATGTTTCTTGAAGATATTAAAGATAAAGGACATACTTTGATATTTTAGACATACATAAAGGACGAACTTTGAAATTTACTCTAAAAACCTCGTATGTTACACGTGTTGAATAGATCTATAAAAGAGTTATATCTTTAAAAACCATGTGTATTACACATATTAAATAAATGTAATTTTGTATATTAAAAATACTAAAAATGTCGTATCTTTAAAAACCCGTGTATAGTCGGGTTGAAAAAACTACCAAATAATAAATAAAAAAATTGTATCCTTAAAAACCCGGTGTATTACACGTGTTGAATAAATCTAATTTTACATAGCAAATGATAAAAAGTTATATCTTTAAAAACTTCGTGTATTACACATGTTATATAAATGTAACTTTGTATAGTAAATAATAAAAAAAGTTATATTTTTAAAAACCCCGCGTTTTACACGAGTTGAATAAATATAATTTTGTATACAATTAATAAAAAAAGTTATATTTTTAATAAATTAGGATAACATTTAATATTAATTTATTATTTATATATTTTATATAAGATAAGTAGGAAAGAGATGTATTTGTTTTAAAAATATATTAAATGAACAATTTAGATTTGAGGATAATATTTTATTAAAGTATGATAAGATTTAATATTAATTTATTATTTATATATTTAGTTAATATAAGATAAATATAAACTTGATGATACCTATGAATGACACGTGTCCAAAAATTGGTTTCTTTTATTATAGTTGATAGATACTCATGTGCTGCCACTTGCCAGGGAATGTTTCCCCATCAATCCCTAAAAACATTCCTTCTCTCTCTAAAAACCCTAAAACACACCAAACCTTCTTCTCCTTCTTTGGTTTTTGACGGCAGTTTTTCCCTCTTGAAGATAGCTAGCTATTGAAGCTTTAGAGGCCTTGTTTCATCATCCTTCTTACACTCTCTTATGCCATACATTACCCGGTTAATATATCACTATTAATTGATGATTATACATGATAAAGGTGCAAGCTTGATTGATGATTTGTATATTAAATGATTGTACATGATTGATGATTGTTTAAGTGTTAATATTGATGATTGATTAGGATCAATTAATGATAAAATGAAAAGTGACTGATGATTTTAATGTTCATAATAAGGAGTACAACGATTGATTAGAATGTATTATGATGTGATAAATTCATGATGTTTGATAAAACAGTGATATCTAGTTAATAATACTTCCATTCATAATGTGTGAAAAGCTGAGTTTGTGTGCTCTCACTAGATATCGATGATGGTCATTGTACAGATCTATAAGGTTAGACACATGAGGTTGTAGTATGTAAGCTCGATCTTATGATTATTGGCTGAAAAGAAACATGAAACCATTCTGGGAAATTGTTTGATGGATGAGAAGGATAGTGATGATAATTGCCTGATGAATATGATGATTAGGTCTTAAAGATTGATGCTAAAACATGTATTTGGTTTATTTGAGATGTCACTGTTTGGATAAACTAATAACGGCACAGTCATGGGAGGTACAACTTGAACTGCATATCGTACACTACGACACAACAGGTCCGCACACTGAATGTGCCACGTGTACCGCACGTGTGGCAAGATACAACCCATGATGCACATCGTACAATAATGTAAGCTAAGCTGCACATCGTGGAGACCGTACACTCGCTGTACATGTTGTTAGTGCAAGAGGTACAAAAGGGTTCAGCTGGTCGCACACTACGAAGACCGCACAACCCTTGTACAAATATACAAGCACATAGTACAACAACTGGTTTGCATGACTGCACACCTATATTTGGATTGTACACTCACTACTAGATCATAATACTTTAGGCCACATACTCCCATAATCGGCTGATGTCATAACTGGACCGCACATTCTCTTATTGAACTATATATTATACATTGCTATGGACCGCACAGATAAATCAGGCCGCACACTCGTATTTTGGGCTGCATTCTTATTGGGCAACACACTTAGGCTACTGATATTGGATTATTATGTCACTGTTCTCAGACTTGGGATTTGGGTTATATAAGGTTTGCATGTATAATATGTGATATGTATTACTTATGTGCTACGTGTTAAATTTGTGTATAAGTAATGTTACTTGGGTATGAACCTAATCTCGACTTGGTAACCATAATAGGACATGGTTGACCAAACTTTAAAACAAGTAAACTATCTGCCGAGCAAACCAAGGTGAGTTCACACATACTAAAAGCATTAGTCCCGGGGGACACAGACGAACTACTATCCATGGGAAGGATACTTTTAAACTACTATTCCTGGGGGAATACGGTTGAATACTATTTATAAATCATGACTTAGTAAACTAAACGAAACTCTATCATTAAGTCCCACTTACAATACCGATTAATCGCCGGGGGCGAACGGAATATTAGTTGATAGCGCTATTAGGTTTGACAAACCTCACACCATGACCGGGGGGATCAGGCGTGAACTATTATGCCTTGCAACTTGGTCAATGATGATAGACATTGACTTGGGGAACAAAAACTTGACAGTTACGAGTATTCGGTATCGTGTAGTTTAGTAAGCTTACAGATGGGGTAGCTCCCCATAACATGATTATAAATAACGATTGAACAACTTACATTTTTGGAACTAAAACTGGACAACTCGTGAACTCGCCAACTTTATGTTGATACCTTACTGCATGCTTTACAGGTACTCGGTAATGGATCAGGAGCTTGCAGTTGGGAAGTGTAGTGGTCGCATTAACCCATGTTGGGTTTTCCTTTTAATAATTATGAACTTTAAACTAATGTTTTAAACTATTAAACTTATGCTTCCGTTGTTAACTTTAAGGGTAAATTACACTTTTCGTCTTTTATGTTTGTACCAGATTGCAATGGATGACCTTTAACTTCAATAATTACAGTTACAGTTCTTTTTTGTAAAACTCATTACATCGTACGTCCTTTGGTCCTAACATAGTAAAGATTTTTAGTTAACTCAGACATGTGCCCTGCATATGAGGGTAGATTGGTAATTTTACTCATTTGTTTACAAAATAAAAAAAATACATACTTATATATAAATACAGGTAAATCCCTTTTCACTTCAGCCATCTTTCTCCATCTCTCTTTCTCTCTCCGTCCAATCACCACCACCACAATCAAATATGTCCACCAAGCCCAACCACCACCACCATCGAATCCAGCCACCAGCAAATCCATCTCCACCACCACAACCAAACGTATCCAACCAACCTCCACCACCAGTTGTCGTTTCCAACCACCCCCACCACCGGTCTCCTTATCCAACGAACCCCCAGCCACCACCGTTTGAGCTCCGTTCACCCACCATCAGATGGCGGATGGAAGGCTTTAGTAGGATGGGCACAGGCCACCGTCCATCAGCCCTAAAGTGCCATTAATTTCTTATAAATATTATGTTCTGGCTCAATTCCAAGTAATGTGTCATTGAGTTTTCAGATAAACGGTTTTTTCTTTTTGGCCCAAATTACCAGTAAAGTGCCCACCACCCCACTTCACCTGTCACGGACCCCCGCCCGGTTTTACCTGTTTCCAGGAGCCGCGGGACAGAAATCCGTGGTAATTAATATATTGGCAGCAGAAGTTTAACAGGATCTTTTTTAAAACTTGAAAATGCCCACTTTATTTTTTTTTTTTGAGTTAACTGCCATTTTCGTCCCTGTGGTTTGGTCACTTTGGCCATTTCAGTCCATTTTTCAAAAATGCGTCATTTTCGTCCCCCACGTTCTGGAAAGGTGCCATTTCAGTCCAAAAATCATAACCCAGTTAAGTCAGTTTGGAGTTAATTACTGTTTTCGTCCCTGAGGTTTGTCAAAAATAACGGTTTCAGTCCATTAGTTTAAAAATTGCGATTTCAGTCCATTAGTTTCATTTTGTAACCATTTCAGTCCACCAACTTAACTCCATCCATTTATTTTGTTAACTTTGAGTTAACTAACTAATTCAGGGACGTTTTGCGTCAGTTTTAGAAACACAGGGACTTAAGTGTAAACTCTAAAACATTAAAACAAAAAAAATAGTAAATTCCAAAAAATCAAAAAAATTCCAAAAAACCAAACAAATTCCAAAAAATTCTAAAAAATAATAAAAATTCGAAAAAATCATAATAATTCTAAAAAATGCAAAAAATCCGTTTCGGCGCGAACTGTTTCGAACCGAACCGTTTCGAGCTGAACCGTCCGTACCGTTTCGACCCGAACCGTTTCGAGCTGAACCGTTTCGACGCGAACCGTTTCGACCCGTACCGTTTCGAGCCGAACCGTTTCGACCCGTACCGTTTCGAAGCCGAACCGTTTCGAGCGAACCGTTTCGAACCGAACCGTTTCTGTCACACCCTGGCTTTTGCGGAAGCGTGGGTTTATTTGGTGTGACTTCTTAATACCATAGCAACAATCACAACAATGCTATATGATAAAATACAAGATGTTCATCCATTAATAAAACTGAGAAAATACCACCATAACATTGTTTCAAAACATCGACATTTGAAATAAGTTACAAAACATCAATTATTTAAAACGTGTTTATAAGACACATAAAAGACTTTGGATAAGACGAGATTTAGAGACATATAACCCGTCCAGGAGTAGGTTACACCTCTTAAACTTCACAACTCTTGGATGACATCTAATAACCAACGCAGCTAGAAACATGCACAACCTGTCAGATCCGCTAGTTTCCTGAAATACATGTAGTTTGAAAAATCAACAAAAAGGTTGAGCGAGTTCATGTGTAAGTCTGTATATATAAGTCTTTGTAATATGTCTTGTATGTATAGAAACTCCCTGGTATGTAGCAATTAAGGAAAAAAATAAGTCACCAATGGGTTGCAAAGCCAAAGGTAAGTGTGATAAGGTGCGGAAAACTCAAACCTAGCATATTTGTACCGGGCTTCCGGCTGGAAGACATAGTCACCTCTATGGGTCGCCCCGACCTCATGGGTGTGGGCTCGCTACACCCAAATAGATCTATCACTCATGTCCCTCGGTCCTACGACGAGGATTAATGGCCTTAAGTATGGTGCCCACCTTTCACAGTCTAGTAGTAAACCCTCCTTAAGCTAACCATACCATGTATAAAATGTCTGTAATAGTTGTAACATACTTGGTACTCGTTCTCACCAAGAGTACTTCTTGTATTCTTTTGTATTCTCAAATTGTATCATACTTGGTACTCGTTCTCACCAAGAGTGTTTCTTGTTATTACACCTTTGTAAACATTGTAATATTTGTAACATGTATTCCACCCCCGAAGTATAAAACTGAAAATAGTTAAAAGAAAAGGGGGACATGAACTCACCTTGATTTTGAGTAAGTCCAAATAAATATGCTAATGTGAGAGTTCTTGGGAATAATATTCCACGTCACTCTAATTGTTTGAACATGCAATAATATGGAATATGTATCAATAATAATGTCTAATCGAATGATCGGAGATTCTAAATCTCTAGGATCGCTAGTGTTTTGTCTAAAAAAATAATGTGATAATTATATAACTAATTATCAAAAATAATTAATTTAAACCAGAATAATTAAAATAACATTTTTAATTATTCGAACTTGAATATTACCGAATTAAAATAATTATTATGGCCTTGGAATCATTTTAAATAAATAAAATGAATTAAAATGATAAGATAACAATAAATAAATTTATATAAGTTTAATTATCTAAATAATTAAACATAATAAAAACTCAGATTCTAAATTTATATAAATTCAAACTAATGCATCTTTTGTCATAAGAATAATTTTGGATCAAAATTATATAGTTATATAATTTAATTACATTAAATTAAACTATATAAATAAGTATAATTGAACTAATTGGACAAATAAAAACTAACCGGTATTAATTAAAACGAAGAACCAACTAGAATTCTGGCGACTTTGAAACTTCCGGCGAGTTGCAGGTTTTTAATCCGACGATTTCGGGT
The DNA here is from genome assembly GCA_030545235.1 of Helianthus tuberosus. Classification (NCBI taxonomy): domain Eukaryota; kingdom Viridiplantae; phylum Streptophyta; class Magnoliopsida; order Asterales; family Asteraceae; genus Helianthus; species Helianthus tuberosus. The sequence goes on along the minus strand of CM060386.1, from coordinate 48,042,681 downwards.
GTTTAAGTGTTTGTAAATGGTATATGAAAGTTTGTAAGAATTTAGGGGGTTTAAATAACCCATCAATTTGACATAATTTCAACAAAAATTGGCGAATTATCGATCCACTTTAAAATAAAAAAAAACATTCCGTGCGTTAAAGTCAAAAATATCGAGTTAAGGTCCTAATTATCCTACTATTTTGTTGAAAAATTCTACCAGCTTTAAACCGAGTTATATATTGTCAATTAAAACACACAAAGTTTATATTATTTTAAACATATGTTTGTCTCCACCCTCTCCCTCTCGATTTTATATATACAACCAAACACACACCAAACAAACGTTTTTAATATTTAATGTCATATTTAATATTTAATGTCCCTTTCAATATGCAATTCAGAATTACGATTGAATTGCAAGTTACGCTTCTGGCCCCTGAAACATATGGGAAATAACATTCGTCCTTTTGTTTTTGGAAAATGTCACAAATGGTCCCTGGTTTATTTAGTTAGATATACTAACTGGGTTAGTTCTCGAAGAAAGAATTTCTATACAAAGTTTAACTTGGTTAGGAAAAATAGGTTTTTAAATGGCAGAATAAATCCCTGAAGTTTATGTTTCAAGAATGACCAAATGAACCTCGAACTTTTAAAACAAAATAAACCATATTTATTTCCTTTTAAATATAGTTTGTCAATATAAATAAGCTAGGATCAAATTAAATATAGTTTCTAGTAAAAATTTGGTATTCCGGGTAATGCCATTGTCATTATATTTCCGAGTTATCCGCTAACTGTGCTTTGTGTTTTGTGCATCAAGTTTATCACTAAAGCTTGTGTGTAATAAATGGAGTGACAGTATGAATGTGATGCATATGTATGTATCTATGATGCAGAACTCATAAAGCAGTTTAATTCAACAGTCGTAGTCAAGCACAGTCATTAAGCACATAATTTAATATTAATTAATTGTATGGATACCTGTAATTTTGAGGGTTGTCACATTCTCCCCCTGTTATAGAAATTTCGTCCCGAAATTTTAGTTCTGCTACTAGATGCAGGGGTCTTGGGGAATAAATGTGGGTATTTTTCCTTCATACCGTCCTCACTCTCCCACGTGAATTCCGGGCCGTGTCGTGCATTCCATTGAACTTTAACGAGCCTGACACTACTCCTGCGTGTCTTGTTAGTCTTCCAATCAGTAACCTCAACGGGTTCTTCAGTAAAGTGGAGCGTGTCGTCGATATGAACTTCGTCAGCAGGAATGATTACTGTATCTTGTGTTGGGCTCCTTCTCAAATTTGACACATGAAATGTATCGTGAACACCATAGAGTTCAGCAGGTAGTTCCAACTTGTAAGCTACGAGGCCAATCCTTTTCAGGACTCTAAATGGCCCGATGTATCTGGGGTTCAACTTACCACGCTTCCCAAAGCGTGCTACACCCTTCCAGGGTGAAACCTTTAACAAAACCATATCCCCAACTTGAAATTCCAAATGTTTCCGGTTTGGATCTGCATAGGCTTTCTGTCTTTCGCGAGCCGCTTCGATACGTTTTCGAATCTGCGCAATCTTGTCTGTCGTCTCTTGGACGATTTCAGGACCAACGAGTTGTCTATCACCTGCATCAGCCCAGCATAGTGGTGATAGACACTTGCGTCCGTAAAGAGCTTCAAATGGCGCGGCTCCAATACTTGTGTGGTAGCTGTTGTTGTACGAAAACTCGACCAGAGGTAAATGATTATCCCAGCTACCACCTAGGTCCATTACACATGCTCTCAGCATATCTTCCAATGTCTGAATAGTTCTCTCACTTTGGCCATTAGTTTGTGGGTGAAACGCGGTACTCAGATTTAACTGCGAACCAAATGCTTCTTGGAAGGATTGCCAAATCCTTGATACAAATCTCCCATCCCTATCAGAGATGATCGAGAGAGGCACTCCATGTCGTGCAACAATCTCTCTCAGATATATCTCAGCAAGTTTACTCGTGTTGTCTTTTTCCTTAATTGGCAGAAAGTGTGCAGATTTTGTCAGACGGTCTACGATCACCCAAATCGTATCGTGACCTCTGGGAGTCCTTGGCAACTTTGTTACAAAATCCATGGATATCTGTTCCCACTTCCACTGTGGTATTTTAGGTTGTTGCAAGAGACCTGAAGGTTTCTGGTATTCGGCCTTCACCTTGGCGCAAGTTAAACATTTGCCAACATACACCGCAACATCGCCTTTCATTCTTGGCCACCAATAGAAATTCTTAAGATCTTGGTACATCTTATCCGATCCTGGATGAATCGAGTACCGAGATTTGTGAGCTTCATCAAAGATAACATTTCTCAGGCCACCAAACAAGGGAACCCAAATTCGTTTCATGACGCACAAAGTCCCTTCCCCGTTTGGTACCAATTGTTTCTCCATTCCACGGAGATACTCATTCTCAATATACTTTTCCTTGAGTGCTTCTCTCTGCGCGGCACGAATGCGCAATGAGAGGTCCGTTTGTATGATCATTTCCAAAGCCCTAACCCTTAAGGGCTTGATCCTTTCCTTCCGACTTAGAGCATCAGCGACCACATTCGCCTTCCCTGGGTGATACTTGATTTCACAGTCATAATCATCTAACAGCTCTACCCAGCGTCTTTGCCTCATGTTAAGCTCTTTCTGATCGAATATGTGCTGCAGGCTCTTGTGATCAGTGTAGATAGTACATCGAGTACCATATAAATAATGTCGCCATATCTTCAAAGCAAACACCACCGCGCCTAATTCCAAATCATGCGTGGTGTAATTTTTCTCGTGGATCTTCAATTGGCGAGAAGCATATGCTATAACCTTCTGACGTTGCATAAGCACACATCCCAAACCTTGACGCGAAGCATCACAATATACCACGAAATCGTCAGTGCCTTCGGGTAGAGATAAGATCGGCGCGTCACAAAGCTTGTTTTTCAACAACTGAAAAGCCTCTTCTTGCTTATCTCTCCAATCAAACTTCTTGTCTTTCTGAGTGAGAGAGGTCAAAGGTTGAGCGATTTTCGAAAAATCCTCAATGAACCTACGATAATAACCAGCCAAACCTAGGAATTGTCGAATTTCAGTTGGTGTCTTCGGAGTCTCCCAATTCTTGATTGCTTCAATCTTTGTCGGATCCACATGAATTCCATTTCCGTTGACTACATGACCAAGAAACTGGACTTCGCGTAACCAGAACTCGCACTTCGAGAACTTTGCATACAACTTCTCCTTTTTAAGCAGCTCTAGAATAGCTCTTAAATGTTGCTCATGCTCTCCTTTTGTCTTTGAATAGATCAAAATGTCGTCAATGAACACAATCACAAACTTATCGAGGTAAGGTTTGCAGACTCTGTTCATTAAATCCATGAATACTGCTGGCGCGTTTGTTAAACAAAACGACATAACCAGGAACTCGTAATGTCCATATCGAGTTCTAAAGGCCGTCTTTGGTATACTTTCTTCTTGTATCCTTAACTGGTGATAACCTGATCGTAGATCGATCTTGGAGTAAAAGCTTGAACCTTGTAATTGATCGAACAGGTCATCGATCCTTGGCAAAGGATATCTGTTCTTGATTGTCAACTTATTCAGCTCCCGGTAGTCTATACACATGCGAAAACTACCATCCTTCTTCTTTACGAACAAAATTGGAGCTCCCCAAGGCGAGAAACTTGGTCTGATAAATCCCTTGTCTAACAACTCCTGGAGCTGCGTTGACAGCTCCTGCATCTCTGAAGGTGCAAGTCGATAAGGTGCCTTAGCTACAGGCGCGGCGCCTGGAACTAAGTCAATATGAAACTCGACTTGTCTTTGTGATGGAAATCCTGGCAAGTCTTCTGGAAAGACTTCAGGATACTCCTTAACGACTGGGATGTCTTCAAGTTTTGGCTCAGCGGCTTCCTTATCTACGATGTGTGCCAGGAAAGCAACACATCCCTTCTTCAAACATTTTCGAGCCTTCAAACAACTAATGATCCTTAGGGGCGTATCGCGCTTCTCTCCGTGTACTACGATCGTTTCTCCATCTGCCATTTGGATGCGAATGATCTTCTCGTGACATATAATCTCGGCTCTGTTGCTTGACAACCAATCCATCCCTACTACCACATCGAAGCTTCCCAACTCGACTGGCAGTAGGTCTAATGTAAACTCGTGTTCTCCCAGCTCTATCACACATCCTCTGATGACTTCATTTGTTTCTACTAGCTTTCCATTAGCCAGTTCAATTGAGTACGGGATGTCTAACTTATTAGCAGTTAATCTAAGCATTTTCTTAAACTCTAGCGATACAAAACTATAATCGGCACCAGTGTCAAATAGTACAGATGCAAAGTGTTGATTTATAGGAAACGTACCAGTAACAACATTAGGATCTTCGCGAGCTTCCCTCGCTCCAATATGGAAAACTCTTCCTGGTGCCTGGTTAAGCTTTGGGCATTCTCGCCTGAAGTGCCCGACGTCCCCACAGTTAAAGCATCCCGGTCCTCGACCATTTCCGTTCCCATTACCATTACCAGCTCGATTATTGCCTGTTCCCTGGTTACCAGCTTGATTCCCACGGTTTCCTCGATTTCCATTTCCGCCATTTCCTCCCTGTTGGCGGTTTCCATTCCCATATCTATATCCTTGCTGACCACCACTACCAGCACCATTACTAGCCCAGCAGGTTTCTTTTGTGTGGCCATTCTTCCCACATGACTCACATTTTCTGAGTCGGCATGGTCCGAGGTGATGATATTGGCATACATCACACTTGGGAAAAGTGCCCATGTATCCCTTCCCTCTTGCTTCAGCACCAGTTTTAGCTTCCTCTGGTGGGTTCCAGTTCTTCTTCCTTGCGCTGTCGGTACTCTTTTTAAAATTGGAGAATTTCCTTTTGTTTTCTCCTGAGGACTCCTCGTGAATTTCTTTCTTCTTGGGGTCAGAGTTTGGAAACTTGTTTAGACGGATAGCTTCCTCAGTAAGTGCCACACTGAGATCGATGGCTTCAGTAATCGTTGCAGGCTTGGACGTGGTTACCATGCTCATGATCTGGGGTGCTAATCCCCAGATGAAGCGCTCAACACGTTTAAATTCTGGCATGACCATGTATGGCACTACATGGGACAAATCATGAAACCTTTGAACATATTCTGCAATCTTAGGACCTTCCATTTTTAGGTGCCAGAACTCAGTTTCTAGCTTCTGTATTTCAGCACGCGAGCAGTACTTTTTCCTCATTAACTCTTTTAACTCAGCCCAGGTTAATGCATAAGCAGTGTCTTCTCCTAAAGTTTGCACTTGCAGATTCCACCACGATAGGGCACCATCCAGAAACAGCCCTGAAATGTAAGTGACTTGTTGATCGGGAGCGCATTTGCTCATTCTCAGAACCGAATCTGTCTTTTCAGCCCACCTAACAAACGCAACAGCACCTCCAGTGTCATTGAAATTTACTGGCTTGCAGTCAAGGAATTGTTTGTAGGTGCACCCCTGGGGTGGATTGTTGTTGCCATTGTTGTTCGAATTGTTCCCGCTAGTTCCTCCTTGGGAGGCCGCATATTGTGCTATGGCTGCGGTAATTATCCCTTGGAGTTCTGCCTGGTTCGTAGGCATGCCTGGGTCGCGTCACGGAGGCATCTTCTAAAAGAAAGATCATATTGGTCCGTTCATAATAAGTATTGTAAGTAAGTAATATGCGTATGTAATAATATACTAACTCATAACATCCCATGTCATAACAAAATAAATAGTTCAACAACGCATGTAAGTCACAATCAATGTAAGCAAGTAATCATACTAGTCCTCCCCAGACTATCCCACCCAGTCTCCTAGACTGAACTCCTTAGTTTCTCAAACTAACTCCCTGGCCTCTAAGACCAAACCTTCCCAGTCTCTAAGACTAACTCCCTGGCCTCTAAGTCCAAAACCTTTCCAATCTCTAAGATTGAACCCCTCAGTCTCTAAGACTGAATCTCCCCAGCCTTTAAAACTTGATGTGTAGGAAGCGGTATGTTAAAAACTTGTAAAATGGTTAAATAAAAACCAATTCAAAAACTAAACTTTCTGGACATGCTTTGGCCTAATAGGTATCAGTACTCTTGCCGATAGGTCCCCAGGTAGGCAACGGGTCCTTTTATTTGGATTTATACGAATGCCAGCCTAGACAGGAGTTCTCAGTTAACGATACTTAACCCTTCCAGTTACTACATGTCCGACACGAAAAATACGTGTTTTTAAAAGAAACGTTTGTACCCTGGATCTGAAAACTTGTGTATGCAATGTAAAAAATGTTTTCGTGAGAGCCCTGATGATCATAGTCTAGACTCGAGAAAGAATCCTAGTTCGCTATGATCGAGGCTCTGATACCAAGCTGTCACACCCTGGCTTTTGCGGAAGCGTGGGTTTATTTGGTGTGACTTCTTAATACCATAGCAACAATCACAACAATGCTATATGATAAAATACAAGATGTTCATCCATTAATAAAACTGAGAAAATACCACCATAACATTGTTTCAAAACATCGACATTTGAAATAAGTTACAAAACATCAATTATTTAAAACATGTTTATAAGACACATAAAAGACTTTGGATAAGACGAGATTTAGAGACATATAACCCGTCCAGGAGTAGGTTACACCTCTTAAACTTCACAACTCTTGGATGACATCTAATAACCAACACAGCTAGAAACATGCACAACCTGTCAGATCCGCTAGTTTCCTGAAATACATGTAGTTTGAAAAATCAACAAAAAGGTTGAGCGAGTTCATGTGTAAGTCTGTATATATAAGTCTTTGTAATATGTCTTGTATGTATAGAAACTCCCTGGTATGTAGCAATTAAGGAAAAAAATAAGTCACCAATGGGTTGCAAAGCCAAAGGTAAGTGTGATAAGGTGCGGAAAACTCAAACCTAGCATATTTGTACCGGGCTTCCGGCTGGAAGACATAGTCACCTCTATGGGTCGCCCCGACCTCATGGGTGTGGGCTCGCTACACCCAAATAGATCTATCACTCATGTCCCTCGGTCCTACGACGAGGATTAATGGCCTTAAGTATGGTGCCCACCTTTCACAGTCTAGTAGTAAACCCTCCTTAAGCTAACCATACCATGTATAAAATGTCTGTAATAGTTGTAACATACTTGGTACTCGTTCTCACCAAGAGTGCTTCTTGTATTCTTTTGTATTCTCAAATTGTATCATACTTGGTACTCGTTCTCACCAAGAGTGTTTCTTGTTATTACACCTTTGTAAACATTGTAATATTTGTAACATGTATTCCACCCCCGAAGTATAAAACTGAAAATAGTTAAAAGAAAAGGGGGACATGAACTCACCTTGATTTTGAGTAAGTCCAAATAAATATGCTAATGTGAGAGTTCTTGGGAATAATATTCCACGTCACTCTAATTGTTTGAACATGCAATAATATGGAATATGTATCAATAATAATGTCTAATCGAATGATCGGAGATTCTAAATCTCTAGGATCGCTAGTGTTTTGTCTAAAAAAATAATGTGATAATTATATAACTAATTATCAAAAATAATTAATTTAAACCAGAATAATTAAAATAACATTTTTAATTATTCGAACTTGAATATTACTGAATTAAAATAATTATTATGGCCTTGGAATCATTTTAAATAAATAAAATGAATTAAAATGATAAGATAACAATAAATAAATTTATATAAGTTTAATTATCTAAATAATTAAACATAATAAAAACTCAGATTCTAAATTTATATAAATTCAAAATAATGCATCTTTTGTCATAAGAATAATTTTGGATCAAAATTATATAGTTATATAATTTAATTACATTAAATTAAACTATATAAATAAGTATAATTGAACTAATTGGACAAATAAAAACTAACCGGTATTAATTAAAACGAAGAACCAACTAGAATTCTGGCGACTTTGAAACTTCCGGCGAGTTGCAGGTTTTTAATCCGACGATTTCGGGTGTTTAAGTGTTTGTAAATGGTATATGAAAGTTTGTAAGAATTTAGGGGGTTTAAATAACCCATCAATTTGACATAATTTCAACAAAAATTGGCGAATTATCGATCCACTTTAAAATAAAAAAAAACATTACGTGCGTTAAAGTCAAAAATATCGAGTTAAGGTCCTAATTATCCTACTATTTTGTTGAAAAATTCTACCAGCTTTAAACCGAGTTATATATTGTCAATTAAAACACACAAAGTTTATATTATTTTAAACATATGTTTGTCTCCACCCTCTCCCTCTCGATTTTATATATACAACCAAACACACACCAAACAAACGTTTTTAATATTTAATGTCATATTTAATATTTAATGTCCCTTTCAATATGCAATTCAGAATTACGATTGAATTGCAAGTTACGCTTCTGGCCCCTGAAACATATGGGAAATAACATTCGTCCTTTTGTTTTTGGAAAATGTCACAAATGGTCCCTGGTTTATTCAGTTAGATATACTAACTGGGTTAGTTCTCAAAGAAAGAATTTCTATACAAAGTTTAACTTGGTTAGGAAAAATAGGTTTTTAAATGGCAGAATAAATCCCTGAAGTTTATGTTTCAAGAATGACCAAATGAACCTCGAACTTTTAAAACAAAATAAACCATATTTATTTCCTTTTAAATATAGTTTGTCAATATAAATAAGCTAGGATCAAATTAAATATAGTTTCTAGTAAAAATTTGGTATTCCGGGTAATGCCATTGTCATTATATTTCCGAGTTATCCGCTAACTGTGCTTTGTGTTTTGTGCATCAAGTTTATCACTAAAGCTTGTGTTTAATAAATGGAGTGACAGTATGAATGTGATGCATATGTATGTATCTATGATGCAGAACTCATAAAGCAGTTTAATTCAACAGTCGTAGTCAAGCACAGTCATTAAGCACATAATTTAATATTAATTAATTGTATGGATACCTGTAATTTTGAGGGTTGTCACAGTTTCGACCCGTACCGTTTCGAAGCCGTACCGTTTCAAGCCGTACCGTTTCGAACCGAACCGTGCCGTTTCGAACCGAACCCTTTCGAGCTAAACCGTTTCGAACCGAACCGTGCCGTATCGAACCGAACCGTTTCGAGCTGAACCGTTTCGAACCGAACCGTTTCGAGCTGTACCGTTTCGAACCGTACCGTTTCGATGCGAACCGTTTCGAACCGAACCCTTTGGAATTTGTTTGGTTTTTTGGAATTTTTATGATTTTTTAGAATTTTTTGGAATTTGTTTGGTTTTTTGGATTTTTTTTGATTTTTTGGAATTCACTATTTTTTTTGTTTTAATGTTTTAGAGTTTACACTTAAGTCCCTGTGTTTCTAAAACTGACGCAAACCGTCCCTGAATTAGTTAGTTAACTCAAAGTTAACAAAATAAATGGATGGAGTTAAGTTAGTGGACTGAAATGGTTACGAAAATGAAACTAATGGACTGAAATCGCAATTTTTAAACTAATGGACTGAAACCGTTATTTTTGACAAACCTCAGGGACGAAAACAGTAATTAACTCGTCAGTTTGTAAATAAGGACTGATTGTGTAAATTTGAAAAATGGACTGAAATGGCAGTTAACACCACCACCACTAGCCCTGCCACCACCACCACTCCGCTGCCACCACCACCACCACCACCGCCACCACCGCCACCACAGCCACCACCGCCACCACCGCCACCACAGCCACCACCGCCACCACAGGAACCATGCGTATACTTTACTCTAAAACTTAAGTAATGAATAGAAAGATTTAGCAGGTTTAGTGTATTAAAATGACTTTGACCCGTTTGATTTTGAGCGGTTTTCTTTTAAATAGAACTTCTGATCAGGTTATAGATAGTATTTCAATATGTAGTTTTCAAGTCAAATGGGTAATTTGTGTCTGGGCTGGTTGGTGTAAAGTATGATTACAAAAATAATATTATTCCCGCAGTCTCATTTTTAAATAAAACGATTTAGTAGGTTTTATGCATTAGTAATACACTTTCGGTCGACATTCTACCAGCTTGACACATTTGTTCCGTTTTCTTTTAAATAGAATGCCTTTCGACCCGTTTGAAACATGTTTAGCTGCTTTTATGTTTCAGAATAAATTTTTTTGCCCATTTATAAGTAAATCAATCAAAATCACCAAAGATTATTTAAAAAGAAAATGGTTTTGTGTGCAGCTATTGGGGCTGGACATCTGTGCGGACACGATGGTTGGAGATCAAATGATAAGGGGAATATCTGGGGGACAAAAGAAACGTGTGATGACGGGTGAAATGATAGTGGGGCCATCAAAGGTTCTTCTTATGGACGAGATATCAACAGGGTTGGATAGTTCTACTACTTATCAGATTGTGAATTCACTTAAACAATTTCTTCACATTCTCGAGGGTACTGCTGTCATTTCACTCCTGCAGCCCGCACCAGAAACATATGATTTGTTTGATGACATTATACTCTTGACTGACGGCAAGATCGTTTATCAAGGTGCACGTGAAAATGTTCTCGAGTTCTTTGAATCAATGGGATTCAAATGCCCAGAGAGAAAAGGTGTTGCTGATTTCTTGCAAGAAGTAAGCATTATGTCTAACTTACGGTAAGTCACGCAACTTTGTTTTATGTAAAGGTGGCAAGATTAGGGAGTTGAATAATGGGTTAAACGCGCTGGGGATACCGCCACCACCGCCACCACAGCCACCACAGCCAATCCATCCATCATTGTTCATCAACAGTCACCGTTCATCATCGTCATCATCTCCGTCAACGATCACAACGATGATGAACGGTGACTGTTGATGAACAATGATGGATGGATTGGCTGTGGTGGTTGTGGTGGCGGTGGTGGTGGCAGCGGAGTGGTGGTGGTGGCAGTGGCTGTGGTGGCGGTGGTGGTCGTGGTGGCGGTGGTGGCTGTGGTGGCGGTGGTGGCAGCGGAGTGGTGGTGGTGGCAGCGGAGTGGTGGTGGTGGCAGGGCTAGTGGTGGTGGTGTTAACTGCCATTTCAGTCCATTTTTCAAATTTACACAATCAGTCCTTTATGTTACAAATTTACACAATCAGTCCTTATTTACAAACTGACTTAACTGGGTTATGATTTTTGGACTGAAATGGCACCTTTCCAGAACGTGGGGGACGAAAATGGCGCATTTTTGAAAAATGGACTGAAATGGCCAAAGTGACCAAACCACAGGGACGAAAATGGCAGTTAACTCTTTTTTTTTATTTCACAATTTGGGGATAACACCCATAATTTACAATAAAGGTGATTTCACTGGAAATCCCTGTTTTTACAAAAAACATTTTTCTTTATTTTATTGAGCCACTTCCTCAAGCTTGTAGTGCTACACGGTACTTTTCCTGGATCACAGCAGATCACCTGAAACATGTTTTAAAAAGGTTTTATCAGCAGGGAAATACTGGCGAGTCACTCAAGTTGCACAAAACGACACATTGTTATAATATACAGTATTAAGGGTGATTACATTGTTTCTATCAACCAATTACCCCAAATCGGTATTTGTCACTCGACTGTATCTGTGACTATGGTCAGATCACCCATTGGCTAACTCGTTGTCCAATGGTGACGGGAATAAGTAATGTATACAAAAACCCACATACCGGCAGTAATTGAATATTACAAAGACTTAATCTCTGTAATTATAACTTTGAAACAAATAGAATTTTAAGAAACCAATTTGATAAAAAGAGAATGACTCACATTGTAGATTTAAACGGGCAGAGTTTAGCCTACTGATTTTAGCCTGGTTAACCTAAGATAATAACAATGCACACGAAACAAGGTCAGTAACTTAATACAACTTTTACGACAACTCACGAGATCGAAACCCTCACGATGAATGACAAAGTATAGCCCAATTAAGGGCAGCACTTTGTAGGATCGTTGATCGACCATAATGAGTCGTTCAGAAGAGTTTTTGCTCAATACGAGAGGCGGAAACAAACGTATTGAGGTAATTCAGCTTGCAATTCACTTTAAACTGTCTTTTGATTGATATAACAAAGATTTACAGCGAGTAGACACTTCGGCAGCAGTTCGACTCTGAAACCGGAAAGTTACAAATGAGATGGCACATCAAGTATTTATAGGCATGACTATTTCGCACGAAACTATTCATGCGAAATCAACTTCACACGAAATGGCTATTTCGTGCGAAATAACCAGTTGATTTCGTGCGAAATGACAGTTTGTCATTTCGTGCGAAATACCCCTACAATACATATTTCTCATATTCTCGAATAACGTGCCCTGATCTATCTAAACACAAATAAGACTCGATATAAGACGAAGTCGATAGACATATGCACCAACACACTTAAACATCCATCGGACTGGTCTCCATCGATCGGACATTAAATCGTAGCAGTGATCGAGTTATTACCATGTTGTCGCGGTAGCGTTGTGTGTGTGTTTTGAAGTAAACAGACGATATCTTAACGTAGAAAACGAGTTTTTACGTCGAACCAACACCAAACTTCAAGTGCCACACCCCTCTATTTATACTGAAAACTGGGCTCCCTCGCGTGGCGCGAGGGCACCCCCTCTAGCATAGGGTTGCCTCGTGTATTTGTAGCTTAGCTGAGTCGACGATTCGATAAAATTCGATTTCTATGGAAAACTGTAAGGATAATATCAATTTGGGAATACCCCCCCCCCCCCCCTTGAGTTTTAAGGGCCCTGATCCTGATTCCAACTGTTTTGAAAATTTTAGGGGTCATGCAGTATTACTTGGGGATCTTAATTAGGGTTTCCTATTGGATAAAATAAAATAAGAAATAATAGTTTTGGTGAGAGTTGTTACATTCTCCCCACCTTAATAAAAATCTCATCCTCGAGATTTACTGGAATAAGTGAGGATATTTCCGCTTCATTTCCGATTCCAGCTCCCAAGTGTACTCTGGTCCTCTCTTAGAATCCCACTTAACTTTGACCAGCACTAGTCGTTTGTGCCTGAGAAACTTGACCTTTCTGTCTTCTATCTGCAGTGGCTTCTCAACAAATTTTAACTTTTCATTTACCTCTACATCTTGAAGAGGTACTACCAGGGATTCGGCAGATAGACATTTCTTGAGATTGGATACATGAAATACGTCATGTACCCCAGCTAATTCTTCTGGTAGTTGTAAGCGATAAGCAACTGGTCCTATTCGTTGGACTATTGGGAATGGTCCTACGTACCTTGGACTTAGTTTTCCCTTCTTACCGAACCGGACTACTCCTTTCCAAGGAGAAACTTTCAAGAGTACCTTATCTCCGACTTGAAATTCCAGTGGCTTGCATCGATTGTCTGCATAACTCTTCTGGCGATCTCGAGTCGTTTTCAGTCTTTCCTTGATTTGAGTGATCTTATCGGTGGTTTCTTGTATAATCTCGGGACCTGATAATTGGCTTTCTCCTATTTCTGCCCAACAAACTGGAGTTCTGCACTTTCGTCCATACAGTGCTTCGAATAGGGCAGCTTCAATACTTGAATGGTAGCTATTGTTATAGGAGAATTCAATTAAGGGTAGGTGGTCATCCCAGTTTCCACCAAAATCTATCACACATGCTCTGAGCATGTCTTCCAGGGTTTTGGATTGTCCTTTCACTTTGTCCATCTGTTTGAGGATGATATGCAGTGCTCAAGTTCAGTTTAGTCCCCATGGCTTCTTGGAAACTTGTCCAGAAATGCGAAGTGAAACGACTATCTCTATCTGATATAATGGAGAGTGGGACTCCATGTAAGGATACTACTTCGTCTACGTATAACTTGGCTAATCTTTCCAGACTAAAGGTTTCTTTCATGGGTAGGAAATGAGCTGATTTGGTTAATCGATCCACAATTACCCAAATTGCGTCGTTACCTTTTCTGGTTTTGGGCAACTTAGTAACAAAATCCATGGTTATTAGTTCCCACTTCCAAACAGACATTTCTAATTGTTGGAGTAACCCTGAAGGTTTCTGGTGTTCTGCCTTAACTTGTGAACAAGTAAGACACTTAGAAACATATCTAGCTATGTCCTTTTTCATTCCTATCCACCAGAAGTTATTCCTTAAATCTTGGTACATTTTATTGTTACCAGGATGCATGGTATACCTAAATTTATGGGCTTCCTCTAAAATCTTATTTCTTAAATCTCCTTGCTTAGGTACCCAAATTCTTCTTTTATGGAATCTCCAAATTCCATCAGCTCCTTGCTCTAATTCCTTTATTTTTCCTTTCATTCCTTCAGCATCATCCTTGATTGCTGTGGCTTGCACATTTTTCAGTTGTTCCATTAAGTCTAATTGTAAACTTAATCTAAGAGCACGAACTCGCTTTTGCTTTTCGTGATACTTACGACTTAAGGCATCTGCAACTACGTTTGCTTTTCCTTCGTGATATTGAATATCACAGTCGTAGTCACTTAGAATTTCCATCCATCTTCTTTGCCTCATGTTCAATTCTTTTTGCCCAAATATGTATCTTAAACTCTTATGATATGTATAGACAGTAAACTTACTTCCATACAGATAGTGTCTCCAAATCTTAAGGGCAAAAATTATCGACCCTAATTCTAAGTCATGTGTCGTATAATTTTCTTCGTGCTTTTTCAATTGCCTTGAGGCATACACAATTACCTTTTTGCGTTGCATTAGCACACATCCTAATCCTAACTTAGAAGCATCACAATAAACTTCAAAATCTTCTGTTCCTTCTGGTAAGGCTAGAATTGGGGTGTTGGTTAACCTTTGCTTTAAAATCCTAAAAGTTTCTTCTTGCTTAGGTTCCCATTCAAACTTAACTGTTTTACAGGTTAGCTTAGTTAATGGCACAGCTATCTTAGAAAAATCCTTAATAAAGCGCCTATAATATCCAGCTAAGCCTAGAAAACTTCTAACTTCTGTAGCTGATTGCGGGACCTTCCATTTAGTGATCGCTTCTATCTTGGAGGGATCTACATGAATGCCTTCGTGATTTACCATGTGTCCTAAAAATTGCACCTCTTGTAGCCAAAATTCACACTTCGAGAATTTGGCGTAAAGCTTTTCCTTTCTTAACAAAGTTAAGAGTGCATGCAGGTGCTCACAATGCTCATCTTGACTTTTGGAATAAATAAGTATATCATCAATGAAGAAAATTACAAATTTATCCAAATATGGTTTACAAATTCTATTCATTATGTCCATAAATGTTGCAGGAGCATTTGTAAGTCCAAAGGGCATGACTGTAAACTCATAGTGACCATATCTAGTTCTGAAAGCAGTTTTAGGTATGTCTTCTTCTTGTACCTTCAACTGATGATATCCGGAGCGTAAATCTATCTTAGAAAAATATCGAGCTCCTTGTAGTTGATCGAAAAGATCATCAATCCTAAGTAATGGGTATCGATTCTTGATCGTAACCTTATTCAATTCCCTATAATCGATACATATTCGTATCGAACCATCTTTCTCTTTACAAACAACACTGGTGCTCCCCAAGGGGATGAACTAGGTTGTATGAATCCTTTACTGAGCAATTCATCTAATTGCTTTTTCAGTTCTAACATTTCAGTGGGTGCTAATCGGTAAGGTTCTTTAGCTACGGATGTAGTTCCAGGAAGGAATTAGATGAATTCTAAATTCTACCTCCCTATCTGGTGGTAATCCTGGTAGTTTTTATCACAAAGGGTTCGAGCATGGTTGGCTACTAACCAATCCATTCCTAATACGACATCGAATCCAGCTAAATTCATGGGGTAAAGGTTTGCAATAAATTTCTGATTTTCTATTCTTGCTTCTTGCAAGATTTCAGAAATCCTAACAGTTTCTCCATTTGCTGTCTCTACTAGACATTCTTTATACTTTTGGTAGTATTCCAACTTTAAAGAATTATTATTGTTCCTCTTATCGTACTAATTATGAAAGTGGTGATTTAAACAAAATGATGTTTGTCATCTGATTATAAATATATACGAGAGATTCCTGATTAACTCTAAAATTATAATTGACACATCTGTCTGTGATTTATCCCTAATTGTCAATCATTATGATCTTTGGATTTCCTCATAGATATACATATCTATACAATATATTTCACATACTGTAATATACATACCCTTCATAAGGTCAAATGTATTTAACAGATTCATATTTCTAAAAACAGATCAAGTCATGGTATTATTTAGGGATTTTCATTATCATAACATATACCTCATCTCACCCGGTCTCGCCGGAGAGGTACCCTCATCTCACTTGGACAAGCTGGAGAGTCTACTACACGATACCCAGTCTTGCCGGAGAGATAATTATTATTGTAATTCCCTTAAATAGGATTTTCTCAAATCATGATTTTAAAAGTGCATGGCTTACATCAAGATACAAGGAAATTAGTATTCTCGTGATGGATCATATTCTAGAATCGAGTAATACTAATAAACAAGATATAACAGTGGCCAAGTGTTATTGCTTATTTATCATATTCGCACTTTTCTAGTTATTATCCTCATGTCATACCAATATCCATAACAAATTATCTATTTAATTAATTAGCTTATTTTAAAGCTTATACTAAGGTATTAAGAATTTCTTGTACTACTAAGTATTAGATTTTAGGTTTCCATTATTATCATTTATTCTGGTTTCTCCTGGTTCACTTCGTTGTTTCATTTAATTATTACAGAATAATATCTAATACAATTATTTAAGTATTATTATACAAACAAATTAATTAAAACGGTTAACATAACGACTTTTATATATATGTATCTATTACAAACTACAACTGGAATTCAAATTATACTAGTAGTTGTGCATCCATAATTTATTTTAATTTATCTAAGAATATTATGCTTAATATGCTTCTATGTAAGGTTTATTCTATCTCCTTCCTCTACTAATTTGTTATCTAATGGGCGAAGTTTCTTTAATGTTTCTAGCTCATAGGTGGCATGGGTGCTAGTACTGGTTTGGCGGTTCAACTATAAGTTAGCATTTACTGTTGTAGTGTCTAACATGTAGAGATTTACCCATTGTTCATTTAATTCATCTTCCCATGGTGGGTCATTACCTGTTTCCTGAGTTTCCTTATTAATTTTCACTCCTTTTTGTTGTGACTTCTTTATTTTCTCTTGACTTTTTCTAATAATCCAACTTCTTTTCTTAGGGGTAAGTGGTTTCTCAGACTGTGCCTTACGAATAAATATTCCTTCCTCAGTATCTGCTGAGTATCCTGAGGAAGTTGGTTGAAATGAGGTTCCCTTATCTTTTGATGAGCTATCTAATTGACGATAGATGTCCGAAATTCTTTGCTTACCCATACTGTAGATTAACAAATAGTCAAATAACACAAAAACACATAATCACATAAGTTATTTCCTAACACGGAATTTAAAACTTAAGTGTTAGCAGAATGGATATTGATATTCTGAAGAGCTTCAGAAAACTCATTAATGCTGTTAGCATATATGAAGAAACACACAAAATTCTAAGTTTAAAATTTTATAAACCCATTTTCACATAATCACATAATGGCAATCAGAAAAATTAAGTATTTCTAAATACTTAATTGGCTTAAATCAGTGGCTCTGATACCACATTTTTCTGTCAAGGCCCCCGGCCCGGTTTTACCCGTTCCAGGAGCCGCGGGACAGAAATCCGTGGTAATTAATATGTTGGCAGCGGAAGTTTAACAGGATCTTTTTAAAACTTGAAAATGCCCACTTGATTTTTTTTTTATTTCACAATTTGGGGATAACACCCATAATTTACAATAAAGGTGATTTCACTGGAAATCCCTGTTTTTACAAAAAAAAACATGTTTCTTTATTTTATTGAGCCACTTCCTCAAGCTTGTAGTGCTACACGGCACTTTTCCTGGATTACAGCAGATCACCTGAAACATGTTTTAAAAAGGTTTTTATCAGCAGAGAAATACTGGCGAGTCACTCAAGTTGCACAAAACGACACATTGTTATAATATACAGTATTAAGGGTGATTACATTGTTTCTATCAACCAATTACCCCAAATCGGTATTTGTCACTCGACTGTATCTGTGACTATGGTCAGATCACCCGTTGGCTAACTCGTTGTCCAATGGTGACGGGAATAAGTAATGTATACAAAACCCCACATTCCGGCAGTAATTGAAGATTACAAAGACTTAATCCCTGTAATTATAACTTTGAAACAAATAGAGTTTTAAGAAACCAATTTGATAAAAAGAGAATGACTCACATTGTAGATTTAAATGGGCAGAGTTTAGCCTACTGATTTTAACCTGGTTAACCTAAGATAATAACAATGCACACGAAACTAGGTCAGTAACTTAATACAACTTTTACGACAACTCACGAGATCGAAACCCTCACGACGAATGACAAAGTATAGCCCAATTAAGGGCAACACTTAAACATCCATCGGACTGGTCTCCATCGATCGAACATTAAATCGTAGCAGTGATCGAGTTATTACCCTGTTGTCGCGGCAGCGTTTCGTGCTGTGTGTGTGTTTGTGTGTGTTTTGAAGTAAACAGACGATATCTTAACGTAGAAAACGAGTTTTTACGTCGAACCAACGCCAAACTTCAAGTGCCACACCCCTCTATTTATACTGAAAACTAGGCTCCCTCGCGTGGCGCGAGGGCCTGTCGCGTGGCGTGAGGGCACCCCCTCTAGCATAGGGTTGCCTCGTGTATTTGTAGCTTAGCTGAGTCAACGATTCGATAAAATTCGATTTCTACGGAAAACTGTAAGGATAATATCAATTTGGGAATACCCCCCCTTGAGTTTTAAGGGCCCTGGTCCTGATTCCAACTGTTCTGAAATTTTTAGGGCTCATGCAGTATTACTTGGGGATCTTAATTAGGGTTTCCTATTGGATAAAATAAAATAAGAAATAATAGTTTTGGTGAGAGTTGTTACATTACCTCCATTTCAAATGTACCTGTTTTTTCTTTCAAAGAGTATACATTTTGGAATTGGGTTTTGAACGGGATTTTTGGTACTCCATAAAATATTTTTTAAACAGTTACATTCGGATTGTGAAAATATTTTTATATTATTATCTATTTATTTAAATATTCAGTAAAATATGTTTTTTATCATCTTGTCTGCCTCAGTTTTAGCCAAACCGTATTGTGCACCCCGTACCAAAAAAAAATTGTATTCGCCACTGGATCCACCTGAGAGGCCAACGGAGTATGTGTGATGTGGCTCGTTTGGATCCAGCGTGATTTTGACAGATATTATTTTTTAGATCTAGATCTTACCAATATTTGTAATCAAAATGAAAGAAGCTTGAAAAGAGCCATTGATATTGAGAGTTGCAGGCTGTGATATAATTAAGGAAGTAATTTGTAAGGGACAAGAGGAAGGAGGTGGGGATTATCGTTTTGTAGAAGTAGAATGTTGTTTTGGTTGGAAATTGTTAAAGTTGGGATGAACAAGAACAATGTGCAGATACATCTTTACAGAGATGGGGCATGTTCCTTTGATAATGGGTATATGGAGATCTAATCCACACCAAACACGGGGGTAAAACAAGAGAGAGAGAGAGAGAGAGTAAGCTTTTAGAATGAGAGAGATTATATTTGTTTTCAACAGATTTTAAATGTTATATTCTTTTATTATTTATTAGATACTATAGGTAATTAAGTAAAAAGACTAAACTGCCCTTATATAAATAAATTTAACTTTAAATTTTATTATGCTTAATACTAAAGGACGTAGAGTGTAATGAGTTTTACAAATAAAGGATTGTGACTGTAATTATTGAAGTTAAAGGTCATCCATTGCAATCTGGTACAAACATAAAGGACGAAAGTGTAATTTACCCTAACTGTAATTACTGCTTTTAAACTGTGAAGGTTGGACTTTGGTTACTAATCGTATTTGTTGTGATGAAAACTGTTTTATTATCATGTTGTTCAATATGATTGGTGGTTGGATCCTGGTCAGTCACACGCCTCGCGGTAGTACCCCGCATGTGGAAATTGAAGGTGTGACAAAATATGTTAAATAAAAACATTCACAAAACTAACCTCTTATATTTCTTCAAACTGAAAATAGTTTCGGAATCAACAGTCTACGAAAGAGATTCAAGTCATACCATGCATGACTTGTTCTGTCACACCCCAACCAATGGTGGAAACATTGGAGGGAGACGAAACTAGATTGCTCGAGACTTCATAACATGCTAATGTGACATTATTTAAATAAAGCATATTTTATTTCATTCTGAATAGAAATATATTGTCATGGAAATCAAAATACAACATGTTTGTCACAAAAACATAACGATACAGATGGCAATACATAACAATAAAAATTGGGTGCTTTTCTAGCTCACCCTAAGTAGCTTTCTTGCATATCATCATCAATTTCCTGCAACGTGTATTAAAATAAAATCAACACAAAGGTCGACGAGTATATAAGTTCGATTACATAGCATATATATAAAAGATTGTCTCAAATCCAACATGGCATTTTATATACTAAGTTAAATTACATACTCGCATGCACAACCTAAGTGTTAAACCAAAGATTCCACGACCGTAATATTGTCAACAAGTGAACAAGACCGTCAACAATTGAATACTTAACATAGACCACGAAAACAGACTGTGCGCTACTCCTATAGCGCAATACATGTTAAGGTAGGCTAGCGAAGTTAATGACAAGTAGTTTGCATGTGTGAATGATTGAATATCTAGCATGAATAACCTAAACATAACAAATAGCATGTTTGATGGATTGAGTGAATTCATAAGTTTGATTGTGTGCATAAGTGAATTTGTTTTTGTTATACATGTTACACCCAAAAGTAATTAAAGCGAAAAAAAAGGGAATCGAGTATACTCACAGTTTGCGTAGGAGTTTCCACGTAAGTGAGTTGATGCGAATGAGAGTTTGGGAACCGCCGAGTTATCCTACAAGGATAAACAAGGCGTATAAGTATGATGGATTAGATTAGGAATTTGTATGCGAATTATGACTAAGTATGAAAGTACATAAAACTTATCTTGTTAAAATACTCAATTTGGACACCGTGTGTATGGGTATTTTATGGGCACTATTTCACCCATTGGAAATCCAAGTATGAGGAATCTCAATCCAAGATAATATCTACCATAATACATAATATTCAACCATGAGTTTGGTTGATATTAAGATTCGGTTTTTGTTTAAATATGTATATCATAAATATGTAGTATATAATATTGTCATATATGTTTTACGGTACCATGTAATGGTCATGCAAAGAGGTAGGATGAATTTCATCCATTTAACCTCATTATATGGATTCACTAAAGCACAAATTCATCAACTTAGTTGATGAATTCGGTTGGTCAAGAATACGTAAGTATGTAAAAGCATCTAAAATTACTAAGTAGCCAAACAAGAATAACCCGGACGTGCGCATACCCAACATGGCAAATGTTAGAGACGAGGTGGGGTTGGCTTATTTGTAAAGTTAGGGAACCGACATGATGACGTCTTTTGCCACCGTAGGCCACCATTGGTAACATATCAATTCAATCAAAATATACAAACTAGTTTCATTAACAATTGCAGGTTTAATTTCAGTAACGTGTTTTTAATCGGTCATACTCAGGCCATCAAGTTGGGACCAGAGCATGCTATTGAATAAACTAAACGGAGTCCCAGAGCCGGTTCTAAAAATTCCCGTGTCTTATATGGACCGAAAAAAGGCCACCGACGAGCATATAGACCACTGCCGGTCACCATTTGTAACATACCAATTCAATCAGAAATCCATATACAAACTCGTTTCATTATTAATTACATGTTTGATTTTAGTGCCGCGTGTTTAATCGATCATACTGGGGCAATCAATCATGTACGTATGTATTTGGGACATAAAAGCAAACACACAACATATTATGTTATAGTCTTATTTATATAGCTGTGGATTACAATGACTATGTATAATTGTGTGTCTGATAGTGATTTGTTGTATATATACACTAGGTTATCACCCGCGAACTTCGCGGGTCGGAAAAATTAATATACATTATCACAAAATGTACAAATAATATAAATACCAATAAAGTGACATATATTTATTACATAAATTACTTATTGACAAAGTGAAAATATAGTTAAAATGCATAGAAGGATAAAACATTATTTTTTTTTTTTACTTTTATTAAGGATTAAGGTGCCCCCGACAAACAACATTTACTGTTTCTCTAACCCATGTAGAACTTCTGGCTACGGCCATCACTTAGATCTGCAAAATAAAAGACAAACATTAAATAACATCACAAAGTAACTAACCTCCCGATGAAGATATGTTCGTAATCCAATCTAAACCTTAAACCTAAACAATACAAAAGTTTAAAGATACTAACAACATTTAGTTAGTTGACTACACAACTCCCTACACCACATAAGTCATCATTACGCCTTGTAATTAAAAAATAAGGTTTCTATATCTAAATATCATTTATTATACACAAATTCTTTCAAATTAATAACATTTGTGTTAGATTAGCAGCTTATCCAAATCATTGTAGCAATTAAAAAGAACTATTGTTTATCATAAAAAAAAAAATATTGTAAAAGTAAGTGTGTAGATTAAAGGTTTAAATGCATCTCCTCTGCAATTACTAAAGATCATTATGTTTGACAGAACACAAACATATACAAAATATGCAAGGTACCTAGACGAAGGTTGGTTTAGTGGCTCTTGTTGAACCTTAGACCATTGCCTCACATGGGTCAAACGGGTATCCATTTTTCCCATTTTTCAGTACCGGTATCGGTATTTACAGGCAAAACACCGGTAAATACCGCTACCATACCGGTACCGAACGGGTACCATGCTCATCCCTAATTTAGTGTCTGCATCTCTAAGTGATCTTACTCTTGGAAGAGCAATTAATGTTTTTACGTCTATCCATTATCTCCAAATCAGTTAAGCTTTATTAACAATAAAGCCACCCACGATCACTTGCATCCTGAAAAGGAGTGAAAAAATAAAGCATGCTTCTAAATATATCAAAAATCAATAAACATCCATCTTTATATCTTCGAAATTTTGAAAAAAGAATCTAAATTGCAGCACCATATCATTTATCATTTTCAGGATACCAATTTAGTAGTTAAAATGTGAATAAAAACTAAGTGGAAATATTGCATTGTTTTCTTCTTTATTATTTAGCACCCAAAATGGGAAGATAAGAACACAAAAGCAGCTGCTCCTATAACATTAGCATCACACCAAAAAAAACATATAATAAATTTCACCATTACACATGAAAGCTAAAAAATTTAAAATACCACATGAACATACCCGTGCCTAGCCAAATACAATTATGGCAATAAAACCCATAAAATCTACAACAATAAGCAATCCAGAAACCCTCGGTGTAACCACGCACCCTCTCTTCATTCCAGCCTAACAAATTAATCTCCTTAATCTACTTCAAATTTAGTATAACTCTATAAAATATATGCTTTCATCAAATATAAAAGCAGGCAGTCAGTTAGTAACACATACCCGATGCCGAATCAAAACTCACGAAGCCGAAACTGCACCATCATGTCCATCGATCTGATCATCAACTACTTTAGCAAGCTTCTTTTTAAACTTCTCAATCGCGTTCGCCACTTCCGCAGACATATACTCCCTATCATGCTGAGCCAAAACCTCACTTGCCAAAAAATAACAATCGACACTCCTCACCTTACCTGACAGTACTCTTTTTCGGTCACCTCACTCTTATTTCTCCGTAATCAGCTTCACGAAACCTTCAACCATAACATAATGACCTAAAAATGTTGCAGTATTTATTATTAAGCGTCCATTTAAGTTGAAACTATATGTATATGTTTAAATCTATGTCAAAAAAATATGCTTAGCCATATATGTTTAGCAAGATTTGCTTTTTTCTAATACGAATACCTTTTAGAGGCTTGCCTAATAATCAAGGCTGCTGATTATCCTAAATATGATTGAAAACCTGTGAAGAGTTTTGGATTGAAAACCACCAAATCCAATTTGAAAAAAATAAGTTTGATTAAAAATTAAAATTAAAATTAACTCAAAAATCAAATGAGTTTAATTATATTAAAACTAATTAATTAATAAGAGAATTTCTTCATTCTTATTCATGCAAATAGATAAAGTTTCGAGTCATGGAACTAAAAAAGGATTTACAATTCACCTTTAAGTGCTAATACTGTATATTTCAAAGGGTTCAAAAGGATTTATGCATTTGGTTATATTTCAAAGGGTTTTCACCCGTTCGACCCATCCCATTTAGCACGTTTCCTTTAGTTATAAATAATTTAGCTCAACTCATTTGACCCAATGAGATAGAGCATAACATAAACCGACCCATTTGTATATAAACGGGTCAAGATTGCCAAAATTAAAAAAAAAAAAAAAAAAAACTAAACAACCAGCAAATACCAGACCCTTGTATTCTATACCTGATGATGATATTTAGCAGCTGATTCAAGAGAAATTAACTATTCGCAAACCTGGTAATTGAATCATTGGAATATTGAGTTTTCTCACAAATCGTTGGATAATTCAAACAAAACTTCAGTCCATATCATATACAGAAACCTATATGCAATATTTACTTATTTAAATAAGTAAAATCACCGATCGCGAGAATGATTTTGCAAAAGGCAAACGTCTGTAATAGCGTGCCACAGAAATTGGTTTCCCACAACTATAATCAACTAAACAAAAGTCAAGAATACTGTTGATTGATGAAAAAATACACTTCATTACCATATTATTAAGATATTAAACACACTATTCATTCCATAAATTAAAAACTACAAATAAAAAAAATAGTATGGTTCAGGAACAATCAATCATTAACCGAAGAAGTTTTTAACAAATTTTTCGATCACACTCTAGTAATTGATTAAAATTAAACTTCATTACCATAAACTTTAGATATTAAACACATAACTCATTCAAGAAATTAAAGAAAATAAAAAAGTTCCCAATATAGTTAAAAAATAATCAGTCATTTGCAGACACAATACTATTTTAGTTTACCAATTTCTTCAGTCACATTCAGTTAATTGATTAAAAATTCAACTTCATTACCATAAAAACTTGTGTACCTACTTGTAGAAGTCATGTGGAAGACCAGCGAGTATTTCGACACCGTCACTGGCGTTCGTCTCACATCCACAGTCAACCAACATCTCAATAGCCTGTAAAACAAATTTCACCATTTCAACATCCAATTGCACTTTAAAACAAATCACAAAAGCAAACATAAATTCAACTCGGAGTAACGAAATAAACCTGATCTGATTCACGAAACCTGATCTTGATGCAATTTACCATCTTTAACAAAAAGAAAGCCATCAAAGCATTTCGTCAAACACCTTACATGCGCAATTTTAAAAGCAACAAATGAGTTATGCGAAGAGAAAATAAGGTATTAAAACACCTAAACAGTAACAGTGGCAACCAAAGATGAAGACAGCCGTCTTCAGGAGCCGAAGCATTTCGACTCAATTGATGGTATCACACAATCACAGAACATAACATGACGTGATAAAACATAATAAATCCTACCATTACGCACCAATATATATACAGTTAGGGTTTAGGATAAGAACAAAATACGTACAAACAAAAATATGTTTAGGGTTTCTGATAGTAACAAAAAAATCCCCAAAATAAGGGGGAAATCAGAAACAAATCGATGTATACAGAATCCTGGAAACACACGGCAACAAAGATTGCATATACGAAAACCACATCCATAAAAGAAAAGCAAAGATTGCATATACGAAAATCATACCCATCGATGTATATGGAATCACAACAACACACGGCTGATGTGAAATATTTGAAGACCTATCAAGTTCGGATAATAAAGGCACAAAATTAGGGCATATAATCTGCAAATCTGCAAAGATATCAATGATCGATTTCATGATGGAAACTTTTGCCGATTGAGAGAAAGGAGTAACTTGAATCAAAGAAGATGGATTGGATCATATGGAAGATCGATTTCACAGAAACATCTAGAGGGATTTAGGGTTTCAGAGATTTTTGGTAGGATGAATTGTGTGTGTTTTGAGAAGTGTGATTGTGAAGCTTTAGGGTTTGTCAACATATATGATCCATTTGACATCGGGTCGCCCCATTGTAAAAACGGATCCCGCGTCCAACTAAGGTTTTTGTTTGTGTTTTGATAAATTTGGTTTGTGTATAGAGAATGAGATGAATTCCCTCCTAAAATCACACTCAATTTGACCATAGCATGCCACATCATCAAAATGGCTTCACCATTCAATGACACATAGCCCACATCATCTCATTTATTAATATATATAGATGTATGCTTGTGTAACACTTGTTGTACTTGACTATCGCTGTATAAGATAGGTTACATCCCAAATTTAACTATGTAGTTAATGACTTTAATTAGCTAAAAATAGTAGATTTTATATGTATATTTTTATACTTTCTATGTATAAATACAACAAACAAAACCAACATAAATCCCATCAAACACTGTATTGATTATAGTATAATCCAAAGTATATCAAGTCTTATAATTACAAGCATATCAAATCGTATAACTCCAAGTATATAATCATACAATTCCAAGTATATCAAATCAAACATTAAAAATCGTATAATATATACCAGCCAAACCCAAGTATATCAAATCGTATAATTCGAAGTATATTAAATCAAACATTAAAAATCGTATATTATATACCACCCAAACGTCACTAGTTGAAACCCAATCCAGTTAAACCCCATGAGGAAGCACCAAAATTAGCACAAGCGACAGAGGTGCAAGAATGACTGAGATGATTGAAACACTTTTGAGGATGATGTAGAATAGTTTCTTAATCACATTTTCTGAGCAACCTCTCATATAAAATGAAAGGATTGAAATTGGTATTGCGAATGCGTATGCAACAAGCGATGTCTTGAATAAGTAACCGTGAGTTTCAAATGGGGATTGTGTGTTTTGAAATTTGATTTGAACGAGTGATGCCAACGCCGGATACATGACGACAATAGATCCAGTATATAAAAGAAAGTATATTCTTTCAAGCATCTGAACCCTGAAACATAATATAAAATCAAAATAAATGTTAATAAAACATAAAATTATAACTCTCTTAGGTTACTATACATAGTGTTTTTAGCGTATGAAGCATGTAGGGCTGCAAACGAACCGAATGAACACGAATAAGGTCATGTTCGTGTTCGTTTGTTAAGGATATACATGTGTTCACGAACGCTTACCGAACGTGATTTTATGTTCGTTTTCGTTCATTAAGGAAATGAACTTGTCCGTGTTCGATTGTTAATTTCAAGTACCGAACACAAACGGACATTCTTGAACGCACTCGAACAAAAATGGGCATTCATGAACACACACAAACACAAACAAGTGTTTATGAAGATAAACGAACACAAACGAACATTATATATATATATATATATATATATTATAAATAATTATAATAAAGGAATAAAATAAATAAAAATAAAGGAATATCTATCAATATATATATATATATATTATTTGGGTAATAAAATATAAAATAAATAAATAAATATATATTATTAATTATTAATATATATAGAAATTTTAAAACCCCAAACACAAACGTATACGAACAAACACGTTACCGAACGTTCACGTACATAAATGAACGAATAAGACTTTGCTCATGTCCGTTCATTTATTAAACTAATGAACACAAATGAACTTCCCGCCGAATGATTCTGAATTTTTCACTGAAAGTTTAGTTCGTTTACATCCCTAGAAGCATGTGTGGAAAGTTACCAACATATGACACATGTTTTTAGCGATGCATGCATCAATATAAAATCACATCGTAATTACTTACAATGTTATGCAACGTGTGTGCATACATGCAACATCATATATATAGTTGACTGCACACAATATATATATATATATATTTAAAAGCCAACCATGAATGCTTATTTCTTTTTTACCCTTTAACTGTTTATTATTTACACTTTGATTTTTTTTCAAATTTTATATATACACACACGCGCACATGTGTATATATAAATACACATACACATATAGATGCATGGGTGAAGTTTTTAAGGGGCGAGAGGGGGCGGCCGACTCTCCGAACTTTTCGCTCAGTAGTGGAGAGTATGTAGTTTTCGTATAGAAATTTTTGGGTATATACGTTTTCGACCGCCCGGGTTTATAGAAAATTTTAGGTCCGGTGACTTCCGCCCTCTTGTCAGAAATATCAAGTTTCGCTACTGTATAGATGGGATTTATACATAGGGGAAATATCATTTAAGAAGAAAATTAATGTGAGAAGAAAAAAATGTATAATGGTAAAACATTAATAGTTTATAACTACTACCATTAATTGTTTTCTCTCTTATTAATTAGACAAAAACACTTTATTCTACACATTTTAAAATTTATAGTACACATATAAAAAATTGTCATTCACCATAAATTGTTGTCTTGAAAGATATTTTAAAAGTGAGTCACAACTTAATTTAGTTAATTAATTATAAAGAATAGTATAAATTAATTAAAATTATAAATTTTCCTACATGCCTTTACAATAACATTAAATACATATATTAAATTGAATATTTCTATTGATTTAAAACTTTTTTTAAAATTCTCATTTTGAACCCTCCACTTTTTAATTTTTCTTTTCTCATTTTAAACCCTCCACTTTATGCATAAACAAATTATTATAAGAACACGCAAAACAAAATTAACCGTTGTTAATTTGTTTCAATTCTTAAAATACTTACAACGTTTGTTGTTTCTCACAATGAATGTATTTATAGATTTCTCGAAAGTGTTTATATTTCGCTTAATGAAATATTTGTTGCAAAAAGTTTTGAAATGTTTTTTTTCAAACAAACAATTTAATAGTTAATGTTTGTCTATTTAGAAAACAGTTTCAAAAAAGGTACAGAAAAGTTTCTAAAAAGAATATAAAAACACCTTTTTGATCATGGTATTTTATAAATGGTTTTTAAAAATTACATTTGACTATTGTCTGTTATAATTTTGTTTTTTGTACAATATGATTGGGATTTCAGATGATATACCCTCCCCATCTTTTCTGTCTATAATTTGCATTTGATCACTTTCTTATTTACTCTTCTTCTACAGGCTAAGTTAGACAATACCACATCCTCCACTGTGTTTGTGTCTTGGAAGCCTCAGCAGCATGTCGGAAACTGTCATCCACAAGTGTTTCAAATAAAGATAATTGTGAGTAGATGAACTAAAACCAAATTTGGAGGATTGAACTGTAAAGAAGGCAGACCGACCCCAAAGGTGAAAGTGAAATGGCCGATATAAAGAAAAATGAGATTACCTCACTGATGGCTCCAGATGGGATCCATTTGGAATGGTAATAACAATCTCATCTCTGCCGGATGCCGGAAGATCTTGATGGTTCTCCATCAAACGAAATCGGTAAATGGAAGAAGGAGTGGAGGAGACCTTGTCTTATACTTTAAAGAGTATACTTGTCTAGATTGTCCATCTGTATTTATAATATAGCAAGTGGTACGTACTCCGTAGCAAGTGGTACGTACTCCGTAAGTTGTGATATTTTTTTTATATATTTAACGATTGACCTTTTTTTAACAGAATAGATTCGACTAGTCAATGATTTTGGTGAACATAAGTATCATTTAAAACAGAGATGAGACAAAAATAGAATTATAATTTTCGATTCAAAAAGTAATAATAATGGTGGTACGTGTAGAAAATAACTTATTAATTTGCTAAAAAAGAAGGGAACATGTTGGAAGATGCTTACACACTAAACTGTCAGGAAATGTGGTTGATAATTGATATTCTCTAAAGAAAGAATCAAGTAAAGTGTGTTTGACCAGAACACAATGTATGCACGTAAAGATGAAGAGAAAGTTAATTAACAGAAAAGTGTAGGTCAGGTTCATGTAGAAAGATGGAGCATAAAACATCAATGATTTCGTTTTAACTGAGCATAAAACGAATCATATGCTTTTTAACTTTTCATGTAATTAACAGAAAAGTGTCGTCGAAGATTCATGTAGAAAGATGGAGCATAAAACATCAATGATTTCGTTTTAACTGAGCATAAAACGAATCATATGCTTTTTTAACTTTTCATGTAATTAACAGAAAAGTGTCGTCGAAGATTCATTTGTTCTTCATCACGAATCATATGATTTTCTTAATCTTATACATCAATGATTGATTTCGTTTTAACTGAGCATAAAACTACATAATTAAATAATTTCCTTATAATTTAACTAACCATAGTTTAAACAGTGTAACCCCCAAATACGAAATGTATATGTACTATCATGTTTCCATATGGATGTATACGGTGGATACCATAAAGTACGTCAAGCTGTATATGGCTTTAAAGACCGGTAGACATCATCAAAAGTCATCAACCAACGTTGATGCATTCACTACTAGAAAACTAGGTTTTTCCGACAACAATTTTGGTCGCAAACCAGTCACAATTGCCCTGTTGCGACCGTTTCCCGACCGGAACTGCAATCGGAAAAACACCCGTCGCAATTGCTCTACTCCGACTAACTTGCGACCGCTGCTATCTTTTGCGACCCAGGTTTTGCGACTTTAATAATGGTCACAAATATTGCGACTGCTCTTGGTTTTGTGGGACTTTGGTTGCGACGGTCTTGATGCGACCGTATTCCGACCGCATGCCTTTTACAAATTGCGATCGTTTTCCGACTGCATGCCTTTTACAAATTGCGACCGTTTTGTAACTGCTTGCCTTTTGAAAAATTGCGACCGTTTTTGCGGTCGCAATTTTTATTAATCATAGCCATTTTCTATTTTAACCCTGCATGTTATATCAGTTTTAAAATTTACATATTATCAAATTTTCACAATTATAAAACATTCCACTTAAAACATCAAATACCAAAGTTATCATAAAAAATACATATTCAAAACAAAGTTGTTATACGTTTTGAAACCCAAGTCAATGATTATGCGTTTTGAAACCTAGCCTCTTTTATTACTTCAATGTTTGCCATTCTTTCATTCATAGCCTCTTTCTCCGCCTTATCTTTCTCCACCACCAATCCCGCAATAATATCGTTCAACCTTTCTTTTTCTTCTTCTTTTTCTTTCACTATATCTTGGACTAGTGGGAAAGCCCGCGCGTTGCCGCGGGTGTCCAGATGCATGAGTCGTCGTGTGGTCGTCTTCTGTAGAAATTACAACACGGGTGCTCGCTATCGCATCAATGCCAGCTGTAACCGCAACATCGAGTACTCAAGGAGTTTTACAGGAGCCTGTAAAACAGATATTAGAATCAAATGTAAAGAACTTAGAAATTTTGACCTGATCCGACTCAACCCGCTCATTTTGACAATAATAAATTGAAACATCAAACCTTAACAATGAGATCAACCACCTTATAAGCTGCATCAACCGGTCCTGTTCCAGTAGAACAGGCGATTTGTTCTGTCCCGTCATCTGCTATTAACTTAACTGTTGCGGTTGAAAGACCTAAAGTCCCGCACGTCACCTGTAGATTATAATTAGTTTCAACACGTTTAAAAAATAAAAACTATACGTATGTAAACACGGCCGTATACGTACATGTACATCTCCAAACTTCCAAATAACGGTGGGCTGGAAAACCTCATCGGATACCAGTGCTATTAAATCATCGGTAATAACCTTTTTCATTTCGGAACCGCCAAAAGACATCATTAAGTTCCCTCCCATCAATGTCATAACCAAGCTGAACATACAAAATACATAACAACAAAGGTGTCAGTTTCTTCATATTTAGAGATCAATGTGTTCATAAATCATAACTACACTCTACCTCAAATAGTGTAGTTTTCAAAGCATGCTGTCCACTAATCAATAATATTTGAAAATTGTTAGACTACTATATTTCAATAACTCAAAAGAAAGAGTAAAATGCCATTTTCGTCCCTGAGGTTTGACCACTTTTATGACTACTATATTTCAATAACTCAAAGGTTTGGTTTTCCGCATCTGGATACAAAGGTTTTAAATGTTGCCATATTCACCCGACTCGTTAACTCCATCTATTTTTCTCCGTTAAATGATGGGCATTTCCGTCTTTTTAGACATTTTTATTAGAATAAAAACACTATAAGTAATAAAGATCCACCTCTGTTGACTTTCTCCCCATCCAAACGTTTTAATCATCATAAAAAATGTCTAAAAAGATGAAAATACCCATGACTAAACGTTAAAAAGATGGGGTTAATGAGTTGGATGAAAATGGCAAGATTTCAAACCTTTTGGATCCAGGTGTAGAAAAACAAACCTTTGGACGAAAGTCGCAAAAGCGGTCAAACCTCAGGGACGAAAATGGCATTTTACTCCAAAAGAAAATACAATAAAAAGTAGACAAACTGTAATTTTAATTACCTAAGTTTTCCAAGTGTAAGACCAGATTCGTTAGATCTAAAAAGTCCAATATCTTCAGGAGACATGATTTCGTATGGATTTCTTTTCTTTAGCATTCTATCTTCATGGATTCCACTTTCATGAGCAAACGCATTAGCACCGACAATAGCCTTGTGAGGCTGCACCTGCAGTCCACTGTACTCTTCCACCTAAACACAATACTAAAAGTAAACGAGACGTCAAATGTTAAGAATCATATGTATGTAAACGAAATTAGGAAACAAAAGTAATAAAAAGTAAAAACGAAAAAATATGTATGTAAACGTACCTCTAAAGTATTGACGGTAGAAAGTCCTAGATCATTCTGGCAGTGGGTAGAAACGATGACATTCTCGATGCCCGGCGCATTGGCCTTTATGTCAGCAATGAGCTGCCCAAATTCACGAGGCCAGTTATAACCGACAGTATCGGGTATGTTAAGGGTGGTTGCCTCTCTGATCTGTTAACGAACATAACACAAATCCGTATTTTATAAGAATGAGACAAAATAAGTAAGCATTTTTATCGTCTTTATATACTTATTCTAACCAAGAAACTATAAAAACACTACAGTTTGCATCGCTGCAGTTGATGCACATGTCATCCAATCTGATCTTAAATCCGTAAATGTAGTCAGATACATGTTAACCTAACAGTACCCCAGTATATGTTCTTCCCATGAACCAATAGAAAAATAACAAAACAAGGCAATGTGGTCTCTCAAAACACCTGTTGCAAAGTTATTCCTAAACGATCCGTCCTACTTTGGGAATTCAAGGCAAGATAGGTGGCTCGGGTAATGGCCAATGGGTGACCATCAGAGCATTTTTAATTACTTTTTGATAAATAATTTATGTATTTAGTTTTTATAACAAAAGCACTATAATTCAATCATAACCTGAATCTTTGAGAAATAGACTTAGAAGGATGTATGTATCA
The DNA here is from genome assembly GCA_030545235.1 of Helianthus tuberosus. NCBI lineage: Eukaryota > Viridiplantae > Streptophyta > Magnoliopsida > Asterales > Asteraceae > Helianthus > Helianthus tuberosus. Next base: position 48,009,342 of record CM060386.1, on the reverse strand, counting down.
CAAAAAAGACTAAGATGACTATCAACATGTTCAACCCATTTACCCACTTGCGATAGAAAACAACCCAAATGAACGAATATTGAGTAAATTGGTCAAAACTCCTTTGCCCCATCATAAATTTTGTGTTGAAAGATGATGATTATGAGTTTATGCATTCTTAGTTATTTTGGTCTGAAACCCAAAACCAAAATGACCACTTTTAAAAATAGTCCATTTTGACCCGTTACCAGATTGGGCGGAACACATTCAGGCCCTAACCTGCTACGACCCATTACCCCGACTGACGGCCTAAACCTAATCAGACCCAAACCAAAAGGACCAATTTTTTTTAAAACAGTCCGTTTTGACCTACGTAGTTTGGTTGGAACACGCAACAACCCATTACCCCGATATTTACATTTAAATGTTAAACATAGCTGAACATGTCAATCATCATAACAAAAAATTCAAAAATACGAACAATGGTAAAGAACACAAAAAATGAACAAAATAATACCTCTGTTCCACTAAATGTGGAGGCTTCAAACATAATATATGAATATTTATAACACATGCTTTTTTCATTGTTTGATACTGCAACAACCTGTGACGATATAACCATTCTTGTTGTAATTCAATCAAGATGAACAAATGACCCCGACCCACCCTATGTGGGTCCGCCCCTACAGGTAGCCCCATCTAACTTAGCATTAGGGGCATTCACTAGTACACTTATTGACATCCACTCGAAACAGGAGCCTGAAGATGGAATTCTGAATTTGGAAACAACAGGGTAGGTGAGATAAGTAAAAATGCTTAGTTGAATGGGATGCGCCTAATGTGAGAATGAACTTGAATACAAAGCTTGGGTCTGGCTCTACCTAAAGCTGATTCTGGATCAAACCTAGTCTTTAAAACTCGAACTTAGAGAATCTTGAGTCTAATTAACCAGCCATCACAATCGATCACTTAGTTATTCAAACCATGGCTTTGTATCAGTAAATATACAACAGTAGCTCAAATTATCATGATCAATGATTAAAGTTCGGATTGCATAGATTATCCCTAATTGATGGCTTTTCAAACTTCATACACAATGTCAATAATAGATTTATCCGTAATTTATGGCTTTACAAACTTCCCATATAATATAATCTAATTATTTTAATAAAAAAGATTTAAGAAGGCATATATAATGAAGAAGCCAAAAATGCTCCATAACCAACTTGGCATCAACAACCCATATATCACAGTTGTAAGCATGTTCAAAACTTTAATCAAAAATTCGAATATCATGAAACAAAACGAGCTATTGCTCGGATACTAGCATGAATCCTATAATGTGGTTTTCTAGTTGTTAGGTGACGATTAATCTCTTCCTTCAGCTAAATTAACAATAATTTAGAGTTTCAATCCGTATTCAGATAAATATTTAAACACAAATCATGCAACGTAATAATACGTTTGAGAAAGAAGAAAAGAAGAAGCATAGCATGATAATACACAAATCGTGCAACATATAGCGCATCTTCGCAGTACAAATAGCTATCAGATTCCACCCTCTTGAAACCCTATCCAAAACAATGTATCTTTGCCATACATATTAGAAAACTTGAATTGGAGTGAGACGAGTACCTTGATTTGTAGCTGAACTAGCAATTAACAAGACAAAATCAACGAATTTGTATCAACTAGAGTTACAAAATCAACGAATTAGAGTTATCAATTAATTTCATAGTGAATCAACGAATCTTGGTATTGTAATTGAAAGTTGAAGGGAAAACGTGAAAGATTGATACAATTAGTTTTATTAAAGTTTGATTTATTTTAGGTAATTGGTATTGTAATTGGTTTAGGAAAGGTTTAATGTATTAGAGAGAAAGTTTAGTAATTGTTTTAGAAAAAAGTTTAATATCTTGGGGAGCAAGTTTAAGAGTACTATAAATAGGGGTCAAGTTATTGTATTTATTTGTCCATTTTTTTTCTTTGTAAGTTCGTTTGATTGAATAGAAAGAGTCGCGAGTTTGTCCCCCAGTATCTCGTGTTCGTGTTTGTTTGATCGTGTTCGTGTTTGTTGATACGATTGTTTGAACCGTCTAGGCCAACAATTGGTATCAGAGCAAAGATCAAGAAAACGGAGATCGAGACGTGTAGTGAAGAAGTGATCGGAAACCACTGAGTGTTTCTGTGTGAAAAGATATATTTAGTTTGTTTTTGCGTGAAGCTGGAAGGATTCCTAGTGAAGTCGACAAGACCGAAACAAAAGCGCAAAAAAACCAAGGTAGCGCGAGTTGGTTTCGTGACGAAGGAAAACGGAAAATTAAAGTACGCGTTCGTTTAGAAGTGCAAATCAATTTCTTAGGTGGCATGATTTTTGAAGAGGTGGAATTAATTGAAGATCAATGTCGGTGTTGTTGGTTTAATTCATTGGTTCAATAAACCAGGGTTAGGATATAATAGGAAGTTTTTTTTGCTAGAAATGCTTGGAAGTAATCTTGTCCATCGATTCATTTAATCAAAGGCTAAGATTAAATGAGTGAAATTGAAGAGAAGAAAAGGGGCGCGTGGGTTTGTGTAAGGGTATTCTACTCAATCCAGGACAATAGTTTCTCTCTCCCCCAATTCCCTCCCCCCCCCCCCCCCACACACATTTTTTAAACGTTAATAACTTTTTCATACAACATTATTTTTTTATAAAAGTTGAACAAAAAAACGAGCGTTTTTTATCTTTAAAACGAGTATAGTATTGCTATATTTTCAAAAAAAAATCGAAAATCCAGTTGCGTAAAACGCAATGGAAAAAGCCCAGTTGCGTAAAACGCGATGAAAAAAAAACGTAAAAAAATGACTTTTTTTTAAAACGCAGGGCATCAAAAACACAAAGAAATGTCTTATTTGTAAAACGTAATGGCCAGAAAACACAAAAAAGTCTTATTTTTAAAACGCAATAGCCTAAAACACAAAAGAAAGTGTACTTTCTAAAACGCAATGGATTGAAAACACATAAAAATGTGTTTTACCTAAAACGCAATGCACAAAAAACACAAAGAAATGTCTTATTTTTAAAACGTAATGGCCAGAAAACACTTAAAAATGTTTATTTTTTTAAACGCAATGGACTGAAATCACATAAAAATGTGTTTTACCTAAAACGCAATGCACAAAAAACACAAAGAAATGTCTTATTTCTAAAATGCAATAGCCAGAAACACTTAAAAATGACTTTTTTTTCTAAAACGCAATGGACTAAAAACACTTCAAAAATGTATTTTTCTAAAATGTAATGGCCAGAAAACACATAAAACTGTGTTATTTCTAAAACGCAAAGGCCTAAAAACAGAAAAAAAAAATCTCTCTAAAACGCAATGGACTGAAAACACATAAAAATGTGTTGGACCCTGCTCACAGGGGCGCTGCCCCCGGACCCCTGCCAAGATTACTTTGTAAAACGCAATGACTCAATTCAAAAACCCAGATCGTAAAAATGCAATTCAAGAATGTCTTACATGGATCGCAGCCGATTTCTTCAACGATTGACGAAATTTGAATGATAGAAACACTTATCAGCGATCGAATCGAACAGATCGAGTGATTCGCTTCAAAATCACGAGAAAAAATGAGATATTATATGAAGTTAAACTGGGTTTCTTCAAAAAAAAGTTGAAGAGCACGTTGATTGGGTGTTTGAATCATTGATTGGTGACGAAAATCGCACTATAATGTAGTGATTGAGATAGAAAGTGAAGAAAAAGTTGAAGATGATGGGTTTTAAAAATGGTGGGTTTTGAAGTTACTGGGGAGAAGAAGGAAGAAGATTGGATACGATTGACTAAAATACTCTTCCACTTTATTTTAAATTTTGTCACATGTCATAATACTATTGCTTCCCATCATTCCTATTCAAAATAAACTTTCTATTTGATCCTCACCCTAATAAACCATTTAAAAAAATAAAAGCATGTTCGCATCTATAACTTTTTCAATGCTGTTTAACGAAGAAAAAGAAAGGCAAAAGAATAATAAGCAGGTCAATTATAAATTGTTTGATTTGAAATTGCATGGAGTTCGAACAATTAATTATGCTGTTTGACCATAGTTATAAATTGTTTGCTTTAAGAATTGCGGTTGAAGTTCTCCAAAGATATTGTCTAGAGTCATTTTGGTATATATTCTTTCTTCATTTAGTTTGAATTTTTTTTTTAAAATAGTCTTGGTAGAAAAAATATTTACCAAAACAGTGTTCTTTAAGAAATTTTTACCAAAATAGTGTTTTCAAACATTAATTTTGTATCCAACCTTAGATCGTGGGGTATGGTGGGGCGTGGGTTTGGGGCGTGGGTTGACACGTGGATATGGGCACTCAATACACAAACCCAAGTTCACATAGGGGTATGGTGGGCGTGGCTGGGCTGGCGTGGCCAAACCACATCATTTTTTTAATATATATATATATATATATGGTTGGGTTATATGAAAACCCCATCTTTTTTAGAAAACCCTGAAAACTCATTCTCATCCATTGATTGTCTTTCATCCAAGAAGATCTATGGCTCTCCTATTTTGTGTGTATATTAGATTTAAATATAATCAAAGAAGGGCACTTCTGGTAGAAAAAAAAAAGACTTTTTGGCATTGGAAATGACAAACCCTACTTGTGTAGTACTAGTATCATCATCTCTCTTCTCTTTCTTCTAGTCACATCTTTCAAAACACTATTATATATCTCCTCTTTCTTCATCATGTGAAAGAGAAAAGCTTCATGGTCTTCAATGGTGATCCTTCAATGGTGATCTGGTGCATGCAAATGTGTGAGAGATAAGAAGTTTGAAGTATGTTGTTTTAGAGAGAGAACGATGACAAGATGAATGTTTTTAGAGAGAGAAAGTTGATGTTTTAGATAAAGAAACAACAATCTTTATCACAAAGACACACGCACGAGTGTGTGCGTGAGAAGAAGGTTTGAAGATCTTCTTCGTGTTCATCGGACGGTTCTAGATCCGGTAAGTGTTCTTGAATAAATCAAAAAACTTTAGGATGAGATTTTGAACGGGTTTTTTTGTTGGTTTGGGTTGCTTGTTTGGGTTTTTGATCTGAACAGTAAGTGTTTTTTTGTTGGGTTGCTTGATTCACAGACTCAGACCCATAACATGTGTTAAGCCCCCTGTTAAAATGTTATATAACGTGTGTTGATTTACAGAAACAAACCCATAAAGATATTCAATTGACAAGCTGGATGGATGTAGGCGAAGTTAATGCGTGGACATTGAATAAGTCACATTTTTTGGGAAAGAAATCTTCGTTCAAAACACCATGACATGTATTCATGTATAAGCTAGTGGTTTACAAAACACCATGATGTGTATATACTGATCTAACATGTGTTACAATTTGTCTGTTTGGAACATGTAGTTGCTTAACATGTGATAAGGGTGAAAACAGTCGACGGAGGCGATGAGTTTAATGGTGAGCTTAGTTAATATTGTAATCTTGTTGTAACCCGACTTGTATACATATGATAACATGTGTTAAGCATCCATTATAATCTTGTTGTAACCTGACTTGTATTCATGTATATGAAAGTGGTTTGCAAAACACTATGATGTGCATATACTGATCGTAACACGTGTACATGTTAATATGGAACATACAAGTTAATATCGTAACACCGTATAACAGGGATAACATGTGTTAAGCCTCTGTTATAATCTTGGTTTAACCTAACATGGTGTCATGTATAAGCTAGTGGTTTCCAAAACACCATGATGTGTTTATACATATTGTAACATGTGTTAAGCGCCTGACATGTATAACGTGTGTTAAGCCTCTATTATAACGTGTGTTAAGACTTCCAGAATGGATGCATAAACTCCAATAGTAACTTAATAAAAACAGAGGTACAAAAACGGGCGACTCTAACACAAACTGTGTTAAGTCCAGACCGTTTAAACATCGTGTACTAGACAAAACAATAAGAGTCTCACATTACATATTTCTAGTAAACGAAAATACGTAGCACTAAGAAAATGGTGGGTCGTTTACTAAACCCAAACCCATAAACCTGATATAACGTGTGTCAAGCCTCTATTATAATGTGTGTTAAGACTTCCAGAATGGATGCATAAACTCCAATAGTAACTTAATAACAGCAAAGTATACCTGTGTTAAGCCTCTATTATAACGTGTGTTACGACGTCCAGAATGGATGCATAAACTCCAATAGTAACTTAATAACAACAGATGTACAAAAACGGGTGACTCCAACAAAACGTGTTAAGTCCATGCCGTTTTATCATCATGTACTAGACAAAACAATAAGAGTCTCACATTACATATTATTAGTAAATGAAAATACATAGCACTGAGAAAATGGTGGAGCTTCTTAGTACATGTATTACATGTGTTAGTGGTGCACGCTGTAGCAGAAAACACCAAGCTGTAACCTGACATGTGTTGATATATAACATGTGTTACGCCACTGTTAGAATGACATGTTAACGTGTGTTAACATGTGTTCATGCAGAAAGGAGAATACAAAGCTAGCATTGAACGTACAATATGAAACGGGCCATTTATAGTTACACCATGTTGTAACCTCACATGTGTTCATGTATAATATGGATACCGATGGTAACACATGTACTAGTAACGATCATTTATGGAACATGTATGGTAATAGATGTACAAGTTAGCATGTAACATAATTCATGAAACGGGCCATTTATGGTAAAACATGTGCAGGCAATTATGTAACATAATTCATGAAACGGGCCATTTATGGTAACACATGTACAGTTAATTATGATGTAACCTGACATGTGTTCATGAATAACATGTGTTAAGCCCGTGTATAATCATAGATAACGTGTGTTAACCTTTGTTATAATCTTGATGTTTTAAATATCCGTTAATATGGATACCGATCGTAACACATGTACAAGTAACGATCATTTATGGAACATGGTGGGAGCTTCCTTTGACAGTCTGCCTTAGCTTTTCAGCGGCTATCTTTGCTGCCTTAGCTTTTCAGCGGCTACCCTTGCTTTATTGTTTGGGTCGGTCTTGAAACGGTTTGTAAACATGTGGGTGTGCGTATGCCAGGGAAGTTATAAAAATGTGTTTTCATGTCACACGTAACACGTGTTACGTTGTACATGGGTTTCATATCACATGTAACACATGCATGTCCAGAAGTTCAAACTATAACACGTGTTACTTGTGTTGTGCTGTAACATAAACATGGTCATGATCCTTAAGCATCTGATCCAAGTTTGACGAAACCAACGGTCCCGAGAATTGGATCTTGTTTCTCTTGTATCTATCACCATCCTAATAACAAAAAGATAAGATAATCGTTAACCAGACATAAGTATTAACACATTCATAACCATGGTTTTTTCATTCAACAAGTGTAACGGCTGAAAATAAGAAAACAACATCAAATAAGGACACAAATGAAGATAATCACCTAAACATTAACAGACTAAATACGAACATTAACGGTCTATAATTTGTAATATATACGAACATTAATGGTTGTTCGTGGTTCACAATAACGGTAGGAAAAGAAAAAAAAGTACTGAATCAAACAAGTATTATAATTGGTGTTCATGTTTCAAAACCCATATTCTATAATCGAATGAAAAAGGAAAATAAACTACTGAAGCAAAGAAGCAAGATAAAAACGTGACCATTATTAGACTTGTTGTTCGTGTTTAACATTAACTATTGGAAATATTCAACACTGTAATTTGTAATCTATAATATGCATTTCTGATGGTGCAAAACACGTTAACGAACTAAATATAAACATTAACCATTGTCGAACACATCATCGTTGCCAATGAAGCAAAATAAAAACGTGACCATTGTAGAACAAACCTGGAACATTATCTTCATTGTAGAACACATCATCGTTGTTAATGAAGATGTTTTGGGTTTTCATGGTCGAGCACATCAAAGTATCCTCCATTTTCCTTTAGATCTACCATTGTTGATGGATGCTCCATAGTGCATTAATGGCGGATCTAGTGTGAAATGAGTGGTTTAAGAAGATTAAGATATTTTGAAAAAAAAAACTTGTTAATTTGAAATGAAGTAAACAAAATGGAGGATGATGGGTGAGAATGATGTGATGGGTGATAGTGTCAAATCAGGTTGGTCAAAATATCTTGGGAGTGGGGTATGAATATGTAAATTTACCAATGTGTCCTCAAAAGCTAAAAAGGATATGAAAGTGGCTGGGACACGTGGCAACATGTAGGCCATGAGATAGGTTTTCAAGGTTTTCTCAAAATAAAGGGTTTTCTCCCTATACTTACCCTATATATATATATATATATATATATATATATATATAAACCATTAAAAACTACATAAACATACATAAACTGAAGGGGTATGGTCCCAAAAAAGGCTGCGCAACCCCCTGTAAGGTCGCGCGGGACCATACTCCTTAATCAACAATTTTCTTGATCGCCAACCTCGCGCGGGTTACAACATACCTGTGTGATGCGGCGCGAGGCCCACAAAAGAGTAAACTCCAGCTAGCAACACTTAGCATTCTAAAAGGGACATCTGAAAGCCCATGCCGCGCACGTGATAATAACGTGCTCAGCAAGAGCCGCACGTGACTAAGGCGCGAGGCTGTTCCAAAATAGTACACAAGGTACAAGTGGCAGAAAAAGAGCCAATAAGCGCCCTTCTGACCCTGCTCAATCATGCTCCACGATCATCTGACATGCAGGAGACAAAAAGTACTCAAGGACGCCTACCTGGCACCAATCATAAGGCAGAGACAACTGCCCCACGATCTCCACTTGCCTGCTGATGGCAGGACGGCGGCCAGGCCGACAACCATGACACGTGGCTCCAATCATTGTGCGCCAGCACCAAAGAACTCCCAGAAGCCACTAACGGTCGAGACAAGTGAGACAAAGAGCATATCGCCCAAGTTGTCGACTTCCGGCCCAAGGCCCATCAGCCCATATCCTCTTACACCTCTCCGGCTATAAATAGAGACCTCACTCCACAGGTTAAACATTCCATTCCCTCTACTCTCTCACTTAATACTAAATTGTCTCCAAAACCCAGTCGCTTATTCTCACGCCGGAGCCCGGTTAAGAGGGAAACCCCAACATTCCCCTCTTAACGAGTAACGGTGTTTTGTTTTGCAGTTAAACACGGACATTAAGGAGCTCAGGAATCCAAGAGAAGATTAACCACTATGCAAGGAACATAAACCAAACTGATTATCCCCTAATTAGTTCTGTGTTTCTTCATTGGCGCCCACCGATTTTTTCTACAAACCACCCTCATCTTCGTTCCTGGGTTTTTTGTTGTTTTTCTTCCTTCGATCCATGGCTGGTCAAGGAATCGTACCTGAGTTCGTTGGTTTCGGTGAAAACCCAAATGCAGCGTTGGGGGAAGGTAATCAAAATGGCCAACCCCAACACTTCGAAGAAGTTGGTGAAGTCGAAGTAGCCAACACCGGGGGTCCGCGCGGGAGCTTCACCCGCATCACTCAAAACACCCCAGGAAACAACGGTGCTGGACCTTCAAACCCAGCTCCGCCTCAGAACATATCGGCGCTATTAGGGCTACCAGAAGGCGAAACCCCAGCCTCATGGTACGCCAAGCAACTGGCCACTATTAACGAAGCGTATCAGTCTTTGAGCGCTCAGCAAGCAGTTTTAACGGCAGAACCGTCCTTGGTCACACCAACCGGCCCCAGCCACGGGCCGCGCCAGATGCCGGTCCCGCAATACATTCCAAGAAGAATTAACCGACCTCCCCCCACCCGAAGGTTAAGCGTGCAGGACACGCGAGATACACGGGGGGAGACAGAAAGCTACTATGACGAACCGTCAAACTTCCAAAGAGGCCCAGTTCATAGCCGGCTCACGCCGCGCAACATGAACGATGAGTGGGAAGAAACCGACCCGAATGATCCAACCTGGGAGAACGATGACGAATCCTCGGTCTTTAATCGTTTACAAAGAAATCACGAGTATTACAAACCAAGGCAACACGTTGGTTATACCGAGGAGGCGGAGCGTGACTTTCGCCTCGCCTACCGACCAGAAGAAGCTATAGAACATTCGAAGTTCATCCCAAAGATAGCACTAGCGCCGCTCAAGAGAGAAAAGCTGCCTCCGACCGTCGGAAAGTTCAACGGGTTGACTGATCCAGACGATCACGTCAGAGTGTTTACTAGCGTGGGCTGCATGGGAGGTTGGAACATGCCCATGTGGTGTCATTTGTTTATCCAAACATTAACGGGGGCTGCTCGCGCCTGGTTCGACAGCCTCCCTCCGGGAAAAATAAAGTCATGGGTAGATTTCAGGACTCAGTTTCTGAGTCACTTCAGTCAGCAAAGGCGATACCAGCGCGACACAGCTGAAGTTGAAGATATCTGGCGAAGAGATAATGAGGGTTTGGAAGATTTCGTTACGCGCTTTAATAAAGAATGTTTGGAGATCGGTGGCGTGAGTGAACAACTCATGCGCTGCCATTTCAAGAAAGCAATCCGTTGTGATAGCCTGATTAGAACCATCACTGGGAAAGATGGAATGCCAAAGGAGTGGGACAAACTCATGGAAGCCGCGAAGATAGTCGCGCAAACGGAAGAGTCTCTTGCACGAAACAACAACTATCGTTCTGAAGATAGATTTTCCAAAGGGGGTCACTCGCGAGATGACAACAGGCGCAACAAAGGCAAAAACCCTGGGTGGAAGGCCAACCACTCCAGCGGTTATAGCGATCGACCCCGTTACGAAGAACGATCCCGCTATAAGGAAGACGCGCGTGACACCATTGACCGCATTGGTTATAGAAAGGCAGTCCGAGACGATAATCGTGAAAAGCATTGGACTCCGCTCATAAAAACACCAAAAGAGGTGCTAATGACGGAGAACCATGACTTCAAGGCTCCCAGGCCTATGACGAACAAAAAGGGATAAGACCCCAATCTGTATTGTGATTTCCACAAGGATACAGGCCACTTAACAGATGATTGCTACAGCTTGCAACAAAAAGATCGAGAGAGCACTAAAGAGTGGAAAGCTGAGCCACTTAGTGAAGAATGTGCGCAAAGAAACGCGACAGCTCCATCGCCACGATGAAGGAAATCACAAGAAGGTTCGACGCCTGGAAACACACATGGTCAATGGACCAAGGTATAGCGCAAGAGAAAAAGGCAAGAGACCTTATGAGCCTTCATGGCAAGAACAGCAAGTTATTTTCCCGGTAGTACGCGGGGGTCCCCGAGCCACACGACCCATCGTCATCACCGGTATCATCGGCCATTATGAAACTGAATATGTCTTCATTGACCCAGGGAGTACAGCAGACATCATCTATGAACAATGCTTTAACCAGTTCGACGAGGAAGACAAAGCGAGACTCGAACCAGTTGACTACCCACTGTCTGGGTTCTGTAATGAAATGGTCTTCCCGTTAGGCCAAATTAGCTTCCCCGTCACACTCTCTGACGGGAAGCATTCGAGGACCACAAACGTCAACTTCATGGTGATGCCTGTTAAGTCAAGACATGACGTGCTGATCGGAAGAGAGACGCAAGGTGAGCTGAATATGATTACTTCCACCCCCCACTCAGCGATTGGTTTCCCAACCAAGACGGGGGTGGCAATCGTTTATGCAAAGAAAGAAGTAATGTCAACTGAAGAGATGCGCCCAACAAAAGCGGCGAAGGTTTCAGCAACCGAGCCCGAAAAATGGGTTTTAAATCGCAAATATCCGGAGCAAACGGTGACGATAGGTCACGCTATCTCACCAAATATTAGAACTCGCCTTAAGCAGCTCCTATTCAAGAACATGGATATTTTCTCCTGGACCCCGGCCGACATGACCGGAGTCCCGCGCGACATCACAGAGCACTGTTTAAACACCTACCCTTCGGTTGAGCCGAAGGTCCAAAGAAGGCGCAGCCTAGGGGCAGACAAGACAAAAGCAATGAATGAGCAAGTTTGCGAGTTACTTAAAGCTGGCATCCTGCGAGAAGTACGTTATCAGAGTTGGGTTGCGAACCCCGTAATGGTAGAGAAGTCTAGTGGCGGATGGCGAATGTGCGTCGACTATACCGATCTCAACAAGGTGTGCCCTAAGGATTGCTATTCCTTGCCTGAGATCGACAAAAAGATAGACTCTCTCGCGCCATACAGATGGAAGTGCTTCTTGGATTGCTACAAGGGGTACCATCAAGTTCAAATGAAGCTCGAGGATGAAGACAAGACAGCTTTCCGCACGGATCTGGGGATTTTTTGCTATACGAAGATGCCATTCGGTCTGAAGAATGCTGGCGCTACATACCAGCGATTGATGGACAAGACCTTCGCGGGTGACATCGGAAAACATATTGAAGTTTACATCGATGATCTAGTGGTTAAAAGCCCCGAAGAAGACCAAATGTTGAAGGACATCGAGAAAACGTTCAATTCATTGCGCAGCGTAAACATGAAGTTGAATCCAGCCAAGTGTTCTTTTGGCATGGAAGAAGGGAAGTTTCTAGGCTTCATAGTCACCAACGGCGGCTTTAAAGTGAACCCGGAGAAGGTCCAGGCAATAGAACGGATGCCATCGCCGCGAACAATCAAAGAAATGCAGCGGTTGGCCGGCCGCCTCGCCGCGCTTAACCGCTTTTTGTCAAATCATGCCGCGAAGTCGCACCCTTTTATCAGCACACTGCGCAATTGTGTGAAGAAGCAAGAGTTCAGATGGACCGCTGAAGCAGAAACGGCTTTTCAGCAAATGAAAGAATGTTTGATCGAGCTTCCTACCCTGACTGCACCTTTTGAAAAAGAACCACTTGTGCTGTACTTATCTTCTTCAGATAAGGCAGTAGGATCGGTATTACTGGTGGAAAGAAATGGAGTTCAAACTCCAATTTATTACGTCAGCAGGGTGCTCACTGACCCAGAAACAAGATATTCCACGATGGAAAAATTGGTTCTTGCGCTACTACATGCTTCCCGAAGGCTGCGCAGATATTTTACAGGGCATGTGATTACCGTACTTACCAATTTCCATATCGGCACGATACTTCAGAAACCAGAAACATCTGGAAGGCTCGCCAAATGAGCAATTGAGTTGGGGGGTCACAACATTCTGTACCGGCCGCGCCCAGCTATCAAGGGTCAAGTTCTAGCGGACTTCATCACAGAAGTCCCAGCTGATAAAATCAAGGATTGTGAGCTTGTTGAAACTCCAGTGAAAGAGACGACAAACGAGACTTGGATGCTTTATACTGATGGGGCTTCAAACGAAGATGGCGCGGGAGCTGGATTGCGCCTTGTAAGCCCCGAAAACCACGAATTCACTTACGCTATCAAGTTGGATTTTAAAAACACCAACAACGAGGCGGAATACGAGGCATTTCTGGCAGGCTTGCGCCTCGCCATCAAAATGGGAGCTAAAAACCTGCATGCACATGTTGATTCACTCTTGATAGCCAGCCAAGTCAACGGTATATACGACGCAAGGGGTGAGGTTATGGCCCTATATCTAGAGCAGGCAAAAGAGTTGCTCCAACAGTTCAAGTCTCACAAGGTCATCCACATCAATCGCTCCGAAAACAAACCAGCCGACGCTTTGAGCAAGCTTGCTTCAACATCCTTCCAACATCTTGCCAAAGATGTAAGGATTGAGGTACTCAAGAACCCTTCAGTCTTGTTACGACAAGTCAATGTGATCGAGTTAGGGCAGCCATCCTGGATGACCCCTATCATTCAGTACTTGAAAGAAGGAATACTCCCAGAGAATAAAGCAGAGGCAAGAAAGATTCAGAACAAAGCTCTGCAGTACGAAATGAATGGTGGTATCTTATACCGCAAGTCCTTCTTGGGGCCACTACTGCGCTGCGTGGACCCCCAAGATGCGAATTATCTGATAAGGGAGATTCACGAAGGAATCTGCGGCATCCATGCGGGACCACGCATGGTTGTTGCGAAGATCATGAATGCCGGATATTACTGGCCAGGGATGCATGTTGATGCCCTGAAGGAGCTGCGCAAGTGCGACTCCTGTCAGCGGCACTCTCCGAAAACCCTGCGCCCCAAGAACGACTTGATCCCTGTATCCACTGCCTGGCCTTTCCAGCAGTGGGGAATCGACATGGTGGGACCTTTCCCAGAGGCTCCAGGCGCCGTCAAGTTTATAATAGTAGCCGTCGATTACTTCACAAAGTGGGTGGAGGCCAAAGCCCTTGCTTCAACTACGGCCATGATGGTGCGCAAGTTCATTTGGGAACACATCATCTGTAGGTTTGGCCTCCCACTCAAGATTGTAACAGACAACGGCACCAACTTTGCGTCCGAGGACCTCCAAAAATGGTTGAAGGAAATGAAGATAGAACACACTTTCTCCTCCGTGGCGCATCCTCAGGCCAACGGACAGGTCGAAAGTGTAAACAAATGTATCGTCGATGGGATAAAGGCCCGGTTGGGCACGAAGCGAAGAGGCTGGGTGGATGAGCTCCCAAGTATCCTGTGGGCCCACCGGACCATGCCAAAGACAAGCACCGGCGAGACCCCTTTTAGCCTAGTCTATGGCTCAGAAGCGGTTATCCCGGCAGAAGTTGGCCTGCCCTCTCCGCGCTTGACAGCAGTCAGCGCAATCAACAACGAGGCAGAGCGTCGTCTTGACTTGGATTTGCTAGAAGAAAGGCGCGAAATTGCGTGAATCAAAGAAGCCAAGTACAAAACGCAACTAGAAAGGTACTACAATGCGCGAGTCCGCATATGTACCTTCACTCCAGGGGAATATGTTTTTAGAGACAACGAAGCCTCAAACGCGGAACGCCCAGGAAAACTAGCACCCAAATGGGAAGGCCCATACTTGGTTCATGAAGTGCTAGGAAAAGGGGCTTACAAATTACGCACCCTGGACGGACACATCATTCCGCGCTCGTGGAATGCGCAACAACTGCGCAAGTGCTATATATAACTACTATCGGCCTTGCGCCATTACCCGCCCATGTTGGCCACGCGCCTTTGTAATTACTTATGTTGGCTAAGCGTCTATTTTCCTACTTACGCAATGTATCTTGGCCTAAGCGCCTACTTAATCAACGAAAGCATACGGCATGCTCTTTTATCACGACTGACTTCTTTCGTTACAAATGCATGTTAAACTTCTGATTAGCAAGAAAACACTCCAGCCATGCCTCCAAGGTCCTCCGCGAACGTAGCGCGAGACCGGGCAGTTACTCACACAAGAGCCATGCTTACATTTATTCTCGCTAATTTAACCTAAGTTTCTAACAACAATGCAATAATTGTAACGAAACGAAATAAATTCATGTTCAAACAGAATCGCATCAATGGCATAAAGGCAAACGCCATCCATTAAAAGGCGCGACTGCGCAAGAAGTTACATCAGAAACTTACAGAAATTCACAAGGCACAAAGCCATACAAAGCCTATCTATGCGAAACAATCTCAAACATCATCACCATCATGCTTGTCGCCACCATCGCCTTCATCATCACCATCATTCCCAGCTGCCTCCTCATCTGATAACTCAACCGTTATAGGTGGATCAAGAATGCCCTTAAGGCGCTGGCACCAGTCATCATGTTCCAAAGCCTTGGCAACTAAATCCATCACAGGCAGTGACAAGTGGTCATAAGCATGTTCAGCGCGTGTCAGCGCGGCACTAGCCTGGTCAGTAACCGAACAATGACTGGCGTCAAACTCCTGTCCAAGCGCTTCTTCAACGTGTTGTGCACATTCTAGGTACCCTCCTCGGTGACCAACAGCGGGCGCAGCATCGGTCAAAGCAGCGACAGCACGGTCCAGCTCTCCAGCATTGAGAATGGAGTTGGCAACCTACAACAGAGTTCGCGCATTAAAAACAACTTCTAACAATATACCCTTTGGAAGGGAAAAAGGATAACATACCAGCACTACTCCACGGCCGCGCATCCATTCGGCCTCAGAAACGAGAGTGTCAACAATGCCCTGAGCTTCAGCATAATTAGTTTGCGCTACATTGAGGGCAGAAGTGCTAACATCACGCGCTTCCTCAGCTCGTTGCTTGGCCTCCTCAGCAGTTGCGGCCTTAACCTTCTCAGCCTCCAGATCAATCTCCAAGGACTCGCATATATCAACCTGATCATTCAGGCGGCGTTTCAATTCCGCAATCTCGACATCCTTGGCATGCAGGTCCCTATCTTTGCTTGACAACTGAGCCTTCACCTCAGCCAACTCAACCTAAAAGGAATAAAGGGACTTAGGCTATTTTATAAAGCAAAGTACAGAGAAAACGTATAAGTTGCACAAACCTCAGCCTGCTCCTTAGCAACCTGTGCAGCTTGCGCATCCTCGACCTTGCCGGTCAATTCAACAACCTTGGCTTCAAGGTTGACTATCTTGTTACGATCCGCAGCCGCGCGCTCGTTATCTTTCGCACATATGCGCTTGAACTCGTTTTTCTCCTTAACCAGTTGCTGCTCGGCAGTATGAAGTTTATTTTTCAGGGCCTCGCGCCCCCACTCTTCAGACTTTCGGTCAGCCTCGAACTTCGCCTTCTGCTCATCAAACGCAGCTCTAGACTTCTCCAAGTCAGCAGCACGCCTCAGTATGCGGTCGCGATACTTCTCCCAATCATCCCTCTCCCTAACCATGGTTTGCCATTCCCGAACAATTTCTTGGTTAGCGGCGCGGGTGTTGGCTTCACCAACAACATAGGCATGATAGAGCCCACTGTGAGTCCGCGCTCGTTGACGATCCATCTCCCCCGGAGGAATCGAATTCACCAACCAGTCATGGCAAGGCACGAACTCGAGGAAAGTATCCTTCTGCTTCAAACCCCAAGGCGGATTGTGTGGAGCGTCACCACGACTCTCTTCAGTGTAAGACTTGTAATAGATATCCCCCACTGTATCCCGAGGGCCTATCGGAGAGCGCGGCGGCACGTCAGCTCTCACACCACCCCGACCAACAGATGAACCTGAAGCCGCGCCTCTGGTAATAGAAATACCAGCAGGCCTTTCAGCAGCAGATTTTTCCTTCCCCTTCTCCTTCTCAGCATCAGCAAGAGCCTTTTCAGCAGCTCTTCTATCCTGCTCAGACTTTTTCTTCTCGTTATCGGCTTTCTTCCTTTCCTGTTCTGCCTTCTTCCTCTTTTCTTCAGCAGCTTTGTTCTTGCGCGCCTCTTCAGCCTGGCGCTGGTCTTCCTCAGCTTTCTTCTTCGCCTCAGCTTCCTTCCTCCTGTCTTCATCTACTTTCTTCCTACGCTCCTCATCAGCCTTCTTCTTCTCTTCGGCAGCCTTTGCTTTATCGACCTTAGCAACATGTTTGCCCTTGTCATGCCCAGCCGCAGCAGTCTCGGAAGATTTGATGATAATCTTAGGCCTTTTTGGATCTGGCTCCGTAAAAACAACACCCTTCTCAGGGGTCTTCTTCCTGCCCTCTGCATAATTCAAAGGGTCAAGACAAGGAAAGCCACAGGAAAAAGAACTAAAAACAAACTTTACCAGGAGAGAACAGATAGAGTGAGCGCAAATTGCTCTGTTTACCAAGCACCAGAGCTCCTCCAGCCTTCGACGCCACAGTCACACCAGCAGTCGCCCCGCTCCTGGTCCTTTTTCTGCTGATCAACTTTCCAGCAGCTTCTTCTTCCTCCTCTTCTTCCTCTTCCGCATGCTCAACAGAGGAAGGAGTAGCGCCAGCATCCGGGTTGTGAGAACCCGCGCCACCTCTGTCTTTACCTTCGCCTACGCGCGACAAACCCTCTAATGAGTCACTAATTATCACATAATCTTTTAAGTCACTTTGACGAAGACGAAGACTACCTTTACCAGCAGCTGCGCGGCTATTCCCGCCCTTCTTGCTTGTCACTTCGGGCTCACCCGTCTTCTTCTTCTTTGGGGGTTTCTTCTTCTTCTCTTCAGGGTCGATACCCAGGTCGCGCAACACACCTGCAAAGATGGTAGACCAGGAACTTAACTCCCCGGTTGAAGACCCCACAGACTCTTCGCTGGAAAGATAGACAACCTCTTTCCCAGCAGAAGTGATAGAGCGCAAGGGACGAGGGTTAGGTATATGCGCACCTTCAGTGGCGGTAGGCGGCGTGGCAAACGCATCAGCAACAGGGTACATAAAGTTAACCCTTATCTGGTGATACCAGTATTCTTCTCCGTCTCGAAGCGGGCGCACACTCATGGAACCACCAAAAGTGGCAAAGGCAGCTTGATATAAACACGCCTCTACACGACAACTCACATAAATAAAAATCAAGCAACGAAAAAAGATCAATGACGATAAGGAAATTACTAACCTCTATCATCGATCATCAAGACAGGAACTTCCTGGCTATCAGGAGGCCATTGGTCACTCATCCGCGCTGCCACCAAGACATTCTCCCCGAACACCCGATTTGGGGTGGGGGTAAGCTCCCGATACCAAGCCTCGGTCTTGGGGATTGGCAAGTCTTCTTTAACAATCGCTTCATTCCAATCGCGGAACGTCATCGCAATGGGAATAACCTCCTCTCGAATATAAAAGAATTTCGGTTTCCAGTCATGAAAGTTCTTGGGAGGATTTAGCAATACCTTCTTGGCGGCACCACGACTGGCAAAAGAGTAGAAGCCCATATTTCTCTGAAGTTGATAAAAGGCTCGAAACTTCTCGACAGTGGGCTCGATGCCATGAGCCCAGCACAAGAACTCAAAATGTCGAACCCGGACCATTCCGGGTGGGCTCATCTGAGAGATATGAAACCCATAATATCGAAGGAGATGTGCCATAAAGTTGGTCGTCGGCAACCGGAAATTACCTTGATGGAAGAAGTCTTCGAACAAGGTAATGTACCCCGGCGGTGCGTCAGCGGCCGTCTGGTTCTGACCGGGGTACCGAGCATCCCACTCCGGTGGGAACCGGAAACTTCGGGAAAGCTGTTCAAACAGCCCTAGATCCCACCGGAGAACAGGTACAGGTCCTTCTTCTCCGGGATTATCTTCATGTTGTTCTTCAACCATCGATAATCAGCAAAGGGATCTCGAATATGCTGGGAACCACCTCGACAATCTGCAACCGGCTTCTTCAAACTTGAAGATTCAAAGAAGCTTTGAGAGAAAGAAGAAGAATAGTAGGAGAAAAAGTGGGGAGCCTCAAATCTCTCCGGATATATATACCCATCGCATTTAATGCGATGGGTAACCGTGCCGAAGTCGCCGCAAGCAAGGCCAACCAGAAAGCGCCACGTAGGGCGCGTTTTCCGGAGTGACGGTTTCCACGCGCGCGTGGGCCTCACTCTCCTGACGAAAATCTGAACCGTCAGCGACAAGTTGATGACAACCGTCAGGGGTCAACTCAAACGTCACCAACCGTGACTTTTTCACCAACCTGTCAGAAAATTCAAACTTCGAGGTTTCTCCCGCCCAAAACCATTAGAAACTTCATGTAAAAGCCAACAACAAGCCTGGTGGCCGCGCCGTAATAATTAACAACTTACACGCGCGACGTCTACCAAAGCCAAAAGTATCATTCTACTTTATTTTCTTAAGTCCAGAGCTCCAACCACTTGCCTTGCGCATGGTGCAGCACTGGACTGGGGGGACTTGAAGGGGTATGGTCCCAAAAAAGGCTGCGCAACCCCCTGTAAGGTCGCGCGGGACCATACTCCTTAATCAACAATTTTCTTGATCGCCAACCTCGCGCGGGTTACAACATACCTGTGTGATGCGGCGCGAGGCCCACAAAAGAGTAAACTCCAGCTAGCAACACTTAGCATTCTAAAAGGGACATCTGAAAGCCCATGCCGCGCACGTGATAATAACGTGCTCAGCAAAAGCCGCACGTGACTAAGGCGCGAGGCTGTTCCAAAATAGTACACAAGGTACAAGTGGCAGAAAAAAGAGCCAATAAGCGCCCTTCTGACCCTGCTCAATCGTGCTCCACGATCATCTGACATGCAGGAGACAAAAAGTACTCAAGGACGCCTACCTGGCACCAATCATAAGGCAGAGACAACTGCCCCACGATCTCCACTTTCCTGCTGATGGCAGGACGGCGGCCAGGCCGACAACCATGACACGTGGCTCCAATCATTATGCGCCAGCACCAAAGAACTCCCAGAAGCCACTAACGGTCGAGACAAGTGAGACAAAGAGCATATCGCCCAAGTTGTCGACTTCCGGCCCAAGGCCCATCAGCCCATATCCTCTTACACCTCTCCGGCTATAAATAGAGACCTCACTCCACAGGTTAAACATTCCATTCCCTCTACTCTCTCACTTAATACTAAATTATCTCCAAAACCCAGTCGCTTATTCTCACGCCGGAGCACGGTTAAGAGGGAAACCCCCACATTCCCCTCTTAACGAGTAACGGTGTTTTGTTTTGCAGTTAAACACGGACATTAAGGAGCTCAGGAATCCAAGAGAAGATTAACCACTATGCAAGGAACATAAACCAAACTGATTATCCCCTAATTAGTTCTGTGTTTCTTCATATATATATATATATATATATAAACCATTAAAAACTACATAAACATACATAATAATTACAAAAAAACATAGTATCAAAATAAAAACAATCATTCTTCATCGTCTTCGTCGGTTTCGAACCCAGGAATCGTTGAAACATGATCCACCAAATCAGATCGAAGGTTGTGATGTATATCCCTTGACTTGATCAAAAATTCATTTGACGATTTATCTCCGTCTGTAACTGTTACGTTATCTGGTTGGGGGTCATCGTCATCATAGTAGGTAACGACCGCTCTACCTTCATCCTCCAAAATCATGTTGTGAAGAATGATACATGCGTACATCACGTTTCCAATCTGATACTTGCCCCATAGTCGACAAGGCATTGCCAATATTCGCCACCTTTTTCTTGAAAACACCGAACGCTCGCTCGACGTCTTTACGTGCAGCCATTTGGACCCTGTTAAACTTTAATCTCTTTGGATCAATGGTACCGTGTCTTGTGAACGATTTTACGAAAACCCCCCACTCCGGGTAAATCCCATCAACTAGGTAGTACCCATACACGTACTCAACCCCGTTTACAAAGAAACTTCCTTTGGGTCCTATACCATTTACCCGATCATTGAAAAGGGGCGAGTGGTTTATGATGGTAATATCGTTATGTGAACCTGGCATACCGAAGAACGCATGCCATATCCAAAGATCTTGGGACGCAACCGCTTCAAGCATGATGGCTGGCATCCCGTGAAATCCACTCGTGTGAGAGCCTTACCATGCGGTTGGACAAAGTTCCCCAGGCCATTTCATACAATCTAAACTACCTAGCATCCTGGGTAGCCCATGATAATCTGCGTGATGTTCCAATATTTGTTGCATGTCACTGAACGAGGGCTTTCTCAAATATCTTTTCTTATATAGTTCTAAAATACACGAACAAAAGTTGTGAAGACTTTCTCTAGCTACACGTGCAGACATTTTTAAATAGTCATCCATAATGTCCAAACTATTTCCGTACGCTAACTGTCTAAGTGCGGCCGTGACCTTTTGCCACGTACTAAATCCTAATTGCCCGGTTAAATCCGGTTTTTGTTGGAAATAAACATACTTCTCCTCAAGATCTCTAGATATCCTTAAAAATAAGTTTCTACTCATACGAAAACGACGCCTAAACATTTTTTCATCATACTTAGGTTCCGCTGAGAAGTAATCGCTTACCAACAAATTGTTAGCGGTGTGCCGTTCACGAGCGATGTACCTCCTCCGTTTAGGTTGCGAAGTCTCTTCCTCATCGTCTTCCACGATAGCTTTCACCACCGTCGCGATCGTTTGTAGAAATATTTCCCTCACCATCGTCAGATGATGATGACGATTCACTTGAACTTGAAGAACTCGTGGCAAGATTGTGTTTTATGTGTTTGATATTGTGTGAGAAAATGTTAAATATGGTAAGGTATTTATAAAGGAAAAAAATGTTTTTTTTTTAAATAATGCCCAACGGCTAGCCCAAACGGCTAGTTTTGTTGGCCAATCACATCCCGCCATGTCAGTCACGTAGCCCCGCCCCATGCCCGGGCTGAAAGCCCCGCCAACGGGGCCACGCCGAAACCCAAGTCCACCCGGGGTGGTAACTTGGGCGTTTATGGCCAACCCACGCCCCAACTCCGCCCATACCCCACAGTCTTATCTCAATTTTTTATTTAATCAATTTTACCTTTTACCAACAGTTATGACTCTTCTCTTTCTAACTCTTTTCAAATGAACTAGAGTAAATTGACATTTTAGTCCAAATAGTTTTTTTCTCCTCTGGGTCCCTGACTTTTCCATTTTCTTGTCATTTTGATCACATTGCCTAACTTAGTCTAAAAATCAGGTTATAATCAGGGGTATTTTTGGCATTAAATTATTATGAGGTTTATAAATTATGTTGTAAACTACCCCTGGTGATCACTACACAACAGTTATGCCAAAAATATCCCTGGTTATAACCAGATTTTTAGACTGAGTTAGTCAATGTGATCAAAATGGCAAGAAAATAGAAAAGTCAGGGACCCAAAGAAGAAAAAAAGAACTATTTAGACTAAAATGGCAATTTGGACCGAAACTCAGGGACTAAAATGACAATTTACTCAATGAACTAATATCAAATAAGACTCATCCAAGATATATTATAGAGTAAAATAAGAAACATAAAAAAATAAAAACATAAAAAAATAAACAAACATCCAGAGCTTTACTCGCTACCGATCATTAAAAAAGATTTTTTTTTATTTCAACCGTTAAAATAAACACTTCTCACACTTATCGATGCTAATATGTTGTTTCTGTTATGAATATATTTATTATTAATGTGGTTATCAACACCTAAAATAGATTAGGCTTGTTTCACAAGTTTTCCTCAATTATATATAGTCTTTTGTATCTCTTGTAATAGATATCTTAATTAATGAAATATCAGTCTTTTTCTCTCTACATCTCTTTCTCTTATTGTTTGCTATTAGGCTAGTAGATCATTGTCAGCACGAGTTACTATGGAAGTCTGATCGTATTATCACAAGGTAAGTTTTCATTGTCTAATCAACTTGTTTTTGCTTTTGTATTGAATCTCTCAAAATACTCTATGTCGTAATTGATGTTATATTGGATCAAATCAAGATTATATACATACTATTTTAATAGAACTACGATTTCGAAAACAGAAACATGATTTTGTTAAAAGTTTTCTACCCATTTAAAAAAATCGAAAACACATGAAAAAGATTATGACACAATACGTGTTTTTTATTTATTTTTATTCCATGCTCACTAAATTATTTTCTTTATGTTATAATAAATTATTTATGGTGACTGGAATTCATAACTTATTAATTAGGATTCATCTTTATAAAAGAGAAAATCTTTGAAATACATTATGACACCGGTTCACACACGTCGTACCTCAAATTAATTCATGATTAATATATATATATTTTTGGGGTAGGGTTGGTGATTGGAATAAAATAATAACCACAAGGTTTAAAAGGATAATAAGTGAATTTACTGTAACTTAAATACTAAAATAATCTTATTTCAATTATTAAATATTGTCATCTTATTTTTCACAATAAGCATATTTATGTGATTCTTTGAACATTGGGAATTTGATTATATTATGAACTCTAATGTTGATATGGTCATGATTGATTATTGGTTTTTCTGATGGAACTTGTAACCGATATTTAAAAAAGCTTAAGCGATTACAATATAAGTATTTCTTAAAATTATAAAACTATATGATGTGTCATAAACAAACTGCTATAATAAAGTATGGTGATATTGCATTTGGCTCTAAATATTGTAATGCGGCTGTATTACTATAATGCGGCAGTATGGCTATGTAATAGCAATAATGTTAGATGTTAGCAGATTCATGTAATGGATGTAGTATGATTTGGGGACTAATAGAAAACTTCAAACAATAGTTTAAATTTGTCAGCTTTATCTAGTGTTTTCCTTGTTGGAACCTGAAGGTTTATGCATAGAGGATTACATATTTAAGGGGTTGATTTTGTAATTGTTTAGTTTATATTTTGGGTCGACATGTAAGGGTTGGGCTAGTTTAGCCGGTTTCGAATGGGCCTAGGTTAAGAGTCCATATGTTTAGTATTTAAGCAAACCTCAACCATTTGGTTGAGGTTGATCAGCTGATTGCGACTTGAAGGCTAGCCAAAAACACCAAAGAGTCTTGTATCAGTCATTGTTCAACTTTGAATGCAAGATTTTCTGGTTTGTGTTTGATCATTATTGTTTCTTTTATATTCTTATTCTTGAATCGACTTGTGATTGTTTTCCGCACTCTCACAAGCTAGTGTTTGATATCATTGAGAGATCCTAACGGGTTTTACAATTGGTATCAGAGCCAAGAAACCAATCTTGGTTCGGTTTTGATATCATTCTGATTCAAGGACATCTTATGCTACTGGTCCAGTTTTTATAGTGTTTGTTTTGCAGTGATAACAGTTTTGGTCGCATGTTCTGTCTACGGATCATTCAATCTTCAAACTGTTCTTAGAAATTATCGAAAGAAGTTACTGATTTTGGTTTGTGTAATTTCAGAGAGTTGTTTGCTGATTTCTCGGAGTTTTGGTGATCAAAGAAAATTCAAAGATTACGATATCTTTGATTTTTTTTTTGAAAAGTGCTGAAAATCAGGGATTACGAGTCAACAGATTTATCTCACATTTGTTTTGCAGGTCTCGACTCGCAATCAACTAAGGTCTCGACTTGTCTGCTTTTGGTCTCGACTCGCAATCAAATAAGGTCTCGACTTGTCTGCTTTTGGTCTCGACTCGCAACCATCTGTGGTCTCGAGTTGTCTGCCTTTAGTCTCGACTCGCAACCATCTGTAGTCTCGAGTTGTCTGCCTTTAGTCTCGACTCGCAACCATGGTCTCGACTCGCAACGACACTTTGCAACGTGGTTTGGACTTGGACTTTGAACTGTTAACAGAATTTTTGGACTTAAAATAATTAATTGATTAATTAATTATGTCTACAAATAATGTTGATTTGGCTGCCCTTAACAAACAACAAGAACTGGATTCAAAGGTTGGAACCACTACACGCATTCCAAGGTTGACCGATGCTAATGATTTTCCGGAGTGGAAATGGCGTTTTGAACAACATGTGAAGGTCAAGGATTCTAAAATTTGGAGAAGTATTATGAGAGGTCCAAGGGAGATAATGACAGATAGTCCTACTGAACCGGGTTTAAAAGTAAAGAAAGCCAAAAGTGAATATACTGAAGAGGATTTCAGTATAATTGAAGAAGATGAAAGAGCATTGTCCTATTTGACCATGGGATTGGGTCCAGATATTGCTATTGGTTTTCGTACCTGAAAATCTGCCAAGGAACTGTGGGAATCTTTGATCGATGTTTATGAAGGAAATGAGGACATGAAGGAGAGCCGAAGAAATTTGCTAAGACAAAGTTTCAACAATTTCAATCATATCTATGGAGAAACCGTTGATAACCAACTTCAGAGGTTTGTCAAACTGGTCACTCAAATGCAGATGGAAGAAATTCATACATCAAATGCTTCGACAAATAGACGACTTTTGAATGTGTTACCAAAAAGCTGGGATCATCATGTTGCAATGATCAAGAAAACAAAAGATCTTGCTAGGTGCAGTTTGTCAGAAATGATTTCTCATATCAAAGCATGTGAACTAGATGATAAACAAAGAGAAACCAATCATAAGAACAGCATGCTCTCTTGTCTCAAGGAGGATTTCAAATGTTTAGCAATGCTGCATCTGCTAAGGCTGCTCCTACTTCAGCAAATGTCTATTACTCTGGGTATCCTACACAAGCTGCTCCATCACCTTCTACTGCTGCTTCTGCTTCTGCTGTGAATGCATCCTCTGCGGCTCCTACTTCCACTGTGAAAAATGAGATGATTGCTTTCTTTACACAACAGTCTAAAGAAAATCTGGATATCGCAGCCTCTGTTATAAACTGTTTGAATGCATTTGTTGCAGGAAAAATTGTCCCTCCTAAATGGTGTGGCGATGACTTACATCAGATTCATCCTGATGATGTTGAAGAAATGGATATCACTTGGCAGATGGCTATGGCTGCATTCAGGGTAACTAGGTTTATGAAAAGAACTGGTAAAAACGGATGGGGTGCTTCATTTACAGGAGCGTCTACAGTGCCCTTTAAATTACGTTGTTACAACTGTCATGAGGAAGGACACTATGCTCGAAACTGCACAAAGCCTATGATTAATAGAGAACAGACTCCTGCCCAGCCCGTAACACCTAATCGAGAAAGAGCTCTTGTGACCACATCTAGTATAACGGATGATGCTGCTACTGGAAGTCCTCAACCACTGGGATTAGCTCAAGCCCTGGTGGTTCAGCCCAACATCAACTTTGATTGGAATTCAGAAATTGAGCGACTGAACATTTCAGCTCCAGAAAATCAAGCTGCTTCAAATAACATTGCTTTCATGACCTCAAATGATCAAGTTTCTGTACCAGAGGAGGAGGCATCAGCTGAAAACTTAGCTCTCATGACCCAGATTCTTTCAGCTCCAGTTAAAGGTCTCACCAAAGAAGAGGTACTTTCTGTTTTCTGTACTCCTGAGTGTAGAGAAAGAGTTGAAGTTTATAGAATGCACAACGCTGAGCTAATTCAAGATTATCAAGATATCAAAAATAAAAACTTTACTTTATCAAAAAACGAAAAACTTTATAAAGAAAAGATTGAATCTCAGCGAAAAGACATTGTCAAACTCAAGGATGATGTAAGTGTGAAATCATCTCAACTCTTATATGTTCAGGAGAAACTGTGCGCTGTGACTAAGGAACTGGAAGATATCAGAGATAGATATCAAATAAATGAGTTTAATATTAAGAAATTTGATGCTTCCAGTAAATTAGTCAAAAACTTGTGTGATCAACAGCTCGCATACAAGGAAAATAAAGGGTGTGGTTTGGGTTTTAATCAGGCTCCTCCTCCTTATAATAACAATTATACTTATTTACCCATGACTGAGGAGGAGATGATGAATGAGAGTAGAATGACATATGGTCCAAAAAATAATAAGTCATCATTTAATGACAGACCAATTGAGAAACAGAAGTCTGCTCAAATAAATTTTGTTTCTAAAGGCTCTATCGATCCTAACCCTTCGTCTTCATGTGCAGATAAAGTATTTGAAGTAAAATGCGAAGATGTTATTGGGAGTGAACCAGTTGTTCATACAAATATTTCTGAAAATTATTTTGAACAAACTGAATCTGATATTGCTTTTGGTCAGTCTTTATTTGCGTCATTTTCTGCTTATGTTTCGTCTTGTGAGCCTGATGTTTTGGGCAAAACTGCTAATATTTGTGTTGAACCTTTGAACAATATGTCTGATGATGAATTTTCTTCAGTTAATGATTGTGAATCTGATGTTTCTAACCCTTTGGTTGATGAAAGTGTTACAGGTGAGGTCCCTCAGGACACATTCAGTGAAACCACTGAAACGTCTTCACAAGAAAATCAGGAGTATCGTGATTCTTCTTCTGAATCTGTCTCAGTGGGAATCCCTAATGTTGAATCTAGTGGGATCCCATTGGAAACTGTAGTGGAAATTGAACCTGAATTAGTTTCACATGATAAATGTGTTGATGAAACACATATTGATGAGACTTCTGCATGTTCAAATACTGAAACTGATTTTGATAAAGAAGAAAAGGGATTTGAGTTAAATAAAGAGTCATTAGAAAATGTTTTTGAAAGTAAAACATCAACTTCAAATGATGATCTTAGTAAAGAAAGGGTATCAAGTTGTTCATCAACATCACATGAATGTGTAACTTCTAATCAGCAGACATCAAAATGCTCAGAACAGCCACAAGCAAAGCATATTAGGAAAACCAAAACATCCAATCATTCAAAATCAAACAAAGATTCTTCTCTAAAGTATCAAAATTTTCAAAATACTCATACAATGAAACGGAAAACATGTTTTAATTGTGGAATTGCTGGACACATTGCCAGAAACTGTGTTCAACTCCCAAGTGCCCAGTTCAAGGAGAAGTTTGTACAAAATCAGAATTTCAAGTCTAACCGATATCGTTGTTCAGAGTCAATGATGACTGAAAAGACTAAGACAATGAAAAACAACTATCGCAAGACTAAACCTTCTGATCAAGATTGGAATGCAGCCAAACGTAAAAAACAAAATCAACAAAATGATTTTCGAAGAAATCAATATAATGCTTTTGGTAACTACAATTCTCAATGGTCAAACAAGCATTGGAAACCTAAAGCTAAGGCCGCGCAATCCAATCCGTCTCATACATGTTATCGAAATTTTGCCATTAGAAATACTTCGAAGTTTTTAAATAAAAACAATTTAGTGTGGCAGAGAGTGACTTACATTGATGCACAAGGAAAACCCAGATCCACTATGGGCTGGGTTCCTAAATCTAACTAATCCCGCTAATCGTGCAGGAACAACTGTGGAGGACTACCGTGTGCCTCTGGTACATGGATAGTGGATGCTCCAGGCACATGACAGGAGACTTATCCCAACTGTTAAATGTCAAAGAATTTAATGGTGGATATGTCTCATTTGCGGGAGGAGAATCAGGAAGGATCACATTGAAAGGAACCGTAAGAAACGACGTTTTAAGCTTCGAGAATATTAACTATGTTCCAGAACTGAAACACAATCTGTTGAGCATTTCTCAGATTTGTGATCGAGGAAATTCAGTTCACTTTACAAAGAAAGGATGTCATGTACTTAAACCTGGGATTGTCATTCCAGAAGATTGGTTCTTAATGTCAGCCAAGAGATGAGGAAATGCTTATGTGATTGATATGAACAAGAAACCGTGTGAAGAAGTTACTTGCCTATTCTCGAAGATTTCAGAACATGATGGTCTACTGTGGCATCGTCGCCTTGGGCATGTGAACATGAAGAATCTGAACCGACTGGCTAAAGGTCAACTAGTACGTGATCTTCCAATAAAAGATTTCATGTTGGTTGAAAAATGTGTTGCTTGTGCGAAAGGAAAAGCTCATCGAAAACCTCATAATGCTAAACCTGCACCCTCGACGAAAGCCGTGCTCGAATTACTTCACATGGATCTTTTTGGTCCAGTGAATGTGTTGAGTATTGGCAAGAAAGCTTATTGTCTTGTAATCGTTGATGATTACTCTCGTTACACCTGGGTGTATTTTCTCAGTCACAAGAATGAAACTGCAGTCTTAGTGAAACAATTCATCACTCTGGCTGAAAATCAAGCGAGTACCAAGGTGAAGGTTATTCGATCTGACAATGGGACAAAATTCAAGAACGTTACTTTGCACACATTCTGCACTGAAAAGGGATTTGATCGTCAGTATAGTGCACCACGAACTCCTCAACAGAATGGAGTAGCTGAAAGAAGAAATCGTACTCTTATCGAGGCTGCACGAACTATGCTGGATGACTCGAAGCTTCCTAGTTTCTTTTGGGCCGAAGCTGTTAGCACGGCTTGTTACGTCCAGAATCATGCTTTAGTAAATAAACGTCATATGAAAACTCCTTATGAGATTCTGGAAGGACGTAAACCTTCGGTTTCACACTTTCGTATCTTAGGATGTCCTTGTGTATTATTACTTATGGACTCTAATGGAAAGTTTGAGGTCAAAGGGGACGAATGTTTCTTTGTTGGATATGCAAAAGGCTCTGCCTATAGGGTATACAACAAAGTAACTAAAAAGGTCGTCGAGTCGTGCAACATTGAATGGCTTGAAGAAAACGCTACGGATGCTAGAGTTGGACCAGATTGGTTATATGATTATTCTGAATTGTTTAAATCATTTAATATTTTGTCAAGTGATTTTTCAGATGTAGGTGTGTCTATTCCAAAACAACCGTTGTCTTTTGAGGACACTGAAGAAGAAGAACAGACAGAAGGAAGCGTCAGACATCATACCATTGATCCGCCGGGAATGGTGTTTACACAGCATCCTCTGCCACAACAAATGTCTCATCAATCTCCTGAAGGTGCACAATCCAGTGAAATTTCAACTAATGCAGCTGGATCAGAACTGTTTGCTGATCCTATTCCTGAAGAATGTACTGTTACCACTCCTGTGAGTCACAGTCCGGTAGCACCTAATGAGGGGGAGTTAAGCAACATACACACATCTCTAAACGAGACGATACCTGAATTTGCCATACCAACAAGTGTTCAAAGAAATCATCCTATTGAGAATGTGATAGGTCCTGTGAATGCAGGAGTTCAGACCAGAAGCCAATCAGGAACCATTAATTTGTGCTTATATTCTAGCTACATTTCTCAAATTGAACCTAAAACTATTGATGTAGCGTTGCAGGAACCAGGATGGGTTGATGCTATGCACGAAGCGCTAAACCAGTTCGAGAAGCTAGGAGTATGGAAACTTGTGGAGTTGCCAAAAGGAAAACGCAAGCTTGGAACTCGCTGGGTTTTCAGAAACAAGCAAGATTCTGAAGGAGTTATTGTTCGAAATAAAGCACGATTAGTGGTCCAAGGATTCAGGCAGATAGAGGGACTGGATTATGATGAAGTCTATGCCCCCGTTGCTCGACTTGAAGCAATCCGGATTTTCTTAGCATATGCATCCTTCATGGGATTCACTGTTTACCAGATGGATGTCAAAACGGCATTTTTGTACGGAGAAGTGAAGGAAGAAATTTTTGTTGAGAAACCGGCGGGATTTATTCATCCAGATCATCCAGAATATGCCTACAAGCTCGACAAGGCATTGTATGGGTTGCATCAAGCACCTAGGGCTTGGTATGCAACTTTGACAGAACATCTTCTGGCTCATGGGTACTCACGCGGCACAATAGATCAGACTCTGTTTATCAAAAGAGTGGGCAAGGATCAAATCTTGGTTCAAATTTATGTCGATGATATTATCTTTGGGTCTACAAGTGAGGAGCTTTGCAAGGATTTTGAGAGAGTTATGCAAAAGAAGTTCGAGATGAGTGCACTTGGTGAAATGACATTGTTTTTGGGTTTACAAGTTAAACAAGATTCACGGGGAATTCTAATTCATCAAGGGAAATATGTGGACGATGTGCTGAAGAAATTCAAGTTCACTGACGCTAAACCGGCAGAAACTCCAATGGCAGAAAGACCGTTGTTAACTGAAGATGCTGAAGGATCCCCTGTTGATCAACGACTTTATAGGTCTATGATTGGATCGTTGATGTATCTGACAGCTAGTCGTCCTGACATCATGTTTGTTGTCTGCAACTGCGCACGATATCAGGCTAATACTAAAACTTCTCATCTTACTGCTGTTAAACGAATCTTTCGGTACCTTAAAGGCCGACCCAGGTTTGGTCTGTGGTATCTGAGGGATTCGAATTTTGATCTGTTTGCGTTTTCTGACAGTAATTTTGGAGGCACTGACAAGGAAAGGAAATCCACCTCTGCTGGATGTCAGTTTTTGGGTGACAGACTCATTTCTTGGCAATGCAAGAAGCAACAAACGGTAGCTATTTCCACAGCTGAAGCAGAATATGTTGCAGCTTCGGCATCTTGCTCTCAAGTGGTATGGATGCAACATCAATTGCAGGACTACGGTTTGACTTATCTTAAGACTACCATATATTGTGATAATGATGATGCCATACAAATTGTGAAAAATCCTGTTTTCCACTCAAAAACCAAGCACATTGATATTAAAGTTCATTTTATACGTGACTGTTTTGATAGAGGTCTTATCAAACTTGAGCAAATCGACACAGATGCAAATGCTGCCGATTTGTTCACCAAACCTGTCAGCAGTTCGAAATTTCAAGTGCTTGTGGATTTTCTGAAAATGATCCGTTTTACCGACTGAGCATGTTTTTTTTTTGTTTTTTTTTCGTAGGTAAATTTGTTCATAAAGTTTTCTATTCTTAGGTAGTTTTTATTTATGCTCAAATTTAGGGGGAGAAAATTATGAAAAATACAAACATTAAAAAATTGAAAAAATACAAAAAGAGGCGTTGCATGACTGGGAAATGAAATGAATTTTCACATTATGGTCGAGGGCTGACTCATGTAAGACCAGTATCGAAATAGTTTGACTCTAGTATGATGTTTTAGTAGGCTCTATCCTTAAGACTGGAAACTTTGGTTGTTTCTGTTCAGAACTAAAATAGTACATGACCTCAGAAAAGAAAATCACTTGGAATTAGCTCATGTCTATTTGAATGTCTGTATGTTGTCCCGATACACACAATTTTGGTCTGACTCTGAAATCTTCTCTGAAAAAGTCGTGTATCTCCTCTGCTGCATCCAGATATATGCTGACCTGGAGGTGCTAGGCAACGTCAGCTTCTGCTGCATCCAGATACATGCTGACCTAGCTGTACGTTGTCGCTCTGTAGATCAATTAAACACCCGAAAGAGGCCCTCAAGTGCCCAAAAGAAACCCAAGAAACCTATATCAAATTGAGAAAAACTCATTTGATCTGTATATTATACCATCTCTGCTTAAGATCTATTATGTTCTCTTCTCAATCTATTCCCAGTTAAGAATTCAGAGATCTGGATTGGACTTGTGAAATATGTGGTAGGGAAGATACTTGCATGATAGAGTGTGTTGTTTATATTTCCAAGATTTGATTAGTATTTGTTTGGGTGTTCATTGTTAAGATATCAAAACATGATAAAATTTGTTACAGGCAGTTATATGAAAAAGGTCTAGAGAGATGAGTTTAGGTGGACAAATATACTGGCAATCGTCTAGATCATTCGGTA
The DNA here is from genome assembly GCA_030545235.1 of Helianthus tuberosus. NCBI lineage: Eukaryota > Viridiplantae > Streptophyta > Magnoliopsida > Asterales > Asteraceae > Helianthus > Helianthus tuberosus. The sequence continues at coordinate 47,976,645 of CM060386.1, read as the reverse complement.
GTAGATCAGTGTTGATAAGTGATGTCAAGCCCGAAACCTCGTGATTTGATCCCTGAGCAATTTTGTAAATTTCCTATTTTATGTTTTTTAAATAATAGTTTTTATTATTTAATTTTTTGTTTTAGGTTTTGCATTTGTAAATTATGCTCAGAAGGTTTAGTGGATTATTAAAATTATAACTGATTTATTAAAAGGATTTTTGTCATAAATTATTTTATCAAAAGAAATCCTTTAAGTCGGTTAAGCATAAACAGTTGGTCTCGGCCCAAAAGTCAATGGCCCAGTTTACTTAGGTTTGAGGTATAAAACATAGGTCTCGAGTCGAGACCTCATTTCTCACTCGAGACCATTTGATATTCTCTCTCAAAAGTTCCGGCAAGTCGCTATAGTTTCCGACGTGTTCTCCGGTTTCGTTTCATTATATTCGGTTTCTGGTTTAGATTCATCGAATTTTTAAGGTATTTTGAAGATATTGTTGAAGTTTTGCAGGTGTTATGAAGATCTGATGATGTTTTGATGAAGATTTGAAGATGACCAAGAACCCTAGTTTTAAATATATTTTGGTCTTCAAATAAATCGTAGGGTGTTTTTGGGATTTTGATCCAAAATCTGAAAAGATGAAGTTATTTGTGGGGTCTCGACTCAGATAACATAAGGACCCGAGACCAGTGGTTACGAGTCGCAATCTCATGGTCTCGACTCGAGACCTCAAAGTCTCGACTCATGGTCTCGACTCAATAAATCATGATTTCGACTCGAGAACTCATGGTCTCGAGTCAAAAGTAACAGTCTCGAGTCAAGCTTTTAAAAACTGAGTTATGGTGCTGTTGATTTGTTCTAAATGTTGACTTTGTAATTTGAAAATTTCATACAAATATAAATGTCAATGTTTCTAATGCATTTTTGTTTTATGCAGATTATGGATTTGAAATTCATTTCGACACATAATCAAGCAGGATACTTAGCACCTCCTCCGGAGAAACATAAGAAGGTGTATACTTCATTGATGAAAGGTCTCAACAGCTGCCGTATTGTTCACGCACTACAAGAAAATCCAGTTATCTACGAAAATCTTATTCAAGAATTTTGGAAAAGTGCAAGAATTGAAGTTATTGAAGGAAAAGGAGTTATTGTTGCTGACATTCAAAAGAAGGTTGTTACTGTGACAGAGCAGATGATTCGAGAAGTATTACAGTTCAATGACCTAGAAACAGATTCAATTGAACTTCCCACTGGCACAGTTGAAGCAATATTGCCTAGATTGAGTTATGAAGGGAAGTATCCACCTCTGGTTAAGAAGTTTGTGCATCCTTATTGGCGACTTTTGTTGCACATGTTTATTTTGTGTATGCCAGAGAACAGAGGAGGCACTGATCAGTTGAACATTACTCAGTCTGCTGCTCTTGTCTGTGTGATAACAAACGAGCCTTTCAATTATTCAAAGTATATTTTCGAAGCGATGAAGAGAAATGTGTTTGGAGTCAGAAAGGACAAGTTTCTTATGTATCCAAGGTTTTTGCAAATGATTTTTAATGCTCGTTATCCAGAGTTGGAGAGATCTGGAAACACATTGGAATTGAAGCCCATGGGTCCAGCTTGTTTTGGTGCTCTCACTCCAAAGAAGGGTACTGAAAAGAAATTTGAAGGATTAATTTCGTTAGAGAAATTTGGTCAATTTGCAGAGACTGAAGATGTTGCTGCTAATCCAGTAATAGTGCAACCTGTTCCAGTGAATGATGCGCCTGCAAATGCTATAGTTGCTGAAGAACATGATATTCAAAGGGGTATTGAAGATGAGCCTGAGACAGAGATTTTAACAATCGACCCTGACGATGAAGGCATTGAGATTATGTGTGATTCTGGGGAAGATGAAGAGCTTCCTCCTGAAGCTGAAGCTGATACTGCTGTTTCTGCTGTTCCACCTGTGATTTCTGCTGAAAGTTTGGCTTTGCTATTAAAGTCTGTAACTGATAAGATGGGAAATCCTCCTTCTGATCTTTCAGTTTCAAGTTAAGAGCCTAGTGAGAACTCAAAGGATCCTGATTCCCTGCCATTGAAGCGGAAAATGAGGGATCCTCGACTCGGAATGTATGTTGAGCAAAACAAAGATCAATCCATGAATATTGCTGAGGATGATGATGGTCTGTATGACTTCGATTTTGAGAAAAGTGTCACTGATACCACCACCACTACTGAAGATATCTTTGAGTTTGATGCTGACATTCAAAGAAATGATATGGATACTACCACTGTTGATGTTCAAGTTACAACTGTTGATACTGATTCTGTTGTTGATATTATGCCACTTGGTATTTCTGAATCTGCAGGTCCTTCTAGAATTGTTCATGACTTACCTAGCAGTTCAAGTGGTAAGAGACCTGAAGAACCGTTGAGGATGCCACTTGATGATGACTCAAGTGATGATGATGAGTTTATTAGTATGAGAGAGATGAAGAAAAGATTGGTTGTGCTTGAGCAAGATTCAATTCACAAAGATGACAAGATTATTCAACTTGAAGACATTATAGTGAAGAAAGATCAACATATTGAACAGCTTCAAGGAGATGTTAGTTTGTTGTTCAGTACGGTTTATGATTTACGAGGAAAGTTGGAAAAGAAGTTTGGACAAGAATTTTCTGATCCAACTGAAGTTGAAAACAGAAGAAAAGCTTTCGCTAAGGATGATGCTGAGAGAAGTGCTGCTATGGAACAATATTTCAAAAGAGTTACTAATCCAGTGGCAGACAAAGAGAAGGCTGAAAGAATTAAAAAGAAAAGGGAGTTTGTAATTTTGAAGAACAAGAATCTAAATCCAGATGATGATGATGCTCAAGCAACTCATTATTTAATGGATGTTGGTGAGACTCTCTATGATAAAGTTGGAAATCGTTCTGATGTAGTTAGCTGGGGATTTGATCATGATCGCAAAAGATGGTGGATAAAGAGAAAGGTTGGTCCTGTCGAGTGGTACAAACATCCAGGCCAGTTTCAATCTTTTACTAAGGTTGATTTAACAAACTTGTCTAAAGCACCTTATGTAGATGATAAGCCTGGAGGTGCTGGATATGTGTTTTTTGAGAGATTACAGAGGGAAGTTCTTCGTAATTTTCCTTCGATGCGCACGGCAGAGTCCTTCATTAGACCAGCTAAAGGGATTAGAGATCCATACACAAACAAGCGTATGAAGATTGTGCACTGGCCTGTAACTGACAAAGAAAAGATGATTCCGTTGGTGAAAAAGATTCCGAAAGGTGCTTTGAAGTCCTTACATTTCTGGACTTATGATGAGTGTCTAGGACAGGCAGTGATTGTTTGTGATGATGAAGTGAATTTTCGCTTGGTGGATCAAATTGATTTGTTGAATCTTGCTTATGAAGACTTGGAAGTATTAGCTCGTAATCATATTAGAGCTACTGAAAAATATGAAGAAATAGCAAAGGGTTGGACTGCTGCTATTGCTTCTGTTCTGCATATCAATCGAAAGGGTTTTGGTGGTTACAAAGATAGTGCGAGTGGTGATCGTGACAGTCGGAGTTAGAAGAACCTCCATGCATAAACCTAGGGGGAGATTGTTGGAACCTGAAGGTTTATGCATAGAGGATTACATAGTCAAGGGGTTGATTTTGTAATTGTTTAGTTTATATTTTGGGTCGACATGTAAGGGTTCGGCTAGTTTAGCCGGTTTCGAATGGGCCTAGGTTAAGAGTCCATATGTTTAGTATTTAAGCAAACCTCAACCATTTGGTTGAGGTTGATCAGCTGATTGCGACTTGAAGGCTAGCCGAAAACACCAAAGAGTCTTGTATCAGTCATTGTTCAACTTTGAATGCAAGATTTTATGGTTTGTGTTTGATCATTATTGTTTCTTTTATATTCTTATTCTTGAATCGACTTGTGATTGTTTTCCGCACTCTCACAAGCTAGTGTTTGATATCATTGAGAGATCCTAACGGGTTTTACATTCCTATAATGTTTTAATATATATTAATTTACTTCATATGTTAGTTATATTGTTAGATATTATAATGTGAAATTTGTTAATAACTCATTTGTAGCTTCATTAAGATATGATGAGTTTGTTTGTAACCTAGTTCATGTTATATATTGTTTTTACAAAACTTTTTATCAAGAACATATATTAAACGATAATAACTCTATAATATATCATTCATATTTATTTTGTGTATAACTTGATCAAGATATATGTTATTGTAAAGAAAGACTTATTTGAAAGTGAAAGTAATAAATTATCATATTTTTGGTCATTTATAAGTATATTTATTTATGTTTAAAGTAGAGTGAGAAATATGTGTATACTAGTGATTGTTTATATCTTGATATATTATACGTGAAATATTTACATTGTTTGTAGTGATTGTCTATAAAATATGCGTATAATTTTATTTATAGTATGTCTTGTATGTGGTATGATATCATCTCTATATAAAGAAAACATTACGAGAACAAGTATACAAAGATTATGATTTATTATTGTTGGTGCATGCGTCTGTCGACTTCGTCTTGTATCGAGTCTTGTACATAGAATGTTAAATCAGGGCACGTAGTTTGAGATAAAAGGTGATTTCGCTTGAACATGGAGATTTCGCTTGAATGTACACATATGTAATTTCAAGCGAAATCAGATTCCGCTTGGAATTCTGATTTCGCTTGGAACCACTTCAAGCGAAATCAGTATAGTATATATACCTGTTCAAGCGATATCAGATGCAATTATTCCGGTCTGAGCAACGAAGTGCTGCCGAAGTGTCGTCTCGCTGTATAACGTCATTAAATCAATAATACGACAGTTTAAAGTGTATATCTAGCTGAATTGACCTTAGTACGTTTGTTTCCGCATTTCGTACTGAGTAAAACTCTTCTGATCGACTCGTTCAGGTCTGAAAACGATCCTACAAGTAGTATCAGAGCTCAGGAGGAAGAGTCCATACCAATTCAGCTGAAATTTCTGATTTCTACACATTCTTTTTCAAAATTTACTTGATTTTACGGTCAAAATATCTTGATTTTCACACATGTTGTGCGCAATACTGTTTTAAACAATCCTTGAGAAAATTAGACCTTATTTCATTCTAAAACTGGTAAAATCTTTAATTCCACTCGAAAAACAGCTTGAGAATATGACATCAGCAGTATTCCGCTTGAACTGATTTGTTGATTTCGATTGAAATAACATTTTGGATCTGATTCCGCTTGAGAAATTGTGTTGATTCCGCCTGAATCAGTATTTCGCTTGAGAAGTTCTGTTGATTTCGCTTGAGAATTGCTATTCCGCTTCAAAGTCCTTATTTCGCTTGAGTGATCTGGTTTGAAACCAGTGATTTCGCTTAAACAAAGATATTTTGCTTCATCGGAGATTTCGCTTGAGTTTGTGATTCCGCTTGAAATCACTTTTTGACAAGTTTAAAAAAAAAAACAAATCATGGAAGAGGAATTTTACAACGCATTCGCTACTCCAGTTACCCCAATTACTCTCGCACAGAACACGATGTTGGAAAATGAAATAGGGACAATGCAAAAACCGCCTAAGCTCATGAACATTGAGGAGTATAAGGGTTGGGAAGGACGGTTTGAGAATTGGGTACAAGCTAACTATTTAGATGCTTGGGAATGTGTTGAAACGAAATATATTAGACTGACGAATGATGAGGAAGAGATTATTGCAATAAAAGATCTAAGTGCAGAAGATAGAAAGAAATACAAAGATGAAAAAATGATGTTAAGTCTACTACAACAAGCTGTGAAGGAAGATATCTTGGTTCTATTGCAACACAATGGAACTTCTTATTCAATCTGGAAAGCATTAAGATCGAAGTTTCATGGAAGCCAAGAAATGATTAAAAACAAGAAATCACTTTTGAAAAAGGAATTTGATCTTTTTCGTGGGTTTAAAAATGAAAGCACAAAGGAAATTATTGAACGATATTGCAATTTGTTTGCCAACATGAAAAGATTGAGCATCAACAAAGATAATGAAGAGTTGATTGAAAAGCTAGCCGATGCATTGCCATATGAGACTTGGGGCACATATCTTATGATGTTGAGAAACAAGAAAGGATTTATCAGTCTGACATTGAGCAAGTTTATTGAAAAGATTGAGGCTCGGGAGATGGAACAGAGAAAGATTTTAAGAATGAAAGATTTTGACGGTGAACAAGCTATTGGACTGTGTTACAAAGGTGGGGTCAGTGATAAAACCACCAACATGTCACCAAAGATTGAGACAGCTTTCAATGTTAAGAGTTCATCTGGAAGTTCTTCCAAAGGATCAAACAGCAACACAAATTTTTCATCATATCCATCATTTGATCTAAACATTTCAACAACCAAGATTGGAAAGAAGCTACAATGCAACATTGTTTTGAATATGGAGAATGATGAGGATTATTCAGCAGAAATTGCTAAGAGTCACATGTATTTGTTGGGAACCGTGTTGGAATCCTATGGTAGTTTTGTGGCAGGTCGGATCGGGAATCCTATGTTGACAAAAGAGGATTACGATCAAATTGACGTTGAGGAAATGGAATTAATGGATATTAAATGGTGTTTAGCAAGTGTATTGAGACGAGCTGAGAAATTTAAGCAGATCATAGGAAGAGATGATTTACGTGAAGCTAATGTTTCTACTTTGGGTTTTGATAAATCTAAAGTCACTTGTTTTCGTTGCAGGGAAAAAGGACACTTCAAGAGGGAGTGCAAAAACCGCGAAGCAAGTGGAGCTCAAAATCCGTTCAACAACAACAATGATTACTATCGGAAGGCTATTTATTATCAAGTTGCACAACAACAACAAGAACCACAAGTGTCACATGGTAGGAAAATAATCGAGGAATCTTCAAAGAGAGCTTGCATGGTGAATCAGGATGACAAAGAGCCAACAAAGGGTTTCAATTGGGACAAATATATCTCAGCTGATAGTAAAGCATGCCTAATAAACCAAGATGATGAAAAGTTGCCAGAAGGTTTTAACTGGGAAGGTTTTAGTTGGGATGATTATGATCCAAACAAAACTTCAAATCACAAAGCTTTTGTCGCTCAAGTTGAAGAAGATAGTGACGATGATAGAGAGTATCATGCTAGAAGATTGGTAGCTCATTTTAAAATGATGGAAGAGAGTGACAGTGAAGATGAAAAAGTTAAAAAGAAAAAGAAAAAGGTCAAAACACCGATCAGCAGTGATGATGAAGCTGTTTCAGTGATAAGAAAAAAGATGGAAGTTCCAAAGTTTAAAGTTGATGAAGAAGTTGATGCAAGGAAGAATCCGGTGATTTGTGAGAATTGTGAAATTATAAAGAAGAAAAGCAGTGAGTTAATGAATAACATGAACAGGCTGAAGGAATCTTACGATGTTTTGAACAAAGCCATGAATCAATACAATCAATCAAGTGAAGAACAAGCAACAGCCATGAAGACACTTCAGGGAGCTTTCATGATAAAGCAGAAAGTTGTGAACAACTACATCGAGAAGTGTGTTGTGCTAGAACAGAAACTTGAAACACTAAGAATTGAAACTGAAAGAGTTAATCGTTTGTTGAAAAGTTACTCATGTACTTCGTATGTCATTGACAGGATTTATCCAACAGTTGAGGGCATGAAGGCATTTGAAGATGATGAAGTAACTGAAGAACAAAAAGTTTCTGAAGAAAAGACTTCTGAAAAGAAGAAAGAAAAGAAGAAGGATACCAAAGAAAAGACATCTGGTAAGAAACAAGGTTTCAGTTACAACAAGTTTCCACCCCCGCTAGAAAATGGATATTCTCCGAGAAATCCAAATTCAGAAAGAGTCGAAAAGGCAACAAATTTACAGTGGGAGTCGGAGTCTTTAGTTAAATTGCCAGATAATATTGATGTCACGTTTATAAACATCTGACACTGATCATGAGTCTGAGTTAATAAAGAATGTGGTCGATCAAGTGTTGGAGAAAGATGAAACTAAGGAGTCAAAGTCGGAGTCTATGTCAGAGTCAAAGTCTGAGTCGAGCATTCCGAGTCAAACCGACAAACAGGACAAAAGGGTTTACAATAAAGAATTCCTGTTATCAAAATCTAATTTGGATGACGAAACGTTTAAAGTTGCATATACTTTGAATGATTCTGACAAATTATATTCTGATGAGGAATTTCCAATAAGATGTGTCAAACCTGACATGATAAAAAACGTTTTCAAACTAACAGAAATTAATATTTCTGAAATAAAAGATGTAAATCTTAATGATAAACCTAAAAAGTACACCTCAAGAGTTCAACAAAGAGAAAACAAGAAAAAGGGTTACAGTTCTGGTTCAGGTTATCGAAAGAAACCAAACCATAACGGTAATTTCAAAAAGAAAGGATTAGGTTTTATTCCACCAGAAAATCATAAAAATGAAAAATATGTTCGAGATTTTAAATCAAAAATGATATTTGTTGCAGGTATGTCTGCCGAGGAGGAACAAAAGAGTCCATTCTAGAAGAAATCTAACAAAGAGTTACTTGAAAAGAAGCAAGAAGAGTTGAAGTTTGCTAATCAGATGAAAGAAACGAGAACTTGTTTCCAATGCAACATTGTTGGTCATATTGCCAAGAATTGTTCCAAGGCAATACAATCAAAACAAGGAGTTTCTCGTAAACTGAAAGATAAAAAGGTTGTGTTTGAACCACCAATTGAGAGAACTAAACTTTTCAAAAATTCGACTTTTGAGATTGGTGAATGTTTAAACAGATTTTACAAGAAAAGGGGAAATCTTGATAACCAAAAATGGGTTGTTAAGAAGCCTGATGATATTTCTCGCAATGATTCTGATTCGTCAAAATCAGAGGAGCTATTTTCTGGCGATGAATCTGATTCCACAAAATCAGAGGAGCCACAGGTTGAACCAAAAGGTGAAAACTTAGTACCGACTGTGGATGATGTGAATTTTCCACCACTTCGAGCTGAAAATTTTAAAAAGAAAATTGGTAAAATTGAAATTTCAAATCAATTTTTCTTTGAAAAAAAAGAATTTGATGTTGAAAAAACGTTTAATTCAAAAGTACATCATATTTTTGGAAAAATGGTTGACAGGAAAGTCAAGGGAGTCAAGGAATTTTACGAGAAGAAAACAAAGAAGCAAGGTAAAGTATCATCCCTGGTTTGTGACTGGGATGGTACCTATTATGAATAGTGAAATTCTGGACTTGCCGGAACTCCCAGGTTGGTAAGAGAGGAGTAGGTATCGGCATCTTGAGAATTCAATCTACATGTGGTATTGGTTGGTAAGCCATGTGGTTGAAAAGTTTTCATCTACAAGTGGTAAATCAGGGACATTAACTTGACTTGATTTATCTTTCTTACAAGTGGTTGAAAAAAAATGTGATGAGCCAAACCCCTAACCTACAAATGGTAAAATCAATCAACAAAACTTGTTTTCCGGAAAACCCATTTGATTAAAACAAACTTAAGTGTTTTGAAATCAATGGGAAAATAGTTTGTTGTGAGGGGGAGTTCTGATTGTTTATGTCAAGTGAATGGCGAATTGAAACGATTCGATATCAGTTGTCAATTTGTTTGTACAGTTTGCTTTCAAATTTCTTTAAATGTGTTTGCATTTTAGGGGGAGTAAAAATTTTCAGAAAATCCAAAAACATTTGAAAATTTGAAAAAATAAAAAGAGTAAACTGCCATTTTGGTCCCTGTGGTTTGGCCAGTTTTGCCACTTTAGTCCAAATCTCAAACTTATTACATCCAGGGCCCTGTGGTTTGCATTTTGTTGCCATTTTAGTCCAAAATCCAAAAAACCCCCTTTTTGACTGTTGAGAGCTGCCTATTTTGTCCTTTAGTGCAGGGGCATTTTGGTCATTTTGCTTTTCATTTAATATTTTCTTAATTAAAAATTAATATATATATATATATCTATATATTAATATACACACATACATGTACAATCTGTTCATCACCATCATTGACTTGAGCTCTCTCTCTCCAAACGCAAACACCCATCTTGAATCGTTCATCAACATCATCTGCAAATCTTGAATCGTTTCTGCAAATCTTGAATTGTTCATCAACATCATCTGCAAATCTTGAATCGTTTCTGCAAATCTTGAATCGTTCATCAACATCATCTGCAAATCTCTCCTCTCTTCTCTCTCTCTCTCCTCTCTATCATCTCCGTCTTCAACATCATCGTTCATCAACATCATCGTTCGTTTCTGCAAATCTTGAATCGTTCATCAACATCAACATCATCGTTTCTGCAAATCTTGAATCGTCTTCAACATCATCGTTCATCAACATCATCTGGATGAGGAAAAGGGAGAAGATGAAGAGGGAGATTAGAGGGTGTGAAGTGATTTGAGAGTGGATAGAGTGAATAATGGTTTTGGGTTTGTTGAAGGTGAGCATGGTGATTTTTACTGATGAGTTTAACCTGGTAAGTGAAATTTAGATATGTTTGGTATGAATTTGGGTGGGTTGATGGCTGATGAGTTTTACTACTGTATAGCGGAGGTGGTTGGGGCGGCAGAGAGGGAGAGAGAGATAGGGGTGTTAGAGAGAGAGAGGGAGAGAAGACAGAGAGACAGGGGTGGGGATGGTGGTGGCGCGGTGGGGATGGTAAGATTTTGGGGAACTTAAGGGGATTAGGGGTTAGGGCTTTTTTCCAGTGGTGGTGGTTGAGGTTGGGTAGTAGCAGCGGTGGTCGGTGGTGCTTGTGGCGGTGGTGAATTTGGGGAAGGAGATGCCTTTTCTTGAAGATGATGTTCTTGATGATGAAGTTTGATGGTTGTTGTCTGTATTTTGAAGATGATGTTCTTGATTTGTTGTTGAAGATGATGTTCTTGATTTGTTGTTGAAGATGATGTTCTTGATGTTGAACTTTGATTTGTTGTTGTCTGTGTTTTGAAGATGATGTTCTTGATGATGAAGTCGATTAACAGTGTTTGGGATTTATAATCTGGGTTTGAAGATAAAGAGGTGGTGTTTGGGATTTATAATCAGAGTTTAGGGGGTGTTTGGGATTTATAATCAGTTTAGGGGGTGTTTGGATTAATAATCATTTACAATAAAACCAAAATGACAAAAATACCCCTGGAGATAAGGACAAAACAGGAGGGTTGAAATTGGGAATTCTAGTCAAATTTGGATTTTGGACCAAAATGGCAACAAAATGCAAACCACAGGGCCCTGGATGTAATAAGTTTGAGATTTTGACTAAAGTGGCAAAACTGGCCAAACCACAGGGACCAAAATGGCAGTTTACTCAAATAAAAAACATGATAAAATTAAAAAATGAGTTTTGGTGTCTAAGAAGAGGAAATGATAGTACATCAGTAGACAGTTACAGTATGCTAAAGAAATGTAATGATTAAATAAGTGTTAAACAGTCTCACTGATGATATGCCGATAGGTTTTTACACATTTAGTAAACTTTTTCAGGATATAAACTTAAATTTAAACTTGCTTATTTCGTGGGGAACACTACTTGGATATATAGGTAACCCCTGAAATCTTGTTTGAAAAGTCCCTCTTTCTGAGATACTAGGTCTTTATACTCAGTGATATCTGGGGTATTATCCCGGGACTTCTGATTTTGCGAAAGCAATGGCCTAGTCCCCGGAGAATACTTTACTGCTTGCTTGAAATATAGCGCTGCCCTCAGCATAAAATGATAAGACAATAAAATTGCTAATCAATGCTGTTGTAAAAAAGATCCTCTAAAGAGGACACACCAAAAGTCGAGCCGTCATCTCTCTGCTGAACGGAAGTTCTGACCTGAGCTCTCACGGTTTCGCAATTTAACCCCTTACAGATATCATCTGTGGTATACTCACCTGTAAGACTGAATATTGGGATCTGGATACGGGAGTATATTCAAGAGATGGGACACATGAATGAGTTTAAGTTCTTAAAACAACTAATTCGTATCCTGAATCAGTTGAAATTTGTGTGAAAATTTAAGTGGATCAGTATATTGGCAATCTAAGTGAATTGTTTAATTCTTAATGTGTAACTAAGCTCAACGGTACCTGTGACTTTTCAAAAACTGGTATGATCCTCTTACACAAACTCACAAAAATATTGTATGTAAATATTTCTTTACTGCATTTCATTTCATTTTATTCAAAATTCCAAAAAGATTTCCAGTGTGTTTTAGCTTAAATTTTTGAAAAATTCTAAAAGATTTTCGACAACTTGTGTTGGAAAGCTGAATTTCAAAATTCCAAGTGATGAACATGATGAACAAATGGTTTGGGTGAAAATTGTTTGAGATGTTTTGAAATGATATGAGAAAAGTTTTTTTTTAAATAAAAATGTTATTCCTGCGAGTGATTCATCAGAGTCTAACATTGTAAAATCATTGTCTGTATATCTTATCCAAAAGTGTTCATTAGATGGTGAGATTGCTTTTACAAGTGATCATCAGAAAATTTACTTTTGGGTAGAGAATATGCAGGATATCTAAGGGATAGAGAGCCAGGTTCTGATACCTGAGGATTCTGTGATTTTAACAAGCCAGGCTGCGATCTCAGCATACTGAAAGGGGGAGTCTGTAGATTGTAGAGCCAAGTTCCGATTCTGGATTTCACGCAAATTGCTGATAGTGATGAACTTAAGGAATCAAGAGATCTGATCAAGAGAAGATAGAGTCAGATTGTGATTCTGAGATTGAAGATTATTTGGTCAAGAAAGATTTGTTGATGGAAAGAGAAGAGAGAAGATTTGAGGATACTTACAGCGTCAGATACTTCAAAAGAGAAGCCCAAAGGCTGATAAAAATTGAAGATGCGAAGACTCGACACTTTAAGACTCGTCAACATTCGAGGTGGAGTCTGTTGGTGCATGCGTCTATCGACTTCGTCTTGTATCGAGTCTTGTACGTAGAATGTTAAATCAGGGCACGTAGTTCGAGATAAAAGGTGATTTCGCTTGAACATGGTGATTTCGCTTGAATGTGCACATGTGTAATTTCAAGCGAAATCAGATTCTGCTTGGAATTCTGATTTCGCTTGGAACCACTTCAAGCGAAATCAGTATAGTATATATACCTGTTCAAGCGATATCAGATGCAATTATTCCGGTCTGAGCAACGAAGTGTTGCCGAAGTGTCGTCTCGTTGTATAACGTCATTAAATCAATAATACGACAGTTTAAAGTGTATATCTAGCTGAATTGACCTTAGTACGTCTGTTTCCGCCTTTCGTACTGAGTAAAACTCTTCTGATCGACTCGTTCGGGTCTGAAAACGATCCTACAATTATTGCTATCAAAAAGAGTACGAATATTTTTTGGTAAGACACTCAGAATGTCATACTCACGCATCTCATTATCAAGTTATAGAAGGTCGTTAGATGTTATACTGGTAATATTGTATGAATCATTACTTCTCAATTGTTGTTATGTGAAGAAAAATTTATTTATGTGGAAAATCGGATACAACAAAATTTGTTTGTCAAACCTTAAATATGTTCATGAAGTAGCAATATCATTAAAAGGGTATGAAAGGTTTGAAGTGACTTCATATCCGTATGTCCAAGAAAATAAAGAAAAACCATGAAACATATTTTGTTTTACTCCATTCCTTGAAGTGAATGTGACTATATATTGATCGTTGTAATCATGGACCTAATTGGGAATTTAATGATGGTCACATTAATATTGAGATCGACCATCAAAATGCAACGGTGATTACGTTAATAATGAAATTAACCACCATAAGTGGCAAATAATGGAGTAATAATATGAGAATGATATGTGGAAATAATGATGGTGATATAATTTGATAGTTTCTAATGATATAAATAATTCTCTTGTGTTTTACCTCTTGTATTAGCATACATGCAAGCAATACATATACAATCATAAACCAGAAGTTTATGAATCATTTGATTAGTTGCCATGAGCGGTTAGACCACACCGTGTATTGATGATGTGAAATGTATCGAAAAACCAGAAGATTCTTCTTGACAATTTAAAATGTTATGTTTGCTCTCAAAGGAACTTATGTATTTACCATCCTTAGAAGGGTATGAATCCCTAAATAGTACATAATGAATAAAGGATATATCTATCCACACATGATACCATTTAGTGTTTTAAATCGATGCATCGTCTAAATGGTTATCAAATCCACAACCTGAAGTTTGTGCGATTGTGGCTTAGCTAATGAGATACCAAGCATATTAATCCATATTACTATATTTATTTGGTAATAATGAATTTGATTCCCAAGTTATTAACGATCATTGGAATAAGTGTTATTGTTGAGATGATTTCTAAACGTCTACTATTAATTACAAAGCCAATGATCATGAGAGGAGCAAAAGTTCATTTAGGTACATGTAATTGTACATATACTACCTCTAATTCACATCAAGCCAATAAGTTATAGTTCTCCCCATACAGTTGATTTTTGGTCAGGAACCAAATATGTCTCATCAAAGATTTGGTTGTGTGACATATATTGAAACTCATCCAACACACCACACAAAGATGGGACTTCTAAAAAGTTTGAAAATATTTTGGGTATAAATAATCGTCTATTATTGAATACTTAAAGCCATTAATGAGAAATTTGTTTATGGCTCTTTGTTTTTCACTTTAGTGAATGAATGTTCCCAACATTAGGGGGAGATAACAAGCAGTTGGAAAGTGAAAAGTGGAATGAATTATCATGTCATCTTGATCTTTAGACTATAAACGGTGAACCAGATGTTCAAAGGATAATTCATTTAGTAATATTAAAGAAAAAATTACCAGACAAGTTCACTAACCTAAATAGAGTGACTAAGTAAGTCACATAATCAACTGCTTATGCTCCAATTATATTTGTATCCCAAGAGGACAACCACATAGTTTGTAATAAGTCTATTGCATGCCTAAAGCGTGGTAGACTAGTTGATTCCAATAATAAATTCCTCGAAAATTGGAGCAAGTAATTAAGATGGTCAAGTCGAGGTTATAGTAATAAGATCTCCTGAAGAGACAGTAGACATGATGGTTCAAGAAGAACCTCAGGTACCTGAAAATAAAGAGATCTCGATAAGTTGTATCGTGTCTAATATATATATGGAATCGAAACAAAATCGACGTCGTTATACTTTTGTATATAATATAGCGCTTGAAATGATGAAATGACGAGGATCAAGATTTAAGATATGTTTATGAATGAAAATACATAAATGATTGGCCAAAATGGAAAGACGCAAAGTATGGCATATTTAAATTCTCTAATGAAATGGAAAGTTTTCGGACCAACAGTCCATACAACTGAATTTGTAAGTATGTTAGATATTAATGGGGCTTTTATGCGAATCATGTAAAAATCAAATTAAATGAGATAAGGCAAATATGGTGCACAAGGATTTTCACAAAAATCCATAATTGATTATAATGAGACACCTTCTCTAGTGGTGGATGTAATGACTTTCTAATATTTTATTAGTCTGGTAATATAAAGAGATAATTGATATGCGTCTTATAAATGTTATGTATCACTTGATACTAAAAGTTTACATGAAAGCCCTCAAGGATTTGAATTATCAAAAATCATGTAAAATGAGTTCTCGAGAACGATATGATTGTTGTATACAAATTCATATTTGAATACGTTGAATATAATCGGAACTCCTGATAAGTATCATAAAGCATTTAAGTGCTTATAAGGTTAGTTGAAACATCTTAAGGATGTAATTCTTGTGCACCAATAACTATACATAGAAAACTTGTGCCTGGTTATTATGGCATCTTAATGTACAATGTATAATCATGGTACAATATGGATTAAATATTCAAGACATCCTTGCATATGATATAGAAATCAATGAGGAGGTATATGTAATAGAACTCCTAAAGAGTGAATGCACATACATTGTTTTTCAAAGTTGAAAGAAGTATGTATATGATTGCAAATGCCTGAAGCATTGATTTCAAGTCCTCAAGAATGTATCTTTATAAAGTTAAAGATAGTATGAACTAAAATAGTCAAGTTGAGTGTTGTACAACTCATGATATATTCTGATAAAATGCAATATAAGTTTGATAATATTATCCATCTTTATAAAATGTCCTTTCTTAAAAGTTCACTATAATCTCAATTTACAGTGATGATGTCTGAGCATCATCAAGAGAAACTGGCGAGCTTTTAGAAGGGGAATTTTGTAATGACCCTAGCACAGTCTAATTATTACTCGACTTGCAGTTCGAGTATATTTGTAATCATACTTTTATTCATCTATCAAACCACATCTAGAAGATGTTGGTGGGACATTTTAGTATGTAGAGAGCTCAACCTTATAGTATGTTAAAGGTTGTTCAGACACTTTTTATAAGAAATGATTATTATCATCTCCTACCAAAGTAGAGATTCTCATTTCAAAAGTACCATGGCTAAAGTGCAATTGTGCATTAACTTAACTTTCTAGTTATGCATGATAATATATATTTTTATTTGAATTTACCAACATGATATAGCACATGTCCAATGAGGAGACATTTGAATGGTAAAACAGATATATCGATACCCTAAAGGTAAGAATGATACGTGTCTATATTTTACTAACCCATGAAAGCTAGTTCTGTTAGTCTTGTAGATATAAAGAATGTAACACAAATAGTATTGGATCTTATGGTATTTGTTCGCACGAGGAATCACTAGAAGTCTCACAAGAAGATTTTACAACATTACTCAATATAAAGGATTGTACTTCAAGGCATCAAACGATAAATCATTCTAAAAAAAGTTTTGAGCAACTTTCGAGGATGATGGACACACTTTACTTAAAGGATACATATTATAATGAGGGGGAGATTTATTCAAGTTGCACTTTTTTTCCCTTAACTAAGTTTTATTCCAATGGGTTTTCTTAGCAAGGTTTTTAATGAGACAACATACCTGATCCAGAAGTATCAGGGGGAGATAATGCGCATTACACGCTGCACTCTTTTTTCCATTAGCTATGGTTTTGTCCCACCGGGTTTCCCTAACAAGGTTTTTAACGAGACAACATCAAGCGTATTATGTTGATAACCAACGGGGAGTGTTATGAATATATTTATTATTAATGATAATAGATTAGGCTTGTTCCACAAGTTTTCCTCAATTATATATAGTTTTTTGTATCTCTTGTAATAGATATCTTAATCAATGAAATATCAGTATTTTTCTCTCTACATCTCTTTCTCTTATTGTTTGCTATTAGGCTAGTAGATCGTTGTTTCACAACAATTTCTTTATTTTTTTAATTTTTAATAAATTCAGTAATGTATGATGTATTTCTCTTTTTAGATTTAATTAATGTAATAAAGTATGATGTATTTCTCTTTTTATATGACACGATATGTTAAAAGTTTTTATACCTCTTACTATTTTTTTTAGTGATCGTTACATGATTTTTTAATTTTGTTTTATTCCATTAAATTTTTATATTGCTTTTGTTTTTTAACCAACCTATTACACATTTTGTTAACTAGAAACAAGACGTCTAACGCTGTAATAAACAATAAATCTTTATAGTTTTGATGTTTGTTTAAATATTTTTATGTCTCTTATTTCACTATTTAATATATATGAGATGATTTTTATCTGAAACGAGTTCACTAGAAAAATATAAATATAAAAAGAGAAGAATTATATAAAGTTAGTTAAAGGTAAAGAAAAAACTATAATGGGCAAACAAACAAAAAAATATAATAAACAAGTCTTACGTTGGGAGAAAAAATGATGATGAAAATAAATAATAAAATTACTAAACTAGTTTTTATTCAATGTTATGAGGAGAGAGACAAAATTAATGCTTGTAAACACTATTTTGGTAAATATTTTTCAAGGAACACCATTTTAGTAAATATTTTTTCCTCCAACACTACTCTAGGAAAAAACTCCATTTAGTTTTGTAAAACGTATTGTACTAGTCATTTCCTATGAATAATGAGAGTATGGTTATTATTTATTTTATTATAATTTTTAATAAAAAATGAACCTACTTTCCACAATGTTTAAACAAACTTTCGTGAATATTGTCCCTACAATCTTAAATAACCTTTTCATGAAGGAGGTTCACGAAATGTAATATTAATTGAGATTTTTGTTAAAATCCTACAAGTTTCTTTTTTTGGGAAATAAAGTTTGTAGTACATACGAGTCGGACTAATTTAAGAATTGAAGTACAATCTATGTAACACCCCTAAATTATTAAACTATATATGTCATTACACATGTATAAGTTATAATAATTATGATAAAATAATGAGAATCGAAACTAGGAATAACTAACCTAGTTAAAAATTTAGTTAGAAAAGAAGGAAATCAAAGTATTTTAACCTTTTTATAATACTTAGAAAACAGAGGGGCCAAAGGTGAAAATTTTGAAAGTTGTTAGCTTAAACATGGATAAACATCAGACACACACACTTTGTGTGTGTCCTGATCGATTGAAACCCCGGGGACTAACTATCCTTCTTTCAAACCCTAAATCCTACAAATTTCACTCAAAAAATCAAAGAGTTCAATCAAGAATCAATCTTAAGCTATAATCTTGATCACTAACACTAGGAGATTGAAAGGAATGCTTAATTTTGAAATATGAAGATGTTTTGATGATTCTTGAATTCTTGTAACAGAAATTTATGGTGAATTGATGAAGGTTATGGTTAAATTATGATGAATACAAGTGTAGGAACTAATCTTAGACAATAAATTGATCAATTCATGACATAATCTATGAGTTTCAATGTTTGTCACATAAGGGTATATGGGTTTTGTGAAGAATGCATATAGTCTTGTGATATTGGATGTTAATTTATGCTTATGATGCAAATTCTAGTGTGATTATAGTGTTCTTGATATATGAATTGAATTACTATGCTTAAACATGGTTAAAGTTATTAATCATGAACATGATAGTGTTAGAATACAAATTATGCACACTAGATTTTTGACAAAACGCTTAAATGAATTGGAATACTTGAAAGATATGAAATAATCATCTAATTGATTAACTAAGAGAATGAAATATTGAATATTGAACTATAAGTTCTAAACAATATATATTCGAATCAAATTATATAGGTGATTTGGGTGGATCCTCAAGTGAGCAAGGCGGAATGGATACCCGCTTAAAAGGGAAGCTTTGAAAAGGTACGTGGCTATACGCTTCGTAAAGTCTTGTTTTATTTATGTTACTTAGTTGAAGAATAAGGATCTAGTCATAAAGATTGGTTATTACTAAGTAAAGATATCCGTAAGTAATAATCGGATGAGTAAAATTTGAAGATTTGGTAATGAATTAATGATGAAAGTGGTGGCTTCCACTTAAAAGTTTAAACGGGTCAAGTGGACTGGAATACTACATGTTTGATTCAAAAAGGGCGATGGATTTCGCTAGTGAAATCAAACAGGTCAAAATCACCAAAGTATTGAACTTTGGTAAGTTAAAGTGATAAATATCGCTAATCAAGTTAAACAAGACAATTAGGATATATGTACCTTGTTATCGACACTTGAGTTTTAGTATAATGGGTCGTAATGGGGAAGTATGTTGAAATATAGTTCTTATAGGAGTTTCGAGCTTATAAGTATATGTTATGCATCATTAGTGTAAACGGGTCGAATAAATTAGGAAAATTTCTATAAACCAAGTGTTTAAAGTAAGAAAAATTGTTTAATCATATGTTGGATTTTATTCCATGTTATAGATGGTCTGATTACGCTCACGTAGAAAGAAACGTGACTAAAATCGGACTAGAAACGAACAAGTTATGGCGTTTTTCGTAAAAGGGATCATGGCTGGGAAAATGCAGTATTCAGAACAAAACTCGCTGGAAAAACACCTCCGTCGCGTCACGAGACAGAGACCCAGCTAACCGTCGCGACATGCGATGGCTCTCACGGCCCGCGAAAGCTAGAGGGTGCTCTGTCGCGGCCCGCGACAACCTCCCAGATGTTGAAAAATTTTGTTTTTCGCCTGTTTTGACCATTATAACTTGTGTAATCATCTTATAACTTACATAACTAATGTTTTGGATGGTTTTTAGTCATAGGTAATAATAACAACTTGCGGATGAAGATCAAGCTATATAGTAAAACCGAACACGCGTGCAAAGATGCTTCCGCAATTGCAACTACGCCTTTTTGTCACAAAATGTTTTGATGTTGTATTTTCATACTTTTGTATATATGGTTAGCATGGTTTGAAAGTTAAGTAGGTTGTTTTTTAACAACATGTTTTGGAAACGTTAGTGAAAGTTGTTGTAAAGTTTTAAAACTTATATAAAAGTTCTTAATTTGATCTTTTACTATTAAAAGAGACTTATAAATGTAGCATTTATTATATAAATGAAAAATAAGCGTGAAGGGTATTACAAGTTGGTAATCAGAGCCAGGTTAAGACAAAGCGTGTTCGGTTAATAAGCGTGAAGGGTATTACAAGTTGGTAATCAGAGCCAGGTTAAGACAAAGCGTGTTCGGTTTAAAGCTTGATCAAGATATCCAGTAAGAATACTTATAAATGAGTCTAGATTTAAAGAATTATATGATGTGAAATATGTGAAAAGTGTATGGGAGGAGTGTATGAATACGCTCGAACCCGGGAAATACACTAAGTAAGAAAGGTAAGGCAAGATATGTACTTGACCGATCCTAAAACAAAACACACATTACTTGTGATTAAGTATGTGTAACATAAATTTCCATGTAATAAGATGGAAATAAATAAAATAGTTATTGATTAACTATTGTGAACATTTCAGTTAAAGAAATGGCAGGTGTAACCGGAGGTGAATCAACATCTCGTGTAACTGAAGAGATGAAAGCTACAATTTCCGAGGAAGCCAGAAAACCCTTAGAAGCTAGTCTACCGCAATTCATCGATAGACTACAAACTACGCTTTTAGCGGTAATAGACGATATGATGAATGAAAAGAAAGATGCGAGTAAATCAAAAGCGTGTCCATATAATAAATTTATGGCATGCAAACCCCCATTCTATCATGGTGAAGTTGATCCGATCGTTTGTCAACGATGGATTAGCGACATCGAAGGGTATTCGAAAGGACACATTGTGATGAGACTGAATTCGTGGCATACGGAACCGGTCAGTTGAGAGGCCAAGCTAAGGATTGGTGGGATAATCTGAAGAAGGAACAGGGAATTGAGGCCACGAGAACTATGACGTGGGAAGAATTCAAAACTCCATTCCTTAGACACCATAGCCCGAAAGCTGTAATCAATAGGATTAAAGAAGAGTTTATTAAGCTAAGGCATAGTGGTGAGTCGATAGAGAAGATTACGGGAATCTTTCTTGATATGCTCAGGTTTTGTGATGAGCTAGTTCAGAATGAAGAACATAAAATATATTATTACTTCAACATGCTGAGTGCGGAGTATAGGGAGTTTATGACTCCTTCAAAATATGTGCATCTTACAGAGACAGTGAATACCGCACGTGAAAGAGAGATTGAATTGAAAAAGCAGATCGATAGGGGTAAGAGAAGAGCGTTTGATAAAAATCCAATCCCCGCAAAGAAACAAAAGCTGAATGAAGCTCCTAAGAAAGGTGTTGAAAAAGGGGGGGACACCTCAATGCAAAATTTGTGGAAAGAATCATAAGGGCGAATGTTATTTTAAAAACAAACCATGTCCTACTTGTGGCAAAGTGGGACTTGTACTTGCAAATTTCCCAGGGAAGGTTTCAGAATGCTATAAATGTTATAAACCGGGACACAAAAAGTCTGAGTGTCCGGAAATAGTTGGAACCAAAGACACCACTGATGCAAAGCCTGATGCCCAGAAAGAAAGGCTAGGTCTTTCCACATGAAAGCTGCTGAATCAAAAACTAAACCTGATGTTGTTTCAGGTATATTTCTGGTAAATTCAATTCCAGCACGAATTGTATTCGATACGGGTGCAAATAGATCTTTTATATCACATCGATTTATTCAACACCCTACATTCACATTAACAAAATTACCTATACCACTAGAAGTAGAAATAGGTGATAATAAAAGTTTTATTGTTTGTGATATGTGTTGGAATTGCAAACTGAGCATTGACGATGAAGAATATCTCGTCAACTTAATTTCCATGTCAATGGGAGAATTTCAAGTGGTAATTGGAATGGATTGGCTAGCTCGATATCACGCGAAAGTAATATGAAACCGTAAGGAGGTACAATTAATGTCTCCAAGAAGAAAACATGTTACTATTTATGGGGAGAAAAGCTGCAGCCCCATAATCTGTTCTTTCATTAAAACCTGCAAGCTGGTTCGACATGGATGTGAGGTGTATATGGCTTACATACATGATTCGACTAAAGAAGCTCCAGAAATTAAAGAAGTACCAGTGGTACGGGAATTTGAAGAAGTTTTTCCGGAAGATCTACCGGGTCTACCACCAGAACGTGAGGTGGAGTTTGGCATTGAACTGGTTCCGGGAGCGAAACCAGTAGCCAAGGCTCCTTATATATTAGTGTCGTCGGAACTACAAGAATTGTTGTCACAATTACAAGACCTTTTAGACAAAGGATTTATTCGACCGAGCGTTTCTCTGTGTGTAGCGCCAGTATTATTTGTAAAGAAGAAAGACGGAAGTATGAGGATGTGCATTGATTATCGGGAGTTAAACAAACTCACGGTAAAGAATCGATATCCACTCCCTAGGATCGACGACTTATTCGATCAGCTATAAGGCGCGAGTTGGTTTTCAAAGATCGACTTAAGGTCGGGTTATCATTAGTTGAAACTAAAAGAAGAAGATATACCGAAACTGGCATTCCGAACGCGTTATGGACATTACGAGTTTTTAGTAATGTCTTTCGGATTGACTAATGCACCGGTGGCTTTCATGGATCTTATGAACCGCGTCTGTAAGCCAATGTTGGATAAGTGATTGTTTTCATCGACGATATTCTTGTATATTCAAAAAGCTAAGCGGATCATAAATGTCATTTGCGTGAAGTACTTGAAACGCTTAGGCATGAGAGACTTTATGCAAAGTTTTCAAAATGTGCCTTTTGGCTACGTGAGGTACAGTTTCTAGGACATGTTATCAGTGTCGATGGAGTGTCGGTAGATCCGTCCAAAATAGAAGTTGTGTCTAAATGGAAACCTCCAAACAATCCATCAGAGATTAGGAGTTTTCTGGGTCTTGCGGGGTATTACCGGAGATTTATACAAGATTTCTCCAAAATTGCAACGCCATTAACTATGTTGACCCGTAAAGATGAGAAATTTGTATGGGATGGTGCACAAGAAGATGCCTTCCATATCCTTAAATAAAAATTGACCAGTGCCCCTGTATTAATGTTACCAGATGGGACGGAAGATATGGTCATTTATTCTGATGCATCTCAGCTTGGTCTCGGGTGTGTACTTATGCAGCGGGGAAAGGTGATCGCGTATGCTTCAAGACAATTAAAGATTCATGAAAAGAAGTATCTAACACATGATCTGGAATTGGCGGCAGTAGTCTTTGCCTTAAAAATATGGAGGCATTATTTATATGGTGTGAAATGTACTATTTTCACTGACCATAAAAGTCTCAAGTACTTCTTTGATCAAAAGGAGTTAAATATGAGACAACGGCGTTGGTTAGAAACGGTGAACGATTATGATTGTGAAATTCATTATCATCCCGGAAAAGCCATCATAGTTGCAGATGCACTGAGTAGGAAAGAAGAATATTCACCTATTCGGGTGCAGTTAATGCAGTTAAAAGTGACCTCGGGTTTACTTGAACGAATCAAAGAGGCCCAAACTGAAGCTGTAAAAGAAGAAAATGTGAAAAAAGAAAGAATAGTGGGTCAGCTTAAAGACTTGCAGGATAATAGTAATGGATTGAAAACCCGTTTCGATCGAATCTGGGTTCCAAATACTTGCAATGTTAAAACTCTTCTTCTTGACAAAGCCCACAAGTCCCGCTATTCTATTCATCCGGGAGCTACCAAGATGTACAAAGACTTGAAACAAAATTATTGGTGGCCCGGAATAAAGTGAGACATCACAAAGTTTGTGGAAAAATGCTTAACTTGTTTACAAGTAAAAGCAGAACACCAGAAGCCTTACAGTAAACTTCAGCCGTTAGACATTCCGGTGTGGAAGTGGGAGCACATTACTATGGATCTGTTAACTAAACTACCAAGAACATCACAGGGATATGATGCTATATGGGTAGTAGTTGACAGATTGACCAAGAGTGCTCATTTTATTCCAATACGAGAAACATACACTTCCGAGAAGATGTCGGAATTATACACGAATGAAATTATCTCTCGCCATGGAGTACCAGTGTCTATCGTATCGGATAGAGATACATGCTTTACTTCAACCTTTTGGCGCGATTTTCAAGAGGAGATGGGTACTAAGTTGTTCATTAGTACCGCATATCACCCGCAAACTGACGGGCAGAGTGAAAGAACTATTCAGACGCTCGAAGATATGCTACGGGCATGTATTATTGATTTTGGTGGTAGCTGGGATATCTATTTACCACTAGTTGAATTTTCATATAACAACAGTTACCATTCCAGTATCAGAATGGCACCGTATGAAATGCTTTATGGCATAAAGTGTCGAACCCCGGTATGTTGGGGTGATGTGGGTCCGCGAAAATTAGCTCACAAAGATGTAGTCAATATCACTAATGAAAAGATTGAAGTGATACGGGCACATTTAAAAGCTGCTCAAGATCGGAAAAAGTCCTACGCGGATAAAAGACGAAGACCAATCGAGTTTCAAGCTGGTGATATGGTTATGCTTAAAGTATCTCCGTGGAAAAGGGTTATCCGATTCCGAAAACGGGGAAAATTAAGTCCAAGATTTATTGGGGCATTCAAAATCATAGAGCGTGTGGGTAAGGTAGCGTACCGACTTGAACTGCCAGAAGAGTTGAGCAGTATACATAGCACTTTCCATGTTTCACATTTACGAAAGTGCTTAGCTGACGAAACGGCTTATATAAGCTATGACGACATAGAAGTTGACGATAAACTGAATTATGTCGTAAAGCCGATTTCAATTCTTGATCAAAAGGTTAAAAGCTTAAGAAACAAAGAAATCAAACAAGTTAAAGTTAAATGGGAACATCGGAAGGGATCGGACACCACTTGGAAGTCCGAAGACGAGATGAGACGCTTATATCCTTCCTTATCCGGTATGTATTCTGATTTCGAGGACGAAATCTTTTTAAGGGGGGTAGACTTGTAACACCCCTAAATTATTAAACTATATATGTCCTTCCACATGTATAAGTTACAATAATTATGATAAAATAATGAGAATCGAAACTAGGAATAATTAACCTAGTTAAAAATTTAGTTAGAAAAGAAGGAAATCAAAGTATTTTAACCTTTTTATAAAACTTAGAAAACAGAGGGGCCAAAGGTGAAAATTTTGAAAGTTGTTAGCTTAAACATGGATAAACATCAGAACACACACAATTTGTTTGTGTCCTGGTCGATTGAAACCCCAGGGACGAACTATCCTTCTTTCAAACCCTAAATCCTACAAATTTCACTCAAAAAATCAAAGAAGAGTTCAATCAAGAATCAATCTTAAGCTATAATCTTGATCACTAACACTAGGAGATTGAAAGGTATGCTTAATTTCGATATATGAAGATGTTTTGATGATTCTTGAATTCTTGTAACATAAATTTATGGTGAATTGATGAAGGTTATGGTTAAATTATGATGAATACAAGTCTAGGAACTAATCTTAGACAATAAATTGATCAATTCATGACATAATCTATGAGTTTCAATGTTTGTCACATAAGAGTATATGGGTTTTGTGAAGAATACATATAGTCTTGTGATATTGGATGTTAATTTATGCATATGATGCAAATTCTAGTGTGATTATAGTGTTCTTGATATATGAATCGAATTACTATGCTTAAACATGGTTAAAGTTATTAATCATGAACATGATAGTATTAGAATACAAATTATGCACACTAGATGTTTGATAAAGTGCTTAAATGAATTGGAATACTTGAAAGATATGAAATAATCATCTAATTGATTAACTAAGAGAATGAAATATCGAATATTGAACTATGTGTTCTAAACATTATATATTCGAATCAAATTATATAGATGATTTGGGTGGATCCTCAAGTGGGCAAGGCGGAACGGAGACCCGCTTAAAAGGAAAGCTTTGAAAAGGTGCGTGGCTATACGCTTCGTAAAGTCTTGTTTTATTTATATTACTTAGTTGAAGAATAAGGATCTAGTCATAAAGATTGGTTATTACTAAGCGAAGATATTCGTAAGTAATAATCGGATGAGTAAAATTTGAAGATTTGGTAATGAATAAATGATGAAAGTGGTGGATTCCACTTAAAAGTTTAAACGGGTCAAATAGACTCGAATACTACATGTTTGATTCAAAAAGGGCAATGGATTTCGCTAGTGAAATCAAACGGGTCAAAATCACCAAAGTATTGAACTTTGGTAAGTTAAAGTGATAAATATCCCTAATCAAGTTAAACAGGACAATTTGGATATATGTACCCTGTTATCGACACTTGAGTTTTAGTATAATGGGTCGTAACGGGGAAGTATGTTGAAATGTAGTTCTTATAGGAGTTTCGAGCTTATAAGTATATGTTATGCATCATTAGTGTAAACGGGTCGAATAAATTAGGGAAATTTCTATAAACCAAGTGTTTAACGTAAGAAAAATTGTTTAATCATATGTTGGATTTTATTCCATGTTATAGATGGTCTGATTACGGTCGCGTAGAAAGAAACGTGACACAAATCGGACTAGAAACGAACAAGTTATGGCGTTTTTCGTAAAAGGGATCATGGCTGGGAAAATGCAGAATTCAGAACAAAACTCGCTGGAAAAATACCTCCGTCGCGTCACGCGACAGAAACCCAACTAACCGTCGCGACACGCGACGGCTCTCGCGGCCCGCGAAAGCTAGAGGGTGCTCTGTCGCGGCCCGCCACAGCCTCCCAGATGTTGAAAAATTTTGTTTTTTCGCCTGTTTTGACTATTAGAACTTGTGTAATGATCGTATAACTTACATAACTAATGTTTTGGATGGTTTTTGGTCATTGGTAATAATAACAACTTGCGGATGAAGACCAAGCTATATAGTAAAACCGAACATGCGCGCAAAGAAGCTTCCGTAATTGCAACTACTCCTTTTGTTACAAAACATTTTGATGGTTTGAAAGTTAAGTAGGTTGTGTTTGAACAACATGTTTTGGAAACGTTAGTTAAAGTTGTTGTAAAGTTTTGAAACTTGTATTAAAGTTCTTAATTCGATCTTTTACTATTAAAAGAGACTTATAAATGTAGCATTTATTATATAAATGAAAAAGTAAGCGTGAAGGGTATTACAATCTACAATCTGAATACCATGTTACAAAATGAACGTTTGATTAAATTTTCGGGGTTCGTGGATTTTTATTGGATTTTGTTGAACCAAATCAAATGCAAAATAACATGTATCTCAAATGTCTTTTGAAATTCTTAGAAAGTAAATTTATAAACCCATATAAAAACGTGTCTTTCTAACACGTGTATTAAAAATTATTATGTAGTATGTTAATACTGGTTTCAAATGTTTTGAAACAATTATATTTCTAATGAGCATATTAGAAATTTGGAATTATATGAAAATAAAGTTTTAAAATATTTTCCTAACGATCATGTTAGAACTAGTTATTTTTATGAAATTATAAGTGTTAAAACTGTTAGAAATCCGCTCCTGATAAGAACTACAAAATTAATCTGAAAACAGAAATAATAAAACGAAGAAACAGTTAACGAGTGAACCGGGCTTGTGTTTAACACAATTCCCTTAAACAGATTCGTCGTCTGTTCCCAGGGTACGCCGGTTCGAAGCAGCACCGCGCACTGCCGGACTTGAACACTTGCCTGAAAATAAACCGGAGAGATGCTGTTTGCAGAGATTGCGAGAGAGAGGAAGAAGCTGTGTTTCTGTGTGTCTAAACTGATCAGAATGATCTGGTTTTATAGGCACAAAATTATAACCGAATTCCAGCCATCATTGCAGAGATTAAAACTGAATAAACGTATCATTGCAGAGATTAAAACTGAATAAACGTCATTACTACATCAGTTTCGAAACTGATAATAATAACCTTTCAAAGACCACATCAGTTTTTGTTCTAAATCTCATTAAAATAAAACGTCAGTTTCTGTTTTAAATCTCATTAAAATAAAACGGTTATTAGTCTTGAGTGCAAAAAACTGCCTCACGCGGGCCCGGGTTTTCGGAGCTGCATTCGTGTCCACAGGACGTGCGGGCACACGCGAGTTCAACTCAATCCGGTTCCATTTTTTGCACCCCCCCTGCGCGCGCGCGGGTTGGACTTGTGGTAAAACATGTCATAAGACTTCAAAGGCTTCATTAAGGTTTCACCTTATAAATAGCCTATCTTTTCACTCCCACACCGATGTGGGACAAGGTGAATTACCAACGTGAGACTTTCATTCAAACTAAACTTCCAACAATCCCCCACATGAATGGAGGTCGATCTCAGAAACAACATAATTCCTTGTTACATTTCAGCAGTTGAGTTTTGCATACGATAGGTAGGTGTTACCCTTTGAACCTTCGCTCATGAAATGCACTTAGCCCACTAGCTCTGAGTGGAACTCGATGTCTTTGAACTCGTCTGCCGTTTGTGTAGACGACAATGCACTTCACACAAGACTCTCCCTGACAAAGTCAAGTCCTCATAGTTATGTTCGTTATGGTCATGAACATGATGCCTGGTTCTGCGAGAGCCATTAAGTATTGTGCCCCAACAATACCCTTCAAAGCGACCCCACTTCTCTCTCACATAGGTGATTCACTATGTATGTTTACTTTAGTCGAATCATTAAAAGCCATAGGCTTAGCCTCACACTTGTCACTTTTAGGAATGGACTAGGAAGTTTATAAATCTTTATAATAAACTACCTTATTAAATGCGTAGGGTTATCCCCCCACAGTGACCTTGCTTATTCATACAATTAGGTTTTCCTATTGAACTCAATTCTTGGGATCTCCAGTCTATTGAGTTAGGTTTCCAACATATGAACTTCATTTTTCAAGGGCTTCAGTCCCATTCCCATGGACAACGTCTGTACTAACTCTCTACTTAGGCCTTTTGTCAGCAGATCCGCAATATTATCCTTTGACCTCACGTAGTCAACAGTGATAATTCCTGTAGAGATTAGTTGTCGTATCGTATTATGTCTACGTCTGATATGTCTGTTCCTACCATTATACATTGTGCTACGAGCTCTGCCAAGTGCCGATTGGCTATCACAATGTATACAAATGGCCGTTGCCGGCTTAGGCCATCTTGGTATATCCTCAACAAATTGACGTAGCCATTCTGCCTCTTCACATGCTTTATCTAAAGCGATGAACTCAGATTCCATCGTGGATCTAGCAATAACCGTTTGTTTTGATGATTTCCACGATATCGCTGCACCTCCAAGTGTGAATACATACCCACTTGTTGCTCTGGAATCATTCGTGTCAGATATCCAATTTGCATCGCAGTGTCCTTCTATAACTGATGGATATCTGTTATAATGCAACCCGTATTCCCGAGTGTATCTTAAGTAGCGAAGTAACCGAGTGATACAGTTCCAATGCATTGAACTTGGGTTGCTTGTGTATCTACTTAGCTTGCTCACAGCAAATGCTATGTCTTGCCTAGTACAACTCATAAGATACATCAAGCTACCAATAATTCTTGAGTATTCCAATTGGTTTACGGGTTCACCTCTATTCTTGGCTAGATGTTGACTTGTGTCAAGTGGAGTTCTAGCTTCATTAGAGTCATTTGCATTGAACTTCTCAAGAATTTTGTCCACATAGTGGGATTGACTTAAAACGAGTCCACTTTGGGTTCGCGTGATTTTGACCCCCAAAATCACATCCGCAAGACCCATATCTTTCATGTCAAATCTTGCTTTTAGCATGTTCTTTGTAGATTTTATGATTTTGTCATCGCTTCCAGCAATGAGCATATCATCTACATATAGACACAGAATGACATATCCATCAGATGTGTCCTTCACATACACACACTTATCACATTCATTGATTTTGAACCCAGCATCAAGCATGACATGATCAAACTTTTGATGCCATTGTTTTGGAGCTTGTTTCAATCCATACAAGGATTTCACAAGTTTACACACTTTCTTTTCTTGTCCAATAGCTGTGAAGCCTTCGGGTTGCTCCATGTAGATTTCTTCCTCTAGAATTCCATTCAAGAAAGCTGTTTTCACATCCATTTGGTGAACTTCCAAATTTCTAATGGCGGAAATGGCAAGCACCAACCTGATGGATGTTATTCGCATAACTGGCGAATATGTATCAAAGTAATCTAAACCTTCTCGCTGTTTATATCCTTTGATCACCAACCTTGCTTTGTACTTATCGATGGTTCCATCTGGTTTCATCTTCTTCTTGAAGATCCATCGATATCCTAGTGGTTTACATCCTTGAGGAAGATCCACTAGTTCCCAAGTATGGTTCTTTAAGATAGAGTCTATCTCACTTTTGATTGCCTCCCTCCACTGAGGTCCTTCTAAGGAATGTACCGCTTGTTGGTACGTTTGAGGTTCATCTTCTACCATATAGGTAAGAAACTCAGGACCAAAGGATTTTTCAGTCCTTTGCCGTTTACTTTTCCTGATTTCAACTTCCTCATTCTTAGATTGCTCTCGAGGTTCATCGTTTTCAACTACACCCTCGGGAACAATTTCCTCAACCGGTCTAGAAGAACTCGGTTCACTTCTATCTAAGCATGGGAACACATGTTCAAACCACGTTGCATCCTTAGATTCGATTATGGTGCCTTTGCATATTCCAGGGTTCTTGGAATCATGCACAATAAAATGATAAGGACCATAAGGACGGGTGTATCCTATAAGTACACAATCCACCGTTTTGGGACCTATTAGTAGGCGCTTAGGTGGTGTGACCACCACCTTAGCTAGACACCCCCATACTTTCAAGGATTTATATGGTGCTTTCTTTCCCGTCCATAATTCGTAAGGCGTTACATCCTTTTTCTTATTGGGTATCATGTTCAACACATAATTTTCCGATAAGATTGCTTCCCCCCACATGTTTTGGTTTACACCGGAGCTTATCATCATGGCATTCATCATTTCTTTCAAGGTACGATTTTTCCGTTCCGCTATGCCATTTGATTGAGGGGAGTAAGGAGCTGTGAGTTCGTGGATGATTCCACTTTTTGCACATACGTCAATAAAAGGTGAAACATATTCACCTCCTCGGTCGCTCCTTACAATTTTGATTTTCCGATTTAGTTGATTCTCAACTTCGGCTTTGAACAAGATAAACTTGTCAATAGCCTCGTCCTTACTCTTAAGTAAGTACACATAGCAATACCTTGTACTATCATCAATGAACGTGATGAAGTACTTGTTCCCACCACGAGTAGGAATTGCTTTTAGATCACACACATCAGTATGGATCATCTCGAGGGGTTCGGTGTTTCGCTCCACCTTTTTTAATGACGATTTCGTTTGTTTTGCTTCTACGCAAGTTTCACATTTATTAATTGAGTCGATATCGAATGTTGGTATGCAATCAAGTTTGATTAAACGACGAATGGAATTATAATTTACGTGACCTAGTCTACCATGCCACAAATTAGAAGACTCAATCAAGTAAGTAGAACTAGTAGCGTTTTCTTTCATTGCATTCACGACAATTACATTGAGTTTAAACATTCCTTTTAGGGCATAGCCCTTACCAACATACACACCATTTTTGGTTAACACGACCTTATCCAACTCAATCACCATTTTGAACCTAAACTTGTTCAATTGCCACCCCGAAACAAGGTTCTTACGAATTTCTAGAACATACAACACATTGGACAATGTGAGTTCTTTTCCAGAAGTCATCTTCAAAACAACGTTACCCTCGCCTTTTATTTCCGCCGTGGCAGAATTTCCCATGAAAACCTTTTCTCCATTAGTCACCTCTTTGAAGGTGTTGAAAAGGCTTTTGTCAAAGCCCACATGTCGGGTAGCTCCCGTATCGACCCACCAATCCTTGTTATTTTGCCCAACTATATTCACTTCCGTGACCAAAATCGAGAGGTCCGTGACCATGGCAACAAGCTTATCGACTTCATCTACCATGTTCACTTGTTGAGCATTTTCCTTCTTCTTGGGAAGCTTGCATTCGCTATCCTTGTGGCCTTGCTTTTGACAATTGTAACAAGTTCCAAGGAACTTCTTTTTCCCAACTCCCCCCTTAGGACCAAGGTTGAAGCGTTTCCCATGACTTTTCTTTCTGCACTTTCCACTGTTTTTTCCCTTCGAAGATTGCCCATGTTCAACAAGATTGGCCTTCACAGTTTCAAGACCATCAACCTTTTTTAGGGCCACTTTGTTATCTTCTTCAATCCGAAGACGAACAAAAAGATCTTCAATGGTCATCTCCTTTCGCTTATGCTTGAGATAGTTCTTGAAATCAACCCAACTTGGTGGCAGTTTTTCAATCATTGCCGCAACTTGGAATGTCTCACTGAGGACCATTCCTTCCACATGAATATCATGAAGAATAACTTGCAATTCTTGGACTTGGCTCATGACAGTTTTAACATCTATCATTTTAAAGTCCAAGAACTTAGCCACCACGAATTTCTTAGTGCCCGCATCTTCTGTTTTGTATTTGCGATCCAACGACTCCCATAATTCTTTGGCAGTCTTGGCTTTGCAATACACATTATACAATGTGTCCACCAAACCATTCAAAATAAAATTGCGGCACAGGAAATCCGAATGATTCCAAGCATGCATCGCACTCACAGTTTGAGTATCCAAATCCCCTTCATCAACATGGGGTTTAGGTTCAGTCAGGAACCTTGCCAGATTCAACGTGGTCAGATAAAAGAACATCTTTTGCTGCCACTGTTTGAAATTCACACCACTGAATTTCTCTGGTTTCTCAGCATGCGACACTGCATTAGGCAGTGGTGTCACCAGACCGGTAGTGACGGTAACAGCAGACGTCATGACCGCAGAAACAGCACTGGTCATGACAGCAGAAACAGCAGTAGTCATCGGCTGGGATTCCATTCTGAAAATAAACATAATGCAGGAACAAATCAGTAATATAGTCTGTTTAAGTTTGTTAGAAATCCGCTCCTGATAAGAACTACAAAATTAATCTGAAACAGAAATAATAAAACGAAGAAACAGTTAACGAGTGAACCGGGCTTGTGTTTAACACAATTCCCTTAAACAGATTCGTCGTCTGTTCCCAGGGTACGCCGGTTCGAAGCAGCACCGCGCACTGCCGGACTTGAACACTTGCCTGAAAATAAACCGGAGAGATGCTGTTTGCAGAGATTGCGAGAGAGAGGAAGAAGCTGTGTTTCTGTGTGTCTAAACTGATCAGAATGATCTGGTTTTATAGGCACAAAATTATAACCGAATTCCAGCCATCATTGCAGAGATTAAAACTGAATAAACGTATCATTGCAGAGATTAAAACTGAATAAACGTCATTACTACATCAGTTTCGAAACTGATAATAATAACCTTTCAAAGACCACATCAGTTTCTGTTCTAAATCTCATCAAAATAAAACGTCAGTTTCTGTTTTAAATCTCATTAAAATAAAACGGTTATTAGTCTTGAGTGCAAAAAACTGCCTCACGCGGGCACACGCGAGTTCAACTAAATCCGGTTTCATTTTTTGCATCCCCCCCCCCCTGCGCGCGCGCGGGTAGGACTTGTGGTAAAACATGTCATAAGACTTCAAAGGCTTCATTAAGGTTTCACCTTATAAATAGCCTATCTTTTCACTCCCACACCGATGTGGGACAAGGTAAATTACCAACTTGAGACTTTCATTCACACTAAACTTCCAACAAAAACATTATAGTTTCTAACGAGCGTGTCAAAAATGATTATTTTTGTGATATAATAAGTCTTAAAACATTTATATTTTCTAGCGAGCGTGTTAGAAATTGTTATTTTTGTAAAGTAATAAGTTTTAAAACATCTATATATTTTCTAACGAGTATGTTAGAAATGATCTTTGTGTAAAACTAACAAGTTTTAAAAAACGTTTAGAATTTCGTATGAGCGTATTAGAAAAGATTATTATTGCAAAATAATTACTAATGAGTATGTTAAGGTTAAAGGGGTGGAAGCGGGGAGACATGCGGGGAATGGTATTGCCGCGAGGTGAATGTGTCGTCGTCCCTAATTTGTCGCGCGGTGGGATGTGTTGTCCGCAAGTTGTTGCCGCATGTGGGGAAGAAGAGGGAGAGGGGGTAATAGTGGGCCCCACTCTCTTTCAACCAATCATGCATTTAAAAAAAATGGTTTGGGTGAAACCACCCCTTATGTTTTTTGGGAAACAGTGATGTATGAGAGGGAAATTGACATGACACATCATGATTGGGTGGGTGGAAATTCACCCATCTCATGAGGGGTACACCCCCTTCACCCTTAGAGACATATCTGATCAAATCAGGTACCAAAACAGGAAATTGCCATTTTAGACATATGAAACCTAGACCAAGATCTTGTCAGCTTCATGCGTGCTTCCAATTTCCACGGCAATCCTCTTTTATCAACATGAAAGAAAACACGTAAGTCATATATAGTAAGATAAAACACATAAGTCAAACATAAAAAAATTAATGTTATCAAATAATACAAAGGAAGTGTTATATAAATCAAAGTGCTGCATGTTTAAGGCTATACTTTGTTAACTATGTTGGGGTTTTGATCTGTGATTATCGTTAAAGTTTGAATTGGGTTAATGCACTAATACATGTTGCATTGTGTTTTTATTAGGAATCTAGGCTTAACACCAAGAAGCTATAATCTAAAACCCAAAATCTCCAAAGTGAGTCATTCTCTTTTTATCAAATGTTTTCAAAACCCTAAATGTTTTTCAGTTATACTTACAGTGATTAAGTTTTTGTATTCTGAAATAACTACTGGTGTGTGGGTTTTGTATACACTACTGGATAATCTTCACTATTGGATGAAAGTTAGCCAATGAGTGATATGACCACCGTCACATCAGAACTACCACCGAGTGACAAATACTGATTTGAGTAATTGATAGATATAAACAAATGTAAAAACTATTAATGTTGTAAATTATAACAATATGTCTTTTTATACAAATAAATGAACTCACCAGTATTTTCCGCTGATAAAATGTTTTCAAACGCGTTTCACGTAATTTATTGTGAAAGTAAAAGAAAGCATGCTTTGAGACACCGAAGGCTTAAATAAAGTGGCTATAATTACCAGAATAAAGAAAAGAAATTCTGTTTTATCCATTAGGGTTTATCCCTATAAAAACCTCCATTTGTAATTTGGGTTTTATCCAGTTATTTAATATTAAACTTCAGTGTTTTACAAACTCTGAAATGTTCCTAACTACGATCCTGATGATATTTTCCACTGCGAATTTAATAAACACCGATACCATCTGACTGCCCACGGCTCTCGTCCAGGGTATGGTTGGGGGGTTATGATATGTTGTGGACCTGGTGGCGCCTATTGGTACCGGGGAGTTCGCGACACCGCGTTCTCAATCCCCGAAGGCGCGGGTGTCACGCATTTACGACCCTTTGCACCGATACCTACATCGGTGTATCGCCGTGACAATTACGGGTCGTCATGATAGTAGGGAGTGGGTCACCCAAAATGACCTGTTCTTCTTGCACGACCTACTTACCGGTCGGGGGGGCTTGGCATACAAGTTAGCCACATACTTTGCCGAGTACACTTTTAAGCGTAGCTCGGGATATAACCATCACACGTCAGGTTAATCCAGTAGGCAAGGGCCACAGCAATCTCAATGGGGATTGATTACGAGATGCCACAGGATAAGGTCCGAGTGTTTTGGTCGCTTGACAACAGTCGTGCCGAGCGGTACGTGGGGCAGCCACTACAGATGGAGGCGAGCAAGGGGCGAGGGAGGTGGGGGTGATGGTGAGGGTAAGGGTGACGGGGGAGAGGGGAGAGGGAGGTAATGGAGTTGATGTTGCGATCAACATATCGCAGCAGGATGTGCAGGATGCACGGGGTGATCGCCCGTACGAGCAACGAAGCGTGAGACCACGTGTGATGCCTCCACAAGGGGGTGGAGGAGAGACTGGATCAGCTCAAGTCAAATGTAGCTGTTGTACCGGTGGACGTATCGCGTATGCAGAGCGACATATAGTGGATGGTGGAGGCGATTATTGCTATGCATTCTGGCGCGCCTCTAGCTCCACGAGCTGGCGCTGCACCACCACCACCACCATCGTCGTAGCTGCTTATTTTATTTTGGTTTTGTTGTTTTACATTTGAAACATTGTAAATATTTATCTTTTGATGTTTTAGATGTAAAACATTGTAAATATTAATCTTATGTTTACATTTTATCTTGTTTGTTTAATAATTGTTATCGTATTGTTTATTATCTTGTTTGTTTAATAATTGTTATCGTATTGTTTATCATATGCACATGTTTTGTTTATCCGATATACATATATATATATATATATATAATACAGCAAATACTATTGTAACATAGACGTTTTACAAACTCATATCATAATCCGATATATCTAAATAAAAAGGCAAACGCTATCTAAAATATTACTAAAACTTATTAAATGGTTGTTCCGTTTTACAAACTAAAAAAAACTTATATACGGGTCGTATAACATTATATGGCTCGTATACAGATCTTAAAAACCCAAAAATCTGATCAAACCTCACAAAAATAAACATATTTAGCCGTATAACATTGTATTGCTCGTATAAGGTTATACGACCCATATACATGTAAAACAAAAAAAAACACATTTCACTTTATTTAGTTATGTGCAACAGCATTCTATACGGGCCGTATAAGGTTATACGGCCCGTATACATCTAGGGATGTGAATATTAAAAAAATGGGGAGTGTGAGAATAGAAGATCCTTTTTATTAGTTTTGACAAATATGAAAACGGAATTGTTGGCGCATAGTCACATGTGATGAGCATAATAATCAAACTGAATTATATGAGGTAAGTGTTTTGAGTGTATATTCATGTTTATAAATGTTTTTGTTGATTTTAAGTGCTATATTATTCATGTTTGGTTAAGGGTTTTAACCATCATGGTTGTTTAAATGTGAATTTTAGTCATAGTATATATAACTTCTATGTATGACCTATTACATTACATTACGTTGTATCATTAGGTAATATATTAGGTAATATATGAACAAAGATATGGTATAGACTAGCAGGTTAGTTTGGATGTAACTGAACACACCTCTCACACATGAGAAAGGGATAATTTTTACCTCTGTCTTATTTCACAAATTATATTCTTCTGATTTTTATGATTTGTACATATTAGTTAAGATAGTTTTATACGATTTGTACAACATATATTCTTACATACATATGTTATGAATGT
Source organism: Helianthus tuberosus (assembly GCA_030545235.1). Taxonomy (NCBI): domain Eukaryota; kingdom Viridiplantae; phylum Streptophyta; class Magnoliopsida; order Asterales; family Asteraceae; genus Helianthus; species Helianthus tuberosus. The sequence goes on along the minus strand of CM060386.1, from coordinate 47,939,213 downwards.
TCAAATAAAATTTTAAAAAACTAAACTAATGAAAATTACCTACCGATTAAACTATTACATGTATTTGTTTTTTTTTTTACTTTATTTTGTGCCACATACTATGTCACATTTTCAAACTACTTTATTTTGTGCCTCATACTATATGTGACATTTTCAAACTAATTGAAATTGCATATATACTTTCTTAAGTTTGTTTTGACCCAAAAGATTTTTTTAATACTTTTTTTATTTATAAATTATATTTGAAATAAAATAGTTTAAACATTTTGGCACAAAAGATTAGTATGCTATATATACTTGGAGTGCACTTAGGATGCATTTATGAATTAAACAATAATGTTTGTAAGGTTATGTATCAACATTATACATTATTACTAAGTATATGTTTTTCATTTACATGAGTTTTTCCTTTTCTTCAATATTTTGTAAATTAGTCAAAAAAAATTGTTATGTGTTTTTATCTTTCGAGACTTTGTTGTCTGTCAAATTTATGGCAAACAACTTTGTATATTTGATTTTTTAAATGTTTTATTTTGTTAAGAATATTCTATACCACTACTTAAATTAAAATGACAATTTCATAACTACATATATAAAACAAAATTTAAATCTATTGTAGATTAAATAACAAAATAAATAACTTATAAATTAACAATTTTCTAGAATATTAATAATAAAATGTAACACTTCTAGGATTTCACGAACTTGATTTTATTGGAGTTTTTTTGTTGTTTGGGTCTCTGAACATGTCACATATTTTGTTATTCAACTCCAATTGTTGTGTTATAAACTCTTCTGCCTTGTTAAGGAATCTGAAGGGGCAGAATGAAGAAGCATGTCCAATAAACCATTATTCTTTCAGGTTTCCTTTTTATATTTTCAGTCAACATTTCTACTCTTGCATTGATATCTTAATCTTTTATCTATTTACTGAGACTCCAATTAGAGAAAAATGATTTTATTGTGTTTGTATCACCCCAATGGTAATATGATCTGTTTGCCATTGAGGTTGGTTTTGTTTTTAGATGAATTGAAGATCATAAAGAATTTTTTAAAAGATTTTATTGTGTTTGCCATTGAGGTTGATTCGAAATACATCAAATAAATACACCAATATAATATCTGCAATAAATTATGACTTTTGGTTGGTTAGACTTTAAGTTCTATTACCTATAAAGGGTCAAGTTATTCTATAAAGACTTCTAATTGTAAGAAGTGTAAGAAGGATTTATAGAGTGACAAGTGTCCAATAACCTAAAACTAAACCCACTACATCACCACCAAAAACCTAAACACCCACCCTCACCCCACCACCACCCAAAAACCTAAACCCACCCCCCCCCCCCCCCAACCCAAAAACCTAAACCCCCACCCACCCACCCCCCTCCCCCCCCCCCCCTAAAAAAACTATACCTCACCAAAAAAAACCCCAAAAAACCTAACCCCCCCCACACCCCCCCCCCCCCCCCAAAAAAAAACCTAAAAAAAACCTAACAAACCTAACCCCCACCCCCCAAAAACCTAAAAAAAAACTAAACACCCACCCCCACCACCACCCAAAAACCTAAACCCCCTAGCACGCTAGTCCATTTTAGCATAAACACGACCTTAGAAGCACGCTAGTTTTTTATACAAACTGTATTCATATTCTTGGTCCATTTTAAGCATAAACATGATCTTAAAAGCATGCTAGTTTTTTATACAAACTCAATTCATATTCTTGGTCCACTTTAGCATAAACATGACCTTAAAACTATGCTCACCAACCCTGAATAAGCAATATTTTTGTTTGTTTTTATTTTCAGTTCAATAAGCAATATTTTTGTTTGTTCTTATTTTCAGTTCACTAAGCAATAACTTAGTCCACTAATTCCAGTTTCCCTTTGTAAGCATAATGACCCAGGGAAACACCACATGCATATATAAGAGTATATGTGTTTGCTGAACCAAAAGTCTTCATATTAGAACATGAGCAGTGAAAAAGAGATTTGAAAATGGTAAATACCTCTGACCTTTCCAACCTTCAGTTGAGTATGCATCTAGAAGCTCTGTTCAACTTTCATTTTAAAGAGACGGTACCTCAGTGGCCTTTGCAACGGGTGTAATGTGTTCCTGACGGTACTAGCAAAACACTACAACATTGCAATGTCCAATCAATTAAAAAAATACACCGAGAGATACGACTCAAAAATTTGGCATAAGCGCACTAACTTAAACACTAAATTAGGGATCAACTATCAAATCTTCAATCCGAAAAAAAGTATTTAGGGAAAATAAACTTAAACATAACCTAAGAATGTATTTTCATGGTTATGACAGTACATTATGCTAGCCTTTTGTATAAATTTATAAACATGATTATGAGCTTATAATTATTTATCCAGCATCATCTGTTTAAATTCATAGCATTTTATTTCTGCAGTCAAATACATTTAAGGGCAAAAGAACATAACAAACTATATGAATACCTAAGAATAGACATTTTTGATAAAGATGTTAAAAGAATCTTTCCCTAAAGCAAATAATTTGAAGAATGAAGTAATACCAGGTGCAATATCCTAAGGGTTGAAGGTCAGCCTTTATTACCATTCCAAATAAACACAACAAAGTAAAAAAAAAAAAAACTTTAATGAAATCTAAGGTTTATGGTAAATTTCGACCATCTGACCCGTTTCCTTTCTAGCTAACTTTTTATTTTAACCATTTGACCCGTATAAAACAAAAAAAGGACCATCAGCAAGTTTTTTTTATGTAGATGGGTTGAAACTCGAAAACCTATCACCTAAGATCTTATGAAGAACATGAAAAGGCTCTCAAATAGTTTAAAAACACAACAAGATCCTACAAAATGTAAGCTTCTATATATGTTTTGTTGGAAATTTGATGAAAATAGCATTTTTCATGTGGGGGATTGTTGGAAAAATAGGTGAAAATAGCATTTTTCACAAATATAGGAAAATGTTTTTTTCCTATTTTGGACTAGAAATAAATATAATAAAATGAGCGGGTTTTATATATTTATTTGTGGGTTTGTGTTCTATGTTGGAAGAGCTTCGCAACAAACTAAGCCACGTCCAAAACCGAGCTAAGATGAATGAGATATCGATGCTCAAAGTTGGGTGTTTGGAACATTCAATGCTGAAACAAAAGGGAAAAGTAGCACCTTGTCCCACATCGGATGAGAGATGGAACTTAAAGGGGTATTTAAGTGGGAACTCTCCATCCTTATTGTTTCATGGGAGCACTCACTAGTGTACTCGCGAAGGGTGCGGAGCACCCTAACTCGCACTCGCGCGCGCGTGGCGTGGGCGATGAGGCGCAATGTGGCGCTTTGATGGCGCACTTCGCACGCTCGCATCGCCGCGAGCCGCTTGAGAGCCACCTTTGTATTTTTGACCACGTGTGCGTGGTGGATCTCATAGGTTGCAGGGACCAAGTGGAGTGCAGGTTCGAAGTCCGCGCGCGGGTATACGTGGCACGAAGGCGCGCGGTTGCGCATGGGTCTGAAGGTGTCGTGCGAGGCGCACCAAAGTGAGCCAAAACGGCGCGACTGTGTGGCGTGCTCGTAGAGGCTCACAGATGACGTGGCGCACGCGCGCATGGACCTGAGTCAGTGAGGCACACGCGCGCATGGGTGTGAGCCAAGAGGACGCACCGCGCATGGCGTGCACACCTGGGCGCGCGCGCACCAGTGTGGCGCGCGCGTGCAGAAGCTTCCAGCATTGAATAACAGAGCAGTTTCAGTCCAGCTTCGTAACTGACGAGTTAACGGGCTTTGACTGAGAATTAAATGACCTATTAAATTGCATTGAAGACGTTTAATGCAATTTAAACCTCTCTTTAATTCATTTTTTACTGTTTCGACTTAGGAGCTGTATAAATACAGCTCCATACCCACTGCAGAAACTTACCAGCTACACAACAGCAATCATAAACTTTCTCTCTACAATTCTCAGATCTTTTTCTTGCAGATTCAAGGTAACCTTCGGGTTGTAGACTAACTCCGGCAGTACGCTGCTTAGGCTGTTGTACCCTGGGAAACAAAACGAGTACTCTTGGGAGACTCGGAATTTGTTTTAAGGGAAGCGTGTTTACACGTGCCTCAGTCAATTCTGTCTTCTACTCCATTCTTGTATTTGTTTTATTTCAGTTGTAATAGTTTTGTTTTTTCCCAGCTTTCTTTGTATTGTAATCATTTGAATAAAATTTGTTTATTTTATTTAATTTATGCGAACGGTTCCTACATGTTTGGCTACATCAAAGAAAATACAGGAGCAGCCTATATCATCTGTATATGTGAACAAACCTTACAACCCATAACATGTTCCAACTATATACCTTCATCACAATAGTTGTTGAAAGATATGCTAAAAAGTTAAAAACCTGAACATCTTCAATAGAGTAGAGAGACAATCAAACAAACAAAAAGTCAAACCGGTTCACGACTTATGTATTGCAAACTAAAGGAGCGTAAAAAATGTTAGCTTCTATATATGTTAAGCACCTATGTCATTATTTTATAATAAAAAAGATACTAGAGACCAGGTAACCAATTTCCATTGTTTGATTAGAAACTTATGACAGGCTCTCCGACAATAAGTGTTTACACTATTCAATATTCAAAACCCCCCAAAACTCGATTCTACTACGGATGCAAATAGATAATAAAATTTACAAACTGTGTACACCACAGAGACAAATGGGTCGTTGACAGCAACAAGCTCAACATCAACTCTCTGCAAGGCTACCCTAGCCACCAATCGACCAATTCTTCCAAACCCTAGATGAAAGTTTAATTTCAAATTAAATCACACCAAATCAATGAATCATTCCAGATTAACAACCGCAAAAAATTAAACTAGATGAAAGTGTAAAGAGTGTTAGATCTGGTACCGTTGATTCACAAGATTCGACATAGGCTCGTTGTGGTGATGATGAAAGGGGTAGAGGATCACAGGTGAAGGCACGGATTCGAAACAAGACCAGATTCACGCAGATTCAACACATGCTCATTGAGACTGTTCGACACAAGCCCAGATTCAAGAAGAGTCGTCAATGGCGGTTCGTTTCCAGCAGTGGCAGACGGTCACAAGTGAAGACGGTGGTTCTTTGTGGTGAAGATGAATGGCCTTTGAAGATTTAGGGGAGAATTATATTTAGGAGATTTGGGGGAAAGGTAGATTTTAGGAGATTTGAGGAGAATGAAAGCACTCAATGGAGGGAGATTTGCCGGCGGGATGTATTTTAATATACAGTGTATGATATTTATAAGACGGTGTTCAAGACAACACCGTCTAAAGGTTGTATAAAATAGAATAAGACGGTGTTTAACCATTAGACGGGGTTTTTTTTTAATTTTCTTGAATATTTTAATCAAAACGGTGTTATTGCTTTAACCCCGTCTAAAATAAAACTTCAACACCGTCTAATACTCCATTTTGTAGTAGTGTTTGTTTGAATTGTTTCTTGTTAGTCAATTTTATTAAAATCAATTTTTTTTTTTAATATTTGAAAAATGTTTATGTTTTTAACCCAAAGACGTGTATCAAAGACGTGTATCATACGGGGTTCTAACCTAGTTCATTTTCATATTTATATATATAAAAAGGGAAAAGCCAATATGGGGTTGTTACATATCTAAGTTACATGCGAAATCCATCAAAACTACGTAGTTTTGATTAAATCTAACAAAAATAGATTAAATAAGTTATTACCTATTTCAAATCCATCAAAACTACGTAGTTTTATACCATTACTTGTTTATTCCAAAGCCGTTTCCTGGTGCTCTTGTTCGTCCCTTTCTAAGGCTACATGGTATGGTATGGGGATAATTCTTTCTTGGAGGATGATCCGCCACATAGGCGTTACATCACCATCTGTGAGGATGGTCCATCCCACAAAATTAGTGGAAATGAGAGGATGACCCTACCTCACTGATTTATTATTATTTTTTACCTTCCACTTTTTTAATATTTAACAACTAAATTAAGAAATATTTTCATTAATATTTAAAAACAATACATAAATTTAAAAAAAAAACATAAACTTAAAAAAAATCCTAATAAATTAAAAAAAAACTTAAAAAAATCAATCACTTTGATGCTTCTTCATGATGTTGTTTTGTAGTTTTATCAAAGTCGAACGTTTCCGCTCGGGATAACTATCAACATCCATCGTTAATATTTCACACTTCTTGAGCCGAACCTTATCATCGGACAATCGAATATTTTCTCCCGCCACCTGTAACTTTTCTCCTGCCACGCGAAACTTTTCTCCCGCCACACGTAACTTTTCTTCGATGGCCCGCTCCTTCGCCCTCGCCCTTTGGGCTGTGACCTCGGTGTACATTTTAAATTGGGTCATAAACTCGTCCATCTTCGGGTCGACCTTTTGCTTTTCTTTCTCCTTCGCCCGCTCCTTCTTTGATTTGTCCCGGCCCGAGGGACATTCCGCTTCTTTTACGGCGTATTCTTCTTCGTTGAACTCGGCATCATCGTTTGAGTTTATGTGACATCTCGCGTCCGAGCCGCCGGCGCTATAACTACCGGATTCCGATGTTCTTTGCCGCTCCGCCGGCGCTATAATTTCCCACGCCTGAACGTTTCCAAACATGGTACCATTGTTCGACTTGTAAAGATCCAACGCCTTTTTGAACACATCATCGTCGCTCATCTCGCTACGACGCCCACTTCCACATACTTTATTATATTCTTCGCAAAAGCTATTGATGAACCCGCTTATTTTTCGCCACTTAGATGACACCGAGTCGACATCTCGATATGGGCCTTGGTCCATTAGCTCAAGGAACTTCTCCAAAACCGCCTTCCAAAACCCCTCACCCATTTAATTATTACCTATAAAATATGTTATAAAAAAATAAAAAACTAATACTACAAAATATAAACAAAAAAAAAGTTATTTTTACGAACCTTTTATCGGATGTGTCGACGTGCCTACGTAAGCCTTCACTAAGGCTTCTTCCTCGAGTTGCGTTCACTGTTTCGCCTTTGCTTTGGACGGTTGCTCACCCACAACTTGCTTGCCTTTTCTTCGTTTGCCTTTTTTGCGGTTGGGTCTCGGGAACAACTTCAACATCCTATATATATATATATATATATATATAAGGTCAGTATTTAGAGAAAACGGGGGGAAAGTGTGAGAACAGTGAGAACGATTATGGATCGTCAGATCAAAACAATCTATGGACTAGATTGGCGCGGTGGCGTTATTGTAAATAACACCAATTCTATTAAGTGGAAGCGCTTCATTAAAGGTAAAAAGGTCTTTTACCGCTCAAATTCAAAACACCAACAAAAATGATAACCCGTCATTCAAAACAAATAAAACGCTATTAAATACAAAACGCCAAAAATTAGTGATAAAACGCGTTGGAGATTACAGGAAGTGGAAACAACACAGTAACTGAAATTCAATTATTAACATTTATTAGAAGAAATTCCCTTCTAAATTACGCGCCAAAAACATCATTATTATATAAAACGCCAAAAACTACAAACACCAAAACACTAATAGTATGAAAATTGTGAGAACGGATGCTGGCAAAGCACCTTGTCGATGTATTAAATGCCAAAAAAAATGACTAAACGCCATAAAAAACATTTGGTCTTATTGTAATCTTATGAAAATATTAATGAATTGCAATGAATTATTAACCACGCCAGGAACGCCAAAAAAATTAACCAGGGAAACGCTATAACGCCAAAAAGAATTATCTATTTGACACAAAAACAATTAGATCAACGTGACAGATCTAAGAAACAATAAAACGCTAAATAGTTAATGAATATAATTAATGCCAAAATAATCTTAGGCGCCAAAAATGAAGCAGCATGTTACGCAAAATTGGGAAATAAAAGAAGATTGAAAAGACAAAAAAAAAACCCTAACGCCCTGATTATATCCCGCGCCACGCGTTGGGACAGGACGCGTTCTTACCGTTCTTACACTTTAGGGCGTTTTCTCCTGATCCCGTTAGTGTGAGAACAGTGAGAACGGATCCTGGCCCAACACGTGGCAGGTGGCCCTAATTGTTATGCGGGGGTACGATTGTCCTTTTATACGTTTCCTCCTTATTCGCGTTATAAATCTCTTTCAAATTAAAACTCCAAAGATTTATTGTTAGCTATTACCTCCTTTGCAAGCTTTCTCAGATTTATGGTGTTTAACGTGGATTATGTTCGACAAAGTAAAATTCGTTGGCGTTTTCTATTTTTCGTTCCAGCAAATCATGCAACAGATATGGCGTTTTGTTCTTTTATCATTGTTCTATGGCGTTTTTCATGTGGGGGATTGTTGGAAAAATAGGTGAAAATAGCATTTTTCACAAATATAGAAAAATGTTTTTTTCCTATTTTGGACTAGAAATAAATATAATAAAATGAGCGGGTTTTATATATTTATTTGTGGGTTTGTGTTCTATGTTGGAAGAGCTTCGCAACAAACTAAGCCACGTCCAAAACCGAGCTAAGATGAATGAGATATCGATGCTCAAAGTTGGGTGTTTGGAACATTCAATGCTGAAACAAAAGGGAAAGTAGCACCTTGTCCCACATCGGATGAGAGATGGAACTTAAAGGGGTATTTAAGTGGGAACTCTCCATCCTTATTGTTTCATGGGAGCACTCACTAGTGTACTCGCGAAGGGTGCGGAGCACCCTAACTCGCACTCGCGCGCGCGTGGCGTGGGCGATGAGGCGCAATGTGGCGCTTTGATGGCGCACTTCGCACGCTCGCATCGCCGCGAGCCGCTTGAGAGCCACCTTTGTATTTTTGACCACGTGCGCGTGGTGGATCTCATAGGTTGCAGGGACCAAGTGGAGTGCAGGTTCGAAGTCCGCGCGCGGGTATACGTGGCACGAAGGCGCGCGGTTGCGCATGGGTCTGAAGGTGTCGTGCGAGGCGCACCAAAGTGAGCCAAAACGGCGCGACTGTGTGGCGTGCTCGTAGAGGCTCACAGATGACGTGGCGCACGCGCGCATGGACCTGAGTCAGTGAGGCACACGCGCGCATGGGTGTGAGCCAAGAGGACGCACCGCGCATGGCGTGCACACCTGGGCGCGCGCGCACCAGTGTGGCGCGCGCGTGCAGAAGCTTCCAGCATTGAATGACAGAGCAGTTTCAGTCCAGCTTCGTAACTGACGAGTTAACGGGCTTTGACTGAGAATTAAATGACCTATTAAATTGCATTGAAGACGTTTAATGCAATTTAAACCTCTCTTTAATTCATTTTTTACTGTTTCGACTTAGGAGCTGTATAAATACAGCTCCATACCCACTGCAGAAACTTACCAGCTACACAACAGCAATCATAAACTTTCTCTCTACAATTCTCAGATCTTTTTCTTGCAGATTCAAGGTAACCTTCGGGTTGTAGACTAACTCCGGCAGTACGCTGCTTAGGCTGTTGTACCCTGGGAAACAAAACGAGTACTCTTGGGAGACTCGGAATTTGTTTTAAGGGAAGCGTGTTTACACGTGCCTCAGTCAATTCTGTCTTCTACTCCATTCTTGTATTTGTTTTATTTCAGTTGTAATAGTTTTGTTTTTTCCCAGCTTTCTTTGTATTGTAATCATTTGAATAAAATTTGTTTATTTTATTTAATTTATGCGAACGGTTCCTACATGTTTGGCTACATCAAAGAAAATACAGGAGCAGCCTATATCATCTGTATATGTGAACAAACCTTACAACCCATAACATGTTCCAACTATATACCTTCATCACAATAGTTGTTGAAAGATATGCTAAAAAGTTAAAAACCTGAACATCTTCAATAGAGTAGAGAGACAATCAAACAAACAAAAAGTCAAACCGGTTCACGACTTATGTATTGCAAACTAAAGGAGCGTAAAAAATGTTAGCTTCTATATATGTTAAGCACCTATGTTATTATTTTATAATAAAAAAGATACTAGAGACCAGGTAACCAATTTCCATTGTTTGATTAGAAACTTATGACAGGCTCTCCGACAATAAGTGTTTACACTATTCAATATTCAAAACCCCCCAAAACTCGATTCTACTACGGATGCAAATAGATAATAAAATTTACAAACTGTGTACACCACAGAGACAAATGGGTCGTTGACAGCAACAAGCTCAACATCAACTCTCTGCAAGGCTACCCTAGCCACCAATCGACCAATTCTTCCAAACCCTAGATGAAAGTTTAATTTCAAATTAAATCACACCAAATCAATGAATCATTCCAGATTAACAACCGCAAAAAATTAAACTAGATGAAAGTGTAAAGAGTGTTAGATCTGGTACCGTTGATTCACAAGATTCGACATAGGCTCGTTGTGGTGATGATGAAAGGGGTAGAGGATCACAGGTGAAGGCACGGATTCGAAACAAGACCAGATTCACGCAGATTCAACACATGCTCATTGAGACTGTTCGACACAAGCCCAGATTCAAGAAGAGTCGTCAATGGCGGTTCGTTTCCAGCAGTGGCAGACGGTCACAAGTGAAGACGGTGGTTCTTTGTGGTGAAGATGAATGGCCTTTGAAGATTTAGGGGAGAATTATATTTAGGAGATTTGGGGGAAAGGTAGATTTTAGGAGATTTGAGGAGAATGAAAGCACTCAATGGAGGGAGATTTGCCGGCGGGATGTATTTTAATATACAGTGTATGATATTTATAAGACGGTGTTCAAGACAACACCGTCTAAAGGTTGTATAAAATAGAATAAGACGGTGTTTAACCATTAGACGGGGTTTTTTTTTTAATTTTGAGTAAACTGCCATTTTGGTCCCTGTGGTTTGGCCAGTTTTGCCACTTTAGTCCAAATCTCAAACTTATTACATCCAGGGCCCTGTGGTTTGCATTTTGTTGCCATTTTGGTCCAAAACTCAAAAAGTCTGATTTTTGACTGATTTTCTGACCCTTTTTTGTCCTGTTGTGGAGGGGTAGTTTGGGCATTAAAGATTCATTAATGTATTTCATTAATTAAAAAAACCATATAATAATAATAACATCATCTTCAAGAACATCATCTTTTATCATCATCAAAACCCAGAAAATCCAGAAAATCAAGAACATCATCTTCAAAACATCATCAAAACCCAGACCTCGTTCATCTTCAAACATCATCAAAACCCAGAAAATCAAGAACATCATCTTCAAGAACATCACCGCCTCCAGCAAATCAAAAGCCCTAACTGCAGCAAACTAAACACTTAACTGTTTTCAATCAAAAGCCCTAACTGCAGCAAATCATATCCAATTACTCACCGATGATACAAATTAAACAAAACCTACAAACAACCAAATCTAAACAAATTAATCCAATTAAACCCTAACCTACACAATTCAATTACTTCAGCACCAAAGATGTTCACTACTCGAAAGAAACCCTAAATCGCCTAAAGAGAAGATAACGAACAGAGAGAACAAAATATGCAGTTAACCCTCTCATAATCCCAATGCACTTGCTCTCTCTCTCTCTCTCTCTCTGAACTACCACCGCACCACCCCCACCCCCACTACCACATCATCCCCACCACCACCGGAACCACTGTTGGGACGAAGATCAGACAACACCTGAAACCCTACCTTCCGATCTGTAAAAAAACTCCGCAAATATCTCATCTGCATCTCTCGGATCAAACCTAAACCTCGCACCAGATCTACTCTTATTCGTACCACTGTTTAAACTTCGATTCAGCGACTTTATCATCGGTTGATGATGCGATGTTCTTGTCTGGATGGCATTTAGTCGCGAGTTTTTTGTATGATTTCTTCAGATCTTCATCGGTTACAGATATGTGGATTTGTATGTACAGGGGATGTGGATTTGTATGTACAGATCTTCATCGGTTCAGATCTTCATCGAGTTTTTTGAAGGTGGTTTGTGAAAGGGATGAAGAGAGTGTGTGATGAATGGTGGTGATATAGATATGTGGATTTGTATGTACAGGGGGTGATATAGATGATAGTGTTAATAGGAATTAAATGTATTTAATGTAGATTTTTAATTATTTATATGTTAAATGAAGAGTAAAATGACAAAAATGCCCCTGAACTAAAAGACAAAATAGGAGGTAAAATCAGTCAAAAATCAGACTTTTTGAGTTTTGGACCAAAATGGCAACAAAATGCAAACCACAGGGCCCTGGATGTAATAAGTTTGAGATTTGGACTAAAGTGGCAAAATTGGCCAAACCACAGGGACCAAAATGGCAGTTTACTCTTTAATTTTCTTGAATATTTAATCAAAACGGTGTTATTGCTTTAACCCCGTCTAAAATAAAACTTCAACACCGTCTAATACTCCATTTTGTAGTAGTGTTTGTTTGAATTGTTTCTTGTTAGTCAATTTTATTAAAATCAATTTTTTTTTTTTAATATTTGAAAAATGTTTATGTTTTTAACCCAAAGACGTGTATCAAAGACGTGTATCATACGGGGTTCTAACCTAGTTCATTTTCATATTTATATATATAAAAAGGGAAAAGCCAATATGGGGTTGTTACATATCTAAGTTACATGCGAAATCCATCAAAACTACGTAGTTTTGATTAAATCTAACAAAAATAGATTAAATAAGTTATTACCTATTTCAAATCCATCAAAACTACGTAGTTTTATACCATTACTTGTTTATTCCAAAGCCGTTTCCTGGTGCTCTTGTTCATCCCTTTCTAAGGCTACATGGTATGGTATGGGGATAATTCTTTCTTGGAGGATGATCCGCCACATAGGCGTTACATCACCATCTGTGAGGATGGTCCATCCCACAAAATTAGTGGAAATGAGAGGATGACCCTACCTCACTGATTTATTATTTTTTTTACCTTCCACTTTTTTAATATTTAACAACTAAATTAAGAAATATTTTCATTAATATTTAAAAACAATACATAAATTTAAAAAAAAAACATAAACTTAAAAAAAATCCTAATAAATTAAAAAAAAACTTAAAAAAATCAATCACTTTGATGCTTCTTCATGATGTTGTTTTGTAGTTTTATCAAAGTCGAACGTTTCCGCTCGGGATAACTATCAACATCCATCGTTAATATTTCACACTTCTTGAGCCGAACCTTATCATCGGACAATCGAATATTTTCTCCCGCCACCTGTAACTTTTCTCCTGCCACGCGAAACTTTTCTCCCGCCACACGTAACTTTTCTTCGATGGCCCGCTCCTTCGCCCTCGCCCTTTGGGCTGTGACCTCGGTGTACATTTTAAATTGGGTCATAAACTCGTCCATCTTCGGGTCGACCTTTTGCTTTTCTTTCTCCTTCGCCCGCTCCTTCTTTGATTTGTCCCGGCCCGAGGGACATTCCGCTTCTTTTACGGCGTATTCTTCTTCGTTGAACTCGGCATCATCGTTTAAGTTTATGTGACATCTCGCGTCCGAGCCGCCGGCGCTATAACTACCGGATTCCGATGTTCTTTGCCGCTCCGCCGGCGCTATAATTTCCCACGCCCGAACGTTTCCAAACGTGGTACCATTGTTCGACTTGTAAAGATCCAACGCCTTTTTGAACACATCATCGTCGCTCATCTCGCTACGACGCCCACTTCCACATACTTTATTATATTCTTCGCAAAAGCTATTGATGAACCCGCTTATTTTTCGCCACTTAGATGACACCGAGTCGACATCTCGATATGGGCCTTGGTCCATTAGCTCAAGGAACTTCTCCAAAACCGCCTTCCAAAACCCCTCACCCATTTAATTATTACCTATAAAATATGTTATAAAAAAATAAAAAACTAATACTACAAAATATAAACAAAAAAAAAGTTATTTTTACGAACCTTTTATCGGATGTGTCGACGTGCCTACGTAAGCCTTCGCTAAGGCTTCTTCCTCGAGTTGCGTTCACTGTTTCGCCTTTGCTTTGGACGGTTGCTCACCCACAACTTGCTTGCCTTTTCTTCGTTTGCCTTTTTTGCGGTTGGGTCTCGGGAACAACTTCAACATCCTATATATATATATATATATATAAGGTCAGTATTTAGAGAAAACGGGGGGAAAGTGTGAGAACAGTGAGAACGATTATGGATCGTCAGATCAAAACAATCTATGGACTAGATTGGCGCGGTGGCGTTATTGTAAATAACACCAATTCTATTAAGTGGAAGCGCTTCATTAAAGGTAAAAAGGTCTTTTACCGCTCAAATTCAAAACACCAACAAAAATGATAACCCGTCATTCAAAACAAATAAAACGCTATTAAATACAAAACGCCAAAAATTAGTGATAAAACGCGTTGGAGATTACAGGAAGTGGAAACAACACAGTAACTGAAATTCAATTATTAACATTTATTAGAAGAAATTCCCTTCTAAATTACGCGCCAAAAACATCATTATTATATAAAACGCCAAAAACTACAAACACCAAAACACTAATAGTATGAAAATTGTGAGAACGGATGCTGGCAAAGCACCTTGTCGATGTATTAAATGCCAAAAAAATGACTAAACGCCATAAAAAACATTTGGTCTTATTGTAATCTTATGAAAATATTAATGAATTGCAATGAATTATTAACCACGCCAGGAACGCCAAAAAAATTAACCAGGGAAACGCTATAACGCCAAAAAGAATTATCTATTTGACACAAAAACAATTAGATCAACGTGACAGATCTAAGAAACAATAAAACGCTAAATAGTTAATGAATATAATTAATGCCAAAATAATCTTAGGCGCCAAAAATGAAGCAGCATGTTACGCAAAATTGGGAAATAAAAGAAGATTGAAAAGACAAAAAAAACCCTAACGCCCTGATTATATCCCGCGCCACGCGTTGGGACAGGACGCGTTCTCACCGTTCTTACACTTTAGGGCGTTTTCTCCTGATCCCGTTAGTGTGAGAACAGTGAGAACGGATCCTGGCCCAACACGTGGCAGGTGGCCCTAATTGTTATGCGGGGGTACGATTGTCCTTTTATACGTTTCCTCCTTATTCGCGTTATAAATCTCTTTCAAATTAAAACTCCAAAGATTTATTGTTAGCTATTACCTCCTTTGCAAGCTTTCTCAGATTTATGGTGTTTAACGTGGATTATGTTCGACAAAGTAAAATTCGTTGGCGTTTTCTATTTTTCGTTCCAGCAAATCATGCAACAGATGTGGCGTTTTGTTCTTTTATCATTGTTCTATGGCGTTTTTTTGTATTATTATTTTTATAATGTGTTGTATGATTTTCTATAGCGTTATTCAATTATGCAATTTAATCGCGTTTTAATTGATATCTATTATTCATAACTGCAATTGGAGTTTTCGATATTAATTTTAATTGTCGTTTACGTTCTTGTGTATTTGTTATGTTTTTAGGATCATTGGCGTTTTTCGTCTATTTGATTAGTTTTGAATTTTATTTAGTAGTATTTGTGAATATCAGTTATTACTATTTTGTTAATTTATGTAAACATTAGTCTTGTTAATTTTGGCGTTTTCATTATGATGTTATATTTTGTTAATTTTTTATGTTGTTAAGTGTTTTTAATTATTCATCTCATGGTTTTTTTATCATTTCGTTTTTAAATTATGTGTTTATTATGTCTTGTTTATTATTCAATTAATGACGTTTTAATGTATAATGTTATTACGAGACATCACTCTGTTTTTCTGATTTTTCTATTTCTCCTTGTGTTTTCTCAGACGAAGTGTCTTCCTCGACTCAAACGCATTGCCCCAAAACTGGATTACCATTTATCATTCCTGATGTCGGTGAAGAATTAAAGCCTAGAAAGGACATGTTATTCTCAAGCCTTGATGATTGTTATTCAATGTATGTTAAGTATACCAAGGAGTGTGGGTTTTCAGTCAGGAAAGGGACTACAAAGACAAACTCTAAAGGTGTCTTACATATTAAGTATTTCTTGTGTACGAGAGCTGGGGTATATAAGGACAAGAAGGTTGATACGTTGGACCGCAATCAAAAGGAGTGAGTAGTGCGATCTAACTTTTCGAAGAGGACTGATTGTGGTGCACTGTTATGTGTAGAATTTGAGGATGGATTTTGGAAGGTGTATAAGTTTGTTGAGGAGCACAATCATGAACTTGTTGAACGTCCTGATAAGCATTTTCTTCCAACTGAACGACACCTCACTTAGCTCCAGAAGCATGTTATACACAACATGTCTAAGCTGAATTTGGGTCTTGTCAAGGCATTTAATGTTATGAAGACTTGTTTTAGCGGTTTTGAAGACGTGGGTGCAAGCAAAGTTAAATTTAAAAACTATTTGAGGCAAATTAACTTGTTCATAGGGGAATATGACGCTGATATGGTTGTGAAACATTTGAATGAAAAAAAAACATTCCTAGCCTAATTTCTCGTATGATTACGTCACAAACGAAGACAATCGTTTGAAGGGTCTTTTTTGGTGTGACGATTAAGCCAAACGTAAATACCACGTGTTTGGTGATGTGATTTCGTTTGATGCCACGTATCATTCCAACAAGTAATTTTTTTATAATTCAACTTCTTTGTTTTTGGCGTTTTATTAATTTACATGCATGGCATTTTTATATTTTACATGCAATGGTGTTTTATTAGCTTACATGCAATGGCGTTTTACTAGTTTACATTCAATGGCGTTTTATTATTGTTTCATTTCTGTCACGACCCCCGACCCGGATTACCTGGTTCAAGATCCGCGGGACAGAAAACCCGTGATATTAGTATTTATTTTGGCAGCGGAAATTTTAACAGGATCTTTTAAACTGAAAATGCCCAATTATTTTATTTCACAATTTGGGACAAACCCCATAATTTACAATAAAGGAATTTCACTGGGAAATTCCCGGTTTACAAAAACATGTTTATTATTTTACTGAGCCACTTTATCCAAGCTGGGAGTGCTACGCGGCACTTTTCCTGATTCACAATAAATCACCTGAAACATGTTTAAAAAGATTTTATCAGCGGGAAAATACTGGCGAGTCATTCAATTTGTACAAAACGACACATTGTTATCATTTACAGCATTAAGAGTTTTCACATTTGCCCCTATCTATTAATTAGCTGGTTCAGTTGTCACTCGACCTTATCTATGACCGTGGACATATCACTAAATTAGGCTCGCCCACCTAACGTGATAAATCATTAGTAGTAATGTGCACAAAACCCCCACATACTGCCAGTAATTAAAGATTAGCAAATACTTAATCACTGCAAAATATAACTGGAAAACATTTAGGGTTTTGTAAAGCAATTTGATAAAAAAGAGAATGACTCACATTGCAAGTTTAGTTGGACAGAACTTTGCCTACTGATTTAGCCTCGTAACCTAGTTAAATAACAATGCACACGAAACTAGATCAGTAACTTAATACAACATTTACGATAAACTCACGAAATCAAAACCCTCACGACGAATGACAAAGTATAGCCCGAATTCGGGCAGCACTTAAACATCCATCAGATCGGACATTGTATCGTATCAGTGATCGAGTTATTACCCCGTATCGTAGCAGCGTCTCGACTCTTTAAACGTAAATTCTAAGCAGATTATGAGTATTTTGAAGGAAATTTTCGAACACAGAGAAAGGCCATGCACGGCTCGATTTATAGCTGATTTTTGGGTCTCTCGCGGCCCGCGTAAACCTAAAGAGATTCTTACGCGGCCCGCGAGGGCCACCCTAGCTACGGCTAGGGCTAGCGTGTCACGTGTAGGCTTGCCACGTGGTTGACACGTGGCCCTAATCATTATCCGGATCATCCACAAGCTGTCGCGCCCCGCGTAAGCTTAGCTTAAGTCTTACGCGGCCCACGAGCAACCAGAAAATTTGAATTTCTTGGTTTTTGATATGGATTAGGGTTTTAGGGATCCGGGTTTCTACTTACGGAGCATTGTGAGACAATTTTGCAGGTCCTTACATCCTCCCCACCTTATTTAAAATCTCGTCCTCGAGATTTACTGGAACAGGTGAGGATATTTTCGCTTCATTTTCGATTCCAGCTCCCATGTATACTCAGGTCCTCTTTTTGAATCCCACTTGACTTTGACGAGTACCAGTCTTTTTGTGTTTAAGAAACTTGACCTTTTTATCTTCTATTTGAAGGGGTTTCTCAACAAATTTAAACTTTTCATTTACCTCTATATCTTGAAGAGGTACTACCAGGGATTCATCAGTCGTACAATTATTACTCCTAATTCTAAGTCATGAGTCGTATAATTTTCCTCATGTTTCTTTAATTACCTGGAGGCATATGCAATTACCTTTTTTGCGTTGCAATAGCACACATCCTAACCCTAGCTTAGAAGCGTCACAATAAACTTCAAAATCTCCTGTCCCTTCTGGTAAGGCAAGAATTGGGGCGTTGGTTAATCTTAGCTTTAAAGTCCTAAATGCCTCTTCTTGCTTGGGTCCCCATTCAAACTTAATTGTTTTACATGTTAACTTAGTTAATGGAACAACTATCTTAGAGAAGTCTCTTATGAAGCGCCTGTAATACCCAGCTAATCCTATAAAACTTCTAACTTCAGTGGCTGATTGTGGGACCTTCCAATTGATTGCTTCTATTTTGGAGGGATCTACATGAATACCTTTGTGATTCACCATGTGACCTAAAAATTGTACCTCTTGTAGCCAAAATTCACACTTCAAGAACTTGGCATAAAACTTTTCTTTTCTCAACCGAGTTAAGAGTGTATGTAGATGCTCACAATGTTTGTCCTGACTTTTGGAGTAAATAAGTATATCGTCAATGAAGACAATTACGAATTTATCCAAATATGGTTTACAGATCCTATTCATCATGTCCATAAATGTTGCAGGAGCATTTGTTAACCTAAAAGGCATGACTGTAAACTCATAGTGACCATACCTAGTTCTGAAAGCAGTTTTAGGTATGTCTTCTTCTTGTACCCTCAACTGATGGTACCCGGAGCGCAAATCTATCTTAGAAAAATACCTAGCTCCCTGAAGTTGATCGAAAAGATCATCAATCCTAGGTAATGGGTATCGATTCTTAATTGTAACCTTATTCAGTTCCCTATAATCGATACACATTCGCATTGAACCATCTTTCTTTTTCAGAAACAACACTGGTGCTCCCCAAGGGGATGAACTAGGTTGTATGAATCCTTTGCTTAGTAATTCATCGATCTGCTTTTTCAGTTCTAACATTTCGGTGGGTGCTAACCGATAGGGTGCCTTAGCTATTGGTGTAGTTCCAGGAATTAAATGAATTCTAAACTCTACTTCCCTATCTGGTGGCAATCCTGGTAGCTCTTCTGGGAATACATCCGGGTATTCTGACACTACTGGGATTTCCTTAAGTTCCTTACCTTTAGTGTTAATGATTACCGAAATCATATACACTATTCCTTGCTTTCGTTCATAAATAGCAACTTTCATTACTGAAATTAACTTCATTGGTTTGCGTGGATTATCTCCTGGAATCAAAATTACTTCTCCTGTGGGTGTAGGAATTTCTATGGAATTCTTATCACAGAGGATTCGAGCATGGTTGGCTACTAACCAATCCATTCCTAGTACGACATCGAATCCAGCTAAATTCATAGGTAGCAGGCTTGCAGAAAATCTATGGCCTGAAAGTTCTATCTTTCCTTCTTGTAGAACCTTATCTATATTAACAGAATTACCATCTGCTGTTTCCACCACATAAGCCTGTCTAAGTTTGGTTAAAGGTTGCTTAAGAGCTTGTCAGAATGAAGTATTGATAAAACTTTGGTTTGCACCAGAGGCAAATAATACTTTTGCATAAACATCGTGTACCAGAAACGTACCAGCTATCACATCTGGAATCAGATCAGCTTCTTGCGTTGTCAGCTGGAAGGCTCTTCCATTCTTCTTATTAGTTCCTTCAGCAGGTTTGGCCTTGTTGTCAGCTGGCTTGACCAGTTTAGGGCATTCTGGTCTGAAATGCCCGGTTTCCCCGCAATTGAAGCAAATCGTGGATTTCTTCCTGCAATTTTCCTCTTGGTGGCCTGGTTTCTTGCAGAAATTACAATTTTCCTTACATTTTCCAAAATGTTTCTTTTTGCAATTCTCTCAAAATGGCGGTAGGGAAGGTTGCCTGGTCCCTTTTCTTTTGAAATTACTATTATTACCCACACGACTTCCTTGGGTAATCTTTTGGACCAATTCCTTTTTCCTGTTTTCTTCTCTTGTACGTATCAGTCCGTCGGTTAAGGTATTAGCCAATTCCACCGCATCGTCAATGGTGCGGGGTCTCGCAGCTTTGACGATATCACGGATCTCGCTGATTAAACCCCAAATATAGCGAGATATAAGTACTGGTTCTGGTGAAGCCAGAGTTGGTACAATTCGGGCATACTCGAAGAATTTCGAAGTATACCCTCGACAGTCAACATCCGCCATCCGGTGGTTTAGGAACCTATTTGCCAGTTGTTCCTTTTCGTAGTCGGGACAAAATTTCCTTTCCACCATTTGCTTGAATTCTTCCCAACTTATGGCATAAGCCATGTCATTCCCTTTTGCTTACAGGACCGTATTCTTCCATTCTAATGCCTCTTCTTTAAAAAGGTGGGATGCATACATGACCTTGTCTTCTTCGACACATTTACTAATTTTAATTACTTCTTCGGTTTTCTCTAACCAACGCAGTACGGCAGTTGCCCCTTCATTGCCTGCAAATTCGACTGGCTTACAGGCAAGAAATTCTTTATAGGTGCAACCAGGTGTTGCAACTTTCATTTTCTTAAGTATTGGGGCCTGAATCACATTATTATCATTATTGTCGCCTCCATTTACGATATTACTGAAATTATCATCCCGAGTGCGTTTGCTGTGGTTGGCTTGTGAAGGTTCAACGGGGTTCTTAACAGCGGCGACGATTGCCGTGTGTTACATACGCATCTTTTCTACTTTATAAAAATGCTCACTAATGTAATTTAATAGACATCAAAATATAAAACTTGTTACTTAATAAAGGTTTTACAAAAATTGGGCATGACCCGTTCGAAACACGAACAAGCCCCCTGTTTTAAGCTTAATTTACTAATAAACATTCTACGAACCGTTTAATAGAAAACTACTAAGACAAAACAACAAGTTTTACACAAGCACGACTACTAACTAAGTTCGACAAAATAACAAGTCATGAACCAAAAGATGCGAATAAGCTAGCGGAAGCGTTCGGTGTAACAAAACATGGACACGTGCTCGCTTCAAATCTCCGGATCGCCTAAAGTGAGGATTTACCTACATTCAACAACAAGGTTTTATAAGTTAGTCATCATTCTTGATAATCTATAACTCTTTTCGTTTTAGTTCCATCCGTATATGAGCTTTCATCTTTCTTACGCATTCGACTACCCAAATACTTGGGTTTAGCATAAACACTCTCAATGAGAGTTAAGCATACATATCCAACCCGTTTAATAGGGTTATTTGCTTTCAACATAAATTCTTCTTTCTATCCGTATAACGGATTAAGCTTCTCGCATTTATCATAGCATACAAAACCACCCGTTCAAGACGGATGGAAGCTTATTCTTAATCGACTTGTTCACTAGAACCGGTCGACTTGCTTAGCTTATCATGGCTTTCATAATAACCAAATCCGCAAGGGATTTGCTAGTTACTTACTAATCACCATATCATCTTGACAATAATTATTTATGATGTTATAACAAAATTATAAATAAAGTATTTGTATGCAACGAAACATACCTCGGTCTTGTGATCCTTCCGATTTCTTAGAATTCGAACCTTCTTCCTTCACACCTAAATCAACATATTCATTCATCCGTTTAGTACCCTAACTTCCATTCCATCACATTTCAATTTACACATAATTACTCTTTCAAGCATTTCATCAAACACCTAGTGTGCATTACATTAATAAAGCATAGTGTACAAGCATTTTAAGCATGATTTGCTATATCATCCTATATGTCATCACTAGACAATCTAATTCTTTCGATTCCTTTAATCTTCATCAATTCATCTAGCATTCGGGTACTACAAGCTGAATTACATGTCAATTACATACATTCATCACTCCTAAAATCTTCACATTCATAACATAACTTTCACAAAGTGGGTTTATAGAAACTTTCTTTCAATTGACCAAATTTAAGCATGATTTCTACCCTATGGAGCATCCTTAACATCTAAACAACACAAATCATATCACAATTTCATGATTGGGTCAAAACCCTTCTTCTACAATTCATCAAATCTAGAAATTCGACTTACCACTTGATGGGGTATGGGTAATTGATCGAGTTTTCACCACATGCAACTGATTAGCATTGATTTTTCTTGTTAATTTGGTGAATTTGATGAGAACAAGGTGAACCCTTGTTCTTTCTTGGCTCCTGGTCGATCCACACACGTATTGTGTGTGGGTTATTTTTGTTTTTCTCTTAATTAGCCCCCATTCTTCATTAGTTACATATTTAGTCCTCCCACTTTGAGGGAGTATTTAATTTAAGTCTTTTACTTAACTAGTTATCATTAAATCAAAACTTTCCACTAACCAAGTTAATTTCTTTATTTATCATTTACCATATTTTGGGGTGTTACAAGTCTATCCCCCTTAAAAGAGGTTTCGTCCCCGAAACCTGATAATATAACAACTTTAAATATTGACATACCGAAAAGAAAAGGATAGTATTTCCTCATTTCATCTTCCGCTTCCCATGTGAGATCCGAACCTTTTCGGTGTTGCCATTGCACCAACACTTGTTTAACAGTTTTGTTGCGGAGATTCTTTACTTTGAAGTCTTTAATGGCTACGGGTCTTTCGACGTAGTTTAATCCCTCGTCCAACTCAATATCATCGATTGATACTAGTGCTGTTTCGTCCGTAGGACTCTTCCTCAACTGCGACACGTGGAAGGTATTATGAATCCCGTCTAGAGTAGGCGGTAGTTCTAATCGATATGCGACCCTTCCAACTCGAGCCAAGACTTTGAACGGTCCAATATATCGAGGACCTAATTTGCCCCGCTTGCGAAAACGGATTATACCCTTCCATGGGGACACTTTCAACAGAGCGAAATCTCCGACTTGAAATTCAATAGGTCGCCTTTTCTTTTTCGCGTAAACTTTTTGCCGATCTTGTGCCGCTTTCAGTCGCGCTCTTACCAATTTTATCTTTTCATTTGTTACTGCTATTAGATCATTTGGCGCAAGCTCCCTTTGCCCCACTTCACCCCAACATACGGGAGTTCTACATTTTCTTCCGTACAGGAGTTCATATGGAGCCATTTTGAGGCCACTATGGTAACTATTATTATAAGAGAACTCCACCAGGGGTAGATGGTCAGCCCAGCTTCCCCCAAAGTCTAATGCACACGCTCTCAGCATATCGATAAGGGTTTGAATGGTTCTTTCTGACTGGCCGTCAGTCTGAGGGTGGTAGGCGGTGCTTATGTGTAACCTCGTGCCCACGCTCTCGTGAAACTTTCGCCAGTAACGTGAGGTAAATCGGGTGTCCCGGTCCGAAACGATTGACACAGGCACCCCGTGTCGAGATATGATTTCATTCATATATATTTCTGCCATTATCTCGGAGGAGTAAGCCTCTTTGATAGGTAGAAAATGAGCGCTTTTCGTAAGCCGATCTACGATTACCCATATTGTATCGTGCCCCTTTTTCGTTCTAGGAAGCTTAGTTACCAAATCCATTGTTAGTTCCTCCCACTTCCATACCGGGATCTCTAAGGGCTGCAACTCCACGTATGGTTTTTGATGCTCTACTTTCACTTGGGAACATGTTAAGCATTTCGCGACATACTTAACGATATCACGTTTCATGCCCGGCCACCAATAGTTGGTCTTCAAATCCTGATACATCTTTGTAGCCCCGGGGTGAACCGAATATCGTGACTTATGAGCTTCTTCAAGTAACGCAGTCTTGACTTCGCAGAAGCGGGGTATCCAAATTCGGCCAAATCTCGTTTTGAGCCCGGTCGAATTTTCTTCTAGCTTATCGGTTACTCCTTTCAATCTTTCTTTCTTTACATCTTCAGTTGTGAGTGATTTTATTTGGGAATCACGTATCGTCTCGAGTAATCGCGGCGTAACTATCATCTTCATGGATTTTACTCGAATGGGAGGCGGATATTCCTTTCGACTTAACGCGTCGGCCACTACATTCGCTTTTCCCGGGTGATAAAGGATATCACAATCGTAATCTTTGATAAGTTCTAACCACCTCCGTTGCCTCATATTCAAGTCTTTCTGCTCAAAGAAGTATTTAAGGCTTTTGTGATCCGAATAAATTGTGCACTTCACGCCATAAAGATAATGCCTCCAAATTTTTAAGGCAAATACTATCGCTGCCAATTCCAAATCGTGTGTTGGGTAGTTTACCTCATGCGATTTCAATTGTCGTGAAGCATAAGCGATAACCCTTCCCCTTTGCATCAATACGCAACCTAAACCCTGATGTGACGCGTCTGAATAGACCACCAGGTCTTCAGTCCCATCCGGTAATGTCAAGACCGGTGGACATGATAACTTCTCTCTTAGTACTCGAAAGGCTTCCTCCTGTTCTTTACCCCACACAAACTTCTCTTTCTTCCTCGTCAGCTTTGTTAAAGGCAAAGCTATCTTTGAAAAATCTTGTATGAACCTTCTGTAATATCCCGCAAGGCCTAGAAAACTTCTTATTTCAGTCGGGTTCTTTGGAGGAACCCATTTCATTACAGCATCGATCTTTGATGGATCTACTAAGACACCCTCCGAATTGATCACATGGCCCAGAAACTGCACCTCTCTGAGCCAAAAGGCGCATTTTGAAAATTTCACGTAAAGTTTCTCATTACGGAGAACTTCAAGTACTTCACGCAAGTGTTTTGCATGTTCGGCCCTGCTTCGCGAGTAGACTAGAATATCATCTATGAACACGATCACAGATTTATCTAACATGGGGCGACATACCCGGTTCATAAGATCCATAAACGCAGCCGGCGCATTCGTCAACCCGAAAGACATGACTAAAAATTCATAATGCCCATAACGGGTTATGAACGCGGTTTTCGGAATATCTTCTTCCCGTACTCTAACTTGATGGTACCCCGAACGCAAATCTATCTTTGAGAACCAACTCGCCCCTTGCAATTGATCAAAGAGATCGTCAATTCTTGGTAAAGGGTAGCGGTTCTTGACAGTTAGCTTGTTTAATTCTCTGTAGTCGATGCACATGCGCATCGACCCGTCTTTCTTCTTAACAACTAAGACAGGCGCTCCCCAAGGTGACACACTCGGACGTATAAAGCCCTTGTCTAACAGGTCTTGTAATTGTGTCATTAGCTCCCGCATCTCGGTGGGAGCCAATCTATAAGGAGCCTTCGCAACCGGCTTCGCAACCGGATTCAATTCAATACGAAACTCTATTTCTCTTTCGGGAGGAAGTCCCGGCAATTCATCCGGAAATACATCCGGAAATTCATTCACGATCTCTACATCTTCAAGCTTCGGAAAATCTCGATGAGCATCTACCACGTAAGCTAGGTATGCCTTACCCCCGTTAAGTGTATACTTAGCGCCTTGAACGAGGGTACAAAGTTTTGCTTCCACCCTTCTCTCACCTTGTATAGCTATTCGTTTTCCACTTGGGGACTGAACATGTACCGTTTTGGTTTCACAATTAATTCCCGCTTGGTGTCGGGTCATCCAATCCATACCCACAATCATTTTAAATTCCCCCAAAACCATAGGTATGAGGTCAATATCGAATTCTTCATCTTCTATGGTAAATTTGCAATTTTTACAAATTTCGTGTAACATATAAATCTTGCTATCAGCTATTTCTACTTCTAGAGGCATCGGCATTCGTTCGATCTTAAATGAAGGATGTTGTATGATTTCATTTGAAATAAACGACATAGTGGCCCCGGTATCAAACAAAACATAAACCGGTATGGAGTTGAGTAAAAAGATACCTGAAACCACATTCGGATGAGACTTAGCTTCTTCGGAGGTGATTTGAAACATCCTCCCTTTCGCTTTAGAGCTCTCTTCGTTCTTTCCCTCCTTCTTTGATCCTTGTTGGAGTTTTGGACACTCCGACTTAACATGCCCCTTTCCAAAACAGTTGAAGCAAGTCTTCGAGTTATCTGGACATTGAAAAGACGAGTGTCCTTCCTTACCACACTTGTAGCACCCCTTCTTGCCTAACAAACACTCCCCGGTATGAAGCTTTCCACAAGTCTTACAAGAAGGGATACCACTTTTCGACTTATCTTTCCTTCCTTGATCTTGATACCTCCCCTTTTTGGATGGACTCGAACTTGCACCTTTCTCGTTTGATCTCTTTTCCCCACGTTCTTCTTGTCTCTTAATTTCGATTTCTCTATCCCGTGCCAGATTGATGAGCTCATCTAGGGTTTCACATTTCGAGGGAGTAATGAACTCCCTAAATTCCGCCTTTAAAACCCCATAAAAGCGATTGATCTTCATTCTTTCAGTCTTCACAAAATCCCCACGGAACTTCATCTTATCCAAGAAAGTATTTGATATTTCATTTATCGACTCGTTTTTCTGTCGGAGGCGCAAGAAATCCTCTTGGATCTTATCAATAGCCGACTGAGGGCAATGGTACCTCATAAAGGGTTCCTTGAATTCTTGCCAAGTCATCACTTGAAGTCTATCATCCCATATCTCCTTACTGTGTGCATCCCACCAATCTTTTGCCTGAAGCGTGAGTTGGCCAGTGGCGAACATCACCTTATCTTCAACATCACAACGGCTTCGAACAAATACTGCTTCTATGTTTGAAATCCATCTTTGGCATGCTATCGGATCGATCTTACCATCATACGTCGCGGGATTGCACGCCATAAAGTCTTTATACGTGCACCTTCGTTCCTTGCTTTTGCTTCTAGTTCCCTCTATCAGCTCCTTTAGTTCTTCAATCTTGCTAGTCATCATGGCGTCCACAACTCCCAACACCCGACTTTCTACTTCCTGAGCTAATCGTGGAAGATTAGCTTGCATAACCCCTTCTGCCACTTCAGTGACTTTATTGTACATTGCTTCTTGACGAGCAGTATCATCATCATCATTAACGTTTCTTGCATCAGCCATCTACACAATATCATGCTTTCGTTTAATACAAATCATAAATTTCTGGTATATCATTATTCTTTAACCAGCATTTACTTAATCCATATAGTGTCATTCGGTTCATTGCTTTTGGATTCTTATGAATCCGTTCCTATTGTAATCACTAATTGTGATTGCATACACTTATTAAGCCTTAAACCGACCTCCCATAGTTATTAAATAAGCCTTTGGACAGCCCAACAGCATAATCATGTGAAAAACAACAAAAATCAGCAAATTGTATTCGGTGGGCCGTCGGCGACGGGGACTAACCCGTCGGCGACGGGCTCTGGATTTGGGCGTCGGACAAGAGCAGCCGTCGACAGAAGGTTAAGCCGTCGGGTAAAGGTGGGCCGTCGGCGACGGGGGCTAACCCGTCGGCGACGGGCCCTCGTTTAGCAAAACGCTGCTGGTTGTTTTTCTGGCTGTTCCGACTACTCCCGAGTCCGTTTCCAGCTTCCCGGGTCTCGGGATTTCTCATTTAACCCATCTTATCGCTTCATAACATAATAAGTCTTAACTCTTAAACCGTAGTGCATTATACAAGTTCATATAAAACGAAAATTTAAATTTTTACCTCCTTGGCGATCTTGGAGCGAGCACTCTTTCGAACGAGCCATCGGTTTGAGTTCAAGCATCGCGTTTAACGCTCAAATCCCTCAAACCTTGGCTCTGATACCAACTTGTTACATCCGCATCTTTTCTACTTTATAAAAATGCTCACTAATGTAATTTAATAGACATCAAAATATAAAACTTGTTACTTAATAAAGGTTTTACAAAAATTGGGCATGACCCGTTCGAAACACGAACAAGCCCCCTGTTTTAAGCTTAATTTACTAATAAACATTCTACGAACCGTTTAATAGAAAACTACTAAGACAAAACAACAAGTTTTACACAAGCACGACTACTAACTAAGTTCGACAAAATAACAAGTCATGAACCAAAAGATGCGAATAAGCTAGCGGAAGTGTTCGGTGTAACAAAACATGGACACGTGCTCGCTTCAAATCTCCGGATCGCCTAAAGTGAGGATTTACCTACATTCAACAACAAGGTTTTATAAGTTAGTCATCATTCTTGATAATCTATAACTCTTTTCGTTTTAGTTCCATCCGTATATGAGCTTTCATCTTTCTTACGCATTCGACTACCCAAATACTTGGGTTTAGCATAAACACTCTCAATGAGAGTTAAGCATACATATCCAACCCGTTTAATAGGGTTATTTGCTTTCAACATAAATTCTTCTTTCTATCCGTATAACGGATTAAGCTTATCGCATTTATCATAGCATACAAAACCACCCGTTCAAGACGGATGGAAGCTTATTCTTAATCGACTTGTTCACTAGAACCGGTCGACTTGCTTAGCTTATCATGGCTTTCATAATAACCAAATCCGCAAGGGATTTGCTAGTTACTTACTAATCACCATATCATCTTGACAATAATTATTTATGATGTTATAACAAAATTATAAATAAAGTATTTGTATGCAACGAAACATACCTCGGTCTTGTGATCCTTCCGATTTCTTAGAATTCGAACCTTCTTCCTTCACACCTAAATCAACATATTCATTCATCCGTTTAGTACCCCTAACTTCCATTCCATCACATTTCAATTTACACATAATTACTCTTTCAAGCATTTCATCAAACACCTAGTGTGCATTACATTAATAAAGCATAGTGTACAAGCATTTTAAGCATGATTTGCTATATCATCCTATATGTCATCACTAGACAATCTAATTCTTTCGATTCCTTTAATCTTCATCAATTCATCTAGCATTCGGGTACTACAAGCTGAATTACATGTCAATTACATACATTCATCACTCCTAAAATCTTCACATTCATAACATAACTTTCACAAAGTGGGTTTATAGAAACTTTCTTTCAATTGACCAAATTTAAGCATGATTTCTACCCTATGGAGCATCCTTAACATCTAAACAACACAAATCATATCACAATTTCATGATTGGGTCAAAACCCTTCTTCTACAATTCATCAAATCTAGAAATTCGACTTACCACTTGATGGGGTATGGGTAATTGATCGAGTTTTCACCACATGCAACTGATTAGCATTGATTTTTCTTGTTAATTTGGTGAATTTGATGAGAACAAGGTGAACCCTTGTTCTTTCTTGGCTCCTGGTCGATCCACACACGTATTGTGTGTGGGTTATTTTTGTTTTTCTCTTAATTAGCCCCCATTCTTCATTAGTTACATATTTAGTCCTCCCACTTTGAGGGAGTATTTAATTTAAGTCTTTTACTTAACTAGTTATCATTAAATCAAAACTTTCCACTAACCAAGTTAATTTCTTTATTTATCATTTACCATATTTTGGGGTGTTACACCGTGATAGCATTGGCTATTCCCTGGGCAACGATATTTTCTATATCTTGTCGGTTAAGAAAGTGGTCTTCATTATTTGGTTCAGATGGGTTAACTTCATTGACTGGTTCATTTGCTGCGTTTTCCATCTAATAATATATATAAATTATTGGTACAAAATAGATAACAATTAAACACAGCAATGCAATCATAACACAATTAAGTCAACTCGTATAGCCAAAATTTGTCGACCTTGCGACATCCATATTTTTATATAAAAGTATGCATCACTACAAACCAGTTATTTTACAAAAAAGTTTTATTTTGAGTTATTATTATTATACAATATTATTTTATTATTATTATTTCGTTTTTATATTATTATTAAACAAACATTCCTCCATAGTCAGTTGGCCCTTCAGAAACGACGCTCCCTCTCGTCGTACTTCCACATGATCCTTTCCCCTACGTCTTGAATCTGGTTTCCTGCCTCCACCAGTTCCTCGCTGTAGTGACGTAATTAAGCAACGTTTTCTGCGCTCATAGGTGGGAACGGTGCAGGTTCATGGTCAAACTGGGGGAAATAGACATTGGGGTTATTCATGAAATTCTGAAAGTGCCAGTCGCTTGTCCACCACTCTTCCAGCTGGCCTGTAACAGGTTGGGGGTTGACAATAGGGTCTGTGATGGCCGGTTCCAAATTAATTGGGAGTTGTGATTGGGCTGGGAAATTGAACATGTTTTCATCGGCAGGTCCGATAAGGTCACAATTTGCCAGTTTTCGATCAAGCTCCTCCCATGGTGGCATTTCCTGGGCTTGCCCGGAACTTTCCCCGATCTCCTTGCCTTTCCCTTTGTCCTTCGGATCCTCAGCCTTTTTCACCTTCTTGGTAGCTGGCTTCTTCCTACGTCCACGTTTCCAATCCAGGATTCTCCTCCTCTTCTTCGGCTTTGGTTTCTCCTGCGGCTGGGCCTGGACTACTATTGGCTCTTCAGTATCAGCCTGATAGCCAGTCAAGGTCCCAGTGGTATCCATGTCGGTGGTATGGATAGTAAAGTTTCGGAGTGCCTCAGACAGTTCATTCATGTTGTTAGCACACATGAAGGAAACATACAAAATTTTAAGTTAAAATTTTATTTATTAAATTAAATTCTCACGGAATCACAAAATGGCAATTTGGAAGATTAAGTATGTCTAAATACTTAATTAGCTTAAATCAGTGGCTTTGATAGCACATTTTTCTGTCACGACCCCCGACCCAGTTTACCCGGTTCAGGAGCCGCGGGACAGAAAACCCGTGGTATTAGTATTTATTTTGGCAGCGGAAATTTTAACAGGATCTTTTAAACTGAAAATGCCCAATTATTTTATTTCACAATTTGGGACAAACCCCATAATTTACAATAAAGGAATTTAACTGGGAAATTCCTGGTTTACAAAAACATGTTTATTTATTTTACTAAGCCACTTTATCCAAGCTGGGAGTGCTACGCGACACTTTTCCTGATTCACAATAAATCACCTGAAACATGTTTAAAAAGTTTTTATCAGCGGAAAAATACTGGCGAATCATTCAATTTGTACAAAACGACACATTGTTATCATTTACAGCATTAAGAGTTTTCACATTTGCCCCTATCTATTAATTAGCTTGTTCAGTTGTCACTCGACCGTATCTATGACCGTGGAGATATCACTAAATTAGGCTCGCCCACCTAACGTGATAAATCATTAGTAGTAATGTGCACAAAGCCCCCACATACTGCTAGTAATTAAAGATTAGCAAAGACTTAATCACTGCAAAATATAACTGGAAAACATTTAGGGTTTTGTAAAGCAATTTGATAAAAAGAGAATGACTCACATTGCAAGTTTAGTTGGACAGAACTTTGCCTATTGATTTAGCCTCGTAACCTAGTTAAATAACAATGCACACGAAACTAGGTCAGTAACTTAATACAACATTTACGACTCATGAAATCAAAACCCTCACGACGAATGACAAAGTATAGCCTGAATTCGGGCGGCACTTAAACATCCATCGGATCGGTTTCAATCGATCGGACATTGTATCGTATCAGTGATCGAGTTATTACCCTGTATCGTAGCAGCGTCTCTTTAAACGTAAATTCTAAGCAGATTATGAGTATTTTGAAGGAAATTTTTGAACATAGAGAAAGGCCATGCACGGCTCAATTTATAGCTGATTTTTGGGTCTCTCGCGGCCTGCGTAAACCTAAAGAGATTCTTACGCGGCCCGCGACGGCCACCCTAGCTACGGCTAGGGCTAGCGTGTCATGTGTAGGCTCGCCACGTGGTTGACACGTGGCCCTAATCGTTATTCGGATCATCCACAAGCTGTCGTGCCCCGCGTAAGCTTAGCTTAAGTCTTACGTGGCCCGCGAGCGACCAGAAAATTTGAATTTCTTGGTTTTTTATATGGATTAGGGTTTTAGGGGCCCGGGTTTCTACTTACGGAGCATTATGAGACAATTTTGCAGGTCCTTACAATTTCTCATGGCGTTTTCATATGCATATACTCTATGGTGTTTGTACTGTTCACTGGTATAGACAATCGTCACTACAATGTTACATTTGGTGAAGCATTGTTGGTGTCGGAAATTGCTGATACGTATATTTGGTTGTTAAGAGTTTTTCTTAAAGCTGTTGGTTCTCAACCAAAAGTTTTTGTCACTGACCAAGATCCAGCGATGAAGAAGGCTATTTCTACTGTATTTGTTAACACGAGGCATCAGTTATGCATGTGGCATGTGATGCATAAACTTTCTCTGAAGGTTGTTATGTTTTTTACCTTTGGCGTTTTAGTATACAATGCGTTTTAAGATACATGGCGTTTTGTACCTTGTTACTATTTTTTTAATTAAGTTTTGTCTTTTGTTTTTTTTATATATGCATGGCGTTTTCGTGTTATTTATAGGTTGGTGTTAGGCTATACAATTCCACCAATTGTAAAGAACGTATTTGTGGTGTTGTGTGGACGGATATTCTCACACCTGAAGAGTTTGAATCAGAATGGGAAACGGTTATTGCAGAATTCAATTTAGAAGATAATGACTGGCTATCTGATATTTTTGCACTTAGGGAATCTTGGATCCCTACATACTATAGAATGGAGCATATGAATGGTCTTATGCGAACGACATCCAGGTCGGAGAGTGAGAATCATTTTTTGGTCAAGCGTGCAATTCGAAAGCTACTCTTGTTGAGTTCATGACGCATTATGAGACTGCAATAGAAGCACAGCGTCACACACATCGTAAAAATGATCATGAATGTCGATACAAAAGACCCCAGTTGAAGAGTAGTTACAAATTGTTGGAAGGGCAAGCTGTTGATATATACACAAAAAGTATTTTTTGTGGCGTTCAAGCTGAGCTTATTGGAGTTGCGGATTGCATAAATCAACGTTACGAAGATCAGCCTGATGGGTTTGTTAAGTTTTATGTAAATGACTTCCAACAGCCTTGTACATCCTTATTTGAGGTAAATAATGGCGTTTTGGTTTTTATGGCGTTTTCTTTTAATGGCGTTTTATCATATGTAATGTGTTCGTTTCTTTTTTAGACAAGCATTCTATGCATGGCGTTATAGAGATATTGTTTTTGGCGTTTTTCAGGTATTGTTTCGTAAGTCTGATTGCACATGCAATTGTTCATGCAGACGTTTTGAACAATTTTGTTTGCTATAGGATAAATTAAAACCTAAAGATCATGTACAGATGACCAGGCCTGAAGGCCCACGCAGCAACGCATGAAAGCGATGTTTGACTTGTGGGAAAGTCAAGGTGGGATATTAGCAACCAGAAACGCATACATGGAAATGAGAACAGACTGCCATGGATTTTATCACCGGTCTACTTACAACTCGAAACGGAAACGATACCGCCTGGGTGATCGTTGATTGTCTCATGTAACCAGTACACTTTCTTGCAATCCGGGAAACTGACGAGTCTTCGCAGCTTGTGAATGTTCCTCTGAGGGAGGTGGCTTTTAGGCACGAGGTGCCAACTTGTAATACCTTTGATTTTGAACTATACCTGACTTATGGCGGACAAGACACCACACTCTCGACTCACGTCCAGACATGAGCATTGCTTATCATCGTAGGATAAGAGGTTTGAGTAAACGAACCATTCTGAAACTCGAAGATATGCTCCGAGCGTGTGTGTGATTGACTTAGTGAAAATCTGAAAGGACACATACCTCTGGCTGAGTTCTACCGTAGCAGTTACCATTCTAGTATTCAGACAGACAGCTCTGTTTGAGGTATTGCATGGACAGTCACACCAACCTCTTTATTGGATTAAGGTGGTTGACAACGCAATCATAGGTCCACGACTTGTACTTGAAACTCTTGGGAAGATTGCTCAGATCGAAAATCGTCTGGCGGCAACGTGTGACCGTCAGGAAAGTTGATAGGCTTAGGAAACACGGGAAGATCGCTGTAAGCAATCGTGCCATGTTGAAAGTCTCACCCTGGGAGGGTGTGGTACGCTTGGGGAGCGTGGCGAACTTAACCTACACCCTTTGGGTCATACAACACTCTGGGAAGAATAGATAATGTGACCTACAAACTCGGGATACCCAACAAATTGGGTAATGTGCACAATGTCATTTAAGTCTCGAATTTAAGGCAGCGTTTATCCGATGGAACGTTTGTGAGTCCTCTGTTATTTTAACGCAATGATCAGAGGAAGATGATGTTTTCTCAACTTATTTAAGCGGTAGAATCAACTTCTGACATCATTGGTGAATTTCGGGACGAAATTCCTTTCAAGTTGGGGATGATGTGACACCCAACTGACTTCGCGATCCTGTTTTTACAATTTGGTTTACGTGGTGTCTGCGTAGCTACCTGGATGATTAGTGATTGTGTATAGTGTTGCATATAAATTAATTTGAGTTTCTATCGCTTCACTCCTCTGTATTGCTTGTCAAATTTCGGGACGAAATTTCTTTCAAGTTGGGGATGATGTGACAACTCGTATTCTAGACGTTCTTTGTACTCTCAATGTGACTTGTATGTACGTTATGTGATCATGTGTCGTGACTAGTTTCAATGGAATATTATGAGGTTGTGTGTTTGTTACATGATTATGTATGTGTATTATGTATGTATTGGCCCAAACCATTGAAATCCAAAGAAAACCCAGTAGGATTAGAGGCCTAAACCTGCCATCCTTGCCCATTTCGTTGGCAGCTTTGCCATTTGTTGCGACAGCCCAATTGTATGGGCTTAAGCCCAGTTCGGCTAAGGTGCTAACCGCCCCGAAACCCTTTTATCATTTAATGTACGTATGATGTTATGGCTTAGCACAAAACTCAAAGCAAAGAAACCCTACCTCTCCCAAGTTGTGTGCGGCAGGAGACCCCCCCCCCTCCCCCTTTCGTCGAGGCATTACTTGGTTAGTATTCATGTCTACGTAAACTCTTTATGCATAGTCATTGATTTTGTTCATGTGTGAGTCTATGTGATGATTATGTTATGTGATTTGTCGGGTATGGTTATATGCGATAGTGATCCGATGTGTTTTCAATTGGAATATTGATGTAGTGGATTGATGATTAAAACAAGAATAACCTTCTTGTAATTGTTGCAAGCTGCCATCGAAAGTCTCCCCCATGCACATGATGTTGTTTTATATGATGATATGTGTTGGTGGCTGCCAAGTTATTCCCCTCCAAAGTCCATGTGTGCATCCAATTTCTAGTTTGTAGTATTGATCAAATCAAGCCATGTGCAAACCCTATTATGGTTGTCAGACTAGTCATAGGTATTAATACTAGGTGCACATGATGGTCATGACTAATATTATGTCAACATTAATGATGGGTCAAGATTCAGTTGTATAACCGATTGCTTAGAATAATTCATATTTACATGTCTATTATGTGTTTAAGGAATTGCCATGTCTACTTTGGACCTGAATAAACATGATGTGGGTATGGGTTAGTCGATTAATGATATTGCTATACATGTAAATTGTGTCTGTTAATGCCATACTCGTATATTTAGATTGTTGAATGGTTGTTATGTGTGGTTTAAGGAATTGTTGATTAAAAAGGGTTAAGAGAGAGTAGAGAAGACATATAATATGTTTGGGTCGTGAACCTATATGTGGTTTGTTTAAAGGTCATGATGAACCGAATAAACTAGGCTGAGTAATTAAAAGTGTGGTGATTTTAGAATGATAAAAAAAGGGTGGTTGTGATCAGTATGTGATGGCTAGATTAGAATATTATGCAACTTGAATACCTGTATGATTTATTGGAAAGTCGATAGGATACTCGATTTGAATGATAATTTATTCACTAAAGGGTGACCTGTTATTACTTGAACATGTGAAGGCGGATAGACTGTTGAAGAAGTCTATTGGGTTATTTAATTAGAATCAAATATGGTTGGTTAGTATTCGATATGTGCTAGACCGATTTAAATGGAACTTTTGGTGTATTCACTTGCGATATAAAATGCTTGTGACTCGAATGTTTTCTATATGTGTTATGCGTGGAAAATATTATGAAAGATGTTTTGTTTGGAAGGATAACGGCTGCACCCATACTTCCGAGGGGACTAGGTGTGTTGGGCCGCATCGGGCGAGCCGCACACCATACTCAGTCGCACACTCTTGGATGTGGATTAGCAGCCAATGCACTTGTACATTATTCTAGATCCGTACGCCCATAGTGGGCCATTTTCGTTGGGT
Organism: Helianthus tuberosus; assembly: GCA_030545235.1. NCBI lineage: Eukaryota > Viridiplantae > Streptophyta > Magnoliopsida > Asterales > Asteraceae > Helianthus > Helianthus tuberosus. The sequence continues at coordinate 47,903,089 of CM060386.1, read as the reverse complement.
CGCACACTTAAACTGTATGTGTTTCAACTAGCGATATGAACTTGCGTTGACTGTCATGCCATATGTGATATGAGATGATCCATCTGTGTTTACAACTCGTTAGAATATGTGCATTTCTGAATATGGGTCTGATTTGTATGGTAACCGTAATAGGATCTGGTTGACCAACTGTAAACAAGCAATTAATCTTACCGAGCAAACCTAAGGTGAGTTCAGTGCTCTTTTCCAAGCATGCATCCCGGGAAGGGATATCGGGTAACGTTCCAGGGAGGAATGCAGGTTAATGGGATGTTTGTTATTACTTAGTTTCTATTATGTAAGACCCCCTACATCTACCGATTGTTGCCAGGAAGGCAACGAGGTATTTAGTTGATAGCGCTATTAGGATTGGCACCCTCACACCGTGCCGAAAGGACGGGCGTGAACTAATTACCTTGACCACTTGACCAATGCCTAGATAGAGGCATTGGGGTTGGGCATTCACATCGTGTATATATAAGACCCCTTACATCTACTCGAGGTTGTTAGTTGAACTAATTACCTTGACCACTTGACCAATGCCTAGATAGAGGCATTGGGGTTGGGCATTCACATCTAGTAGCCACATACGGTAATCGAGTTAATAACAACATCAAATCAAATCATCGAAACTGTGAAATGCTTTAAACGGGTAACTGGTATTGAAACACGACAACAAAACTTTGAACTCACCAGCGTCGTCTGACACACTTGTCTGCATGCTTGCAGGTCTATAGGTTATATCATTTGGAACTTGCTGGCTGGGATGCTGGAGTGGTCATGGGTCGAGATACATGGAATCGTAACACAAGTGTAACGGTTTTGTACATGTGATTTATGAAATGCTTAACAAAAGAGTTATGCTTCCGCTGAATACAATGAATTACGTCTAATGTTTTGTAACACTTTATGATAATGAATGAAAGATTTATTTACATATATGCTATAGTTCAATGTGATTGGTGGCTTGGATCCTGGTACGTCACACGTCCTGCGGTGTTCCTGCATGTGGTATTTTTGATAGGATAAATTAAAACCTAAAGATCATGTACAGATGACCAGGTTATGGACATTAGGGAATTTCCAAAACAATACATTCTGAATAGATGGCGCAAAGAGGCCTCCCCAAACTGCTCTCCTGAATTCTCAATTAGTCGTGAATATATGACCGAGCTTCCCGATGTGCAAAGTATGATGCGAGATATTATTTATTCAACCGAATACACTTTGAACCGTTTATCTGGTAATAATGAGGAGCTATCCTTATACAAGGATCATGTTCAATCTTATATGAAGAAGGTTCAAGATATGCAGATTGTTGCTCCTCCCGCTAGTTCTCAGGATAGATTTTCCGAGATAACTGGTCAATATAAAAATGACAAGAATCTGATAAGAGTCCCTGTAGGTTATAAATCCAAAGGTTCTGGTTCTCGGAAGTGCCTGAAATCTAAACAGGAGATAGCAATTGAGAAAAAGAAATCAAAGTCGAAACCCGGGGCCAAAGAAAGACAGTGTCAGAACTACAAAGCCTAGCGGTGATTATGTTAATAATGAAATTGACCACCAAAACCTAGCGGTAATCATGGACCTAATTGGGAATTTAATGATGGTCACATTAATAATGAGATCGACCATCAAAATGCAACGGTGATTATGTTAATAATGAAATTGACCACCATAAGTATCAAATAATGGAGTAATAATATGAGAATGATATGTGGAAATAATGATGGTGATATAACTTGATAGTTTCAAATGATATAAATAATTCTCTTGTGTTTTACCTCTTGTATTAGCATACGTGCAAGCAATACATATACGATCATAAACTAGAAGTTTATGAATCATTTGATTAGTTGGCATGAGCGGTTAGACCACACCGTGTATTGATGATGTGAAATGTATTGAAAAACCAGAAGATTCTTCTTGACAATTTAAAATGTTATGTTTGCTCTCAAAGGAACTTATGTATTTACCAGCCTTAGAAGGGTATGAATCCCTAAATAGTACAGAATGAATAAAGGATATTTCTATCCACACATGATACCATTTAGTGTTTTAAATCGATGCATCGTCTAAATGGTTATCAAATCCACAACCTGAAGTTTGTGCGATTGTGGCTTAGCTAATGTGATACCAAGCATATTAATCCATATTACTATATTTACTTGGTAATAATGAATTTGATTCCTAAGTTATTAACGATCATTGGAATAAGTGTTATTGTTGAGATGATTTCTAAACGTCTTCTATTAATTACAAAGCCAATGATCATGAGAGGATAAAAAGTTCATTTAGGTACATGTAATTGTACATATACTACCACTAATTCACATCAAGCCAATAAGTTATAGTTCTCCTCATACAGTTGATTTTTGGTCAGGAACCAAATATGTCTCATCAAAGATTTGGTTGTGTGACATATATTGAAACTCATCCAATAAACCGCACAAAGATGGGACTTCTAAAAAGTTTGAAAATATTTTGGGTATAAATAATCGTCTATTATTGAATACTTAAAGCCATTAATGAGAAATTTGTTTATGGCTCATTGTTTTTCACTTTAGTGAATGAATGTTCCCAACATTAGGGGGAGATAACAAGTAGTTGGAAAGTGAAAAGTGGAATGAATTATCATGTCATCTTGATCTTTAGACTATAAACGGTGAACCAGATGTTCAAAGGATAATTCATTTAGCAATATTAAAGAACAAGTTACCAGACAAGTTCACTGACCTAAATAGAGTGACTAAGTAAGTCACATAATCAACTTCTTATGCTCCAATTATATCTGTGTCCCAAGAGGACAACCACATAGTTTGTAATAAGTCTATTGCATGCCTAAAGCGTGGTAGACTAGTTGATTCCAATAATAAATTCCTCGAAAATTGGAGCAAGTAATTAAGATGGTCAAGTCGAGGTTATAGTAATAAGATCTCCTGAAGAGACAGTAGACATGATGGTTCAAGAAGAACCTCAGGTACCTGAAAATAAAGAGATCTCGATAAGTTGTATCGTGTCTAATATATATATGGAATCGAAACAAAATCGACGTCGTTATACTTTTGTATATAATATAGCGCTTGAAATGATGAAATGACGAGGATCAAGATTTAAGATCTGTTTATGAATGAAAATACATAAATGATTGGCCAAAATGGAAAGACGCAAAGTATGGCATATTTAAATTCTCTAATGAAATGGAAAGTTTTCGGACCAACAGTCCATACAACTGAATTTGTAAAGTATGTTAGATATTAATGGGGCTTTTATGCGAATCACGTAAAAATCAAATTAAATGAGATAAGGCAAATATGGTGCACAAGGATTTTCACAAAAACCCATAATTGATTATAATGAGACACCTTCTCTAGTGGTGGATGTAATGACTTTCTAATATTTTATTAGTCTGGTAATATAAAGAGATAATTGATATGCGTCTTATAAATGTTATGTATCACTTGATACTAAAAGTTTACATGAAAGCCCTCAAGGATTTGAATTATCAAAAATCATGTAAAATGAGTTCTCGAGAACGATATGATTGTTGTATACAAATTCATATTTGAATACGTTGAATATAATCGGAACTCTTGATAAGTATCGTAAAGCATTTAAGTGCTTATAAGGTTAGTTGAAACATCTTAAGGATGTAATTCTTGTGCACCAATAACTATACATAAAAAACTTGTGCCTGGTTATTATGGCATCTTAATGTACAATGTATAAGCATGGTACAATATGGATTAAATATTCAAGACATCCTTGCATATGATATAGAAATCAATGAGGAGGTATATGTAATAGAACTCCTAAAGAGTGAATGCACATACATTGTTTTTCAAAGTTGAAAGAAGTATGTATATGATTGCAAATGCCTGAAGCATTGATTTCAAGTCCTCAAGAATGTATCTTTATAAAGTTAAAGATAGTATGAACTAAAATAGTCAAGTTGAGTGTTGTACAACTCATGATATATTCTGATAAAGAGCAATATAAGTTTGATAATATTATCCATCTTTATCAAATGTCCTTTCTTAAAAGTTCACTATAATCTCAATTTACAGTGATGATGTCCGAGCATCATCAAGAGAAACTGGCGAGCTTTTAGAAGGGGAATTTTGTAATGAACCTAGCACAGTCTAATTATTACTCGACTTGCAGTTCGAGTATATTTGTAATCATACTTTTATTCATCTATCAAACTACATCTAGAAGATGTTGGTGGGACATTTTAGTATGTAGAGAGCTCAACCTTATAGTATGTTAAAGGTTGTTCAGACACTTTTTATAAGAAATGATTATTATCATCTCCTACCAAAGTAGAGATTCTCATTTCAAAAGTACCATGGCTAAAGTGCAGTTGTGCATTAACTTAACTTTCTAGCTATGCATGATAATATATATTTTTATTTGAATTTACCAACATGATATAGCACATGTCCAATGAGGAGACATTTAAATGGTAAGACAGATATGTCGATACCCTAAAGGTAAGAATGATATGTGTCTATATTTTACTAACCCATGAAAGCTAGTTCTGTTAGTCTTGTAGATATAAAGAATGTAACACAAATAGTCTTGAATCTTATGGTATTTGTTCGCAAGAGGAATCACTAGAAGTCTCACAAGAAGATTTTACAACATTACTCAATATAAAGGATTGTACTTCAAGGCATCAAACGACAAATCATTCTAAAAAAAGTTTTGAGCAACTTTCGAGGATGATGGACACACTTTACTTAAAGGATACATATTACAATGAGGGGGAGATTTATTCAAGTTGCACTTTTTTTCCCTTAACTAAGTTTTATTCCAATGGGTTTTCTTAGCAAGGTTTTTAATGAGACAACATACCTGATCTAGAAGTATCAGGGGGAGATAATGCGCATTACACGCTGCACTCTTTTTTTCCATTAGCTATGGTTTTGTCCCACCGGGTTTTCCTAACAAGGTTTTTAACGAGACAGCATATGGCGTATTATGTTGATAACCAAGGGGGGGTGTTATGAATATATTTATTATTAATGATAATAGATTAGGCTTGTTCCACAAGTTTTCCTCAATTATATATAGTTTTTTGTATCTCTTGTAATAGATATCTTAATCAATGAAATATCAGTATTTTTCTCTCTACATCTCTTTCTCTTATTGTTTGTTATTAGGCTAGTAGATCGTTGTTTCACAACAATTTCTTTATTTTTTTAATTTTTAATAAATTCAGTAATGTATGATGTATTTCTCTTTTTAGATTTAATTAATTTAATAAAGGATGATGTATTTCTTTTTTTATATGACACGATATGTTAAAAGTTTTTATACCTCTTACTATTTTTTTTAGTGATCGTTACATGATTTTTTAATTTTGTTTTATTCCATTAAATTTTTATATTGCTTTTGTTTTTTAACCAACCTATTACACATTTTGTTAACTAGAAACAAGACGTCTAACGCTGTAATAAACAATAAATCTTTATAGTTTTGATGTTTGTTTGAATATTTTTATGTCTCTTATTTCACTATTTAATATATATGAGATGATTTTTATCTGAAATGAGTTCACTAGAAAAATATAAATATAAAAAGAGAAGAATTATATAAAGTTAGTTAAAGGTACAGAAAAAACTATAATGGGCAAACAAACAAATATAATAAACAAGTCTTACGTTGGCTTAAAAAATGATGATGAAAATAAATAATAAAATTACTAAACTAGTTTTTATTCAATGTTATGAGGAGAGAGACAAAATTAATGCTTGTAAACACTATTTTGGTAAATATTTTTTAAGGAACACCATTTTAGTAAATACTTTTTCCTCCAACACTACTCTAGGAAAAAACTCCATTTAGTTTTGTAAAACGTATTGTACTAGTCATTTCCTATGAATAATGAGAGTATGGTTATTATTTATTTTATTATAATTTTTAATAAAAAATGAACCTACTTTCCACAATGTTTAAACAAACTTTCGTGAATATTGTCCCTACAATCTTAAATAACCTTTTCATGAAGGAGGTTCACGAAATGTAATATTAATTGAGATTTTTGTTAAAATCCTACAAGTTTCTTTTTTTGGGAAATAAAGTTTGTAGTACATACGAGTCGGATTAATTTAAGAATTGAAGTACAATCTATGTAACACCCCTAAATTATTAAACTATATATATGTCATTACACATGTATAAGTTATAATAATTATGATAAAATAATGAGAATCCAAACTAGGAATAACTAACCTAGTTAAAAATTTAGTTAGAAAAGAAGGAAATCAAAGTATTTTAACCTTTTTATAAAACTTAGAAAACAGAGGGGCCAAAGGTGAAAATTTTGAAAGTTGTTAGCTTAAACATGGATAAACATCAGAACACACACACTTTGTGTATGTCCTGATCGATTGAAACCCCAGGGACTAACTATCCTTCTTTCAAACCCTAAATCCTACATATTTCACTCAAAAAATCAAAGAGTTCAATCAAGAATCAATCTTAAGCTATAATCTTGATCACTAACACTAGGAGATTGAAAGGAATGCTTAATTTTGAAATATGAAGATGTTTTGATGATTCTTGAATTCTTGTAACAGAAATTTATGGTGAATTGATGAAGGTTATGGTTAAATTATGATGAATACAAGTGTAGGAACTAATCTTAGATAATAAATTGATCAATTCATGACATAATCTATGAGTTTCAATGTTTGTCACATAAGGGTATATGGGTTTTGTGAAGAATACATATAGTCTTGTGATACTGGATGTTAATTTATGCTTATGATGCAAATTCTAGTGTGATTATAGTGTTCTTGATATATGAATCGAATTACTATGCTTAAACATGGTTAAAGTTATTAATCATGAACATGATATTGTTAGAATACAAATTATGCACACTAGATGTTTGACAAAACGCTTAAATGAATTGGAATACTTGAAAGATATGAAATAATCATCTAATTGATTAACTAAGAGAATGAAATATTGAATATTGACCTATGAGTTCTAAACAATATATATTCGAATCAAATTATATAGGTGATTTGGGTGGATCCTCAAGTGAGCAAGGCGGAATGCATACCCGCTTAAAAGGTAAGCGTGAAGGGTATTACAATCTACAATCTGAATACCATGTTACAAAATGAACATTTGATTAAATTTTCGGGGTTCGTGGATTTTTATTGGATTTTGTTTAACCAAATCATATGCAAAATAACATGTATCTCAAATGTCTTTTGAAATTCTTAGAAAGTAAATTTATAAACCCATATAAAAACGTGTTTTTCTAACACGTGTGTTAGAAATTATTATGTAGTATGTTAATACTGGTTTCAAATGTTTTGAAACAATTATATTTCTAATGAGCATATTAGAAATTTGGAATTATATGAAAATAATGTTTTAAAATATTTTCCTAACTATCATGTTAGAACTAGTTATTTTTATGAAATTATAAGTGTTAAAACATTATATTTTCTTACGAGCGTGTCAAAAATGATTATTTTTGTGATATAATAAGTCTTAAAACATTTATATTTTCTAGCGAGCATGTTAGAAATTGTTATTTTTGTAAAGTAATAAGTTTTAAAACATCTATATATTTTCTAACGAGTATGTTAGAAATGATCTTTGTGTAAAACTAACAAGTTTTAAAAAAAACGTTTAGAATTTCCTATGAGCGTATTAGAAAAGATTATTATTGCAAAATAATTACTAATGAGTATGTTAAGGTGAAAGGGGTGGAAGCGGGGAGGCATGCGGGGAATGGTATTGTCGCGAGGTGAATGTGTGGTCGTCCCTAATTTGTCGCGCGGTGGGATGTGTTGTCCGCAAGTTGTTGCCGCATGTGGGGAAGAAGAGGGAGAGGGGGTAATAGTGGGCCCCACTCTCTTTCAACCAATCATGCATTTTTAAAAAAAATGGTTTGGGTGAAACCACCCCTTATGTTTTTTGGGCAACAGTGATGTATAAGATGGAAATTGACATGACACATCATCATTGGGTGTGTGGAAATTCACCCATCTCATAAGGGGTACACCCCCTTCACCCTTAGAGACATATCTGATCAAATCAGGTACCAAAACAGGAAATTGCCATTTTAGACCTATGAAACCTAGACCAAGATCTTGTCAGTTTCATGGGTGCTTCCAATTTCCACGGCAATCCTCTTTTATCAACATGAAAGAAAACAGGTAAGTCATATATAGTAATATTAAACACATAAGTCAAACATAAAAAAAATTAATGTTATCAAATAATACAAAGGAAGTGTTATATAAATCAAAGTGTTGCATGTGTAAGGCTATACTTTGTTAACTACGTTGGGGTTTTGATCTGTGATTATCGTTAAAGTTTGAATTGGGTTAATGCACTAATACATGTTGCATTGTGTTTTTATTAGGAATCTAGGCTTAACACCAAGAAGCTATAATCTAAAACCCAAAATCTCCAAAGTGAGGCATTCTCTTTTTATCAAATGTTTTCAAAACCCTAAATGTTTTTCAGTTATACTTACAGTGATTAAGTTTTTGTATTCTGAAATAACTACTGGTGTGTGGGTTTTGTATACACTACTGGATAATCTTCACTATTGGATGAAAGTTAGCCAATGAGTGATATGACCACCGTCACATCGGAACTACCACCGAGTGACAAATACTGATTTGAGTAATTGATAGATATAAACAAATGTAAAAACTATTAATGTTGTAAATTATAACAATATGTCTTTTTATACAAATAAATGAACTCACCAGTATTTTCCGCTGATAAAATGTTTTCAAACGCGTTTCAGGTAATTTATTGTGAAAGTAAAAGAAAGCATGCTATGAGACACTGAAGGCTTAAATAAAGTGGCTATAATTACCAAAATAAAGAAAAGAAATTATGTTTTATCCACTAGGGTTTATCCCTATAAAAACCTCCATTTGTAATTTGGGTTTTATCCAGTTATTTAATATTAAACTTCAGTGTTTTACAAACTCTGAAATTTTCCTAACTACGATCCTAATGATATTTTCCACTGCGAATTTAATAAACACCGATACAATCTGACTGCTCACGGCTCTCGTCCAGGGTATGGTTGGGGGGTTATGATATGTTGTGGACCTGGTGGCGCCTATTGGCACCGGGGAGTTCACGACACCGCGTTCGCAATCCCCGAAGGCGCGGGTGTCACGCATTTACGACCCTTTGCACCGATACCTACATCGGTGTATCGCCGTGACAATTGCGGGTCGTCATGATAGTAGGGAGTGGGTCACCCAAAATAACCTGCTCTTCTTGCACGACCTACTTACCGGCCGGGGGGGAGGGGCTTGGCATACAAGTTGGCCACATACTTCGCCGAGTACACTTTTAAGAGTAGCTCGGGATATGACGATCACACGTCAGGTTGATCCAGTAGGCAAGGGCCACAGCAATCTCAATGGGGATTGATTACGAGATGCCACAGGACAAGGTCCGAGTGTTTTGGTCGCTTGACAACAGTCGTACCGAGTGGTACGTGGGGCAGCCACTACAGATGGAGGCGAGCAAGGGGGCGAGGGAGGTGAGGGTGATGGTGAGGGTGATGGTGATGGTGAGGGTAAGGGTGACGGGGGAGAGGGGAGAGGGAGGTAATGGAGTTGATGCTGCGATCGACAGATCGCAGCAGGATGTGCAGGATGCACGGGGTGATCGCCCGTACGAGCAACGAAGCGTGAGACCACGTGTGATGCCTCCACAAGGGGGTGGAGGAGAGACTGGCTCAGCTCGAGTCAAATGTAGCTGTTGTACCGGTGGACGTATCGCGTATGCAGAGCGACATACAGTGGATGGTGGAGGCGATTATTGCTATGCATTCTGGCGCGCCTCTAGCTCCACGAGCTGGCGCTGCACCACCACCACCATCGCCGTAGCTGCTTATTTTATTTTGGTTTTGTTGTATTACATTTGAAACATTGTAAATATTTATCTTTTGATGTTTTAGATGTAAAACATTGTAAATATTAATCTTATGTTTACATTTTATCTTGTTTGTTTAATAATTGTTATCGTATTGTTTATTATCTTGTTTGTTTAATAATTGTTATGGTATTGTTTATCATATGCACATGTTTTGTTTATCCGATATACATATATATATATATAGGAGAAAGATCCGTTAGGAACCATCTCTTATTGCGAGAACCGCGAGAACCAATGTGAACACAACCAAAAATGCCTAAAAATAGCTAAAAATCACACAAATTTTTTTTTTTATTTTTTATAAAAAAATCGCTACTTTTCGAAGCCAAAAAAAATTTTTAATTTTTTTTTTTTGATACTAGAAGTAGCGATTTTAACATAAAAAATAGAGTAAAATGCACGGTTAGTCCCTGTGGTTTTGCAAAGTTTCATCTATAGTCCCCAGATTTTGGAAATTACACTCATAGTCCCTGTGGTTTGACAGTTTGTTACGCTGATAGTCCCTGGAGTGGATGTGGGTTAGTTTTCTCTGTTAAGTCCATGTGAAATTACAAAATTACCCTTGCTTTTATTATATTCATCAACATCATCATCATTCAACAGACTCTTTCTACTCACTCTCTCTCTCTCTCACTAAAAACCACCACCACCGTCACCTCCCCTGCCGCCATCACCACTCCCCACCACCGCCATCCCCTTCCACCACCACACCTCCGCCTCCTAAACCCATACCCGCCTCCACCATCAACCACCCATCCCCAAATCAACCAACACAGATATGTTCCCAGTAAACCGAACCAGACTAAACTGTTCCCAGTATCGCCATCACCGGCACCACCGTCGCCGGACAAACAGAACCCGCCCATCATCATCATCGGCATCAATACCAAAAGAAAAGAAACAGTCGAGAAGGATTTACCGTCGAAATTCGTCGGAGAACACCACCACAGCCGCTCGTCGGCATCATCATCGCCTTCAGTAACATCGCCGGCAACTGCCGGCTCCACTCTCTTCGCCGGTGATCATCGTTGGGGTTTAGTTTTTAGCATTTTAGCTTGGGGGAGGGGGGTTTAGGTTTTTCGGGGGTGGGGGAGGGGGGTTAGGTTTTTTTTAGGTTATTTGGGGGTTTTAGTTTTTAGCATTTAGCTTTGAGGGGGGGGGTGTTTAGGTTTTGGGGGGGGGGGGGTTAGGTTTTTTTAGCTATTTTAGGTTGTGTTCACATTGGTTCTCGCGGTTCTCGCAATAAGGGTGGTTCTCGCATGAACCTTACCCTATATATATATATATAAAATACAGCAAATACTATTGTAACATAGACGTTTTACAAACTCATATCATAATCCAATATATCTAAATAAAAAGGCAAACGCTATCTAAAATATTACTAAAACTTATTAAATGGTTGTTCCGTTTTACAAACTAAAAAAAACTTATATACGGGTCGTATAACATTATATGGCCCGTATACAGATCTTAAAAACCCAAAAATCTGATCAAACCTCACAAAAATAAACATATTTAGCCGTATAACATTGTATTGCTCGTATAAGGTTATACGACCCATATACATGTAAAACAAAAAAAAACACATTTCACTTTATTTAGTTATGTGCAACAGCATTCTATACGGGCCATATAAGGTTATACGGCCCGTATACATCTAGGGATGTGAATATTAAAAAATGGGGAGTGTGAGAATAGAAGATCCTTTTTATTAGTTTTGACAAATATGAAAACGGAATTGTTGGCGCATAGTCACATGTGATGAGCATAATAATCAAACTGAATTATATGAGGTAAGTGTTTTGAGTGTATATTCATGTTTATAAATGTTTTTGTTGATTTTAAATGCTATATTATTCATGTTTGGTTAAGGGTTTTAACCATCATGGTTGTTTAAATGTGAATTTTAGTCATAGTATATATAACTTCTATGTATGACCTATTACATTACATTACGTTGTATCATTAGGTAATTTATGAACAAAGATATGGTATAGACTAGCAGGTTAGTTTGGATATAACTAACACACCTCACACATGAGAAAGGGATAATTTTTACCTCTGTCTTATTTCCCAAATTATATTCTTCTGATTTTTATGATTTGTACATATTAGTTAAGATAGTTTTATACGATTTGTACAACATATATTCTTACATACATATGTTATGAATGTTCAAATAAAATTTAAAAAAAACTAAACTAATGAAAATTACCTACCGATTAAACTATTACATGTATTTGTTTTTTTTTTTTTACTTTATTTTGTGCCACATACTATGTCACATTTTCAAACTACTTTATTTTGTGCCACATACTATATGTGACATTTTCAAACTAATTGTAATTGCATATATACTTTCTTAAGTTTGTTTTGACCCAAAAGATTTTTTTAATACTTTTTTTATTTATAAATTATATTTGAAATAAAATAGTTTAAACATGGCACAAAAGATTAGTATGCTATATATACTTGGAGTGCACTTAGGATGCATTTATGAATTAAACAATAATGTTTGTAAGGTTATGTATCAACATTATACATTATTACTAAGTATATGTTTTTCATTTACATGAGTTTTTCCTTTTCTTCAATATTTTGTAAATTAGTCAAAAAAAATTGTTATGTGTTTTTATCTTTCGAGACTTTGTTGTCTGTCAAATTTATGGCAAACAACTTTGTATATTTGATTTTTTTAAATGTTTTATTTTGTTAATAATATTCTATACCACTACTTAAATTAAAATGACAATTTCATAACTACATATATAAAACAAAATTTAAATCTATTGTAGATTAAATAACAAAATAAATGACTTATAAATTAACAATTTTCTAGAATATTAATAATAAAATGTAACACTTCTAAGATTTCACGAACTTGATTTTATTGGAGTTTTTTTGTTGTTTGGGTCTCTGAACATGTCACATATTTTGTTATTCAACTCCAATTGTTGTGTTATAAACTCTTCTGCCTTGTTAAGGAATCTGAAGGGGCAGAATGAAGAAGCATATCCAATAAACCATTATTCTTCCAGGTTTCGTTTTTATATTTCCAGTCAACATTTCTACTCTTGCATTGATATCTTAATCTTTTATCTATTCACTGAGACTCCAATTAGAGAAAAATGATTTTATTGTGTTTGTATCACCCCAATGGTAATATGATTTGTTTGCCATTGAGGTTGGTTTTGTTTTTAGATGAATTGAAGATCATAAAGAATTTTTTAAAAGATTTTATTGTGTTTGCCATTGAGGTTGATTCTAAATACATCAAATAAATACACCAATATAATATCTGCAATAAATTCTGACTTTTGGTTGGTTAGACTTTAAGTTCTATTACCTATAAATACACCATTCTAATGTTCAGTTTTCAATATCTGCAGATAGATTATCGTCAAAATACCATTTTAGAATACAATGGCATCAACTAGTTTCACACAAGCAGGTCATTTGAAAGAGAATTTTCTTAAAGAGATTGAAGAACAATATTAGGCTAATAAGGCTACAAGACAAGAGCTGAAAAGATGTTTTGATGGTTTACAAATTGGTTTGTTGACACAAGTCAAGTGTTAAGGCAATTGTAAGCAATGCCTTCCACTTCAGTTCATTATTTGGCGTTGATGAGGAAAATTGTAGCAGCAGATGTGGAGTTTATGACACAACTAAAAGATTTACATCAACAAGTTCAGGTTTAATGGAATTAAAGTAGAAGTTTCTTAATTAATTTTAGTAATCTTCAAATGTTATGTTGTTAGGTTTTTTTAATCATGTATTAATCCATTGTTTTTTCACAATCATTAATGAAAATCCTCTGTTTTGTTCATGTTAATGAACAATTATGTGTGTTTGATATGCGTATGTTAGATAATTTGTATTTTGCAAATTATCATTTGAAATTCAAAATTCGTAATATATATTTTGAGTGTTATAAAGATTGTATAGTTAATTTTGTTTTAAAAAACCGCATATTGATTATTTCCTAAAATTTTAATCTCACACGTGTGAGTTAAATTACACATAATAAGCATATAAGTAGGTTAACTAAAATCGCATTACTTAACAAAATTTTATAATATGTAATAAGGATAATTTTATTATTTACATTTTTTGTTCAAATATTTTAATGTGATTTATAACTTATTTTTTTATTCACTTTTTTTCTCAAACTTAATGAACAGTTTTAAGCATTATTTAGTAAATCTTGAAGATTGATTTTTTTTTTCACTACTACAAAACAGAGCTTTAGACGACGGTGTTTTCAACACCGTCTTAAAGTACACTGGTTTAAAATCAAGTCTTATTAGGCGGTGTTTAATTTGAGCACCGGCTTAAACTTGATGAACACCGTCTTTTGGTGTTAAATTTGCTAAACTTGATGAACATCGTCTTTTGATATTATGATATAAATCGTCGTTGTTATCCTGTCGTCGCAATCGTCACTATTTCCCTGTCGTCGTCGTCGCTGATGCTTAAAAAACGTTGTTTTTTTTTTGTTTTTCTTGTTTTTTCAATACAAACCTGCCAAATTCCGGTTCACGACACACAAAAACTAAATAAACATAAACTAATAAGCATAAACGTAAGCATAAATGGTTGCCTTTCAAAAAACATAAGCATAAACGTCACAAACGTCACAATCCGGATTCGTTTTAAGTCACAATTCACAAACACGTCATAAAACTACCTAACATATAAAATGTAATAATTGTACGTCATATCCGTGTCATCATCTGCTCCTTCATCAGATACTTGGTCAAATACTTTCCAAACTTAGTCAGATAACTTGAACTCAAGTTAAGTTAAGAAGTAAAGGTCCTTGAAGTGGTAGAAAGGGCTCATTTACACCAAATACTTTCTAAGATGATAGTAGAGGTTCCTGCAAGTTTAATAACATAATGAGAACCCATTGTAAGCCAATACAATCATAGTTGTCAAATATGTACAGTTACCAAACATAAAGCGAACGTGCGAAACTGCATCAAAAAATGAACCTGCGTTTTGAGCTGGAAAATAGCAAGAAATCAATTGTGGTGTTGTGGTCATCGGAAATTTTCCTCTGTTCTCGTTACCACTTGCTCCTGAACTGCAAATTCGAACCAAAGCTCATTCTAATAAATATTTATGCAAATGCAAATTCGAACCAAAGCTCATATACGTCTGAATGTTTCAGGCTTTGGGTTTTTTAGCCATCAGTAGTCAAAACGTATCATTTATGGTATGCACTAAAACGAGCCGGGTCAGGATGGTTAACCTAGAGCAACACTTTGTATGTATAAAAGTAGTGATTAATGCTTCATCTTTTGAACGACGCCAACAGCTGCCTAGAGGGGGTTAAGTACTCATATGCAAGCTGGACAAAAAAAATATATTTATCAACTTTAACATAAATTTTTAAATACCATCATGGTCTTAAAAAAAACTAGGTTATGAAGACGAAGTTACATGTTATTTTCAACAAATACCATATCAGGCAATAGTTTGTTTAGTTATACAAACTATAATCATATTCTTTGTCCATTTTAGCATAAACATGACCTTAAAAGGACGCTAGTTGATTATACAAACTGTAATCATATTCTTAGTCCATTTTAGCATAAACATGACCTTAGAAGCACGCTAGTTTTTTATACAAACTGTAATCATATTCTTGGTCCATTTTAGCATAAACATGATCTTAAAAGCATGCTAGTTTTTTATACAAACTCAATTCATATTCTTGGTCCACTTTAGCATAAACATGACCTTAAAACTATGCTCACCAACCCTGAATAAGCAATATTTTTGTTTGTTTTTATTTTCAGTTCAATAAGCAATATTTTTGTTTGTTCTTATTTTCAGTTCAATAAGCAATAACTTAGTCCACTAATTCCAGTTTCCCTTTGTAAGCATAATGACCCAGGGAAACACCACATGCATATATAAGAGTATATGTGTTTGCTGAACCAAAAGTCTTCATATTAGGACATGAGCAGTGAAAAAGAGATTTGAAAATGGTAAATACCTCTGACCTTTCCAACCTTCAGTTGAGTATGCATCTAGAAGCTCTGTTCAACTTTCATTTTAAAGAGACGGTACCTCAGTGGCCTTTGCAACGGGTGTAATGTGTTCCTGACGGTACTAGCAAAACACTACAACATTGCAATGTCCAATCAATTAAAAAAATACACCGAGAGATACGACTCAAAATTTGGCATAAGCAATATTTTTGTTTGTTCTTATTTTCAGTTCAATAAGCAATAACTTAGTCCACTAATTCCAGTTTCCCTTTGTAAGCATAATGACCCAGGGAAACACCACATGCATATATAAGAGTATATGTGTTTGCTGAACCAAAAGTCTTCATATTAGAACATGAGCAGTGAAAAAGAGATTTGAAAATGGTAAATACCTCTGACCTTTCCAACCTTCAGTTGAGTATGCATCTAGAAGCTCTGTTCAACTTTCATTTTAAAGAGACGGTACCACAGTGGCCTTTGCAACGGGTGTAATGTGTTCCTGACGGTACTAGCAAAACACTACAACATTGCAATGTCCAATCAATTAAAAAAATACACCGAGAGATACGACTCAAAATTTGGCATAAGCGCACTAACTTAAACACTAAATTAGGGATCAACTATCAAATCTTCAATCCGAAAAAAGTATTTAGGGCAAATAAACTTAAACATAACCTAAGAATGTATTTACATGGTTATGACAGTACATTATGCTAGCCTTTTGTATAAATTTATAAACATGATTATGAGCTTATAATTATTTATCCAGCATCATCTGTTTAAATTCATAGCATTTTATTTCTGCAGTCAAATACATTTAAGGGCAAAAGAACATAACAAACTATATGAATACCTAAGAATAGACATTTTTGATAAAGATGTTAAAAGAATCTTTCCCTAAAGCAAATAATTTGAAGAATGAAGTAATACCAGGTGCAATATCCTAAGGGTTAAAGGTCAGCCTTTATTACCATTCCAAATAAACACAACAAAATAAAAAAAAAAAAAAAACTTTAATGAAATCTAAGGTTTATGGTAAATTTCGACCATCTGACCCGTTTCCTTTCTAGCTAATTTTTTATTTTAACCATTTGACCCGTATAAAACAAAAAAAAGGACCATCAGCAAGTTTTTTTTATGTAGATAGGTTGAAACTCGAAAACCTATCACCTAAGATCTTATGAAGAACATGAAAAGGCTCTCAAATAGTTTAAAAACACAACAAGATCCTACAAAATGTAAGCTTCTATATATGTTTGGCTACATCAAAGAAAATACAGGAGCAGCCTATATCATCTGTATATGTGAACAAACCTTACAACCCATAACATGTTCCAACTATATACCTTCATCACAATAGTTGTTGAAAGATATGCTAAAAAGTTAAAAACCTGAACATCTTCAATAGAGTAGAGAGACAATCAAACAAACAAAAAGTCAAACCGGTTCACGACTTATGTATTGCAAACTAAAGGAGCGTAAAAAATGTTAGCTTCTATATATGTTAAGCACCTATGTTATTATTTTATAATAAAAAAGATACTAGAGACCAGGTAACCAATTTCCATTGTTTGATTAGAAACTTATGACAGGCTCTCCGACAATAAGTGTTTACACTATTCAATATTCAAAACCCCCCAAAACTCGATTCTACTACGGATGCAAATAGATAATAAAATTTACAAACTGTGTACACCACAGAGACAAATGGGTCGTTGACAACAACAAGCTCAACATCAACTCTCTGCAAGGCTACCCTAGCCACCAATCGACCAATTCTTCCAAACCCTAGATGAAAGTTTAATTTCAAATTAAATCAAACCAAATCAATGAATCATTCCAGATTAACAACCGCAAAAAATTAAACTAGATGAAAGTGTAAAGAGTGTTAGAGAAAACGGGGGGAAAGTGTGAGAACAGTGAGAACGATTATGGATCGTCAGATCAAAACAATCTATGGACTAGATTGGCGTGGTGGCGTTATTGTAAATAACACCAATTCTATGAAGTGGACGCGCTTCATTAAAGGTAAAAAGGTCTTTTACCGCTCAAATTCAAAACACCAACAAAAATGATAACCCGTCATTCAAAACAAATAAAACGCTATTAAATACAAACGCCAAAACTTAGTGATAAAACGCGTTGGAGATTACAGGAAGTGGAAACAACACAGTAACTAGTAACTGAAATTCAATTATTAACATTTATTAGAAGAAATTCCCTTCTAAATTACGCGCCAAAAACATCATTATTATATAAAACGCCAAGAACTACAAACACCAAAACACTAATAGTATGAAAATTGTGAGAACAGGTGCTGGCAAAGCACCTTGTCGATGTATTAAATGCCAAAAAAATGACTAAACGCCATAAAAAACATTTGGTCTTATTGTAATCTTATGAAAATATTAATGAATTGCAATGAATTATTAACCACGCCAGGAACGCCAAAAAAATTAACCAGGGAAACGCTATAACGCCAAAAAGAATTATCTATTTGACACAAAAACAATTAATTCAACGTGACAGATCTAAGAAACAATAAAACGCTAAATAGTTAATGAATATAATTAATGCCAAAATAATCTTAGGCGCCAAAAATGAAGCAGCATGTTACGCAAAATTGGGAAATAAAAGAAGATTGAAAAGACAAAAAAAACCCTCACGCCCTGATTATATCCCGCGCCACGCGTTGGGACAGGATGCGTTCTCACCGTTCTTACACTTTAGGGCGTTTTCTCCTGATCCCGTTAGTGTGAGAACAGTGAGAACGGATCCTGGCCCAACACGTGGCAGGGGGCCCTAATTGTTATGCGGGGGTACGATTGTCCTTTTATACGTTTCCTCCTTATTCGCCTTATAAATCTCTTTCAAATTAAAACTCCAAAGATTTATTGTTAGCTATTACTTCCTTTGCAAGCTTTCTCAGATTTATGGTGTTTAACGTGGATTCTGTTCGACAAAGTAAAATTCGTTGGCGTTTTCTATTTTTCGTTCCAGCAAATCATGCAACAGATATGGCGTTTTGTTCTTTTATCATTGTTCTATGGCGTTTTTTTGTATTATTATTTTTATAATGTGTTGTATGATTTTCTATAGCGTTATTCAATTATGCAATTTAATCGTGTTTTAATTGATATCTATTATTCATAACTGCAATTGGAGTTTTCGATATTAAATGATTGAATTTAATATATTTATATTGAATTAATCTTATATTCATGATTATATCTTTTCAATATTCTTAATTATTAATAATTAATATTAGTTATCTACTTACCTATACTTTAATATAATATCTCTACTTTAATAAATAAAAACATACTTATCAAAAGAAGATGGGATAATCAAAATATTATACACCCATTAGTATTTGACGTAATCAAAATTTTAAAAACTCATTATGTTTATAATTTGTTATTATCATTTTGCCAAATGTTAAACATATATATATATATATATATATATATATATATAGGGTGGGGTTCTAGAGTGAACGCTAGTGTATTTGCGAACTGAGTGAACAAATCTTGGCCATTGATTTACACATGTGGATGGCTAGGATTTCATCATCAAATCGTAAAATACACTAGTGTATTTAATCATCAAATCCTGGCCATTGATCTACACACATGTATGGCCAGGATTAGTTCGCTAAGTTCGCAAACTACACTAGTGTTCACTCTTGAACCTAATCCTATATATATATATATAAGGTCAATATTTGGAGAAAACAGGGGGAAAGTGTGAGAACAGTGAGAACGATTATGGATCGTCACATCAAAACAATCTATGGACTAGATTGGTGCGGTGGCATTATTGTAAATAACACCAATTCTATTATGTGGACGCGCTTCATTAAAGGTAAAAAGGTCTTTTACCGCTCAAATTCAAAACGCCAACAAAAATGATAACACGTCATTCAAAACAAATAAAACGCTATTAAATACAAAACGGCAAAAATTAGTGATAAAACGCGTTGGAGATTACAGGAAGTGGAAACAACACAGTAACTGAAATTCAATTATTAACATTCATTAGAAGAAATTCCCTCCTAAATTACGCGCCAAAAACATCATTATTATATAAAACGCCAAAAACTACAAACACCAAAACACTAATAGTATGAAAATTGTGAGAACGGATGCTGGCAAAGCACCTTGTCGATGTATTAAATGCCAAAAAACTGACTAAACGCCATAAAAAACATTTGGTCTTATTGTAATCTTATGAAAATATTAATGAATTGAAATGAATTATTAACAACGCCACGAACGCCAAAAAAATTAACCAGGGAAACGCTATAACGCCAAAAAGAATTATCTATTTGACACAAAAACAATTAATTCAACGTGACAGATCTAAGAAACAATAAAACGCTAAATAGTTAATGAATATAATTAATGCCAAAATAATCTTAGACGCCAAAAATGAAGCAGCATGTTACGCAAAATTGGGAAATAAAAGAAGATTGAAAAGACAAAAAAAAACCCTCAAGCCCTGATCATATCCTGCGCCACGCGTTGGGACAGGATGCGTTCTCACCGTTCTTACACTTTAGGGCGTTTTCTCCTGATCTCGTTAGTGTGAGAACGGATCCTAGCCCAATACGTGGCAGAGGGCCCTAATTGTTATGTGGGGGTACGATTGTCCTTTTATATGTTTCCTCCTTATTCGCGTTATAAATCTCTTTCAAATTAAAACTCCAAAGATTTATTGTTAGCTATTACCTCCTTTGCAAGCTTTCTCAGATTTATGGTGTTTAACGTGGATTCTGTTCGACAAAGTAAAATTCGTTAGCGTTTTCTATTTTTCGTTCCAGTAAATCATGCAACAGATATGGCGTTTTGTTCTTTTATCATTGTTCTATAGCGTTTTTTTGTATTATTATTTTTATAATGTGTTGTATGATTTTCAATAGCGTTATTCAATTATGCAATTTAATCGTGTTTTAATTGATATCTATTATTCATAACTGCAATTGGAGTTTTCGATATTAATTTTAATTGTAGTTTACGTTCTTGTGTATTTGTTATGTTTTTAGGATCATTGGCGTTTTTCGTCTATTTGATTAGTTTTGAATTTTATTTAGTAGTATTTGTGAATATCAGTTATTACTATTTTGTTAATTTATGTAAACATTAGTCTTGTTAAATTTGGCGTTTTCATTATGATGTTATATTTTGTTAATTTTTTATGTTGTTAAGTGTTTTTAATTATTCATCTCATGGTTTTTTTTATCATTTCGTTTTTAAATTATGTGTTTATTATGTCTTGTTTATTATTCAATTAATGGCGTTTTAATGTATAATGTTATTACGAGACATCACTCTGTTTTTCTGATTTTTCTGTTCCTCCTTGTGTTTTCTCAGATGAAGTGTCTTCCTCGACTCAAAGGCATTGCCCCAAAAATGGATTACCATTTATCATTCCTGACGTCAGTGAAGAATTAAAGCCTAGAAAGGACATGTTATTCTCAAGCCTTGATGATTGTTATTCAATGTATGTTAAGTATACCAAGGAGTGTGGGTTTTCAGTCAGGAAAGGGACTACAAAGACAAACTCTAAAGGTGTCTTACATATTAAGTATTTCTTGTGTACGAGAGCTGGGGTATATAAGGACAAGAAGGTTGATACGTTGGACCGCAATCAAAAGGAGTGAGTAGTGCGATCTAACTTTTCAAAGAGGACTGATTGTGGTGCACTGTTATGTGTAGAATTTGAGGATGGATTTTGGAAGGTGTATAAGTTTGTTGAGGAGCACAATCATGAACTTGTTAAACGTCCTGATAAGCATTTTCTTCCAACTGAACGACACCTCACTTAGCTCCAGAAGCATGTTATACACAACATGTCTAAGCTGAATTTGGGTCCTGTCAAGGCATTTAATGTTATGAAGACTTGTTTTAGCGGTTTTGAAGACGAGGGTGCAAGCAAAGTTGAATTTAAAAACTATTTGAGGCAAATTAACTTGTTCATAGGGGAATATGACGCTGATATGATTGTGAAACATTTGAATGAAAAAAAACATTCCCAGCCTAATTTCTCGTATGATTACATCACAAACGAAGACAATCATTTGAAGGGTCTTTTTTAGTGTGATGATCAATCCAAACGTAATTACCACGTGTTTGGTGATGTGATTTCGTTTGACGCCACGTATCGTTCCAACAAGTATTTTTTTATAATTCAACTTCTTTGTTTTTGGCGTTTTATTAATTTACATGCATGGCATTTTTATATTTTACATGCAATGGCGTTTTATTAGCTTACATGCAATGGCGTTTTACTAGTTTACATTCAATGGCGTTTTATTATTGTTTCATTTCTGTCACGACCCCCGACCCGGTTTACCCGGTTCAAGAGCCGCAGGACAGAAAACCCGTGATATTAGTATTTATTTTGGCAGCGGAAATTTTAACAGGATCTTTTAAACTGAAAATGCCCAATTATTTTATTTCACAATTTGGGACAACCCCCATAATTTACAATAAAGGAATTTCACTGGGAAATTCCCGGTTTACAAAAACATGTTTATTATTTTACTGAGCCACTTTATCCAAGCTGGGAGTGCTACGCAGCACTTTTCCTGATTCACAATAAATCACCTGAAACATGTTTAAAAAGATTTTATCAGCGCGGAAATACTGGCGAGTCATTCAATTTATACAAAACAACACATTGTTATCATTTACAGCATTAAGAGTTTTCACATTTGCCCCTATCTATTAATTAGCTGGTTCAGTTGTCACTCGACCGTATCTATGACTGTGGACATATCACTAAATTAGGCTCGCCCACCTAACGTGATAAATCATTAGTAGTAATGTGCACAAAACCGCCACATACTGCCAGTAACTAAAGATTAGCAAAGACTTAATCACTGCAAAATATAATTGGAAACATTTAGGGCTTTGTAAAGCAATTTGATAAAAAAGAGAATGACTCACATTGCAAGTTTAGTTGGACAGAACTTTGCCTACCGATTTAGCCTCGTAACCTAGTTAAATAACAATGCACACGAAACTAGGTCAGTAACTTAATACAACATTTACGATAAACTCACGAAATCAAAACCCTCACGATGAATGACAAAGCATAGCCCGAATTCGGGCAGCACTTAATCATCCATCGGATCGGTTTCAATCGATCGGACATTGTATCGTATCAGTGATCGAGTTATTACCCCGTATCGTAGCAGCGTCTCGACTCTTTAAACGTAAATTCTAAGCAGATTATGAGTATTTTGAAGGAAATTTTTGAACACAGAGAAAGGCCATGCACGGCTCGATTTATAGCTGATTTTTGGGTCTCTCGCGGCCCGCGTAAACCTAAAGAGATTCTTACGCGGCCCGCGAGGGCCACCCTAGCAACGGCTAGGGCTAGCGTGTCACGTGTAGGCTCGCCACGTGGTTGACACGTGGCCCTAATCGTTATCCGGATCATCCACAAGCTGTCGCGCCCCGCGTAAGCTTAGCTTAAGTCTTACGCGGCCCACGAGCGACCAGAAAAATTGAATTTCTTGGTTTTTGATATGGATTAGGGTTTTAGGGATCCGGGTTTCTACTTACGGAGCATTGTGAGACAATTTTGCAGGTCCTTACATCCTCCCCACCTTATTTAAAATCTCGTCCTCGAGATTTACTGGAACAGGTGAGGATATTTTCGCTTCATTTCCGATTCCAGCTCCCATGTATACTCAGGTCCTCTTTTTGAATCCCACTTGACTTTGACGAGTACCAGTCTTTTTGTGTTTAAGAAACTTGACCTTTCTATCTTCTATTTGAAGGGGTTTCTCAACAAATTTCAACTTTTCATTTACCTCTATATCTTGAAGAGGTACTACCAGGGATTCATCAGACAAACACTTCTTGAGGTTAGATACATGAAATACGTCATGTACCCCGGCTAGTTCTTCCAGTAGTTGTAAGCGATAGGCAACTAGTCCTATGCGTTAGACAACAGGGAATGGTCCTATGTACCTTGGACTTAGTTTTCCCTTCTTACCGAACCGAACTACCCCTTTCCAAGGAGAAACCTTCAAGAGTACCTTGTCTTCAACTTGAAATTCTAGCTGCTTGCGTCTATTGTCTGCATAACTCTTCTGGCGATCTTGAGCCGTTTTCAATCTTTCCTTTATTTGAGCTATCTTATCAGTGGTTTCTTGTACAATCTCGGGACCTGATAATTGGTTTTCTCCTATTTCTGCCCAACATACTGGAATTCGGCACTTTCGTCCATACAGTGCTTCAAATGGGGCAGCTTTGATGCTTGTATGATAACTATTGTTATAGGAGAATTCGATTAACGGTAGGTGGTCATCCCAGTTTCCACCAAAATCTATTACACATGCCCTGAGCATGTCTTCCATGGTTTGGATTGTCCTTTCACTCTGTCCGTCCGTTTGGGGATGATATGCAGTAATTAAATTCAGTCGGGTCCCCATTGCTTCTTGGAAACTTGTCCAGAAATGTGAAGTGAAACGACTATCTCAATCCGATACTATGGGGAGTGGAACTCCATGTAAGGATACTACTTCATCTACGTACAAGTTTGCTAATTTTTCCATGCTAAAGGTTTCCTTCATTGGCAGGAAATGAGCAGATTTGGTTAATCGATCTACAATCACCCAGATTGCATCATTACCTTTCCTGGTCTTGGGTAATTTGGTAACAAAGTCCATTGTTATTAGTTCCCATTTCCATACAGACATTTCTAACTGTTGAAGTAAACCTGAAGGTTTCTGGTGTTCTGCCTTAACTTGCGAACAAGTTAGATACTTAGATACATATCTAGCTATGTCCTTTTTCATCCCTATCCACCAGAAGTTGCCTCTTAAATCTTGGTACATCTTATTATTACCAGGGTGCATGGTATATCTAGATTTATGGGCTTCCTCTAAAATCTTGTCTCTTAAATTTCCTTGCTTAGGTACCCAAACCCTTTTCTTATGGAATTTCCAAATTCCATCAGTTCCTTGCTCTAATTCCTTTATCCTTCCTTTCATTCCTTCAGCATCATCCTTGATTGCTGTTTCTTGAACATTCTTCAGTTGTTCCATTAAATCTAATTGAAGATTTAACCTAAGAGCACGGACTCGTCTTTGTCTTTCATGATACTTACGACTCAAGGCATCTGCTATTACATTTGCCTTTCCTTCGTGATATTGAATATCACAATCGTAGTTACTTAGAATTTCCATCCATCTCCTTTGCCTCATATTTAATTCTTTTTGCCCAAATATGTACCTTAAACTTTTATGGTCGGTATAGACAGTAAACTTACTTCCATACAGATAATGTCTCCAAATTTTAAGGGCGAAAATTATTACTCCTAATTCTAAGTCATGAGTCGTATAATTTTCCTTGTGTTTCTTTAATTGCCTGGAGGCATATGCAATTACCTTTTTGCGTTGCATTAGCACACATCCTAGCCCTAGCTTAGAAGCGTCACAATAAACTTCAAAATCTCCTGTCCCTTCTGGTAAGGCAAGAATTGGGGTGTTGGTTAATCTTAGCTTTAAAGTCCTAAATGCCTCTTCTTGCTTGGGTCCCCATTCAAACTTAATTGTTTTACATGTTAACTTAGTTAATGGAACAACTATCTTAGAGAAGTCTCTTATGAAGCGCCTGTAATACCCAGCTAATCCTATAAAACTTCTAACTTTAGTGGCTGATTGTTGGACCTTCCAATTGGTGATTGCTTCTATTTTGGAGGGATCTACATGAATACCTTTGTGATTCACCTTGTGACCTAAAAATTGTACCTCCTGTAGCCAAAATTCACACTTCAAGAACTTGGCATAAAGCTTTTCTTTTCACAACCGAGTTAAGAGTGTATGTAGATGCTCACAATGTTCGTCCTGACTTTTGGAGTAAATAAGTATATCGTCAATGAAGACAATTACGAATTTATCCAAATATGGTTTACAGATCCTATTCATCATGTCCATAAATGCTGCAGGAGCATTTGTTAACCCAAAAGGCATGACTGTAAACTCATAGTGACCATACCTAGTTCTGAAAGCAGTTTTAGGTGTGTCTTCTTCTTGTACCCTCAACTGATGGTACCTGGAGCGCAAATCTATCTTAGAAAAACACCTAGCTCCCTGAAGTTGATCGAAAAGATCATCAATCCTAGGTAATGGGCATCGATTCTTAATTGTAACCTTATTCAGTTCCCTATAATCGATACACATTCGCATTGAACCATCTTTCTTTTTCAGAAACAACACTGATGCTCCCCAAGAGGATGAACTAGGTTGTATGAATCCTTTTCTTAGTAATTCATCGATCTGCTTTTTCAGTTCTAACATTTCGGTGGGTGCTAACCGATAGGGTGCCTTAGCTATTGGTGTAGTTCCATGAATTAAATGAATTCTAAACTCTACTTCCCTATCTGGTGGCAATCCTGGTAGCTCTTCTGGGAATACATCCGGGTATTCTGACACTACTGGGATTTCCTTAAGTTCCTTACCTTTAGTGTTAATGATTACCGAAATCATATACACTATTTCTTGCTTTCGTTCATAACTAGCAACTTTCATTACTGAAATTAACTTCATTGGTTTGCGTGGCTTATCTCCTGAAATCAAAATTACTTCTCCTGTGGGTGTTGGAATTTATATGGAATTCTTATCACAGAGGATTCGACCATGGTTGGCTACTAACCAATCCATTCCAAGTACGACATCGAATCCAGCTAAATTCATAGGTAGCAGGTTTGCAGAAAATTTATGGCCTGAAAGTTCTATCTTTCCTTCTTGTAGAACCTTATCTATATTAACAGAATTACCATCTGTTGTTTCTACCACATAAGCCTGTCTAAGTTTGGTTAAAGGTTACTTAAGAGCTTGTCAGAATGAAGTATTGATAAAACTTTGGTTTGCACCAGAGGTAAATAATACTTTTGCATAAACATCGTGTACCAGAAACGTACCAGCTATCACATCTGGAATCAGATCAGCTTCTTGCATTGTCAGCTGGAAGGCTCTTCCATTCTTCTTATTAGCTCCTTCAGCAGGTTTGGCCTTGTTGTCAGCTGGCTTGACCAGTTTAGGGCATACTCGAAGAATTTCGAAGTATACCCTCGACAGTCAACATCCACCATCCGGTGGTTTAGGAACCTATTTGCCATTTGTTCCTTTTCGTAGTCGGGATAAACTTTCCTTTCCACATTTGCTTGAATTCTTCCCAACTTATGGCATAAGCCATGTCATTCCCTTTTGCTTACAGGACCGTATTCCTCTATTCTAATGCCTCTTCTTTAAAAAGGTGGGATGCATACATGACCTTGTCTTCTTCGGAACATTTACTAATTTTAATTACTGCTTCGGTTTTCTCTAACCAACGCAGTGCGGAAGTTTCCCCTTCATTGCCTGCAAATTCGACTGTCTTACAGGCAAGAAATTCTTTATAGGTGCAACCAGGTGTTGCAACTTTCATTTTCTTAAGTATTGGGGCCTGAATCACATTATTATCATTATTGCCGCCTCCATTTACGCTATTACTGAAATTATCATCCCGAGTGCGTTTGCTGTGGTTGGCTTGTGAAGGTTTAACGGGTTTCTTAACAGCGGCGACGATTGCCGTGATAGCATTGGCTATTCCCTGGGCAACGATATTTTCTATATCTTGTCGGTTAAGAAAGTGCTCTTCATTATTTGGTTCAGATGGGTTAACTTCATTGACTGGTTCATTTGTTGCGTTTTCCATCTAATAATGTATATAAATTATTGGTACAAAATAGATAACAATTAAACACAGCAATGCAATCATAACACAATTAAGTCAACTCGTATAGCCAAAATTTGTCTACCTTGCGACATCCATATTTTTATATAATAGTATGCATCACTACAAACCAGTTATTTTACAAAAAGTTTTATTTTGAGTTATTATTATTATGCAATATTATTTTATTATTATTATTTCGTTTTTATATTATTATTAAACAAACATTCCTCCATATTCAGCTGGCCCTTCAGAAACGACGCTCCCTCTCGCCGTACTTCCACGTGATCCTTTCACCTACGTCTTGAATCCGGTTTCCTGCCTCCACTAGTTCCTCGCCGTAGTGATGTAATTAAGCAACGTTTTCTTCGCTCATAGGTGGGAACGGTGCAGGTTCAGGGTCAAACTGGGGGAAATAGACATTGGGGTTATTCATGAAATTCTGAAAGTGCCAGTCGCTTGTCCACCACTCTTCCAGCTGGCCTGTAACAGGTTGGGGGTTGACAATAGGGTCTGGGATGGCCGGTTCCAAATTAATTGGGAGTTGTGATTGGGCTGGGAAATTGAACATGTTTTCATATGCAGGTCCGATAAGGTCACAATTTTCCAGTTTTCGATCAAGCTCCTCCCATGGTGGCATTTCCTGGGCTTGCCCGGAATTTTCCCCGATCTCCTTGCCTTTCCCTTTGTCCTTCGGATCCTCAGCCTTTTTCACCTTCTAGGCAGCTGGCTTCTTCCTACGACCACGTTTCCAATCCAGGATTCTCCTCCTCTTCTTCGGCTTTGGTTTCACCTGCGGCTGGGCCTGGAATACTATTGGCTCTTTAGTATCAGCCTGATAGCCAGTCAAGGTCCCGGTGGTATCCATGTCGGTGGTATGGATAGTAAAGTTTCAGAGTGCCTCAGACAGTTCATTCATGTTGTTAGCACACATGAAGGAAACATACAAAATTTTAAGTTAAAATTTTATTTATTAAATTAAATTCTCACGGAATCACAAAATGGCAATTTGGAAAATTAAGTATGTCTAAATACTTAATTAGCTTAAATCAGTGGCTTTGATACCACATTTTTCTGTCACGACCCCTGACCCGGTTTACCCGGTTCAGGAGCCGCGGGACAGAAAACCCGTGGTATTAGTATTTATTTTGGCAACGGAAATTTTAACAGGATCTTTTAAACTGAAAATGCCCAATTATTTTATATCACAATTTGGGACAACCCCCATAATTTACAATAAAGGAATTTAACTGGGAAATTCCTGGTTTACAAAAACATGTTTATTTATTTTACTGAGCCACTTTATCCAAGCTGGGAGTGCTACACGACACTTTTCCTAATTCACAATAAATCACCTCAAACATGTTTAAAAAGATTTTATTAGCGGGGACATACTGGCGAGTCATTCAATTTGTACAAAACGGCACATTGTTATCATTTACAGCATTAAGAGTTTTCATATTTGCCCCTATCTATTAATTAGTTGGTTCAGTTGTCACTCGACCGTATCTATGACCGTGGAGATATCACTAAATTAGGCTCGCCCACCAAACGTGATAAATCATTAGTAGTAATGTGCACAAAGCCCCCACATACTGCTAGTAATTAAATATTAGCAAAGACTTAATCACTGCAAAATATAACTAGAAAACATTTAGGGTTTTGTAAAGCAATTTGATAAAAAGAGAATGACTCACATTGCAAGTTTAGTTGGACAGAACTTTGCCTATTGATTTAGCCTCGTAACCTAGTTAAATAACAATGCACACGAAACTAGGTCAGTAACTTAATACAACATTTACGACTCATGAAATCAAAACCCTCACGACGAATGACAAAGTATAGCCCGAATTTGGGCAGCACTTAAACATCCATCGTATCGGTTTCAATCGATCGGACATTGTATCGTATCAGTGATCGAGTTATTACCCCGTATCGTAGCAGCGTCTCTTTAAACGTAAATTCTAAGCAGATTATGAGTATTTTGAAGGAAATTTTTGAACATAGAGAAAGGCCATGCACGGCTCGATTTATAGCTGATTTTTGGGTCTCTCGCGGCCTGCGTAAACCTAAAGAGATTCTTACGCAGCCCGCAACGGCCACCCTAGCTACGGCTAGGGCTAGCGTGTCACGTGTAAGCTCGCCACGTGGTTGAGACGTGGCCCTAATCATTATCCGGATCATCCACAAGCTGTCGCGCCCCGCGTAAGCTTAGCTTAAGTCTTACGTGGCCCGTGAGCGACCAGAAAAATTGAATTTCTTGGTTTTTTATATGGATTAGGGTTTTAGGGGTCCGAGTTTCTACTTACGGAGCATTATGAGACAATTTTGCAGGTCCTTACAATTTCTCATGGCGTTTTCATATGCAGATACTCTATGGTGTTTGTACTGTTCACTGGTATAGACAATCGTCACTACAATGTTACATTTGGTGCAGCATTGTTGGCGTCGGAAATTGCTGATACGTATATTTGGTTGTTAAGAGTTTTTCTTAAAGCTGTTGGTTCTCAACCAAAAGTTTTTGTCACTGACCAAGATCCAGCGATGAAGATGGCTATTTCTGCTGTATTTGTTGACACGAGGCATCGGTTATGCATGTGGCATGTGATGCATAAACTTTCTCTGAAGGTTGTTATGCTTTTTTTACCTTTGGCGTTTTAGTATACAATGCGTTTTAAGATACATGGCGTTTTGTACCTTGTTACTATTTTTTTAATTAAGTTTTGTCTTTTGTTTTTTTTATATATGCATGGCGTTTTCGTGTTATTTATAGGTTGGTGTTAGGCTATACAATTCCACCAATTGTAAAGAACGTATTTGTGGTGTTGTGTGGACGGATATTCTCACACCTGAAGAGTTTGAATCAGAATGGGAAACGGTTATTGCAGAATTCAATTTAGAAGATAATGACTGGCTATCTGATATTTTTGCACTTAGGGAATCTTGGATCCCTGCATACTATAGAATGGAGCATATGTCTGGTCATATGCGAACGACATCCAGGTCAGAGAGTGAGAATCATTTTTTGGTCAAGTGTGCAATTCGAAAGCTACTCTTGTTGAGTTCATGATGCATTATGAGACTGCAATAGAAGCACAGCGTGACACACATCGTAAAAATAATCATGAATCTCGATACAAAAGACCCCAGTTGAAGAGTAGTTACAAATTGTTGGAAGGGCAAGCTGTTGATATATACACAAAAAGTTTTTTTTGTGACGTTCAAGCTGAGCTTATTGGAGTTGCGGATTGCATAAATCAACGTTACGAAGATCAGCCTGATGGGTTTGTTAAGTTTTATGTAAATGACTTCCATCAGCCTTGTACATCCTTATTTGAGGTAATTAATGGCGTTTTGGTTTTTATGGCGTTTTTTTGTTAATGGTGTTTTATCATATGTAATGTGTTCTTTTCTTTTTTAGACAAACATTCTATGCATGGCGTTATAGAGATATTGTTTTTGGCGTTTTTCAGGTATTGTTTCGTAAGTCTGATTGCACATGCAATTGCTCATGCAGACGTTTTGAACAGTTTGGTTTGCTATGTAGACATATATTCTATGTTTTGAGACTTATGGACATTAGGGAATTTCCAAAACAATACATTATGAATAGATGGCGCAAAGAGGCCTCCCCAAACTGCTCTCCTGAATTCTAGATTAGTCGTGAATATGTGACCGAGCTTGATCCTGATGTGCAAAGTATGATGCGAGATATTATTTATTCAACCGAATACACTTTGAACCATTTATCTGGTAATAATGTGGAGCTATCCTTATACAAGGATCATGTTCAATCTTATATGAAGAAGGTTCAAGATATGCAGATTGTTGCTCCTCCCGCTAGTTCTCGGGATAGATTTGCCGAGATAACTGGTCAATATAAAAATGACAAGAATCTGATAAGAGTCCCTGTAGGTTATAAATCCAAAGTTTCTGGTTCTCAAAAGCGCCTGAAATCTAAACAGGAGATAGCAATTGATAAAAAGAAATCAAAGTCGAAACCCGGGGCCAAAGAAAGACAGTGTCAGAACTACAAAGCCTATGGACACTGCGCATCAAGATGCAAACAGGCCGTAATTAAAAGAAGATCGACAAGGTCTTCGAGAGCCAGTGAAAAGTAGTTTGGCGTTTTGTATTTGTCATTCTTACAAAACACATACAGATGGTCTTTGAGAGCCAGTGTACAGTAGTTTGGCGTTTTTTATTTCAATGCTATAGAACACAGACATTTCTCAGTTTGGCTTTTTTTTGCATCTTTTTCTTTTTTCTATCTCTTTGTTCATAACATGCTACTTCGAAGTAAAATAACAAACAATATAAGATCGGGCAAGGAAATCAAACGCCAAGAAAAAACAATAACGCCACTAAATAAAACTTCCATAAACTTCTATTTTTGGTCGTCCTAAACTCAATAATGTTTTGCTGAACGAAATGGATAACATTGTTAATCCTCAGTCAAGAAAGATGTGTAGCAATGTTATCCATCCCCTTTAGCTAAATTTTATAGAGAACAAAAACAGAATCTCCATGAAATGGCTTTTTTGAAATTTTGTGGTTTTTGTATGTTTTGGTGTAAGTCCCGTAAAACGGATCTTTCAATGATATCAAACAACACCAAGTTTGTGCGGAATCCAAACTTGATGTGATTCAAGAATAAACAGAAAATATGAAGAACAAACCGAATACGAAGAACACACCGAATCACTTTTCAACACTTGCACACGATTCTATTACTTGAATAAGCAAAACCGTCTAGTACAAGTATCTTCACCACCAATCGCCTCCCACTCTCTCTAATTCTCTAGAATTGTGTAACTAGGAGGTTCCAAAGGTTCAAACCTAAAAACAAGTTGAAAACTTGTTTATATACTAACTCAAGCCCAATTCCCTACATGGGCTCCCCTTGGGACTGCTTGGCCCACATGGCCTAAAGCTCGGCCCAAGTGACCTGTAAAGGTCCAAAACCTAATACTAACTAACCCGGTAAAGCCCAGTTCGTAACCATAGCCCGTTATATTAATTTGATGCGTTAGTCTCACACTTTAGGGCCTAACAATCTCCCCCTAGACTGATGACGTCAAATTGTCTTCATAACATGAAATCAGCAACGTCTTCAACGAAGTCTATGGTTGTCTCTATGCTGCAGATGTTGTGGAAGTTCTTGACTTCTGAACTCTCAGCACTGGGTCTCTTTCTTCAGCTTTTGTGGTTAAGTTCATATCAGGATCACGATCAGCTTTTCTTGAAATATCTTTGTCAAAAAGAATGTGAGAGGAGGATTCTCAGCAGCTCTCTTCTTCTTCAGTCTTTTTCTTTCAAGCAGGTTCATGGTACTTCTTCAAATGCACTTTCATTGTCAGACGGCGTTTCGTATCCGGTTCTTCTGACTCATGTACATCTTGTTGTAGTGCTGCTTCAGGCTTCTTCAGCAACTAACAGCATCTCAATATTCATCAATCCCTGTTCTTGATTGAAATCAAGTTCTGCACATGCTCACAAACTTATAAGCAAACATTTCTTATGCAACAGGGAGAGTACCATATGAACACTAGGTACATCCAAGTACTTATACTCGGATTTGACAATTTAAATTCTTTCAACTTTTGATGATCAGTCAAATCTTCAAGAACGGTTATATTTTTTTTTAATTTTAAGAAAACAAATAAACACTCTATTTTTGGATTTTTGGTTTTATAGAAAAGCAAGACACTATTTTTGTATTTTTGAATTTTTCTTTTTTTTTAATTTTTTAACTTTGAGAACTAAAAACAAATAAAAATCAAAATATAAACAACTACCATAACATACAATTACAATTGCAATGGGATCAAAATTCGTTCTCTGGCAGACTAAGGAACACTTTTCAGTACAAGCCTAATCAAACTAGTCTATGCGATTGCCAATATGTTTGTCCACTTAAACTTTAACGCTCAACTTTTAATTTTTCAACTTCGTGATATGCTTAAGGTAAAATTATACTATTATACATGTGTGTCCCATTCCAAGGCATACCCCCGCGATCAAGATAAGCACAACGATTCATCGTAGCAGGTGATTATATTGATGTCATCCTTTTTGATTTACAACGTCAGACCATTGGTGACAGGTCAGTACTTTCGTACAGCAGAGCGACCAATGATTTTGTCCAACGAGGGCGAGGCAAATACCATTTTGGTACAAATTTGGCTCTTTGAGCATTGGGAATTTTCTCATTTTGAGATTTTATTCCCTAAGGTTTTTGTCCTCTTTGGGATCTTTTAAGATATCCTGACTGTGTCTAGGTCTGCATATAATCTAGATGCAACAGAAGGACAGCCAAGATATCCCCGGATGATTCAACAATATAAAGACCCGAAACCTCAGATGTTGGCTATCTATCAACGCAAGATTTAAGACCATAAGATCATACACCGTTGGTATGTTACCCACATGGTACATAGTTTGTTATGTTTATATCACTTGGTATCCTTTATCATTTTGAGAGTCAAGCCTATCGACATATCGCAGTAGATCCTAGTCTTTTCAGCTATGGCACCTTACATGTGTTAGTCAAACCCTTTAACACGAACATTTATTTCACTTCCCATATCATGCAATTTCTCTTTTTGGCTTTTTCATTTTCTCCCCCTAAAACAATACATATTTACAGCAAACTCTTTTTTTATTTTTTCTTTTCTGAGTTTTCTCCCCCTAAACTCTATATCTATCTATATGTCCCTCTCCCCCCCCTAAATTTGTGCATAAATCTTGTATTTTTGCGCAAATTTACCATTTACAAGAGAAAGGACACTTTATATACAAAATAATGAACTAAGAAAGAGAAAAAAATATATATTTTTTTAACCGTTCTGTCATCAGA
Source organism: Helianthus tuberosus (assembly GCA_030545235.1). Taxonomy (NCBI): domain Eukaryota; kingdom Viridiplantae; phylum Streptophyta; class Magnoliopsida; order Asterales; family Asteraceae; genus Helianthus; species Helianthus tuberosus. The sequence goes on along the minus strand of CM060386.1, from coordinate 47,868,533 downwards.
TTGAAGACTAATCAATATTCAAATCAAAGTACTGAATTTAAACGGTACCTTTTGCTGATCTTATATTTCTTCTCTAATCTCCTCCAAAGGAAACATATCATCTGTAAAAAATTTTGAACTTTTTACAACAGTGAAATGTTACCCGTTTTATCTCTGGAACAACCGCTATCAACATTCCAGAGATTGTCAATAGCTCCTCCTTAGTTGTTCCTGAAAAGTAAGGAGATTAGTAAGACATGGGTACCAAGGCCATCGTGGTCCTGGGATTACCTGAAGCATCAAAATAAGACACTTCTTTTAAACATAAGTCCTCTTTAATTTCAAGAATTAGAGACGTTGCTACTTTGGATTTGGGTTTCCAAATCTGTTTCGATTTAACAAACGTGTTTGTTGCCTTCGGTTGAGCAACTTTAGCTGTTTCAGGTTTATTGGTTTTAGAAAAACGTTTTTGTTCCTGAGAAGCTTTGCGTTTGTTTTTGGCAGCGTTCCAATCCCCATCAGAAGGTTTAACCTTGGGATTCACATTCTTCATTGCCTTAGGTGATGATACCTTCATCGGCTTGGAATGATTGTTATCCTTTGGTGTAACCCTCTGATTTCGCATATAATAGGGTACATGGGGATGCCGTGTGCAGTTTCTAGCAATATGACCCACAATGCCACAGTTGTAGCAAGTTTGTCTTTTCATTGGAAAGACGTTTTGAGCAGCTTGATTCGCTTTAGCAGGTCCTGAAGGACAAACTGGTCCTTTTTGTGTTGGATGCGCCTGCACATTTCTCTTAGACGAAGACGAATTGGGGGTGCTTGTATTTGTTGTTTGCAGAAGTCTTGTTGCTTTGAGCACCATTTTTCGTCTTTTCTCCCTTATTGGAGCTTTCAATCACCTTGTCACGAGCCTTATGAGAACGTGATTGTCCTTGATAAGCAGACTTCCTATGCCCCCGACTTTGATCTGCTCGTTTTGGCTCATTCCGCTTGTTGTGAACCGGCTCACAAACATCAGCACAAGAGCGTGTATTGGCATTTTGTTGCACGTTTGGACGATGAACACAATTTCTAGCAATGTGTCCAGGAATTCCACAGTTGAAACAAGCCTGTCGCTTCAATGTATGGAGATACGGAGTGCTAGCTAAACAGAAAATATGAAGAACAAACCGAATACGAAGAACACACCGAATCACTTTTCAACACTTGCACATGATTCTATTACTTGAATAAGCAAAACCGTCTAGTACAAGTATCTTCACCACCAATCGCCTCCCACTCTCTCTAATTCTCTAGAATTGTGTAACTAGGAGGTTCCAAAGGTTCAAACCTAAAAACAAGTTGAAAACTTGTTTATATACTAACTCAAGTCCAATTCCCTACATGGGCTCCCCTTGGGCCTGCTTGGCCCACATGGCCTAAAGCTCGGCCCAAGTGACCTATAAAGGTCCAAAACCTAATACTAACTAACCCGGTAAAGCCCAGTTCGTAACCATAGCCCGTTATATTAATTTGATGCGTCAGTCTCACACTTTAGGGCCTAACATTTGGCGTTTATATTGAGGATCTTGCTCATTACATAGAGCGAAAGTTTATTGAGAAAATAGTGTATATCAAAGAAACATGGATTTGAATCTTTGATATTTTGGTTTTTTTGGCGTTTATAAGATGAATGGTGTAGAGGAAAATACAGGTTTTTGTTGTTTTGGTTTGTATTTTAGTTATTCTGAGAGTTTGTTTATATAGGAAGTTTTTTTGCGCGTATTTTATGCACGATTTTTATTGCAGTAAATGCTAGTAATAAAGTTCCGTCGTTTTAGTACTGTTTGTTCAGCTTTATCGGTTAAAAACAAAGTTTGGCGTTTTATATCTATGGCGTTATATTATGATGAAGTGTGCTATATGTGTTGAGGCGGGATTTTAATAGCGTGAATTTGGCGTTTTATGTTAAGTCAAAAGACCCTTTTACCCTTAATGAAGCGTGCCAGATTAATAAAAGTGATTTTATTTACGAAAATGCCACCGCGTCATCTAGTTCATAGATTGTTTTGATCTGACGATCCATAAGCGTTCTCTCCGTTCTCACACTTTTCACTGTTCTCTCTAAATCCTGACCCTATATATATATGTGTGTGTGTGTGTGTGTGCATGCGTGTGTGTTTAATATACATAGTCTTAGATCATGAACTAATTCCATTCCATCTTCTACTTTACTAACACTTTTTAAAATAAGAAAATATTAATTTGAAATAAAATATACTAATTCATTTGTATTCAAAAACAAAATTCTTACTTTGTAAACGCATCTTTTAAAATGAGCAATGTTATATTTTCTTTAATTTTGTATGTATAGTTCATATTAGGGTTATATGTATTCATATCAAAATTTATATTAATTATGTGTGATACAAGAAATAATATGAAATATGAAATATAAAAAATAATCCATATGTCTTTCAAACGCAACCAAACTCAACAATAACATATTTATTTAAAAAAAAACTCATTCAAGTTTATACAAATGGAAACACATTTTTTCAAAGAACTCGATCAACTCCATGATTTTCTTAAAGTCTTTCATTTTATATGCTCAAACCCGTGTAATACATGGATCTATAAACTAGTATGATAATAATGTAGGCATGAAATTATATATCTTTTCAATTATCCTAATAAATTTTGGTTGAAAACAGAGGTTGTGTAATTTATTGTTTGATTAATTGTTCTAAAGAGATAACAAGCTAGAAACAATATCGCCATTTTTATGAAAGAATCATTCTTGCCTGACTAATTTGCAAGTTCCATTTCGTTGTTCAATTGTGACGGTAATGAGGAAGAATGTGAAGGTCTGATACAAGAACGACAATAGAGGATTCATTGGGGATGCAAAACTAACAGAGATTAAATAGGAATTAACAATGTTAAGTTATTTTTTTAGTTAATTTAAGGGTTACTAGTTTAGGGGAAGGTTCAAATGAAAACCACTAGTTATTGTGAAAACTCGAAAACTAATTAAAAAATCCAAAAAAACATACAAAATTTTTTTTTTTGCATACCAATTTTAGCCACATTTAGTATATAAAAAAAATTTCAAAAAAAAAAAAAATTGTAGTGCACATATGTAGTACACATACACATGTGTAGTATTACACATGTTTAATACAAAAAAAAATTGAAAAAAAGTTTTTTTTATATAAAAAAACCTGCGATTTTTTATAAAAAAAAAATAGTGTGTTTTTAGGCTTTTTTTAGTTAGTTTTCGAGTTTTCACAATAAAAATGGTTTTCATTTGAACCATCCCCTACTAGTTTAAGTACCCCATGTGTTACACGGGTGGTCTTAACGTAAATTATATTATTAACAGTGTTGACATAAACATTTCAATGGAAAAAAAACATTCCATTATTTATGTAAAGATTACGGCGGAGATTGTTAAAAAGTTTGTTATGCTTCTTATTATAGCGGGCGAGTGTGAGGGCATTTATGTAATTTCACTTTAGTACGAAAAGACATGTGTACCAGTTTGACCCATTCCCGTTAGAGAAATTATTATCACGGCCCAGATTGATCCATTCATTAGTAAATTGGTCGAAATTACGACCTCAAATATATATAAATGAATTGGTGGATATAGATTTTTTTTTAACAAAGTTTAAAGATCATAAAGCAAAAAAAATATGAAGTATATACTTGTGCTAATTGTGACATTAGACTGATACCACTTTCATATTCCATGTGTTGTAGTGCTTGCAATTTTCATGCCCTACTGACCAATATGTTATGTATGCCCTACTGACCAATATGTTCAGCAATGCCTAAAAACAATTACAAATTAGAGACAGACAACAAACAAAGAACATGTACGTGCTAGCTAGCTAATTAGTTAGGTTATTACTAGATGTGAAAACTTCAACTTATTAACTTATAAATGGGTTTATCCGGGCTATGGTTTATCTCTAATAGACCATATGAAGGAATTTAGCTAAAAAAGAACCTGGGTCAAAGTTGAACAGGTTGAAAATCACTACAGATGTATTTTTAGTACTTTTGGCTTCCTAAAGCATTCTTATTTTAATAAATTAGACGTTCATTAAAATAAATTAGTTCTTGTAAGTTAACAGTTTTTTTACTTAAACAGATTGGAAAATGTTTGGTGGCTGAACCCATCTATAGAAAAAACATGTTTCAACGGCCAGACCCCATTTTGGATCCATTACCCAACTCATCCTTTTTACCACCTTTAATTATGGGAAAACATACAAAGAAAACCAGCTAGCTAAACAAATACGCACCTATATCCATGTTTACCTCCTAGGGCGAAGTATAGAAGGGGCGGGGGGCGCCCGACCCCCAAATTTTTCGTTCAATAGTGTTATATATGTAGTTTTCGTATATAAATTTTTGGGTATATATGTTTTCGACCCCCCGGTTCTATAGAAATTTTTTGGTATATACGTTTCCCCCCCCCCCCCCCCCCCGGGTATTCGGGTCAAGCTTCGCCACTGTTTACCTCTCCTTGGATCACGCTTAGGATTCATTAAAAGAATGTATATGAATTTTCTTTACCAATATATATTTCACAAGGCTGGTGAACAGAACACCAACATATTCACATCAACTTGTCAAAGACTATAATGCCTTCAAAGAAAAGAAGTTCTCAGTCAGGATGGTAAAAATTTAATCATATGTTACAAATTGTCTAATGCAAACAAATACTTCAATGTATCATTTTTGGTCAGCAAAAGGAGGATATTATTAATCACCAAACAAACATCTTAGCCAGAGGCTAAGACAGCCCAACAAAACACAAACAAAAACAAAATACAACAGGGAAACAGACAAAGAAAAGGACTTAAAATACATCAAAATTACTCCAATTCTCTACTGTGAGGCCAGCACTCTTGCCCCTTCTCTGTAACCTGTTGAACACTGTCATTTCGTCAGATCCATAACTTCCATATCATCAATAGAAAAATAACGTAGGTAACCTGTTTCTCCTTTGCTGGCCTGTTATTGTTTAAGCCATGATTGAGCAAATTCTTCACGGAGTTGAAACTGTCGGGCAGCAAAGTCTAGGTCCAAACAAACACATGCCACCATAAATTTCTTGCAAGCAAACACTTGATAAGGAGGCGCAATGGGATTTAAAGTCGAGGGCAGGTAGTGGGCCTGGGCTGCTTCATAATGAAGTTTCTCGGTTGCAAGGCCTGCTAAAGTTTGTTTTTATTTATTTTAATGTATCCATTGCTAGACCTGATATCTTTATGAATTATTGAAGGTTGGACGTTTTCATGCAAATAATCCCCGTTACTGCATCAAGCCCTAGTTGTGCTCCTTACACACCCTTCTTGCCTATATGTTTACATAAAGAAAACCCATGAAACCAGGATAAAATAAAAGGTGTTCCCATACCGTGTAATATGTAATGTAGAGATCCCATGCTTGCAAATTCATAAGCCAAAATACATGTATTTCCTTCCACACAGGAAGCACGCAACTCAGCAAAGTTTTTGTGCTTGAGTGTAGAGACCATTGAAACCTTTAGTAGAATGGCAGTCAACTTTTTTTTTTAAAAAAAAGAAGAAAGAAAACATTAAGAAATATTGCAAGTTTTTTTTTTTTTGTTTACCTGTCGATTCGACCTGGGGACGCTTTGCGGGCTTGATCTTTGGGTTAGTATTGTAGGAGGAATAGTTAACATTGCTCACTACATATTGACCTTCCTTTCAAAGAGATATAAGCATCATTCTTGGTTCGCCTATCATTAAAGCCATCTGTTTCGGTAGTGATTTACGACCCGTGTAGCCACGGTTACTTATCAACTCCTCGCAGCTTGTTTTAAGGAGGGCGGTTATGCCTTCACTGAAAAAGTGACATGAGCAAGCTAAACCTTGAAAAAGCAGTGACCTCAACATCCATTCAAAAAGGCACACAATAAAGATTCTTAAAGGCAATACACAGGGTCGAAGCTGATGGCAAGGAGCGTATCAATTGGATCGAAAATACCCGTAACAAATTTAGTCACCGGAACACAAACATGATACTAGTCAACATGTCTAAAACAGAATTACATACCATTTGTACACATAGAAAACCCATCTTCTTTTAGTACAAATGAAATGGGCTGGGCCAGCTTGGGCCGACACATTTAGCACTTTTAGCCCTTTTTCCATGTTTATTCTTTTACTCCAATAATTTAATAATATATGCATTGATTGGCTTTCAACAACATTCAACCCATTTGACCCATTCCTTTTCAGTATCTAGGTTTGGCCCATTTAAGATAAGACACAACCCATATCGGCCCGTTTAAGTATCATTTTAAGACTTCTATTCTGAATTAATGTATATATATATATATATATATTTTACAATGATTTTTATCAGCCAGATAATGTAAAAAGAAGAAAGAAAAATTGTAGTTCAGTTGCAGATAGAATTGGTGAAGGTACATTACCAACATCAAACCTACACTGTTGCAGTGATGCCTTGTATCTTTGACGATGGGAGCCGAACATGCTATTAGCCTTAAAAATTGAGCGAGTCTGATACACTAAAACCTTTTTACCAAACCACAATATAAAACTATAGTTAAAATACCAAACCACAATATAAAACTATAGTTAAAATCTTTAAAAACATCACAATATAAAGCTCAGCCCACAATATAAAGCAACTGGGCAAGGTCTGTAACTATTATCTAAATGAAACAGACCTTTCTTTAAGTCGACTCACTAAAATCGTGCTACATTTCGCCTTCTCTTTATTATAAGTCTCTAAGTCAACCCCCATTTACCATTATACCCTTCTCCTCCTCCCATCCCCATATCCTACATTTTCGCCTTCTCTTTCTATTATTACTTTTCAAACTTTCTAACCTGTTCCTACATTGCGTTTCATCGAATTCTATCTTACACATCTCAGACACCTTTTCCACAACCTCAAACACAATCATATCTCCCCAAATAGAACGTACTGCTAACAATATAACATTTCAACATGATACAATATTAATAAATTAAAAAAACAATATCAAGCTCTGAAAGAAACTAAATGGTTTCTCTTAATAAAATTATATCTTTTATATATGCAACATAAGATGATTTATTTTATGTCAAACATGAATATCACAAATTCTCAAATCAAAATTAACATAATCAATAAGCTAAGGATTACATAACCTACATTGTTATTATTCTAATCAAGGATACAAATCAAGAGTTACAAAATTAGAATACGAACTCGAATTCTAGTAGTTGGATCCTGTCCTGATTCAATCATGACACATAAAAACACATATGGATGATGATGCATTAAAGTTGACCCATAATAACCAACCTTCATTAGCTCCCATAAATCATAACATTGCCCACATAAAAATGCAATCTTTATTGATACTTAATTCTATAAAACAAAAATGATTTTTTTATTAACAATCACACATACATACTTGAATTTTCTAGGTGCAAATATAGGGGGGATATCATTGCTGCATTGCTCTGAAAAATCAATAAAAGATTAAAAAAAGTGTTATACAGGTTAAAACGACTTTTAGATTTCGACCTCCACATGACGACGCGTATATAGTACACAAGCTTTATCTTTACTGAAGTCTTTACATCCAGGACAAATTTTATTTAGTATTTGGCGCCACTTCAAGTAAATAGTATGGATAAGACTTCACCTGTTTGCTCAGATTGAGATAATAGAAGATCTGCAAGGGATTAAAGACGAATCAATGAAAAAAAGGAATGGTTGAAATCTTACAAAGATAAAAACACAATCAAAAGAGCTTTACCAATATCTTCTTACGGTGATCAAGAAATCAACGGTGGGAAGCAACAATTTTTGAGTCCCCATGTCACCATCTATTTGCTTCGAACATAACCCTGAATTACATTTTGAACCACAAACCCTAGATTCGCACACATATAATCAGATTCAAAAAAAAAAAAGTAAGAAACTTTTTGCTTATAGAAAAGGAATAAGAGTTAACAAAAGAAACTTTACTTACCTGATAAGTTGAATAGAAAGGATTGTAGTGGATTCAAGGAGAAAGAAGAAGGCTATATTAAGAAGACGTGAGAATGAGAATTAGAGCGTGTTTGGGTTAGCTTATTTTGGAGCGACTTATATCTTATTCACTTATAAAAGTTTAAGTTGTTTTTATAGTGTTTTGGCTTATTTAAGTTGTTTTTGTGTGTTGAAAAGTTGTTTTTGAGAAGTGAGTATTTGTAATTTATAACTTGTTTTTGTTTTTTAGAAGGAATCCCAAACACCCCTTACACTGTGTTCCAGAGTTTACTAACGGAAGGAAAGGAAAGGAAACAAAAAGAAAGTAAAAATATTTTGTGTTCCAGAGTTTCATTTAAGGAAGGAAAAGAAAGGAAAATAAAACATGTCGTGTTCCCGAGTTTCATTTAAGGAAGGAAAAGAAAGGAAATGACAGGAAAACTAGGCTAAAATCTTTAATTTTTCTTTCCTTCCGATTTGGGAGGAAACGGTGGGAAAGACAACTTTTTTTTCCTTTCTCGTCCTTTCCTTTCTCACTTTTGCTTTCTTTTCTTATCCCTCGTTAAGTTAACTCGGGAACAGAGCGTTAGGGTTTCTCAATGTTATGGCTAAAAGGAAAGAGAAGCATAGGAAAAAAAAACTAAAAGCTAATGAAGAGGCGTGGTGTGATCCCACCTAAATTAGGGCTGGTAATTATGGCACAAACATGATAACACAACACGAATCTACATGAAGTTATCATGTTTTGTGTTTGAGCTTAACATATTTCGTGTCTAAACTGGTTAAAACTCGTTAACCTGTTAAGACCCATTAAGTACATGTTAATTAAAATCAAAAAATATTATATGTGGGTATGGACATGGGGTCATCAGTCGTGGGACCTGGGATGAATTTTACATAAACACACACAGTCACACACAGTTCTTTTTTAACAATCCAAACCCTAATTTTTAAATCTCTCTCACAAGCACCACCATCCCCAATTCGGTTCACAACTTCCCCAATTCGGTCGTGTTCATGTCGTAACAGGTCGTGTCCGTGTCTTAAACAGGTCGTATGATACGTTGGTAACTTTTCGTGTCTTAACAGATCTTTTCGTGTAACCTGTTTATTAACAAGTTCGTGTTCGTGTTTAGAAAATCTGACATGATAAAATTCCGTGTCGTGTTCGTGTTTACGTATTTTGGGTCTGTGTCTTATAGTGTTCGTGTCTTAAAAGATCAGGTTAACCCGTTATGCAAGCTGTCACACCCCAACCGATGGAGGAAACATCGGGGTGCGAGCACTAAGCGTTCAGATTGCTCACGAGATTCCATAACACTAGTAATTTCAATATAGATTAATTAAGTTTCATGCATAAGTATGTCTAAAACAACATCACCAACAAAAGATTCAAAATACAACCATTAATCATTGTTCAAAGTCTAGATTTAAACTAGGTGGGTTTCTAACCATCAGCCCTAGCTTGATTTCCATGATTCAGCATCCTATCAGCCTGCAACATGTATTAAAATAAAGTCAGTACAAAAATGTACCGGCGAGTATACAAGTTTAAGTATTAGCATAATAGATTTAAAAGACTCATATCCATATGTAGATGTTAACAAAATAGTTTCAGCCATGCTAGTGTTCGCAGTCCTATAAGTGATAGCCCAAGTATCCCGATGCTTTGTTGTTTTCCCAAGTCTCAAGGAAAACTAGAATCCTCCAAACAATACCCCCGAGAATAATGGGGAGGTGCATCTCCTATAGCGCTACTATTGTTAAGGCGGAACTACACACCCTGGATTAAACGTCCACATAGCACAAATAGAATACAAGAATCACAAGTTTCACACAACATAGGATAGAGTTTAGATTCCAAAAGTTTCAAGTATCATAATTTAATAGAATACATGTTACATCCCAAAGTTTAAAACAAAAAGGGATCGAGTATACTCACAGTGATTGCTTAACAGGTTAACGGTTATTGGATCAAAGGGAGATCTTTAGAGTTAGCCTGATTAGATTACAACGGATAAGTGTCGGACAGAACAACGAGATTGCACAAAGTGTCGGATCAGTCATCTCGATCGGATGGTTGTTCGATCGGATGGTTATCCGATCGGACTACCACTCGATTAGGATGTCAAACGTATGTGGGAACGGATGGCTATCCGATCGGGTTGCCACTCGATTCAAAGTTGGCAAAAGTGTGTGGGGAACGGATGGCTATCCGATCGGATGGCTATCCGATCGGGTCGCCACTCGATCCAAGTTTCAAGATTCAAAGTCCCAAAGGTTCTAAGTACTGAATAAGTCCAAGATCCATTGTTGCCTCGATCGGGTGGCTGTTCGATCGGATGGCTATCCGATCGAGCTGCCACTCGACGATCATGACTTCAAAGTTTCAAGTGTTTAAGGCTAAGGGGGTAGGTGTTACTTGATCGGGTGGCTGTTCGATCGGATGGCTATCCGATCGGAGTGCCACTCGATCGAGTTAGCCTTGTCCCGTTCTTAATTTTGTAAAAAAACTCTAAGTTTCTGGTTAAACAGCAAATACATGGTACGTATCGAGACAACGGTAAGCACGCCAGTGTTCAGCCGATCCGATCGGGTGGGAATCACCCCAGTCCGTTCAGTCGTCAGTTTGTGATGATATTTATGTCAGAATCCATACTCCGGTCATCTGCTCCGGTAACAATCCCTTTCCAAGCCGACTCCAGACTAATAATCAAGTCTACAGTCCGTTTAGATCCGGATCTCACCGTTTTATGTAAAAGTTCAAGAAAAGATGAAGATAAACATAGGTTTTTAGCTGAAAAGTGTAGATCTAGTATAGATTTTGTGACAACTCGTAATTCCGAACCTATCTTTGTACCTTGACGTAACGAACGTAAACATTATGTGACTGTGAATTGGATAAATTAATGGAATGTTATGTTATGTTATTAGATGTTATGTGAATATGTGTTGTGTTTGTAAATATGTATGTGTTATCTCATGAAAGAAAGCGATTGCACAATCCCGAACGCACAAGCCTTTGGGCTTTATTACTCTCGGCCTACACCTCTCTTGTGAGTGAACCGAATGGGCAGCCCAATGGGAGGGTTCGGCCCACTTCCCCATGTCGCATAATACTATGAGAATGGGTACACTTCTCATTGTTGCAAAACACTTTACACACACAAACCCTAGCTCTTCCTTCTCTCTAGAACCCGACGACAACACACACACCTACTTCATCGAAGATCTTTCCTTGTTCGGATCAACTCTCATCCCATTCTTTAATCGGTTAGTGTTTGGGTTTATCGACTATATGTTTGATAATGTTTTGATGTGTGTGCTATGACATTTTCTTTTGCATGATGATCTAGGGCTTCGGTTAACATGATTGATTATGATGTTGAACGATAGTGTTCTTGTTAATCGGCTCCCATGTATGTTGACTATGATCAATATGAGATTTGATGATTATATGATGACGTATTGTTATGTTAGTATGAATAATATGTGAATGGATTTGTCAACCACTATACATAAATCGGTCCAATCAAAAATCATCCTCTGAATGCTTAATCAAATTGTCGGCCATTGTTGTGTTTCTTGATAATGATAAATTGTTAACATGTGATGGATATGGAAGTCTAGTAGGTTAATGATTGTGTCAGATCCACTAAAGAAGAGTAGGTCCAATAAGCATTAGAATTTTCATAGTTGTTGCTAAGCCTACATGTGATGGTCTGATGACCATGTGAAGTACATTAATCGATGGGAATGATTATAATTGTATGGGCATTCGGATTATGTTGATAATGGTTGCTTAGTGAAAATTTATTTTATTGAATCTGAAATAACCGATGATGATTGACATATAGTTGTTAATTGTTTATGGTTGAGAATAATTAGAATTCATATGAATTAATTCATTAATTGGTGATTGTTAAAGTGATCGATTATTGCCAGACTTGAAACTGTTAATTGATTGATTGATTGAATAAATGGAAACCTTGTAATTGATTGCAAGATAAAAGTTATGTAACTGATTGCCATAATATTCGGATAATAAAACTAGTCGCACAAGAGTCCATTCGCACAAGACATCTTAGTCGCACAAGGCATGTCCAGTCGCACAAGGCATGTCCAGTCGCACAAGTGGTGATGTTAATTGACAGTTGGGCCGGGTATATGTTTGGGCCGGATTAGCCCAATCGCACAAGGTTGTTATCTGTTTAGTGTATCGGGCCGTATATATATATAACTGTTGGGCTTCTAATCTTTGGGCAGGGTATATGATGGATCGTACAACATGATGTGGGTCGCACAAGGCTGTGCTGACCGCACAACATGTTGGGCTGGGGGTTTATATGGGTTATGTTAGTTTATCGCACTAATGGTTCGGCCCAATACATCTTAAATCGCACAATTATGAAAATGCTATGTTCTTGACTGTTATATGTTGCCATGATCCGTATGTGTTTCTTATATGCTATCTATGTGATACTTGAGTGCACTACTTGAAACCAAAACCTGACTTGTATGGTAACCATGTTAGGACGTGGTTGACCACTAGCATCTAGACTTGACCTTTCCGTGTATCTGCCGAGCAAACCAAGGTGAGTTCACACTAGCCAAGGCATGGGATTCCTAGGGGTTGGGAATGGGATTGAATAACTACTCGTATAACTATACTATTAAACAAATTATTACTGTCCTCGGTTGAAGGGCACGTACGTAAAACCTACGTACAGTTATACTTACTACTGTCCTCGGATTGAAGGGCATGTACGTAAAGCCTACGTACACGATCTTAAGACCATCACCTCTATCAAAGTAAGTCCCTCAATTATCGACTTAATCGCCGAGGCCTAGGGCGAGCGGGTCATTAGTTAATAGCGCTATTAGGTTTAACAAACCTCACACCGTGCCAGTCGGACGGGCGTGTACTAATGGACTATGGGCAAAGGGTCAATGCTGATAGACATTGACTTAGGGCACCTCTTACATTTTCGTAGCAGTCGATACGCGTGGTCTTGTAATACATGGGGTAGCCCCCACGGCCGAAATGCCAGATAACTATCATGGGGTAGCCCCCACGGCTGGATAGCCAGAATTAATGGGTTAAACAACTTATGTTTTCAATTACGGGGTAACCCCCACGGCAGGGATGCCAGTTAAAGGAACTATTTTGGAACAACTAAAACCAACATCCAACTGTGAACTCGCTCAACTTTGTTGTTGATTTGTTGCTACATGCCTTGCAGGTCATTAGGTACCCGTGGAGCTTGCACAGGGAGGAACGGTCGTTGTGGGACATGGCAGTGGGTGCCATGCTTTAAACAATACTTTATTTCACATTTACTACTTACTATGGGTTTTACAAATTATGCTTCCGCTAAACGTTTAACTATGCATTGGTTTTTGAACACCTTTCATATTGTTTGGTTGAATTATGGTTACTTACATGCTTGTTCAATATGATTGGTGGCTTGATCCTGGTCAGTCACGCCTCCAAGCGGTGATACTCCGCGTGTGGATTTTGGGGGTGTGACAGATTGGTATCAGAGCCATTGGTTATAGAGAACTTGGTTTTAATAAGGGAAAATGATTTTTGTTAAAACCAGACTATAACCTGTACAGTGCTCTACGATCCACAACGACGCTTCACTCCACATGCAAGGCTCGACATTCTAGGTGATATGGTTTACGTTTTATATTGCCTACTTGCTAGATTGCATAGAACTTTACTCATGGTATGCTTAGATGAACGTAGCAACTATAGTTTGAAAACACATTTGTGCTTGCTCCCTACTGTCACTCCACACTTACACACATTCGCGACACATTTCCTATTTGTGTTTCCTTCGATGTGAGATCATGAGGGAACGTGTGAACCTAACTCAAGCAAGCTGACGACTCTTATCAACGAACAAGTTACGGCAGCACTCGCAGCCGCCCAGGCGGGAGGTATAACCTGCTATTCCGAACCTAACCTAGGATGATAGATCCTACTCTCATGATCCAACTATCGCATTTAACCTTGTCATTTCTTCCTCGCGCAACAAGGTCAGAACGCTCAGCCACCTGCATGCATATTCAAGACGATCATGGACTGTCGTCCTCATACTTTCAGTGGCACTAAAGGAGCTGTTGGACTCCTCCATTGGTTTGAAAAGATCGAGTCTGTCTTAGGGACGTGTGAATGCCTTGAGGCCCATAGGGTGAAGTACGCCACTGGTACTCTCGAAGGCACTACGCTAACTTGGTGGAACGCGCAAGTCCAGATGCTGGGGCTGGCGGCTGCTAATGCCACCCCATGGAATGATTCTTAAGGAAACGATCCAAACGTGAATACCGTAGTCGAGATGACATCCACCAGCTGGAAGTGGAGTTCTTAAACCTGAGGATGACAAGGTCAGAGATAGAAGCGTACACGAAACGATCCAACGAACTGACGGTGTTATGTCCAACAATGGTGGATCCTCCCATCAAGCGCATTGAGCTGTACCTCAAAGGCTTAGTACCAGAGATTCAAAGTCATGTGACATCGGCCAACCTTGCAACCATCCAGGATATTACTCGTCTTGCTCAACGTCTCTCGGATCAGGCGGTAGGACAGAATAAACTGCCGAAACGTATTAATGCTGCTACAACTACCTCGGATGCTCCTAGTGACAACAAACGCAAGTGAGATGGAAATTCGAGCAAAGGGTTCCACTTCGGTTCAGCCTCAGTCGCAGCAGCGAAAAACGGATGAGTACAGGAGCCCCAGGCAGCAGTCTTTTGGTAATCGAAGTCAGGGTGGATACCGGGGAAACCACCATAAGCGCAATTGATGTAATTTGCACCACAGCGGGCCGTGCTACAAAGATCGTTGTCAGAGATGCAACAAGCTTGGTCATGGAGCCAAAGATTTTAGAATCTCACGTCCTGCAAACAAGAACCGACAACAGCAGCCACAAGCTCCACAGAATCAGCAGCAACAGCAGGGTAACAAGGGATGTTATCAGTGTGGTGCTGAAGGTCACTTCATGAGACACTGCCCACAGTTGAACCAGAACCAGAATCAGAACCACAACTAGGGAAACGGGAACAATGGTGGAGACAACAATGGGGGCAATAACAACGGCAATGGTGCTAGGAGTCGAGTGTTCGTGATGGGTCAGGGTGATACTAGGAATTGACCCCAACGTTGAAATGGTTTCGACATCGTTATTGGTATGGTTTGGCTATCTCGACATCGAGCAGTGATTCTTTGCAACGAAAAGATCGTCCGCATTCCTCGTGCTGGTTAAGAACCATTGGTAATTCATGGTGACAAGCGCCTGGAGCGACACCTATAGCTCGTGCACCTTATCGCTTAGCTCCATGAGAGTTGGAAGAACCCTCAACGCAACTACAAGAACTCTTAGATAAGGGTTTTATTCGTCCTAGCTCTTCGCCCTTGAGAGCTCCAGTGCTATTTGTAAAGAAGAAAGACGGTACTTTCAGAATGTGCATCGACTATCGTGAACTCAACAAGGTAACTGTGAAGAATCGCTATCCTCTTCCACGCATTGACGACTTGTTCGACCAGCTGCAAGGGTCGAGCTACTATTCAAATATTGATTTAAGATCAGGATATCACCAGCTGAGAGTCCGAGAAGAGGACGTCTCCAAAACAACCTTTAGAACTCGATATGGCCACTATGAGTTTTTGGTCATGCCTTTTGGGCTGACAAACGCACCAGCGGTCTTCATGGACTTGATGAATCGAGTGTGCAAGCCTTATCTGGACAAGTTTGTCATAGTTTTCATCGACGACATCCTAATTTATTCGAAGAGTCAGGAGGAACACGAACAGCATCTACGACTCATTTTGGAACTCCTCGAACCGAACAGCTGTACACTAAGTTTTCAAAATGTGACTTTTGGCTTCGTGAAGTCCATTTTCTAGGCCATGTGGTGAACAAGGATGGGATTCACGTTGATCCATCCAAGGTAGATTCGATCAAGATCTGGCCTGCACCTCGTACGCCAACGGAAATCCGCCAATTCTTGGGCTTAGCAGGTTACTACAGGAGGTTCATTAAGGATTTTTCCAAGATGGCGCAGCCTCTCACCTCCCTAACGCAGAAAGGCGTTGTTTATCGATGGGGAAATGCAAGGAGTTAGCGTTTCAACACTTAAAGGATAGACTTTGCAGTGCACCTATCCTTTCATTTCCAGAGGGCACTGACGACTTTGTGGTTTACTGCGACGCGTCAATTCAGGGTCTTGGTTGCGTGCTAATGCAATGAGATAAGGTTATAGCCTATGCCTCACGCCAACTCAAAGTTCATGAAAAGAACTACACTACACACGATTTGGAGCTGGGAGCTGTTGTTTTTACACTTAAGATATGGAGACACTACCTGTATGGTACCAAATGCGCTATCTACACTGATCACAGGAGCCTCGAGCATATCTTCAAACAGAAGGAACTCAATATGCGACAGCGACGATGGGTCGAACTACTGAATGACTACGAATGCTCGATCAGGTACCACCCAGGCAAGGCCAATGTTGTGGCTGATGCCCTCAGTCGAAAGGACACTGCGCCTAAGCGCGTACGAGCTTTACAACTTACTATATAGTCTAGTCTTCGTTCTCAAATACGAGATGCTCAGGTAGAAGCATTGAAACCAGAAAACGTCAGGGCTGAAGCCCTACGCGGCTCAAGGCAACGCTTAGAACAGAAGGAAGACGGTGCTTACTACGTCACAGGACGCATTTGGGTCCCACTTTATGGCAACCTACGAGAGCTTGTGATGGATGAGGCACACAAGTCTCGCTACTCAGTACATCCTGGTTCGGATAAAATGTACCACGATATCAAAACTACATACTGGTGGCCTAGCATGAATGCCCACATAGCAACTTACGTTAGCAAGTGCTTGACTTGTGCGAGAGTTAAGGCGGAATACCAGAAACCTTCAGGCTCACTTCAACAACCAGAGATACCACAATGGAAATGGGAGCAAATTTCCATGGATTTTGTTACTGGCCTGCCTAGATCTCAACGTGGTAACGATACTATTTGGGTGATCGTGGATCGACTCACAAATTCTGCTCACTTCTTGGCTATTAAGGAAACGGATAAGTTCTCCACCCTAGCAAACGTATATCTTAAGGAAGTTGTCTCGAGGCACGGAGTGCCCACCTCTATTATCTCGGATCGAGATGCACGTTTTACATCGGAACTGTGGCAAGCAATGCACAAGTCTTTTGGCTCACGTTTAGATATGAGCACAGCTTATAACCCACAAACGGATGGGCAGTCAGAACGTACCATCCAGACCCTAGAAGACATGCTTAGGGCATGTGTAATTGACTTTGGCAACGACTGGGAAAAGCATCTGCCACTTGTGGAATTTTCGTACAATAATAGCTACCACACCAGCATTAAAGCTGCTCCGTTTGAGGCATTGTACGGGCGTAAATGCCGGTCACCTCTTTGTTGGGCAGAGGTGGGGGATAGTCAGATTACTGGTCCAGAACTTGTGGTAGACACAACAGAGCGAATTGCTCAGATACGACAACGAATGGCGGCAGCTCATGACCGTCAGAAAGTCTACGCCGATAAGGGCAGAAAACCACTAGAGCTCCAGGTTGGGGAGCGTGTACTACTCAAAGTTTCTGTGACAACTCGAAATTTAGAACCTTTCGTTGTATCTTGATGTAACATGCTTGAACGTTATGTGACTAGTTAACTTGTTGGTTTAATGATATGAGTGAACACCCTATGTGATTATGTGTTATGTTTATATGTATGCTTATATGTGTGCGACCCGAGACACAAGAACCCGACTCGAGACCATGCGGTCTCGAGTGAATAGTGTAACTATTGGGCCGGTTGGGCCATGTTCCTCCTCACCCCACTCGAAAACCCACTAGGGTGAACCAACTTAGAGCTAGTATATATATCATGCTCCTAGCCAACTTTGCCATTCTTTGGGCAACCCACACTCACTCTCACACATACTCTCCTACATTCTCTCTCTAAAACCCTAGAGGCACAAGTCTTCTCTCCTCTCCTTTCGGATTCAACCGGTGGCAACACAAGAGCTCACGGTTTAAGCTTAAGATCTCCCTTGAAAACCTAACCGGTTAGTGATTCATGTTATGTATTGTATCCGGTTGATGATAGTGTGTAATATTTCGGTTGATGATGATGTGTGATGAAGATACTTGATAATGTGTTTGCTTGTTAAAGTTTTATGCATGATTAAAGTGTTTGATCGGTTTGATGAGTTCTTGTTTGCTATTGATATATATGCTTGGTTCCAAATACATAAAATGAACAAATATTCTCTTTTGTGAAAAGTATGAATGTTGTATGATAAATGCCTTGCTAAGATAAGCTTGAGTGATAAAAGAATGATAGTTAGAGGATTTGTTATGATCATTCGATTTATGAAGTTACGGAACAAATGTTTTGTTTGCAAGATGATCTTGATATCTAGTTTAGGTATTATGATTCTTGTCCGTAAAATGCAAGAGTTTATATAGGATGAACATATGATGAAAAGGTGTTGAATGAGGATATGAATATTTGAATATGTGTTTGAATATGCTATGAACATTTGAAAAATACTTGTTTGATCCATTTTAGTAAATTGTTAGACAAGAAAACATGTTTATATGGATAGTACATAAGGGTGCATGAAATCGGATTTCCATTGGTTAAGTACACTATGCAGATCAGCAGGTGCTGGGAGTCGAGACCTCTGGTTTCGACTCGAGACCATCTAGAAGCCAGCTCGAGATCAGCGGTTGCGAGTCGAGAACCTCTAGTCTCGACTCAAGACCACAGCTCCCTCACACAAAACAGCATGACTCGAAACCACGGTTACGAGTCCGATTGCGAGTCGAGACCAGAACGTGCATGACTCGAGACCACCACAGTTTGCGACTCGAGAACTCGTAGGTATAACTCGAGACCGCATAGTCTCGACTCGAGATCTATAGTCTCGACTCGAGACCACCTAATTATGTATGTTCTGTTGGACCTACATAGTTACGGGCCTAAGTTAGTGGGCCGAATGTATGGACTTTCTGTGTATTGTTAATTGTGTATGTCGTGCACTGTTTTGGACCTGCATGCTATTACGAGCCCAACTGTTTGGGCCACACACTTGGACTTTGGTTGTTACGTGAATGTTACTGTGGAACTTGTTACGAACTGTTGTTGAACTGCCATGCTAGACATGTATGCCATGATTGTTACTTGTGTACAATACGTGTAGAACATACGTGCACTACTTGGATATGAACCTGACATGAATGGTATCTATGTAAGGACGTAGTTGACCACTTACAAGTTGATTGACCTTTCTGTGTATCTGCCGAGCAAACCAAGGTGAGTTCACACCCTCTACAAAGCATGGGATTCCCTGGGTTGGGAATGGGGTTAAGGAATGTGGATTCCTCGTCCTCCTTGGGTAGGACAGCATTGGTTCAGGAATGTAATTCCTCGTCCTCATGGACAGATAACTCGTACTAGACCAAAACTCTATCACGAAGTCCCTCCTTTTTATATCGACTTAATCGCCGGGCCAATGGCGAGCGGGTCATTAGTTAGATAGCGCTATTTAGGTCTGACAAACCTCACACCGTGCCGCAGAGGACGGGCGTGAACTAATGGATCTGGGGCACGTCAATGATGATAGACATTGACAGTTTCAGGGCACATAAACATGACTACAGTCAGCAGTCGATATGGTAACGAGTCTAGTGTATACATGGGGTAGCCCCCACGGCTGGATTGCCAGAATAACCGGGAATAAACAAGTCACGTTTTCAACTATGAGGTAACCCCCACGGCAGGATGCCAGATAAAGGAAACTGTTTTCGTAACAACTTAAAACGAACACCCAACTGTGAACTCACTCAACTTGTTGTTGACTCGTTACTACATGCTTTGCAGGACATTAGGTACTTAGCTGGAGCTTGCATGGAAGAGAGTCGTTGTGGGACATGGACAGCTGTGTGCCATGTTAAACCTTGAAACAATTAAACTTATGTTTTGGTTTTAAACGTTATGCTTCCGCTTGCAACTTAAACTATGTTTTATTTGGACACCAATTGTATTGGTTGGATTTTATGACTACTTATATGCTTGTTCAACATGATTGGTGGTTGGATCCTGGTCAGTCACGCCTCCAAGCGGTGGTACTCCGCAGGTGGATTTTGGGGGTGTGACAGATTGGTATCAGAGCCATTGGTTATAGTGAACTTGGTTTTAATAAGGGAAAGGTTTTATTAAAATCAGACTATAACCTGTACAGTGCTCTACGATCCACAACGACGCTTCACATGCAAGGCTCGACATTCTAGGTGATATGATCTATGTGTATATTGCCTACTTGTTAGTTACATAGTACATTGCTTATGGTATGCTTGGTTAGTATAACTACTGTTGCTTGAACACGTGTGTACTTACTCACTTCTGTCATCGCATTTTCGCAAACCCCTCTCACTCACGTTCCTCTTGATATGAAGATCATGTCTGGACGCATTAACATGACACAAGCCCAGTTGACGGCTCTGATTAACGAACAAGTTGTTGCGGCACTTGCAGCTGCACACGTAGGAGGTATATCCTGCAGTCCAAACTCATTCTAGGATCTTTAGAATCCTACTCTCGTGAACCAACCTTTGTGTTAAACTTTGTCTTTCTTTCGCCCACAATAGGTCAGCATGCTCAGCCACCCGTGTGTACTTTTAAAACTTTCATGGACTGCCGACCAACTACATTTAGCGGCACTGAAGGAGCCGTAGGTCTCCTCCACTGGTTTGAGAAGCTCGAGTCAGTTTTCGAAATGTGTGAATGCCCTGAGGCGCGCAGGGTGAAGTATGCTACCGGTACTCTCGAGGGTTTAGCCCTCACATGGTGGAACGCTCAGGTTCAAATGCTGGGGTTGGTTGCTGCCAACGCCACCCTATGGGAAACTTTTAAGGAAATGATCAAGGAAGAATACTGCAGTCGGGATGACATTCATAAGCTAGAAGTCGAGTTCTTCAACCTCAAGATGACGGGGTCAGAAATTGAGGCGTACACTAAGAGATCGAATGAGCTTGCCTTACTGTGTCCTACTATGGTGGACCCTCCAATTAAGCGAATTGAACTATTTCTCAAGGGCTTGGTGCCAGAGATCCAAAGCCATGTGACTTCAGCAAACCTCGCTACTATCCAGCAGGTTGTTCAGTTGGCTCACCGTCTTACTGACCAAGCGGTGGAGCAGAACAGGTTACCAAAGCGCATAGGTGCTGCAACTACTTCTGGTGTCCCTAGTGACAACAAACGAAAATGGGATGGAGCTTCAAGTAAGGGTTCGACTTCTATTCAGTCCCAGTCTCAGCAGAGAGAGACTGATGACTACAAGAGCCCTAGTCAGCAATCACCTGGTGGTCAAAGTCATGGTGGGTACAAAGGGAATCACCCCAAATGCAATCGCTGCAGCCTGCACCACAGCGGGCCATGCACCAGGGGTGACTGTCATCGGTGCAACAAGCCAGGTCACGCTGCAAAGGATTGCAGGAGCTTATACCCCGCCAATCAGAATCGTCAACAAGCTCAACAGAACCAGCGCCAGCAGCAGCAGCAAGGTGATAACAAAGGGTGCTTTCAGTGTGGAGCTGAAGGCCACTTCAAGAGAGGTTGTCCTCAACTGAACAGGAACCAGAACAACAACAACAATGGAGCCAGGGGCGGGCGTTCGTGATTGGCCAAGGTGAAGCAAGGAATGACCCCAATGTTGTAGCGGGTAAGTTCCTTCTCGACGACTTTTATGTTACAGTTTTATTTGATTCAGGTGCCGATACTAGCTACATGTCACTAGAAGTTAGTCGAATGCTTAAGCGTATTCCAACACCTTTGAACAACAAGCACACTGTAGAGCTAGCAAACGGTAAGAGCTTAGAGGCCACACACGTAGTCAAGGGTTGTAAACTTATTCTTGCAAACCAGACCTTCTCTATCGACCTCATCCCTATCGTCTTGGGTAGTTTCGACGTTGTCATTGGGATGGATTGGTTATCCCAACACCGAGCAGAGATTCTTTGCAACGAGAAGATTGTTCGTATTCCTGGTTCCAGTGGTGAACCTCTCATGATTCGTGGCGACAGGAGGAGTGCTGTTGAGAACGTCATCTCTCTCCTTAAGGCCCAGAAATATTTGAGAAAGGGCCACATCGCCATTTTGGCTCTCGTTACTGACACCTCAGAGAAAGAGAAGAAGCTAGAAGATTTTCCAATTGTACGCGACTATCCTGAGGTATTTCCTGAGGAATTACCTGGTCTTCTGCCTCATCGCCAAGTCGAGTTTCAGATTGAGCTAGTTCCTGGAGCTGCGCCTATAGCTCGTGCACCTTATCGATTAGCTCCATCAGAGTTGGAAGAACTCTCTACGCAACTACAAGAACTCTTGGATAAGGGTTTTATTCGCCCTAGCTCATCGCCCTGGGGGGCTACAGTGCTATTTGTGAAGAAGAAAGACGGTACCTTCAGAATGTGCATCGACTACCGGGAACTCAACAAAGTGACGGTGAAGAATCGTTATCCTCTACCACGCATCGACGACTTGTTCGACCAGCTGCAGGGGTCGAGCTACTATTCAAAGATTGATTTGAGATCAGGATATCACCAGTTGAGAGTCCGAGAAGAGGATGTCTCTAAAACAGCCTTTAGAACTCGCTACGGGCACTATGAGTTTTTGATCATGCCTTTTGGGCTGACAAACGCACCTGCGATCTTCATGGACTTAATGAATCGAGTGTGCAAACCTTACCTGGACAAGTTCGTTATAGTCTTCATCGACGACATCCTGATCTATTCTAAGAGTCAGGAGGAGCATGAGCAGCATTTACGACTTGTTTTGGAACTCCTTCGAATGGAACAACTTTACGCAAAGTTCTTGAAATGCGACTTCTGGCTTCGTGAAGTCCATTTCCTAGGCCATGTGGTAAACAAGGATGGGATCCACGTTGATCCATCCAAGGTGGACTCGATTAAGAACTGGCCTGCACCTCGTACACCAAAGGAAATTCGCCAATTCTTGGGTTTGGCGGGTTACTACAGGAGGTTCATTAAGGATTTTTCCAAGATTGCACAGCCTCTCACCTCACTAACGCAGAAAGGCGTTGTTTATCGATAGGGAAACACACAGGAAGTAGCATTTCAACATTTAAAGGATAGACTTTGCAGCGCACCTATCCTTTCATTGCCAGAGGGCACAGACGACTTCGTGGTCTACTGCGACGCATCAATTCAGGGTCTTGGTTGTGTATTGATGCAACGAGATAAAGTTATAGCCTACGCCTCACGCCAGCTTAAAGTTCACGAAAGGAACTACACTACGCATGATTTAGAGCTGGGGGCTGTTGTTTTTGCACTTAAGATATGGCGACATTACCTGTACGGTACCAAGTGTGCCATCTACACCGACCATAGGAGCCTCGAGCACATCTTCAAACAGAAAGAACTGAATATGCGACAGCGACGATGGGTCGAACTACTGAATGACTACGAGTGCTCGATCAGGTATCACCCGGGCAAGGCCAATGTTGTGGCCGACGCCCTCAGTCGAAAGGACACCGTGCCTAAGCGCGTGCGAGCTTTACAACTCACTATACATTCTAGTCTTCCTTCCCAAATACGAGACGCTCAGGTAGAAGCATTGAAACCAGAAAACGTCAGGGCTGAAGCCCTACGCGGCTCAAGGTAACGCTTAGAACAGAAGGAAGACGGTGCCTACCACGTCACGGGACGCATTTGGGTCCCACTCTATGGCAACTTACGAGAGCTTGTGATGGACGAAGCACACAAGTCTCGCTACTCGGTACATCCTGGTTCGGATAAGATGTACCACGATATCAAAACTACGTATTGGTGGCCTAGCATGAAGGCCCACATAGCAACTTACGTCAGCAAGTGTTTGACTTGTGCGAGAGTCAAGTCTGAATACCAGAAACCCTCAGGCCTACTCCAACAACCAGAGATACTGCAATGGAAATGGGAGCAAATTTCCATGGATTTTGTTACCGGTCTACCTAGATCTCAACGAGGTAACGATACTATTTGGGTAATCGTGGATCGACTCACAAAGTCTGCTCACTTCTTGGCTATCAAGGAAACGGATAAGTTCTCCACTCTAGCAGACGTATACCTCATGGAAGTTGTTTCGAGGCACGGGGTGCCCACCTCTATTATCTCGGATCGAGATACGCGTTTTACTTCAGAACTGTGGCAGGCGATGCACAAATCCTTTGGCTCACGATTAGACATGAGCACAGCGTATCACCCTCAGACGGACGGGCAGTCCGGGCGCACTATTCAAACCTTAGAAGACATGCTTCGTGCATGTGTAATCGACTTTGGCAACAGCTGGGAGAAGCATCTGCCACTTGTGCAATTCTCGTACAATAACAGCTACCACACCAGCATTAAAGCTGCTCCGTTTGAGGCATTGTACGGGCGTAAATGTCAGTCACCTCTTTGTTGGGCAGAGGTGGGGGACAGTCAGATCACTGGTCCAGAACATGTGGTAGACACAACCGAACGAATTACTCAAATTCGACAACGCATGGCGGCAGCTCATGATCGTCAGAAAGTCTACGCCGATAAGGGCAGGAAACCACTTGAGCTCCAGGTTGGGGAGCGGGTACTACTCAAAGTTTCACCCTGGAAGGGTGTGGTTCGTTTTGGTAAACGAGGCAAACTTAACCCACGATACGTCGGACCTTTCGAAATCATCGAGAAAATAGGCAGGGTGGCCTACAGACTGAACTTACCAGCAGAACTCGGTGCAGTTCACAACGTTTTCCACGTATCGAATCTGAAGAAGTGTCTGTCGGATGAGACCCACATAGTTCCTCTGAAGGAACTCACTATCGACGAGCAGTTACGATTCGTCGAGGAACCAGTTGAAATCACGGACCGGGATGTTAAGGTCCTCAAGAACACTAGAATACCTCTCGTTCGAGTCCGTTGGAACTCACGTCGCGGCCCAGAGTTCACCTGGGAACGCGAAGATCGGATGAAACAAAAGTATCCCCAACTGTTCGCAAACAGTACAACCACTACTGAGGTTGAAGCTACGGAATTTCGGGATGAAATTCCAGATCAACGGGGGGTGGATGTGACACCCCAGGAAACCGGGAAAACCATACAACTTAACGAGCTTCCTCAGTGAGTGCTTACCAAATTTCGAGACGAAATTTCTTTCAACTTGGGGATGATGTGACAACACGAAATTTAGAACCTTTCGTTGTATCTTGATGTAACATGCTTGAACGTTATGTGACTAGTTAACTTGTTGGTTTAATGATATGAGTGAACACCCTATGTGATTATGTGTTATGTTTATATGTATGCTTGTATGTGTGCGACCTGAGACCCAAGAACCCGACTCGAGACCATGCGGTCTCGAGTGAATAGTGTAACTATTGGGCCGGTTGGGCCATGTTCCTCCTCACCCCACTCGAAAACCCACTA
Organism: Helianthus tuberosus; assembly: GCA_030545235.1. Lineage (NCBI taxonomy): Eukaryota > Viridiplantae > Streptophyta > Magnoliopsida > Asterales > Asteraceae > Helianthus > Helianthus tuberosus. Next base: position 47,843,042 of record CM060386.1, on the reverse strand, counting down.
GGGTGAACCAACTTAGAGCTAGTATATATATCATGCTCCTAGCCAACTTTTCCATTCTTTGGGCAACCCACACTCACTCTCACACATACTCTCCTACATTCTCTCTCTCTAAAACCCTAGAGGCACAAGTCTTCTCTCATCTCCTTTCGGATTCAACCGGTGGCAACACAAGAGCTCACGGTTCAAGCTTAAGATCTCCCTTGAAAACCTAACCGGTTAGTGATTCATGCTATGTATTGTATCCGGTTGATGATAGTGTGTAATATTTCGGTTGATGATGATGTGTGATGAAGATACTTGATAATGTGTTTGCTTGTTAAAGTTTTATGCATGATTAAAGTGTTTGATCGGTTTGATGAGTTCTTGTTTGCTATTGATATATGCTTGGTTCCGAATACATAAAATGAACAAATATTCTCTTTTGTGAAAAGTATGAATGTTGTATGATAAATGCCTTGCTAAGATAAGCTTGAGTGATAAAAGAATGATAGTTAGAGGATTTGTTATGATCATCCGATTTATGAAGTTACGGAACAAATGTTTTGTTTGCAAGATGATCTTGATATCTAGTTTAGGTATTATGATTCTTGTCCGTAAAATGCAAGAGTTTATATAGGATGAACATATGATGAAAAGGTGTTGAATGAGGATATGAATATTTGAATATGTGTTGAATGTGTTTGAATATGATATGAACATGCTATGAACATTTGAAAAATACTTGTTTGATCCATTTTAGTAAATTGTTAGACAATAAAACATGTTTATATGGATAGTACATAAGGGTGCATGAAATCGGATTTCCATTGGTTAAGTACACTATGCAGATCAGCAGGTGCTGGGAGTCGAGACCTTTGGTTTCAGCTCGAGACCATCTAGAAGCCAGCTCGAGATCAGCGGTTGCGAGTCGAGAACCTCTAGTCTCGACTCAAGACCACAGCTCCCTCACACAAAACAGCATGACTCGAAACCACGGTTACGAGTCCGGTTGCGACTCGAGACCAGAACGTGCATGAATCGAGACCTCCACAGTTTGCGACTCGAGAACTCGTAGGTATAACTCGAGACCGCACAGTCTCGACTCGAGATCTATAGTCTCGACTCGAGACCACCTAATTATGTATGTTCTGTTGGACCTGCATAGTTACGGGCCTAAGTTAGTGGGCCGAATGTATGGACTTTCTGTGTATTGTTAATTGTGTATGCCGTGCACTGTTTTGGACCTGCATGCTATTACGAGCCCAACTGTTTGGGCCGCACACTTGGACTTTGGTTGTTACGTGAATGTTACTGTTGAACTTGTTACGAACTGTTGTTGAACTGCCATGCTAGACATGTATGCCATGATTGTTACTTGTGTACAATACGTGTAGAACATACGTGTACTAGTTGGATATGAACCTGACATGAATGGTATCTATGTTAGGACGTAGTTGACCACTTACAACTTGATTGGCCTTTCTGTGTATCTGCCGAGCAAACCAAGGTGAGTTCACACCCTCTACAAAGCATGGGATTCCCTGGGTTGGGAATGGGGTTAAGGAACGTGGATTCCTCGTCCTCCTTGGGTAGGACAACATTGGTTCAGGAATGTAATTCCTCGTCCTCATGGACAGATAACTCGTACTAGACCAAAACTCTATCACGAAGTCCCTCCTTTTTATATCGACTTAATCGCCGGGCCAATGGCGAGCGGGTCATTAGTTAGATAGCGCTATTTAGGTCTGACAAACCTCACACCGTGCCGCAGAGGACGGGCGTGAACTAATGGATCTGGGGCACGTCAATGATGATAGACATTGACAGTTTCAGGGCACATAAACATGACTACAGTCAGCAGTCGATATGGTAACGAGTCTAGTGTATACATGGGGTAGCCCCCACGGCCGAAATGCCAGATAACTAACACGGGGTAGCCCCCATGGCTGGATTGCCAGAATAACCGGGGATAAATAAGTCACGTTTTCAACTATGGGGTAACCCCCACGGCAGGATGCCAGATAAAAGAAACTGTTTTCGAAACAACTTAAAACGAACACCCAACTGTGAACTCACTCAACTTGTTGTTGACTCGTTACTACATGCTTTGCAGGACATTAGGTACTTAGCTGGAGCTTGCATGGAAGAGAGTCGTTGTGGGACATGGACAGCTGTGTGCCATGTTAAACCTTGAAACAATTAAACTTATGTTTTGGTTTTAAACGTTATGCTTCCGCTTGCAACTTAAACTGTGTTTTATTTGGGCACCAATTGTATTGGTTGGATTTTATGACTACTTATATGCTTGTTCAACATGATTGGTGGCTGGATCCTGGTCAGTCACGCCTCCAAGCGGTGGTACTCCGCAGGTGGATTTTGGGGGTGTGACAGTTTCACCCTGGAAGGGTGTGGTTCGTTTTGATAAATTGTTAACATGTGATGGATATGGAAGTCTAGTAGGTTAATGATTGTGTCAGATCCACTAAAGAAGAGTAGGTCCAATAAGCATTAGAATTTTCATAGTTGTTGCTAAGCCTACATGTGATGGTCTGATGACCATGTGAAGTACATTAATCGATGGGAATGATTATAATTGTATGGGCATTCGGATTATGTTGATAATGGTTGCTTAGTGAAAATTTATTTTATTGAATCTGAAATAACCGATGATGATTGAAATATAGTTGTTAATTGTTTATGGTTGAGAATAATTAGAATTCATATGAATTAATTCATTAATTGGTGATTGTTAAAGTGATCGATTATTGCCAGACTTGAAACTGTTAATTGATTGATTGATTGAATAAATGGAAACCTTGTAATTGATTGCAAGATAAAAGTTATGTAACTGATTGCCATAATATCCGGATAATAAAACTAGTCGCACAAGAGTCCATTCGCACAAGACATCTTAGTCGCACAAGGCATGTCCAGTCGCACAAGGCATGTCCAGTCGCACAAGTGGTGATGTTAATTGACAGTTGGGCCGGGTATATGTTTGGGCCGGATTAGCCCAATCGCACAAGGTTGTTATCTGTTTAGTGTATAGGGCCGTATATATATAACTGTTGGGCTTCTAATCTTTGGGCCGGGTATATGATGGATCGCACAACATGATGTGGGTCGCACAAGGCTGTGCTGACCGCACAACATGTTGGGCCGGGGGTTTATATGGGTTATGTTAGTTTATCGCACTAATGGTTCGACCCAATACATCTTAAATCGCACAATTATGAAAATGCTATGTTCTTGACTGTTATATGTTGCCATGATCCGTATGTGTTTCTTATATGCTATCTATGTGATACTTGAGTGCACTACTTGAAACCAAAACCTGACTTGTATGGTAACCATGTTAGGACGTGGTTGACCACTAGCATCTAGACTTGACCTTTCCGTGTATCTACCGAGCAAACCAAGGTGAGTTCACGCTAGCCAAGGCATGGGATTCCCAGGGGTTGGGAATGGGATTGAATAACTACTCGTACAACTATACTATTAAACAAATTATTACTGTCCTCGGTTGAAGGGCACGTACGTAAAACCTACGTACAGTTATACTTACTACTGTCCTCGGATTGAAGGGCACGTACGTAAAGCCTACGTACACGATCTTAAGACCATCACCTCTATCAAAGGAAGTCCCTCAATTATCGACTTAATCGCCGAGGCCTAGGGCGAGCGGGTCATTAGTTAATAGCGCTATTAGGTTTAACAAACCTCACACCGTGCCAGTCGGACGGGCGTGTACTAATGGACTATGGGCAAAGGGTCAATGCTGATAGACATTGACTTAGGGCACCTCTTACATTTTCGTAGCAGTCGATACGCGTGGTCTTGTAATACATGGGGTAGCCCCCACGGCCGAAATGCCAGATAACTATCATGGGGTAGCCCCCACGGCTGGATTGCCAGAATTAATGGGTTAAACAACTTATGTTTTCAATTACGGGGTAACCCCCACGGCAGGGATGCCAGTTAAAGGAACTATTTTGGAACAACTAAAACCAACATCCAACTGTGAACTCGCTCAACTTTGTTGTTGATTTGTTGCTTCATGCCTTGCAGGTCATTAGGTACCCGTGGAGCTTGCACAGGGAGGAACGGTCGTTGTGGGACATGGCAGTGGGTGCCATGCTTTAAACAATACTTTATTTCACATTTACTGCTTGCTATGGGTTTTACAAATTATGCTTCCGCTAAACGTTTAACTATGCTTTTGTTTTTGAACTCCTTTCATATTGTTTGGTTGAATTATGGTTACTTACATGCTTGTTCAATATGATTGGTGGCTTGATCCTGGTCAGTCACGCCTCCAAGCGGTGATACTCCGCGTTTGGATTTTGGGGGTGTGACAGATTTAGTGTAAAACGCATGAAATTCCTTAGATCTAAACTAGATCTTGGCTAGGATGACCTCACACAACAGTTTGGTACAAACCGCCATGGTGACATCACCTTCAAGAGCTCATATCCGAGAGATTTCATGGTGAAAAGTGAGATTTCAAAGGAGAATCTCATAGAGAACGATGTGTAGATCAAATATGTACAGGAATCTAGTGTAAAACGTACCGAAATCGCCAAGAAATGGAGGAAAAGAGGAGTGCGTGCGTCTGGGTCGAGTGAGGCTGTCACATCAGTGAGAATGATGATGTGATAAACCTATTTATAGTGTGAGAAGGTGTGAAGGCAGTGTGCACTCGGATCGGATGGCAACTCGATCGAGTGGCCATTGATCGGATTGCCACTCGGCCAATCCATCATTTCCGCGTTTCCGTCTTTGATTCGATTCGTGCGTTAGATCAAGCGTTGCGTTGCGTATTTATTTGGGTAATAGCATCACGGGACTAGATTACATTATTAAAACAAGTTTTCCATAGTTTCCATAGTTTCCGCCAGTGACAAGATTCCAGTCCCTCGTTCAACCAAGCCTCAAGTTTCACGAGCCTCAAGAGTCAAGCACCAAAGTATCAAGCATCATAGTATCATAGATTCATAGTCTCATAGTATCATAGTATCATAGAATCATAGTCTCATAGTATCATAGAATCATAGTCTCATAGTATCATAGAATCATAGTCTCATAGAATCATAGCATAAGTTTTACCAAGTATCAAAGTATCAAGTATCATATAGTTTAGGGACTAAAAGTGTCAAATACGTAAAAGTCTAGGGACGCAGGCGTTACACCAGCCCTAGCCTAAATGCATTTAAGGTGGTCTATAGAGATGCCACATGGCAATAATAGGTGTATGAGGCTGCCAAGTGGCATAAACTTGTTTTTTTAATATACTTTATAGATTGGAATTTAATAATCCTAAGTTTCACTTGTTGGCCGATAATAATCTCAACTTTAAAAATTTTCTCTAACGATCCCAACTTGTAAGATTTTGACCCCCATCGATCGTTTTCTAACATATAAGAATTTAATATCCTTAATAGATTCAAGTGTACATGCAGTCTCCTTAACAGATTCAAGTGCACTGCAGTTAGAAAAGGATTGATCGGGGCCAAATTTTCTTACAAGTTGGGATCGTTGGAGGGTATTTCTAAAGTTGAGATTATTATCGGTCAACAGATGAAACTTAAGATTATTAAAATCCAATAACTCTTAATTTAATCAACACTACGTCGTTTTGATAAGTTTCGCATGTAAGTTAGATGTGCAACACTCAATATTCATTTTCCCCATATAAAAAACACACACCTATTCTATACCAAACCACCGGATCTGGGCCAGGCCCAAACCAGTTTAAGTTTGATAGCAGGCTGGGTCAAAAACTGGATTTTGAGCCGTTGGGCTTTTCTTTGACCCATCAGTTTCTGTTTTAAGCCCAAAAAATAACCAAACCCTACTTCTAATTAGGGTTTTTATTGCCCCCTTCATCGCATCTTACTCGTTTTCATCTTCTTGCCCAAATCACAGGTTCGTTCTATGATCTTTAACACAAAATTTGTTACATCTACACATCGATTGATGGTGTACCACTAATTGGATCAATAAAGTTTGTATCTTTGTTTCTAGATTGAATAACATTGCACTGATTTTGTTGTTTATTTGTGTTTTCAGTAAAAATGGTGGAGAAAACTAAAGGTAGAAAGGAAGAGGTTGTGACTAGAGAGTACACCATCAACCTCCACAAACGCCTTCATGGATGGTAACTTATTTGCTTTATGCTCTTCATTTTTCACTTTATTTTTTGTTTTTTTGTTTTTTTTTTGGTTCTTGATCTTAAAATGTTGGATTGGGTGACATTTTTTTTTATTTTGATTTAGTGTTGTTTATGGGTGGTAGCTTATTTGCTTTATGTCCTTACAGAAGTTTGATCTTTGTTGTTTGTGTGACAGCACATTCAAGAAGAAGGCACCAAAGGCAATTAAGGAGATCAAGAAGTTTGCACAGAGTGCAATGGGGACAACAGATGTGAGAGTGGATGTGAAGCTGAACAAGTATGTATGGAGCAGAGGAATCAGAAGTGTTCCGAGGAGGGTTAGGGTTAGGATTGCTAGGAAGAGGAATGATGATGAGGATGCTAAGGAGGAACTTTACTCGCTTGTAACGGTTGCGGAGATTCCTGCAGAAGGGCTCAAGGGACTTGGCACTAAGATCATTGATGATGAAGATTGATTTGTTGAGTCCAGACTTTTTGATATATCGAGCGGAGTTTAGTTTTCGATCTTTGTTATCTTTGTTTGGTTTTTACTATCTACATTTTGTCAAAGATTTAACTTTTGTCTTTTTTGATTTGATGGATTATTGTTCTCGTATGATGTTTTCGTTTTAGCTACTTAGAAACAATCAAACAACACAGGGTTATACGAACACAGGTTGGTTGATATGGCCGATTCCTTAGGAACAACGCTTTGTGTTTTGTTTCATCATGAGACCTTTTCGATTTAAACTTAACACAAATCAGACATTGTCTCCTATTTTTTGCTAGTTTGTGTACTAGAGGTGCAGAACATATTGAATCATGAAACTGGTTTATCTAAAGAGTTTAAACAAGTTATCAAGTCAAATTGGTTCTTTGGTTGTGAATGAGTTGCCTTTAAGATGCATAAGGGTGGGCGGTGTGTTTTGCGAGGACTTCATCGGGGATGGGGAGTCACCGATTGGTGACCACATCTAATGTTTGAGTTAGGGTGTTTGAGTAGGAGAGAGGGAAAGAAATCGGTGACTATTCACCGAAGGTGGAGAAGGAGTGATGGAGGAGAGAGAGAGAGAGGAGAGAAGAACCAATCAAAATTTTTTATTTTTAACCTACTCAAACACCCTAAAGTGATTAACCATACCTAGTGATTGAGTGCAAAATGGGGAGTGGAATTGAGAGTTGATATGGCATAATATTATTGGGTAGAGAATCACTCAATCACCCTAGAGTGATTAACCATACCCCCACCCTAAGGGTGAAGGGAGTGGTTACCTAATGGAATAGGTAAACTCTCAATTCACTCAATCACATGGCGCCAATCCTATAGCGCCATGTCAATTGTTTACCTAATGCTAAAAAACGTTGGCGGTGGTTTACCTAATGGGGTTTAGGTAAACTATTTAAAAAAAATGAAAAATGTGTGATTGGTTGAGAAGAAATGGACCCCACCACACACCCTGTCTCTCCCCCTTTCCCTCCCTTCACCGAATCGGTGAACCTTCACCGAAAACACCCCCCAAATCAGTAATTATGATCGGCAAAAAAGCCTGGCAGTGTGGTCACCGATCGGTGCCGAAGGTATTTACCGACTCAACACCGTTCACCCTAAGTTCATAAAACAAGTTAGGTACTTCTCTAATTCTAGTTATAAAACATTTAATCCAGTAAGCCTATGTGTTATGGGTTCACAATTTTTCACTCCATGTCACTGCCACATAGACATCGGCTCTCACCAACTTATTTTAACATTATGATTGGTTGAGAGAGTCTTGGGGCCACAAACATTTGTCTTTACACCGTGGTGCAGCCCATGCCCGCCCTTAGGTTTTAACAGCGCTTTCAGACCCCCTTTTCGGTGTTTAACACCTGTTAAAGGCCACCGACCATCCACCACACCAAGGGCGTGAGATGGTAACACATGGTCGAACTGGTTGAGCAAATGCTTATCTAGTGTTTTTTATTATGTGAAATACGAATGAATAGAAAAGTATCCAGCCCAATGTTCATAGTGTACCTAGAACAATTAAAGTCCAACCATAATTGTCATAAATGGTACACCATTGATTTTGCTCCGTTTCCCGCCATTTTGGTTGTCGAACAATATCAAAACAAGTTGACTGATACCGTCAACTATTAAACCAACATGTCATGCAAACGATTAAAACCTACCAAAAGTAATCTTTAGATGATTTAACTCATTGAGCATGATTTATAAGATTAATCGCAAGCTTATTAAAAAAGGTATATGCATGAGACAAAATCTACTAAATTAATCTTAATCTATTTCTTTAAAATACCCTACTATGACCTATAACCATATCGAAGCTTTATTTTAAATTAATTTTAATCTTGTTTTTTTTTTTATTTCCTTATTGATCAATCATAACTGCAACATTATCATCATATCGTATTATCATAATGTTGTCACGTTTAAATTCTTTATAAGTACGGATAATTATAGATTTGACCACTTTTGATCTTTCTAGAGGCATGTTTGGAACTACGTCTTTGATCACAACAACAATAACTTCACCAAGATGCGCATATCGACAATTGCTAGCTCCTATGATTCGAATACACATCAATTCTCGAGCCCCGCTGTTATCTGCTACATTCAAATGGGTCTGAGGTTGAAATTTGAATCATTTCATTTTTTCCTGTTTTTTACAATACATAGGTCGAAGAAAAAAAAAAAGAAATATTAGTTCAAAAAATAAATAAATAAATAAACCAGCACCCGCTACTTTTAAGGCCTGTTTCTTTTTTATCCCGAAATGATGAATTGAGCTCGTATAGGCATTTTGGACGTTGTTATTGAAATAGCCTTTCTTGCTACATTTTCTGTTACTCCACCCATTTCATACAGGATTCGACCTGGTTTAACTACTACCCAATATTCGGGAGTAGAGGTGCACAAACCGGTTAATTTTAATAACTGGATCGGTTAACCGGTTATACCGGTTAATTTGACTTTTTGACTTTAACCGGTTAATGCTTTAACCGGTTATTACTTTAACCGGTTATTTTTTTAACTGGTCCGGTTAATTACTTTAACCGGTTCGGTTAATTAACCGGTTATTAACCGGTTTTTTTGCCTTTTTTTGAATTTTTCGGTTAACCAGTCTATCGGTTAAAAAACCGGTTAATAACCGGTTATTATACTAAACACTTATAACCGGTTACTAACCTACGGTTAAATAACCTATTGAACTGGTTATTCCTAAATCGGTTATTAACCGGTTACGGTTTCGGTTAATAACCGGTTACGGTTAATTAACCGGTTATTTTGTGCACCTCTATTCGGGAGAGCCTTTACCTTAACCCATACATGTTTCTATGGGCCTTACAATAACTGGCTTATCTCGAAATATAGGGACCCATATTTTTCCACTACGACGCGCATTCCGTATCATTGCCCGTCATGCTACTTCTATTTGTCTAGATGTGATCTAAGCGGATTCAAGTGTCTGAAGAGCGTATTTACCAAAACAAATAGTATTACCTCGAGGAGTTCTATAAAATTTATTAATAATATATGATGTTACTCTCCTCAACTCATTTACACCTCCAACAACACCCACTCTCCTAAGGTAGCCGGAATCAAACTTCATGGAAAGAACAAAAAAAATTATAGTTCCAGTCTATGCGTAAGAGCTTCTTAGCGACAAGATCATCTTTAACCTTCTATACATCAAGTTTTAATATTATAACTTGTTACTATTATTATTTTTAATCTAGAAAACTAAATTAGATGTAGATAAAACCCAACAATCCTAATATATATTACCAAAACACTTGTGTTTCCACACACACACAAAAAATATATCAATAACTTTGTTGATCTACCATCTCTTCATATAATAAATGAGTTACAACTAAACACCTAAATACATCAACCAATTCACAACAGAAATATTTCATCAATCCAACCACAAAATCCACAACTTTTCTCATGTTCTTGATGAATTCAAAGACTTTAACAATGCCCCACACGACAAATCCTTTAAAGAAGGTATTCTCAAACAACTCAAACTCCCTCCAGGAACCATATCACACTCCGGCTCAGGCCTCTGCATCTCCCTCCCAGGAATACAATTCAACACAAAATCAAACACCACATTCCTACCATACAACTTCGCACATTCTTGACTAAACCCAGAAAAGAAATTATAACTCACACTCAAATTCATCAACGACTTCAACTCACACACCAAATCAGGCAACTCACCCGACAGTTTATTATGCGCCACATTCAACACCTCAATATCTTCCAAACAAGATACCGAATCAGGCAAATGACCCATCAATGAGTTAAAACTAGCATCAAACACTTGTAAGTCTGACCATAATCCAATCCCTTGAGGTATGCAACCGGTTAACTGGTTGTTCAAAAACAATATTTCCTTTAATCCTGGACTAGAATACCCAAAGCTAAATGGGATATCACCTGTTAACTTATTGTTGGCTAAGTTGATGACTGAAGCGGGTGAATTAGGTAAACTTTGTGGGATTTGACCGTCAAAGTTGTTGTTGTTGAGTAATATCGCGTCAAGATTTTTGTTGAAGACGAGGTCTGGAATGGGTCCTGAAAAGAGGTTGAATCTGAGGTCTAGATAGAGAAGATTTGGGATTTGTAAGGTGACGAGTGGGAATGATCCTGAGAATTGGTTGTTACTGAGGTCGAGTTCGGTAAGGGCAAAAAGGTCTTTTAAGGTGTTTGGGATTGTGCCGGAGAATCTATTGGTGTTGAGGTGAAGTAAAGAGATGTCTTTTAATAAAGATAGTTCTTTGACGAGAATACCCTCGAGATTACCTTGGTTTAGATCTATTCCAGCAACTATTGTGGTAGTACCACTTTCAGCACAAAACACACCTTTGTAATCACACACATTTGACCCGACCCATGAGTTCAAGATCCCTTTTGGGTCATCTTTTATGGCGGATTTCCATGCTTGAAGGGCAATGTATGCGTTGTTGAGAGTTGTTGGGTTTGACCCGGATCCGGTGGGTCTTCTAGCTCCTGAGGTGGCTTGAACTGCAAGGAAAAAGAGTAAAGAAAGTAAGAAAAGATTGGGGTTTTTTTTCTCCATTTGTTAAGAAATGGAGGTGATGAGGGAAGATCTTATTATTAGGGTTTGATGTTGAAGTTGGGTGTGTGTATTTGCAGATGAAAGATAATGGGGTTGGTGTTGAATTAAATGAGTGTTTTTCAGAGCTTTTTAAGTTTTCACATTTCTTTTGGGTTTAAGGGTTCTAGTTGTAGTTATAGTTATACTGTTGTTAAGTTTGACATTTGCTGCACATGGGTTATGATTGCAAAGGTCAAAAAGAGTTAAGCAAGTTGGTAAGATTGTAACTAGACAATAAGAAGATTAACCCTCCCTCATGCTTAATATCTTATGGGTTTCTTTTATGTGGTTTAATAATAATCTTGTTAATTAATAATTAGATAAACAAGATGACGACTTTAGTTCTAGAAGTAGAAACTGTTGAAAAGATTCAGTTGAAGCAACAACCAACATTCAAATTTACGTCATATATGTTAAAATAGATGAAAATTATGAAAATACCACTCGTGAGTTGTCATTTGATTTTTTATTAAAATAAAGATATTAATGAATATTTATACTTTATTGTTTAGCTCTCTCTATACACATGATAAAGATATTAATGAATATTTATACTTTATTGTTTAGCTCTATACACATGAAATACGTAAACCAAATACTTGGTATATATATATACATAAAATAGGAAGTCGTAAAAATAGTATCAAACGGACCCCGATTGAACTCATTCTAGCGGTGTTGGAACCGTCTCATTGAACTCTACGATCTTATATTTAAGTTTTTGCTTTTGAATTTTTAGCCTATAGGTTTTAGAACATTTTTAGGACAATGTGTCTTTTTATTTAGTATTGTATTTTTTTCGTCATTGTTTATCTTTTTTTTTTCTCGGTATTGTGTTATATTTATCAGAATTGTGTTATATTTTGCAATCATTGTGTTATATTATGAGATTGTTGAGTCTTTGTACCTTTCAGCTTTCCTATATTTATGAGATTTGTAAAATAATTATATTCATGAAGATTAGGAATGTTCTTAATATTTACAAACATAACATTCTTTTTACTTTAGAAATATCTGGATTCTCAAAATTTATGTGTGCTCCGAGTACTCGAAAGAATAGTCGAAAGTGAGTCTGGTATTATACTTTCGAGTTTAGAATGGAAACATAAAAAGTCGTGTTTACATACATAAGATCCATATACAATGGGTCAAGTTATTCTACAAAGACTTCTAATTGTAAGAAGGATTTATAGAGTGACAAGTGTCCTATAACCTAAAACTAAACCCACTACATCACCACCAAAAACATAAACACCCACCCCCACCCCACCACCACCCAAAAACCTAACCCCCCCCCCCCCCCCCACCCCCCGCCAAAAAAAAAACTATACCTCACAAAAAAAACCAAAAAAAAAAACCTAACCCCCCACCCCCCAAAAACCTAAAAAAAACCTACTTGGGTGGGTGAGGGGGGGGGGGGGTTTAAAAAAAAAAATTTGAGGTGGGTGATGTGGGTGGTGGGGGGAGGGGGTTAAAAAATTTTTTTTTTTTTTGGTGGGTGATGTGGAGGGGGGGGGGGGGGGGTTAGGTTCTTGGTGGTGGTGGATGTTTAAGGTTTTTTTTTTGTAGTAGGGTTTTTTTGTGTAGTGAGTTTTTTTAAGTGATTGGACACTTGTCACTCTATAAATTCTTCTTACACTTCTTACAATTAGAATCCTTTGTATTTGATCCTAATCCATATACAAGTATATAAAAAGAATCTAGATACAAGTATGATTTTCTTTTTCTTTAATTACAATATCTAAATTTGGTTACAAAAAGTTGGAAAATAAAACCCGAAAACAAACATCACAAGAAGGATTTAAAAGTTATGTATAGAAGTAAACCTTAATACCCATGGCATTATAGCCTAGTGGTATCTTGGTGGTGGGATAAGACTTATGACCATTAGGTCATGGGTTCGATTCCCACAAAGGGGGTTTTTCCCAGATTTATTGGGTTTCCTCCTGAATTGGTGTATAGGCATTATTGCCTAGTGGAGATGGATATGATCGGGTGGTTCTGCTGGTGGCACGATGATACTCCAGTGGTCCGTCAGTGATCCAAATTTGCCGTTCAAAAAAAAAAAAAAAAAAAAGTAAACCTTAAACTTTAATTAAGTTGTTTATTGTCTTGGAATTGGAAAATCTCCTAAATTTGAAGTTATTTTTTTAATTATAGTTTCTCTATATTGGATAACATCTCTCATTAATATTTAAAACTGTAAAGCACTTAACCTAAACGTGTGCAAAGTAAAGTAGACAATGTAGTACTGTTTGAATTGCAGCTGATTCCATGGGTATACCCATCCTCTAAATGCACTTGAGTATGGCTGCCTCCCACACCATATGTGAGTGGGTACTCATTAAAGGTTTACAAAAGAAATCCAACTTCAAACATACGATCAATTACTTGATTAAGGTTTATATTAGTATAAACCAATAACACATTTATAACTAAAACGGGCTCGGGCTTTGGGTACTTGTTAACGATCCGATATAAAATCTAAATGTTTACAACGTAGGTAAATGATAGAAGATACAATGATACGTAAATATTGAATATTTAGTGTGAGAGAATAAAAGGTCAAAGCTTACTCCACTTGCGCTAAAACTTCATTGTCGGTTGTGACACATGAGTTGGGTTCAACTACATGACCACTCGTGTATATTTTTTTGAACGGCGATTGACTCCAACAGTCGAGAGGATCACACCCACATTGCATGGGTCCTAGTCCCCCTCGGGCGAGGCATCCGAGGTTGACCATAGGCGCTCCACGAGAAAATTTCCAACCGACAGCCACTTGACTGTCGTTGCAGCCTCCGCACTCAAGAGCCGGAGTAACCGCGCTGTAATAGAAAACTCGTGTGCGGCTCAAGACTCGAACCCGGGCTATAACGCACTCAAGGCTCTAATCCATCATTGCCATGACCCCTCAACAAGTTTGGGGTCATTTTCCCCCAAAATGCAAGGGGTGGGGATCGAACCCGGGTCTCCAAGGAAACCCAAAGTTCTTTCCACCACTCCACTACAAGTGGGGGATCACCACTCGTGTATATGAGGTTTATAAGGTTGTAAAGAAATCAAAATCGACATCATCACATGCCATGACTTGATTGTCAAAATGCAATCATATCAACAACATATATAATTTCTCTCTAAGACTGAGGTGAGTGGGGCGACTCCCACCCCAAGTCGTCCCCAAGTCGCCTCCAACACCGCCCCCCATGGCGTCCCCAAGGGCGTCCCCCTCCTGCCCATCCTCTGCTCGTCGCCCGGCTCTCCTCACACAACCCAATTTGGCACAAAATTTCAGGAGACTCCCCCCTCCAAGTCGCCCAAGGCCGCCCCACACACCATTCCCCCTTTTTTGCTCAAAATCCTCTAGGCTGACGTGGCGCCACGTGTCGCAAGACGCCCCATCCTAAGGCCGTCCCACTCCCTTCAGTCTAACGTTAACTTTGTAAGCGAGTTAAAAAAAAAAAAAAAAAAAAGTTAATATCTATATGTTTTATAAAAAAGACATCATTACCTTACACATCCTGTCTAGAATGTCATACTTTTACACCAATGTCTAAATTGAGTTTCAAATGAGACTTGAAAACTCTAAATCATCACCAAACACAAACCATGCAACATCGTTTTTGGGTGTCATCGCGAAATTCTTTAATTATTTAAGGTTGAAGAGGTATGGTCCAATTCTTTGCCCACATGACAAGGACCATACCACTTTTTCCAGCTTATGTGGCGCTGACATCAACGACACCATCCAGAAGCTTCCAGAAGCTTCTGGAAAATATGAAGGCAACACCAAAGATGCTCCATCCGACATAAAGGACAACACGTGTCACCAGTCATCAAGCGCCAAGTATGCCTGCGACGAATCCAGGAGCAGTCCGACAACGCCAGTACGACGTCTCCAGAAGAGGCAAATGCAGGCGCGCCACGTGTACCACTACACTGACCACAGCAGAGGAGACCAAGGGGATATTCCCCTTGGTCGGACAGCTGGCGCGCGCCTACAGCTGGCACCGCTGCTCCTTTCCTTCTTTACCCTCCGGCTATAAATAGGACCCTTCACCATCCAGGTTGATCATCTTGCTCTCTATATTCTCGCACTTAACACACACTGTTTATTCTCCATCAGAACAGTACTTATTCTCACGTCGGAGCCTGGTTAAGAGGGAAACCCCCATATTCCCCTCTTAACGAGACTAACGGTGTTGCTGTTTTGCAGGAACCGAGCCATTCCACGAGTAGAAAGAGAGATTGAACCCACAGAAGAAATAACCCCACAGATTAACCTTAGTGTTAACCTGTGTTTCATCATTGGCGCCATCCGCTTTTAGCAAAAACCACCCTCATCTCTTTTTCTTTTCAAAAAACACTCGTCAAAATGGCTGAACAAAACCACCCGGCAGATGGAGACGTTTCTTCTTTTGAACTCATTTCGGACAACATACACGTCCAAAGAAACCAAAGGAACGAAATTATCCAAGAAAGGACGATGAACAACGAGTTTCCTAGTATCTTTGGAAGTACATCCAGGATCGCGGCTCAAAACACACCTGGTGCTACTTTCCAAACTCCACCCAGAATCATCACTCAAACCACAAACGGAGCTACATTCCAGCCTCCGTCAGAGGTAGTCCAACAGACACCACCACCAGTGCAAACTCAGAGCCATGGAGCTGGTCCCTCAGCTCCATCGGATCAAGCACAACTGAACTTCTCTGCACTACTAGGGCTACCCGAAGGAAAAACTCTGGCTTCCTGGTATGCCGAACAAGTGGCGTCTATAAACCTTGTTTATACACAACTCAGTGCGCAGCAAGCTCTGCTTCAGGCACAAGCTCACCAGTCAGCATTTGTCACTCCACCGCAAAGGCCTTTGAGCGCGCCCATGCCTCAACAGGCCAATGCATTCAATCTGCGCCCTGAGTCAGTACCTCCACCACATATTAGAAGGCCAAGCGCGCATGACACGCGCGATACTTACGGTGAAACAGAAAGCAATTACGTGCAGTATTCTCAACAACCGAAGAAGCCAATACAAAGTCGTTTAGGTCCGCGCAACATAAACGACGAGTTTGAAGATGACGACGAGACGAACACAGTGTTCAGCAGGCTACCACCAGAGCATGAAGCGTACAAGCCTCGCAAGCGCGCAGGTTATGATCCAAAAGCAGAGCATGATTACACCCTGAGCTATCGTCCAGACGACATGGCCGAGAATTCCAAGTGCATAAGAGAGATCGCCACGGCTGCTATCGACAAAACGAAATTGCCACACAACGTGGGCAAATACAACGGGTTGACAGACCCAGATGACCACCTTCAGGTTTTCAATGGTGCGGGAGCTACAGGTGGATGGAACTTACCAACCTGGTGCCATCTTTTCGCTCAAACCTTCGTAGGCGCAGCGCGCGTCTGGTTTGACAGCCTGCCAGCAGGAAAATCAAATCATGGGTCGACTTCCGAGAGAAGTTCTTGGCACACTTCTCGCAACAACGACGACACACCAGGGACCCAGCCGATTGTTTGAACATATGGCGAAGAGACCACGAAAGCGTGGAAGATTTCATTACAAGATACAACAAAGAATGTTTGGAGATCGGCAACGTAGGCGAGAAGATGATGCGCGCACACTTCATGCGGGCAGTCAAGTGCGATGATTTAATCAAGTGTGTCAAAGGCAGAGACGGAGGACCCAAAGATTGGGAAACCTTCATTGAGGCAGCCAAGACTATCGCGCAGTCGGACAGACAGTTGACCGGTGATGATCACCGTCAACGCAGCTACAACCATAACGACCGGCATAGCAAGAAAGGCAGGAGCCAACCTTGGAAAGCATCCGGTCACAGAGAACGAATCCTGGTAAGAGAGGATGCGCGCCACACGATCAATCAAATAGCTCACCGGAAAGAGGTGAAACGAGAAAACAGGGAGAAACAGTGGACACCCCTCACGAAAACCCCTTCAGAAGTCTTAGCAACCGAGAACCACCAGTTTAAACCGCCCCTACAAATGCGCAACAAGAGGGGCCAAAACCCCAATCTTTTCTGTGAATTCCACAAGGACACTTAACCGATGATTGTTTCAGCCACAAACAAGAGATCGAAAGGGCCTTAAGAGACGAAAAGTTAACTCACCTGGTCAAAGGCGGAAGGCGTGATTACCGCCAGATTCAGAGAAGAGAAGAAGGGCCGGACAACAAAAAACTCCGGAAGCTAGAAACCCACATGGTTCAAGGGGGTCCACGAAGGCCAAGAAAAAACTACAACAAGCGCGCGCAAGATGATTCATGGCGCGAGAAACAAGTCGTTTTTCCAGTTGTAAGAGGAGGCCCACGAGAAAGGAGGCCCATAGTCATCTCGGGCGTAATAGGGCATTACCAAACAGATTACATTTTCATCGATCCGGGGAGCACTGCGGATATCATATACGAACAATGTTTTAATCAGTTCGATCAAGACGATAAGGCGCGCTTAGAACCAGTTGATTACCCGCTCACTGGTTTCTGCAACGAAGCCGTTTTTCCTCTAGGACAAATATCATTCCCAGTGTTGCTCTCGGACGGAAGAAACTCAAGAACAGAAGAAGTCACATTCATGGTGCTACCAGCACATTCAAGACATGATATTTTGCTGGGGAGAGAATCCCAAGGCGACTTCAGCATGATCTGCTCCGGCCCACACTCAGCTGTGGGATTCCCAACAGAAACCGGGGTGGCAATCATATACGCAAGCAGTCACCTTAGGACCCGCAATGTCTGATCTAACGCGCGCAGCGCTAAAGAAACTGCTGTTCCAAAACATGGACGTCTTTGCCTGGACACCAGCAGACATGGTGGGTGTTCCACGGCACATAGCTAAACATCGCTTAAACGTCTCGGAGGACGCAAAGTCGGTAGTGCACGCCAAGCGCCACTTGGGAGACATAAAACATGACGCCATGAAAGAGCAGGTGATAGAGCTGTGAAGGGGTAAGGTCCCAAAAACCTCATAATAAGTATTTGAGACCATGCCACAAACTGGCCTTTCAGCCTTCTAACCTTGCGCGGCCGCGCATTGGTCTTACAAAAGGAAGAAAGTAATCAGCTATCTATAGTCGCGCGCCCAAAGGAAAACATAAATCCTTGCGCCTTCTCCCATTAGCAAAGGATAAAAATCCTGAGATCAATACTTCCGCCTAAATATCCAGACCTGGATAATTTAGACTTAGGATTTATTCAGTGGTCTCCACACAGTAAGGTGCCACACTAGATTACAGCAGTAATCTTCTAGAAAGAATATGATCGTGCACCACCCAGACGGTTATAACTGTCTGGACACGTGTCATCACCACAAACGCCCCTGAAATCACAATGAAGGCATGCAATTGGAGAGTAATCTCCACTTAATCACTTTCCACGTTGTTGATGCAGATTTTGTGTCCGATGCTTGTCGAATAGATTAGTTTTATTTTACGCTGAATTTGTAATAGTTAGTGAAACGGTTTATCGAACGTGTATAGACCCGCTCGTTTGAAGTGGTCAAACGAGAGGGTTATTCGGTTGACCGTGTGTGTTTGCAAGACAAGGGGTGTGACTATAAATAGAAAACCCTTGCCATTTGCAACACAAGGAGAGTTTAGGAGGTTTGAGACCTCACCGGGAGAGATCACCACTTGGTCTCTCCCCGGATGTGTACTCCTTTGGTATTAGTTCGGTTATCTTGTAATCGGGCCGATTTGTAATGTTATACTACCGGATTAATACAAAGAAGTTGTTTGTTTATATCTAATCTCTCCCGTCTTGAACCGATCTCACAAGAATCACGGTTTCGGTCACGAAACTCGGTCCTACAATTGGTATCAGAGCCATGGTGCCCGATTTAGTAAATCTAACCGTTTACTAAGTCACATGTGCTCTAGATCTGTGATTTTCGTGATTTGTGTTCAAGATCTAAAAATGGTGAAAATGGAGAAAAAGACAGATTTGGACCCGAATATTCAGATCTGTGCTGAAACGAGTGTTCGGTTTTATGTTTTTCACCTAAACATTCAAGTTATCATCATCAAAAACTGTATACAGATTGTTTTCGTCAAATCTGCAAAATTACACAGAGGCTGTGTTCTTGATGTTCTTGGCAGCTTCATATTCCGAAAGATGAAAAAGGTGGAGTTGTTGTGTATCGACAGATCCAGATGTTTCGAAGGATCCAGATATTTGTGGGATCCAGATCTGATATGCTCGAAAGATAGCAACTGATATGTTCGAAAGATATGTTCGAAAGATATGCCATATCCTTCAACTGATATGTTCGAAAGATGTTCGAAAGATATATTCGAAAGATATGCCATATCCTTCGTTCTTGGCACGAAACAGTTTTCGAAGGATCATCCTTCGGTTTATCATATCTTTCGATTGTGGGAACCAGTGTGGAGTCTTTCAATGGATCATCCTTCGGTTGTGGCACGAAACAGTTTTCGAAGGATCATCCTTCGGTTGATCAGTCTTTCGATGGAATGTTGGATTTCAGCGCTGAATGTGGGAACCAGTGTGGAGTCAATTGTTTTTGATGTTGATTGTTCTTCGTAGATAGAGATTTGATGTGTGTATCGCAGATGTATGTTGTATCGATGAAGATGACACTGTTCATTTCTGAATCGGTTGATGCTGTGTATCGATGAAGAGATTTGGTGTTAGATTATGTATTCTGCATTTAGGGGTTTTTAAATTGTGGGTGGAACTTGAATGTTTGTTCATCACAGAGAGTTTCAGCTGCTGCTATTGTTAATCGAAGAAGAAGACAAGGATAGAGGGTTGTGTTTGATGTCGGCTGTAAAGTGAAGTGTTGCATAGGGTTTGTCAAATCTTCTTTGTTCAAGTTGGGCCTATTATTTTCAAGGTATATTTTTCTTCCATAACTTTTGTGTTGGGCCCATGTTCATTTGAATCACAAGGATAGATATACATATTTTCTTTTGGGCCGAGATGGGGTTTTGAATGAAATTAGCGCTGAAATGGTAGATGATTGAGGCAGATGCATAATTTTTTTTATGGAGTGTGGTGCATAAACTTGAAATTGATTATTTGAGTTGCAAATTTGTACGGGTTCGAGAGCGCGCCAAACCGGTTCGGGATGATGCGGTATGATGAAAACAAGAGATGATGATGATATTTTTGAAAAATGTGGGGTAGTCACGGTTACCGATGCAAATGTCAAAAATGGTGACGCGACTATTATGGGCCAAAAACAAAACGGTATGTTCACTTCCGCACGTCAATGTTTATGATTGTTATCGGTTATTCGAAAATGTTCGAAAGCATTTTGTTTATTGTCATATCCTCGCATTTGAAGACGAACGTATGAACCTAGAATGTCAATACCGGTCCTAACGAGTTCAGAAAGTCTTTGGAGGGATACAAGTCGGATCCTACGGGGTACTAGGCGAAATTTCCTTATCAACTAGAATATGCAACGAAGAAATCTTTTTGTTTATTGTCATATTCTCGCATTTGGTAACGAATGAATGAACCTAGAATGTCAATACCGGTCCTAACGAGTTCACAAAGTCTTTGGAGGGATACAAGTCGGATCCAACGGGGTACTAGGGGACGTTCTTATTCAACTAGCATATGCAAAGAAGAAATTCGTTTTCGTGATTTTTCGAAAAACCAAGAACATTCAACGAAGATTGACGACAGTTTCGCTCAGTGGAGGGAATTGGTGAACATTTGACGACAGTTTCTTTGAAGTGGAGAGAATTTGTTAAGGTTTAGAAATCTTACCAAAGAAATAGGGGGAATAAAACGTATGTTGAATTTCTTCGGTAAATTTCTAAACGCAATCACAGGTGGTAGAGTTTGTGATTTTCTGGTGATACAAACGGTTCGGCGTGGAATGTTTTGCACATACACATATTTGAGGATTTTAATTAATTCTCCAGCCAGCGTGAAGGGTTTTGCACGAAAAAATACAGGTTTCTAAAGTCTACAGTAGTTACAAAAGCGCTGTTCACTGAAGACCTGGGGAATCTTTATGAAAGCTGATGGTTCAAGACTGAAGACCTGCAGGATTCGGTTTTGGGTTTGATGTTTCCTTGGGATTTTACAGGGATCTGGGGGTAACTCAATTCGTTGAGTTTGCAAACGATGTACTTGGTCAAGCTGACTTCCTGAGTACTGATGCTGAAGATCCGTAGTGCATTACGTGGTCAACTTCACAAAGGCGAGACAATGAGATCTGGATGTAGTTCAACTAAGCATGCTGGTTGAGCTTGCAAGGGATACACTTGGTCTAGCTGACTTTCCTGAGTGTTGATGCTGAAGATTAAAGTGCATTACTTGGTCGATTCCACAAAGACGGTTTACAGAAGACAGTTCACCAGAAATCTCTATCAATGTAGTATGCTTGAATGAAATGAAGTTCTTATGACAGATCAAGACTTGATGCAGTTCTTAAAGAATGGAACCCTTATCAAATGCCGGTTGGAGTATTGGAAGATCAGCGGAAGATCGGTCAATTAAGCCTTGTGAGGAAATTGCACAACACCCAACACGGATACGCGTACTTTAAGGGGGAAATATTATACAAGGAGCATCAAGATACTACTTACCTGGATCATCGGTCAAGGGGGAATTTGTTAACACAGAGAAGATGAATACTTGACTGAAGATCGATTGCAGTTGCATTTTCAGCATTCGACAGCAACGGACAAGGGGGAATTTGTTGATGCAGATTTTGTGTCCGATGCTTGTCGAATAGATTAGTTTTATTTTACGCTGAATTTGTAATAGTTAGTGAAACGGTTTATCGAACGTGTATAGACCCGCTCGTTTGAAGTGGTCAAACGAGAGGGTTATTCGGTTGACCGTGTGTGTTTGCAAGACAAGGGGTGTGACTATAAATAGAAAACCCTTGCCATTTGCAACACAAGGAGAGTTTAGGAGGTTTGAGACCTCACCGGGAGAGATCACCACTTGGTCTCTCCCCGGATGTGTACTCCTTTGGTATTAGTTCGGTTATCTTGTAATCGGGCCGATTTGTAATGTTATACTACCGGATTAATACAAAGAAGTTGTTTGTTTATATCTAATCTCTCCCGTCTTGAACCGATCTCACAAGAATCACGGTTTCGGTCACGAAACTCGGTCCTACACACGTGGCAATTCCCCAGCCATAGATCAAACCACGATCCGTGTGCATTCACATCGGATCGAGACAACTTGACGTTAGATCAAAGAACTTAAACGGGAGAAAATGTAACCGCTACGGCGTTAGCATCTTCCGTTATCTTTTCAATAACAGGTTTTTCCTCCCAAAACTCCCGGTTATAAATACGAGAACTGTTCAGGTATGAACTCAGATTACTCACACTATTCAAATACATCTTCTTCTTCATAACCAATACTTATTCTCACACCGGAGTCGGGTCAAGGAGAGAACCCTCTTCTCCCCTTGGCGAGGCTAACGGTGTTCTTTTTGCAGAACCATCGGAGAAGAAGATCAGCTGCAACTGAATCAAATCGAGTGAGAGCTAACCCTTTTATGCGGATTCAAACCCCCTAGATATCTCGGTTCCGACCATTTATCTAGTGTTTCTTCATTGGCGCCCACCGATTCCTCTGGTTTTCTAGCTTTTATCTCGTTTCGATTCAGTTCGTCCCATTTTCTGTTTTGCACATGGCAGAAAATTCGTCATCTCACCGGCAACCTGGTCCTCGACCAAACGTCGGAAACAATTTGCAAGTAGAAGGAATTGTAGAAGAGGTATCAGACGATAATGAGGTTCAATCCAATCGAGCAAATGGTCCTGTTACTCCAGGAATGTTACCAGCAAACCCTGCTCAGTCAATTTTACCACTAGGAGAAACTCCGATATCATGGTATGTCCGGTCCCAAGGGGCATTAAACGCAGTATACACACAGTTGTGTGCTCAGACTGCTCCTCTGACTCAATCACGGAGGCCGGGATCTAGAGCTCATGCATCCCAGCGAGAAGAATCAACCTATGATAATACAGAAGTTCATGCCAGATCTACATCACAACGAGAATACACTCAGACAGGCGGTTACCAGAGATGACACCATGATGAACCACACCCTCGTCGAAGACAGTCGGTTCATGATAGGTTGGGTTCCCAACGGGACACTCACACCGATGAATCCGATCAAACATATCGTTTGAGTGCAAACACCAGTGTATTCACCAGACTACAGCCAAACTATAACAAATGCAGACCTCGAGCGGTTTATAACCCCGAGGCAGAGCATAACTATGACTTAGTTTACCGCCTTGCAGAAGCGGCGGAAAACTCGAAGTTCATACTAGAGATAGCTCTGGCTCCATTGGAGAAGGCAAAATTACCATCTAACGTTGGGAAATTCAATGGGTTAACTGACCTTGATGATCATCTGAGAGTATTCACCAGTGCAGGGTTGGTTGGCGGTTGGACTCTTCCGCTATGGTGTCATTTGTTTGTACAAACATTAACTGGCCCAGCGCGAATCTGGTTTGATAACCTACCAACGGGACAGATCGAGTCGTGGAAAGATCCGCGTGAAAAGTTTTTAACACACTTCAGCCAGCAACGGCGTTCCATGCGTGATACATCCGACGTCATGAACATCTGGCGTCGTGATGATGAAAATCTGGAGGATTTTATCACCAGATACAATAAAGAAGTGTTGGAGATTGGCGGTGTTAACGAACAACTAATCCGTGCTCAGTTCAAGTACGCGGTTAGATGTGACGACATGGTTAAGGTATTATCTGGAATAGAGGGCCTTCCCAAAAGTTGGGAGAAGATAATGGCGGCGGCCAAGGTTTATGCGCAGACCGAGAAAAACCTTACTACAAACAGGCCACCACCACCACACAACAGGCCCGCAGACTTAAGCTTAACCGGTGAAAGGAGGTTCAAAAAGTCATGGCGCGAGTCATCAGGAAGTCGTTCCTCTGAAGATGCCCGCACTACAATTAACAAACTCTCTGCGCAAAGAGAGAACAAACACGAAACTAGGGAGAGGCAGTGGACTCCCCTAACAAAGACCCCGGCGGAGGTTCTGAGTACTGAGGACTATCAATTCAAACCTCCGATCCCGATGAAGAGTAAACGTGGTCAAGACCCGGCGCAATACTGCGAATATCATAAAGACAACGGGCATACCACGAACAACTGCATATCTCTGCGCACGGAAATAGAGAAAGCTCTCAAAAATGGAGAACTTACGCATTTGCTCCAGAATATGCGCAAGGAGATTAAGCAGATTACCCGGGGAGAAGAAGGCCCAAGCAAACGGGCCAAAACTTAAGTAATGACTCTACAAGTTTCCCGCAAAAAGACTTGACCCATCAAATACGGCAGAACTATCAAAGAGTAAGTTAAGTTCCATTTAATTATCAGAAAAACTTTGTAAAACCTCTGAGCTCTATCCATGAATAAAATTACAAAGTTTCTATTATTTTCGTGTTTACAAAGTGCATGCAATTTCTTTTTAGTAAGCGCAAAAACATTATGGTAGTATAAAACAAGCTCCATGTGCGGTCAGTGATCACGTCACAAAAGACCATAAACTCACACATGAGCTTCATACCAACTTCATTCGCCTTACTCAATAAAAGCAAATTGTACTCATACAAAATATTGTAAAGTCATTTAACAAAAAATAGAAACATACTATTTACAGCGTACAAATACGCCCTAAAGAGTTTCAAACACAGCAGTGTTTAGAATACTTGCGCAACAGCGCACCATCAAAACAGGGATTTACATCCCGCAAAAAAAAAATTGTTCAAACACAATTTCATACTACTCTAAATCTTTACCCTCATCCGGAAAGATTTCTTTGAGTTGTGCCACGTGATCGTCCAATTGCAGCGCCACATTTATTAGTTCCATGACTGGAATTTGCAAATTATTAAACTCTGTCTTCATAGAAGCAAGCGCGGCGGCAGTATTTACGCCAAAGGTCGCAGACTTGCTATCATCCCAGTCAACCTTCAATGCGCTGTTCACATGTTGGGAACACTCCGGATAACCTTGCGCATACCCATCTCGTCGTGCAGCAACCATTAAATTAGCAATGGTTTTATCCAGTTCTTCAGAGTTTAATACAGATTCAGCAACCTATGAAATCGAGCGAAAATAAGTATCAAAAAAGCGCATATATGATTTCACAACAAAAAAGAGGAAGGAAACTTACACAAGCAATCCCGCGGTCCTTCAACCAGGCCATATCATTCTTTAAGGGTTCAAGCTCGCTTTCCGCTGAAACCCGCGCCATTTCTGAATTTTCCAGCTTCTCTTCAACCTCAGTCAAACGGCGGGAGGTTTCAGTATTCTCGGAATGCGCAAACTCCAGATCCTTCTTTAATTGTTCCTGGTCAGAAACCAAAGCAGTAAGTTCCTCTAATTCCTTATCTCTAACGGCAAGAGTAGCTAAAGCTTGTACCTCCCGTTGCTCGCTACGTTCCCTATGAGAACGCGCCTCCGCCAACATAGCTTCCATATCAGCTTTCTCTTTCTTTAATTTTTCCACCTCCGCATCTTGATTCTTAAGATTTTCAACCTCAGCCTTGAGGTTATTGATGATATTGCGGAGGTTTGCTTTCTTAGCATTGTCCTTCTCACAAATTCTCCTCCAATTTTTGCGTTCCTCAGACAGGAGAGCAGTTTCAGCTTCAGCTTTTCTTTTCCAACCAGTGACAGACCATTCCTCAGTCTTGCGCTCAGCTTCAAACTTGGCTCGCTCAACTTCTAATTTAGCCTTCAATTGAGCCACATGTTTTTCATCTTTAGCAAACTTCTTTTGCGATGCCATAAAAGATGCCCGCTCCTTATGCATACTATACCACTCACGCACTATACGGTGAGTAGTTGAAACATGAGAAGCAGTTTCTGCAATATAAGACTGATAGGTCTGTTCATAAGGCTGATTTTCCTGAAACTTAATCTCACCAGGCGGAAGTATCCCCTGCAACCAATCTTGGCATACACGCCAATCCGAGAAGGTATCGCCTTTCTTCACATTCCAAACAGGGACATGAGGATCAGAAGCATCTTTTTCCGTATAGGTACGGTAATAATATTCTCCCAGAGTTTCTTCTGGACGAATTGGAGATTGCTTATCAACACCAGCAGATGAGCTTGTCTCCCCAGTTGTGACCCTCTTAGTATGTTCAGGTATAGCATCAGAAGGTCTAGGGGAAGAAGATTGAATTTTTTCAGCAGTATGCTCTTTCCCCAAATCTTGAACAACAGCTTCCGGGGTTGGTGGATTATCAGCACCATCTACCACGCTCGGTTCAACAGTCTTTTCAGCCTCCGTATCAACACCAACAGGCTCCTCAGCCTCAGCAGTCTTCTTCACACTTTTCCCAGCAGTTTTCTCCACACCTTCCCCAGCAATCTCTGAAGGCTCTAGCGGGTCTGCAACAGCAGCGCGCGGAGGAGTAGAGGGAAGTTCTTCATTAGCCACAGATGGTACTTCTACAGGAACAGGGGAAACAGGAACTTCTAGACAAATAAAAGTCTGTAAGAATTCCGTCCGCTTAAAGAAAACAAGGGAGGGCAACACTTACCAGGAACAAATTCCGAAACAAACGCATCAAGGTTTCCCTTTCTGGTAATTTTCTTCCTCTGCACCTTTTTAGGAGGTTGACCCTCCGCGTCAGGATCAGTTTGTTTCCGTTTACCAGCCTTCCGATGCACCAAGTGTTCAGGACTAGAGTCCAGGTCAATGGGCTCATTGGGATTAGATGGGGGAATATCAGCAGAGTCCTTTGGTTCAGGCTTCGGTTCCCGCATAATCACTGCAGGAGTAAGACCCTCCAAAGTGTCAGAAACCACCACATAATCACACCTGGGGACAGAGGAACGGCGCGTACCTTTCTTCTCTCCAACATTCTTCGCCTTCAAAGATTGAGCTTTAACAGTCTCACCCCTCTTGGGCAAAGAAGTAGAAGTTGTTGCGCGTTTCTTCTTTTCAGGGCCTATACCCAAGTTCAACAAATCACCTACAAAGGCGCAAAGCAAAGGTTTACCCACAAAAGAAGAAGAAGAAGAAGAAGAACAGTGAAAAAGCCCCAAACTTACTATGACCATCCTCTGTGTATACGGGCTTATCATCACGTTCCATCTTCCAGTTCAAACTCATGCCGACTCCGACAAGAGCTTTCTCCGGCAACGCAATATTGGGCACATCTTTCAGATCTTGGTACCAGTTCTCATCAACAGGAGTCGGAAGCGTTTCAATCGGAACGTCGTCCTTTCCTCTTAAAATCATCTTCACCGGAATCACTCCAGCCTTGATAAAAAAGAACTTCTGCTTCCAATCATGAAAAGATTTTGGGGGTTGATGAAGAATCTTCTTTGCAGAAGCCCTCTGAACAAATGAATAAAACCCCTGGGTACAATGCATCTGATGAAAAACCCTAAATCGAAGAACAGTCGGTTCAACATGCATCGTCCGGCACACAAATTCAAAATGCCGAACCCTAACCATACCAATAGGGTGAAGTTGGGAAATATGAAGTTTGTAAAATCCAAGAACGTCAAGGAAAAATCTGGTAACAGGCAAGCGAAAGTTACCGTCACAGAAAAAATCCCAAAAGAGGGTAATATATCCGGCCGGAGCGTCCGCCGCCGTTTGCCCCTCTTCAGGATACAAAGCACCCCAGTTCTCCGGAAATTTGAGATTCTGAATCAAACCCTCAAAGGACGCCCTTGTCCACTTCAACGGTGGGAGTTCAGTCGTCATTTCTTCAATTAGATCTTCTTGATGTTCTCCGGTTGACATAAAGAAGGAGTAACGAAGTTTTCGGTAGAAAAAGAAATAAGGAAAGTTTTTTCAACAAAGACAATGATTATACAAAAGAGGTTATCCAGACGTCATATATACTTATCGCAATAAATAGCATCGGTAACCGTCACAGCGACTGTTCCGGGTATCACAGTTCCCCAAGCAACAGAAAAAGGAGATGTCAGAACACACACGCGTTTACACGCGCACGTGTAAGACACGGACAGTAAAAAACAACTGACAATGACAGGTTGTCAAAATCAATTTACTGCACCAGCTTCAAGTCAAAGATTTTCCATAAAAAATCTTTACAAAATAAAAAAAAAAAAATTCAAATCTTCTCATAAAAGATTTCTTATTTCTCGCACCCAAAAAACATTTTCCTCTCATAAGTCCAGTGCTCCACTTATTTGCATAAGTAAAACACTAGACTGGGGGGACTTGAAGGGGTAAGGTCCCAAAAACCTCATAATAAGTATTTGAGACCATGCCACAAACTGGCCTTTCAACCTTCTAACCTTGCGCGACGGCGCATTGGTCTTACAAAAGGAAGAAAGTAATCAGCTATCTATAGTCGCGCGCCCAAAGGAAAACATAAATCCTTGCGCCTTCTCCCATTAGCAAAGGATAAAAATCCTGAGATCAATACTTCCGCCTAAATATCCAGACCTGGATAATTTAGACGTAGGATTTATTCAGTGGTCTCCACACAGTAAGGTGCCACACTAGATTACAGCAGTAATCTTCTAGAAAGAATATGATCGTGCACCACCCAGACGGTTATAACCGTCTGGACACGTGTCATCACCACAAACGCCCCTGAAATCACAACGAAGGCATGCAATTGGAGAGTAATCTCCACTTAATCACTTTCCACGTGGCAATTCCCTAGCCATAGATCAAACCACGATCCGTGTGCATTCACATCGGATCGAGACAACTTGACGTTAGATCAAAGAACTTAAACGGGAGAAAATGTAACCGCTACGGCGTTAGCATCTTCCGTTATCTTTTCAATAACAGGTTTTCCCTCCCAAAACTCCCGGTTATAAATACGAGAACTGTTCAGGTATGAACTCAGATTACTCACACTATTCAAATACCTCTTCTTCTTCATAACCAATACTTATTCTCACACCGGAGTCGGGTCAAGGAGAGAACCCTCTTCTCCCCTTGGCGAGGCTAACGATGTTCTTTTTGCAGAACCATCGGAGAAGAAGACCAGCTGCAACTGAATCAAATCGAGTGAGAGCTAACCCTTTTATGCGGATTCAAACCCCCTAGATATCTCGGTTCCGACCATTTATCTAGTGTTTCTTCAAGCTGTTAAATACGGGAATCATCAGGGAGGTCAGGTATCAAACGTGGGTAGCAAGCCCAGTGATGGTTCAAAAGAACAGCGGTAGCCGGAGAATGTGCGTAGATTACAAGGATCTGAATAAGGCATGTCCACGCGACTGTTACGCCTTACCAGACATTGATGAAAAGATTGATTCACGTGCCACATTCCGATGGAAATGCTTCCTCGATTGCTACAAGGGGTACCACCAGGTACAGATGGCGGTGCAGGACGAAGACAAGACCGCGTTCCGCACACCAACAGGGCTATACTGTTATACCAAAATGCCCTTTGGATTAAAAAATGCGGGCGCGACTTATCAGAGGCTCATGAATGAAACTTTCCACGATGCCATCGGCAAGTATATAGAAGTGTATATGGATGATCTGGTTATTATGAGCAAAGAGGAGAGTACAATGCTGCCGAACATACAAAAGACGTTCGACACCTTGCGCGGAGTCAGTATCAAGTTAAACCCAGCGAAATGCTCCTTCGGCATGGAAGAAGGTAAATTCCTGGGTTTCATTGTCACGAAAGATGGCTTCAAGGTGAACCCTGACAAGATACAAGCAATTGAACGCATGCCGTCACCTTCGACGATCAAGGAAATGCAAAAAATGGCAGGACGGTTGGCAGCACTTAACCGTTTCCTCGCCAATCATGCAGCCAAATCTTTTCCGTTCATAAAGACTCTCCGAAACTGCATGAAGAAGAGCCAATTTCAGTGGACTCCGGAAGCCGAGAGCGCATTCCGCGAGATGAAAGACTGCCTCATCAAGCTACCAACATTAACTGCACCAGTCAAGGGCGAGCCTCTGGTGCTATACTTGTCAGCCTCCGACAGAGCAGTAGGAGCAGTTTTACTTGTTGATCGACAGGGCGTTCAAACGCTAGTCTATTATGTGTCACGAACTCTGACTGACCCTGAAACCCGGTACGCAATCATGGAGAAACTAGTTCTCGCACTGATCCATGCATCCAGACGGCTGCGCAGGTACTTTGCCAATCACGTCATCCACATGCTAACAAACTACAACATTGGCAATATCCTCGCAAGGCCAGAGATCTCAGGGAGACTAGCAAAGTGGGCAATAGAGCTCGGGGGTCACAATGTGGTTTTCAGACCAAGACCGGCGATCAAGGGCCAAGTCCTTGCAGACTTCATGACAGAGGTACCGGACGACAAAGATCGAGAATGTAAGGCAATGGAAAAAGCCGAGAAGCAACAAGTAGAACCATGGCTGTTATACACAGACGGCGCGTCTAATGAAGACGGCGCAGGCGCTGGCAGGGCTGGCAATTGGGTACCTGTTAAGACACGATTAGACCTGTTTGACTGAAAAATACACCCTTTGACTTTTTTAATTTTTAAAATAATTAAAATTACAATGTTAGGATCTATCATTTATTCATCTTTGTACATAAAACATAAAACTGTTTTATAAACATGAGGTAGAAAGTAGTTAAACGAGTCGTAATCATGTTTGAAACTTATGTTGTGCGCGCCATCAGAAACCTGTTAAACCTGTTAAGACACGATTTGCCAGACTTAGGCGCTGGGCTTCGACTGGTGAGCCCTGACAAACATGAGTTCACCTATGCCATACGCCTGGATTTCAAAAGCACAAACAATGAAGCAGAATATGAAGCTTTCCTTGCTGGTTTGAAGTTGGCAATCAAAATGGGGGTACGACACATCGAAGCGCATGTGGATTCCATGTTAGTGGCTGGTCAAATCATCGGGCAATACGAATCCAGGGGAGATACAATGGCGCTTTACCTAAATCAAGCAAAAACGTTGTTACAAACCTTCTATTCCTACAGGGTGCACCACATTAACAGAAGCGAGAACAAGCCAGCAGACGCGCTGAGTAAACTCGCCTCTACAAGTTACCAGCACCTAGCAAAGGATGTGCGCATAGAGGTTTTGAGCAACCCATCAGTGCCACTACGAGAAGTAAGCGTCGTTCAACTAGGGACAACGTCTTGGATGACTCCGATAATTGTGTACCTCCAATCTGGAATACTCCCAGAAAACAAGGCAGAAGCGAGGAAAATCCAGTACAAATCCGAACATTACCAGATGGCTGATGGGATTTTGTATAGAAAATCATACCTCGGGCCTTTGTTAAGATGTGTTGATCCCGAAGACGCAAACTATTTGATCAGAGAAGTGCACGAGGGAATCTGCGGTATACATGCCGGACCAAGAATGGTGGTAGCAAAGGTCATGAATGCGGGGTATTACTGGCCCGGAATGCATTTGGATGCGGTCAAAGAGTTGCGGAAATGCAGCGGATGTCAAAGACATGCTCCCAAAACGATGTGCCCCAAGAATGAATTGGTACCAGTCACCACGGCGTGGCCCTTCCAACAATGGGGAATTGACATGGTCGGACCTTTTCCCGAAGCCCCAGGAGCGGTCAAATTCATAATAGTCGCAGTCGACTATTTCATGAAATGGGTAGAGGCGAAGGCCCTCGCATCAACCACAGCCACCGTTGTCAAAAAATTCATTTGGGAACAAATCATATGTCGCTTCGGACTACCCCTCAAGATCATCACCGACAACGGAACCAACTTTGCCGAAGACAATCTTCAACATTGGTTTAAAGAACTACACATCGAGCACACCTTCTCCTCGGTCGCGCACCCGCAGGGGAATGGTCAAGTTGAAGCCGTCAACAAGAGTATCGTCGATGGAATCAAGGCAAGGTTAGGAGAGAAAAGAAGAGGGTGGGTGGATGAACTGCCCAGCATTTTGTGGGCGCACAGGACGATGCCCAAAACAAGCAACGGAGAAACACCGTTTAGCCTGGTTTATGGGTCGGAGGCAGTAATACCAGCGGAGATAGGATTGCCGTCACCACGAATGCTCTCAATGAACATGATCAACAATGAAGAAGAGAGGAGGATCGACCTTGACCTCCTAGAAGAACGGAGAGAAATGGCGGCAATCAATGAAGCAAAGTACAAAACGAAGCTGGAAAAATATTACAACTCTAAAGTCCGAGTCTGCACCTTCAACCCGGGGGAATACGTCCTCAGAGACAACGAGGCCTCAAATGCAGAGAAACCCGGGAAGTTGGCTCCCAAGTGGGAGGGCCCGTATGTCATCGACACCGTGCTCGGAAAAGGAGCCTATAAGCTGCGCACCATCGACAACAAGGAGGTTCCTCGCACATGGAACGCTCAACAGCTGAGAAAATGTTACCTGTGAAGAAAATTCTTGTAATAGCAACGGCAAGTCGCCAACACATTTATAGTAATACAAGAAGTGTTTGGCTATCTTTCTATCATGCAAATTTCTTTGTCACAACTGCATATATTACTTTGGGCATACACGAAAACATCAATGGCTCGACCATTAGGAAACATTGTAGACCTCCAAGGCCTGTCACAAACAAGTGCACAGCCGGGTCAGACACACAACCAAAGCCTAACAAACGCCAAACAAACACTTCGTGCCCACATAAACACGGAAACATCGAACACAGGACAAACAAACATTGTAAGCACCCCCAAGGCTGAGAACAGCTGGGTCCACACAATAACCTGTAACTCGATCACTTCGTATCCACGATCCAACCTGCGCATGTAAACGACAGAATAAAACGTTGTAATAAACACAACACAACCTGTCAGCGCCATCATTCATTCGTGATACCTGAATCAAAGTAATTATACATGCACATATTATGACGATAACAAAATTCGCATAAAAACAAACAACTATTAGCATAGCAAATGTCAAACCATAGTCAAATATCCACAGACATAACAGGAAAGTCAAAATTGTTCATTCAATTGTCAAGTACAAGACCAACCAAGGTCATACGCGGCGCGCAGGCCGGAATCCCTCATTCGGGATGACTGGACCCGACACCTCCAGCCGCACCACCTTCATCGTCAAGCGCTTTCTTCAACAACGCGACACCATCAGACCTTCGAGCCAGTTTTTTCGCAGCTTTGACCACAGCAAACTCCAAAGACGAAAACTCTTGTCTTTTCGCGGCGTAAGCGGCAGTGCAATCCTCCTTCCACAGCTCGAAATGATGTTCCTTCTTCTTATTAAGGGCCGCAGCCCTACCCTCGTTGTACCCATCCTTACGCCCGCTGCTGTAACCAGCTTGCCCCAACTCAAACATATAATGAGCAAGCTCGTGGGAGTTGACAATGCGATCAGCAATCTACGAAAAATACACAAATAAGGGACAATTCACAAAAGTCACACAAATAAAGTAAAAGAAATTACCAGAGGCACCGCGCGCGAGAGCAACCACTTGCAATCAGCTGACGCTTCCTCGGCAAGGACTTCAGAGGCGTTGCACTCAACGGTTTTCTCTTGAAGTAGACGTTCAGTAGTCTCATACCGCCACGCAAGCTCTTCCAGTTTAGCAATACGCGCAATGTACTCTTTCTCCTTCTCTTCAAATGCAACACACGCCTTTTGAGCTTCCTCAGCAAGCTCAGTCTTCTCACCAGATAAACGTACAATAGCGTCTCGTTGAGATTTCAGCTCCACATTAGTACGCTCGCACGCAGCTTCCCAGTTTTTCTGCTTATCAGCATTGGCTTGCTTTTCTTGGGCAAGTTTCTCTTCCGCATCAGATACCCTCCAGATCAACCCCTTCTTCTCAACATTGAATTGTTCTTTCTCCTCCGCAAATAGTTTCTTCTCATTCTCAAACTCCAGGGTGTCTTCCCCCATTAGTTTCCACTCACGGACAATCTCCTGTGAAGTGGACCAGAAGTTAACCCCGGCTTGAACGTGCTCATCCAAAAGCTCCAACCGGCGGCGCCTCTTCTGGAACATCCTTTCAGCCGGGGGGAGAGACAGTGAGAAGAACTCATGACAATTATCCAAATCATTCATCCGAGAACCCTGGGTCAGATTCCAACGGGGAGCGTGCGGAAGATCATCACAAGCAGGGTTCGTCGTATCGAAAGAGTCGGCATGCACCTTCTCAAACTGAGGGCTGCGGACAGCACCTGAGGTTGCACCACCAACACCACCCGGTGGGCGTTTGGTATACACCGTTTGATGCGGAGTAGTTTCACTCACCTCCACTTCAACCTCAACATTTTTACCTCGATCACCACCAGCAGCACCGCCCGCATCACCACCTGCATTACCGCCACCTTCTCCAACCTGCTCAACCCTCACATCTCCTTTTTTCTTCCTGTCAGGAGTATCACGAGGAGGAGACAACCCAAACGTCCTCGACGGCGGAGATTCTGGAGGGGTAATCTTGGAGATGTCAATCTTGTGTCCAGTCTTGGCTGTTTTGGCACCTGCTCCAAAACGAGCAGCATATTCAAAGAAAAGAAGGACAAACAAACAAAAAATGTAAGACAAGCTCGAAGAAGCTCAAACGAATACCAGAAGCTTCAAAAATCTTCTGCAACAAATCCGAGGGTTTTTCAGCAAAAATACCCATTTCAATATCCGATTCAGAAGGGGCAGGAGGATTCTCTTTTTGAAGTTTAATTTTCTTTGATGCAAGCATAGCAGCAGCCTGCTCATCAAGCTTTCGCTTCCTATCCTCAAACATCTTCTTCTGCATTATCTCTGTTAAAGTCGCGCGGTCCTCAGGGTCCGACTCAGGTCTTTTCTCTCCAACTCCTAAACCGGGCAACGTATCAGAAACGACAACATAATCAAGGATACGATGAGTACGAGGTCGCTTACGAGGAGACTCAGTGGTAGGTTCTTCAACCCTTTTCCCTTTCCCTTCCGGCTTGTCAGCTTTCGCTTTTCTCCTCGTCTCCAACGGGTCAGCAGTTTCAACCGGAATCTCCAAATCATCACCAACAGGTTCGTTCACCGGTTCATGCACAACACCCTGCGCCGGACCTGCACGCGCGGAACGAGAGGTTAGGTCTTCAAAAGATCTGCCAGACCCATCACTCGAGAGAACGATAACTTCCTCTCGAATAGAATCAAATGCATCATCATCATTTTCACTATCTTCACCTAGGACAGTGTTCACGAAAGCAGTGAAACTCTCATCACCCGGATGCAGAAAACGGCCACGGATCTGATCCAACCAGGGTCGTTTGTCAGGTTTCTGTATCGCCTCAACCATTGCACCCGGTGCCTTAGGATCCAAAACGTTCAACAAAGTGAACCCTACTGCAAAAAATGCGAAGATAAAGAAAAATACAAAAACAATGCAAAGTACACATACAACAGAGAGAAAAAAGGATGAAGCAAAACGTACACTTGCCATCATAACCATAAACCGGAACCCCAAACGGATGTTTAGGAACCCACTTCATGCTCATACCGGCACCCACCAACGCCATCTCCTCAAGCTGGAGTATTGGAGTGGCTTTACGGGTCAACTTCTTGTACCAATCTTGGTCAGCAAAATCTGCAACCACATCAACCTTGGGGATACCCTCACCCACTGACCTGTAATGCATATCCACAGGAACAACACCCCGCCGAATATAAAAAAACTTCTGCTTCCAGTCATGCAGACTCTTCAACGGCACAGAGCAAACTGGAGATACACCGGTACGAGCACTAAAGGAATAGAAATCATTTGTATAGGAAACAGTATAGAAGACGTTGAACATCTCAAACGTCGGATCCAAGCGATTAGCCATACAAACGAACTCGAAGTGAGTAATACGAGGGAGCCCAATGGCATTGATCTGAGATATGTGGAGACCATAACCCCTCAGCACGTCAGCAGTGAATCGAGTCATCGGAAGCCTAAAGTTACCCTCCCGGAAGAAAGCAGCGTACAAAGTCATGTACCCGGGAGGAGCATCCATGGAGGTGGAACCAGCAATAGGATACTGAGCACCCCAGTCAGGGAGAAAACCCATCTCCCTTACCAAATTCTGGAATTCCTCCTCTTTCCACCCTATAACCGCCTGCTCCGGGCTAGGGGGAGTTTTACCTTTGTTCCTCCTCTTTCTCGAAGAAGGATTTGCAGAAGACATTATGGAGAAACAAACAAGAACACAGATGAACTCAAGAGAAGAAGGAAAGAAAACGAAGGAAGATGAGAGAAACCCGGAATTCAAATTTTGAATAATGGAGAAGAAAGAGGAAACCACCATATATTTATACCCATCGCATTTAATGCGATGGGTAGTGGGGGCGTCATGATATGAAAAGGAAACCAATAGGGGAGAGACACGTCAGAGGAGAGAGAAGGCGGCACCTCTTTTTCCGGAAGCAGGTGAACAGACACCTGACATGTCGCCGAAAAAGCAACTGACAGTGACTGAAAAGGCAACTGTTCACCTGACACCAGACAGTTACATCAGTCACTCCTTCCCAAGACAGACAAAGCTTCCTCTTGAAGACAACTTTTATAAAGGGCCAAAACCCATGCGCGGTACGCCATGCGTCCATTTGGCTCACCTTTTATAAAGGGCCCAAACCCATGAGCGATACGCCATGCGTCCATTTGGCTCACTTTTATAAAGGGCCAAAACCCATGCGCGGTACGCCATGCGTCCATTTGACTCAACTTCTATAAAGGGCCAAAACCCATGCGCGGTACGCCATGCGTCCATTTGGCTCACTTTTATAAAGGGCCAAAACCCATGCGCGGTACGTCGTGCGTCCATTTGGCTCACCTTTTATAAAGGGCCAAAACCCATGAGCGGTACGCCATGCGTCCATTTGGCTCACTTTTATAAAGGGCCAAAACCCATGCGCGGTACGCCATGCGTCCATTTGACTCACTTTTATAAAGGGCCAAAACCCATGCGTGGTACGCCGTGCGTCCGTTTGGCTCACTTTTACAAGGAGCAAAACCCATGCGCCATGCGCCATGCGTCCATTTGGCTCACTTTTGCAAGGAGTTAAAACCCATGCACCATGCGCCATGCACCATGCGCCATGCGTCCTCTAGGCTCATTTCTACAAAGAATCAAAAACCATACGCCCATCATGTGCAAACGTCTTAAGGAAAAGCACTACCTTCATAAGTCCAGAATCCCTCCTAGACGATCAACTCAACTAGAAGGCACACTGGACTGGGGGGGCTTGAAGAGGTATGGTCCCAATTCTTTGCCCACATGGCAAGGACCATACCACTTTTCCAGCTTATGTGGCGCTGACATCAACGACACCATCCAGAAGCTTCCAGAAGCTTCTGGAAAATATGAAGGCAACACCAAAGATGCTCCATCTGACATAAAGGACAACACGTGTCACCAGTCATCAAGCGCCAAGTAGGCCTGCGACGAATCCAGGAGCAGTCCGACAACGCCAGTACGACGTCTCCAGAAGAGGCAAATGCAGGCGCGCCACGTGTACCACTACACTGACCACAGCAGAGGAGACCAAGGGGATATTCCCCTTGGTCGGACAGCTGGCGCGCGCCTACAGCTGGCACCGCTGCTCCTTTCCTTCTTTACCCTCCGGCTATAAATAGGACCCTTCACCATCCAGGTTGATCATCTTGCTCTCTATATTCTCGCACTTAACACACACTGTTTATTCTCCATCAGAACAGTACTTATTCTCACGTCGGAGCCTGGTTAAGAGGGAAACCCCCATATTCCCCTCTTAACGAGACTAACGGTGTTGCTGTTTTGCAGGAACCGAGCCATTCCACGAGTAGAAAGAGAGATTGAACCCACAGAAGAAATAACCCCACAGATTAACCTTAGTGTTAACATGTGTTTCATCAAAGGTATACATGAACATGATGTGATGTACCCTTATTATAGAAAAACATTTACATAATAATGTAGGTGGTGGCTACTGGCTAGACGGATGAACCTAATTTAAGTGTAACATTTTGGTGGGGCTCTAGGCACATGGCCTAAGAACTCTGGGTCCACTCCAGACTATATGTTTACAATCAATAGCACATTATAACACAAGAAAATGTCAAAGAAAATGGACGAACCTGTTTCCAACAATTGTGAAACTTTTCATTTATTATACGGCTATAGATAGTTGTATTGCAGAAAGAAAGAAAGAAGGATTGGACCGACTTGGTCGACCACTATATAACTTTCACGATTTTATGAATAGTAATTAGGGTAACACGAACATTGTCTCATCAACAGGTCAAGGATGTCATAATGAATGTCCAGTCTCAAATACCATTAACACATTTTGGGAGAAGAACTTCAGAGTTATAAATGTGTGGGTATATATATGGGATATCGAGAAAATTAAATACAAATCCGTAAGCTACTCGTGATTAAAACTGACAATATTGGTTGGTAATCATTTGAACTTAAAATCATTAGTTCAACCATAGCTCGAGTGATCATTATAGATGTGTCAATATATATACCACAAAAGCTATATAATCGAATGTTATTTTTTCATCTTTTTCCACGCAAAATAATTCGTGATGACATGCTTAGAAAGTTGGAAATAGGTTTGAGCCGAAAGAAAGAGTTAATAAGTAGGAGTTATAATAATTAGGGTGACCCAGTATTAATTTGCTTTTAAGTTTGTATATAATGAGTATCAAGAGATCATAAACACTTAATTATACTTGAGATAACCTTTTCAACATGTTATATGGTTATGATCTAAGTTATATTAATTTAGAAGGGGGTGGCGGCGCAGCTTGTTGCCCGTCTACCAACCCATGATTTGTAATTTGCCTTTTATGAGTAAATGAAAAATCTAAATTTTATTTACTTTTAAGTTTGTATATAATGAGTATCAAGAGATCATAAACACTTAATTATACTTGAGATAACCTTTTCAACATGTTATATGGTTATGATCTAAGTTATGTTTTACCTCTTTGATGAGTTACCAAATGACCTGCATCTCCATTAACACGTTTGCGTATAAACTGGAATTCAAGCTCAAGTCGAATTATAGATTGGTTGCTAAAATATATTGTACCTCCATGAAAATATCAAATCAATAAAATCTTTTTTGGCTTTTAGTATAATCTGAGTTGACACGGGCACGAGATATAACTCATGTACACTCAAACATAATCCATCAAATATTAACATCATGAGCAGTGGCGGACCCAAGATGAAAATGATGGACGTTAACCATTGCATTAAACATCAAAAATGCCACCTTTGGTTTACAGAGAATACATAATGGAATGTAAGGTCAAAAATGATAGTCGACAAAAGAACTATCCATTCATCGTCTAAAATTTAAAAACAACAATAAAAGGCAGAATCCGCCAGAGTTTGTTGCTTTATAGCAAAATCAACCCTATAGTTGAAACATCTTGCTAACCGAGTCGTAGGTTGGTACATTTATAACTGCCATAAAACCGCTAAATATAAGTACAAGTCCAAGAAGTAAAATAATATATTGATAAAAATACCCGAAAAAAAAATGCTTACCGTCTCCATGAGATGCCATTGTGAGCGGTGAGGAGAGAAGCTTCTTCACAATGGAAGCGATATCTTTGCCCGATACTTCATCTATAGCTTTCAAGAAATACTCTACGGGTCTCCTGTTTAAACGCCAACCCATTTTTATCAACACACAAAGCAAATGAAAAAAAAAAAAAAACGGGTTAAAAAGTGGACAATTTAAACATTATTAAAACTTTACCGCTCTCCGTATGTCAATATCTGTCTGCCTATATCTTCTGACGTAACCATCTGCAACATTCAGATGTGCACATTAAACCTAATCATCTATGTTGCTACTTTAGTTGGCTAGCAATCAAGAATAAGATAGGTTACATACCCTTGATTCTAAATTCATTAGAATAGCAGACTTGGTTGCTTGTTTAGCACGAGCCAGTTGTTCCCGTCTAACTGAAAAACAGATGCGATCTTTAGATAGCACATGAAAAGATTAGCAAAAGATGTGTCGAGAAATCACACCTGCCCCGTCATCAGCAATTATTATAAGCTCATTAGCAGCTACCTCAATGGCTTCCCGTGCAAACTCGGGACTCTGTAACAAAGTGGTTCAATTATTAAAACTACACACAAATAAAGAGTAAAATGTCATTTTCGTCCCTAAGGTTTGGCTACTTTTGCGACTTTCGTTCAAAGGTTTGTTTTTCCGCATCTGAATCCAAAAGGTTTGAAATCTTGCCATTTTCACCCAACTTGTTAACTCCATCCATTTTATAACGTTAAGTCAGGGCTATTATCGTCTTTTTTGACATTTTTTGTGATGATTTAAGGGTGGGGAGAAACTAGAAAGTCAACAGAGGTGGATCTTTATTTCTTATAGTCTTTTTTATTGTAATAAAAATGTCTTAAAAGACGGAAATGCCCCTCATTTAATGGAGAATGGCATTTTACTCCAAAAAAATTAATTGAACGCTTAAAGATATCTTACGGTGGTCCCTTGGATTCCGAAAATCGCAGTGTTGTTGTAGATGGAGTTGAATGCTGAAAATGATTGAATATCCGGGTACTGATTCAAGACACGAAGATCTGCTCACCAATATAATCACAATCAAGAATGAGATTTTAACCAACAATCTTTTAAAGTGCATAAGCAAGTAACTCAATTGGACAAAACTACAACTTACAAAGACGTGAATGCATCCCTTTTCCGGGACCACCGGCTGAAAAAGATCCACCTCCTCCCATTAGCATCTGCAAATAAATAACACATGATTATATTATCTCATTATCGTTTGACATCGCATGGACTTAAAAGAAAACCGACCTGAAGAACGGTCAAAGTCATGGCGTCCTTCACGTTGTGCCAGCCGCCAGGAAGTTCAAATGCAAGAGCAAAACTCGATCTCTGTTGGGGGAGGATTGCATTACAAAGAGGCAATAAACGAAAGATGGATGGAAAGTTTATATGAGGGACAATTTACGTAACATATTACATACCCCTGTGTCAGCCGTAACTCGATGATCACCACCGACATAAACCGACTTTGGTTCCTCAACTCGAGCGCCACCTGGCAAGTCAGAGAGAAGAGGCTCTGCGTATTTCAACAGTTGCTCGTGTTCAACACCCGATGCAGCAAGTACAATCCGAGGAGCAGTATAGTTTTCCTACAAATTTCCAAAATGATCAGCTTTACGGAATAATAATTAGCCACACCTATTGAATAGATATCTCCAAACTTACAGCTACGAATTGTTCTAATATGGTGCTGTCTAATTGGTTGAGCGAGCCTTCCGATGCAAGAAGAGGATTGGCTAATGCCCCGGAATATCCAGCTGAGTGAATCGCTTCTAGCAACAATGCTTCCGGATTGTTGGCGTATTCACTGATTTCAGCTTTCACTTTCTGGATCTGCAAATCAATTTTATAACATTGTTTCCATCAAACGTTTAATAAAAGAATAATTAAAAAAAAGTCCACTAAGAAATTAAAAAGACTACCTGCTCTTTGACCTCCCAGTCCAAGAAAACTTGATTCCTTACAGAGTCAACAAGTAACTCCACCATTTGAGGAACATAAGACTTGAGAGCATCATATGTGTAGCTCATTTGCTCCCTCGAAGCAGAAGCTGTCACATTGCCGCCAATAGCCTCCACTTCTCTCACAGCGCGCAAGTGGCTTCTGTTAGCGGTGCTTTTGAAGGCCATACGTTCTAAAAGGTGTGTAGCCCCAAACGAATAAGGCGTTTCATAAATCGACCCGGAATCGACGTACAATCCAATGGATGCCGCAGGGTTCTGTCCAAACAGTCCAAACAATCCCAACAATTACAATTACATCATAACAAAAGTAACTTATCACGCCTACTTAATGTAAACAATTCCTTACAGATGAATTTTCAGAGGCGATTCTAACTCCATTAGAAAGAGTTGTTATCTTGGTACTCTCGGTTTCAACACGGTCAGGTAAAGAAGCTGGGAGTTCAATGCCCTTAAGCGGAAAGTCCAAAGGAGGGAGGCTGGATGAACTACCACCCGTAAACCAGCTAAAGATACCCCCTGATGATGATTTCGCTGCAACCGCACTTGAACTTGCAAACCTTGTCAGGTTCCCGTTACCACCCAGGCGGCTCTATTACAGAAAGCTTTCAAAAGTTTAAAATCTCATCTATTGTCGCATGTGTCGTCTTTGTTCAATTTCTAAAGTATCTTTTACAACATTGACCATTCATAAAAAGAAACACTATAATCATACAATGTATAAGCTGTTCCCCTCATGATTCTCACATAAATAATAACTTTTCAATCATACAATAAATTCTAAAATGGTGTAAGCCAACAAAAAATTTAAAATTATGTTTCCCGCACTAGATTACCTGTATTCAAACTACACAAAAATAGTAACAAAATATGGTCAAATCAACGAACCCTAGGATACATTTAACGAAATGATTGAAACAACAATAATAACACATTCGTTGGAATATACGAGTCAATGATTGGTATTTATTTACTGACCTTGAGGGTTCTGATTCTGGATGCGGCGGCTCTATACATGACGAATGATTATTATTAATAAGTAATGAAGAATCAGAGCCTAAAGTTATGGTATTCTTCTTCGTCACTGGT
Source organism: Helianthus tuberosus (assembly GCA_030545235.1). NCBI lineage: Eukaryota > Viridiplantae > Streptophyta > Magnoliopsida > Asterales > Asteraceae > Helianthus > Helianthus tuberosus. The sequence continues at coordinate 47,800,265 of CM060386.1, read as the reverse complement.
TGTTTGTGGGGCGAATTTGGGGTTTGGGAGGCCGGACAGACTGACTGGTGTTAGTTAACTCGTGTGAGAATTGTTTCATTGGCACGTGTCAAGTATGGGCTTGGGCTAGATCTTGGGCTTTGTCATTATCATGGGCTATTTGCTAAAATTAAGTTTTGTTTTTTACCTAGAGTCTGACTGGTGTTAGTTAACTGTTTTTTACCTAGAGTCCTAGACCAGATATCAACTTGCACACAGAGCTTTAGAGGTGCACAAATCAGTTAATTTTCCTAACTGGTTTGGTTAACCGATTTAGGTGATTATTTTTCAATTTTTGCTTTAATCGGTTATTTTCGGCTATTCACTTTAATTGGTTTGGTTAATATTTGGTTTTTTCATTTTTTTTCCGGTTAACTGGTACATGAGTTAAAAACCGGTTTAAAATAACCGGTTACTATCCTAAATAATTATAATTGGTTAATATGATAAAATATTTATGACCAGTTACAAACCGCCGGTTTTTTTAACTCTTAACCGATTATCGGTGTACCGGTATCAACCGGTTGCGGTTTACAAACAAGGGTTTTTTTTACCACCTCTACTTGCTCATGCAAAGATTTGAACTCGCACTACAAAAGGTCACCATACCACAAGATCATTAGGCTATTTGCTAATACCGTGAAGAAATCGTCGATCGTTAATATGCTACTAAAAACTAAAATTAGTATGGTTTCATTGAAGAACTTAAACTCAAAATGTATACAGTTTTGTATGCATTATAACTCAGCTACTATAGACTATAGAGGATTCCTCTAGTTGAGTCGTGTTGATGGATTTAGGCCCAACATATATTGATCCATAAGAATTTAGCTCGTTTATTCCCTACTTTAAGAGAAACTTGATGACCCTTATTAGGAGATTTCTTCCTTGATACCCATGAAGTCCCATTTTCTATATAACTCATTATACTCTTACATTAATATACATATTGATTATGCTGAATTTTGGATTGACTTGAGTGTCAAAATAGTCCCAATGCTTCTAACATGGTGTTTTACAGTCTCGATACAAAATGGAGAAGACGAAGTGTGACTGGTCCGGTCCATCTCTTACAACCTCTTGGTGGATCCTTGTAGCAACACCAAATCCCTATGTAAATATTGTATAAAGTGGGTACTTACTTTTGTTTATTATTTAAGGTAGAGGATACTTGTGCAATATACACAAACGTTGAGGGTACCTACTGTAAATAACAAAACAATAATTGTAGACCTTTTAGGTGATCCTCGTGTGTTGTGACCTCACACAGGTTGCCCGTTGGCTTGTACTTTTTAAAATGGATGATGCATCATCTTATTAAATGTATCATTTTTATAACCGAATAATGTAAGATTTTTGTCTTCTTTTCATTAGAAAACAAACACAACCTTAGTGTAAAAGTAGTTTTTAGGGTTTTGGATGACGAAAACTGAAAATGACGACGTTAAAACTATAGTAAAAACCTGCAATTATAATTAAAATATTTATTAATAAATATCTTGTTGTAAATAAGACAGAAATTAACTAAAATATATACAACTGTCTTAAAATTTGAAAATAACAAAAAATTACAAGTAAGGTAATTAAATCCATTGCTATACATCGTAAATTAATAATCAAAGATAAAATGTAATTAAATCCGATGTGAAAACCGTCACAAACTTGTAACTAAAAACTTATAAAAAAAAAAACTTATCGATAGTATGGATGCGCACACACTTGGAAAAAGATATGTGCATAAATCATGCTCAATAGAAATATTCTTTGACATTGTCCACACATTCTGCTAAAATATGCTCCTTCCTACGCGTAACAATACAATGGTATTTGCATCAAGAAATATCCATCCCAAATTAACGAATAATACCCAACAAATTCCCGAACATATAATTCAACATCTAAATATCATCACTCAAACAAACGAAAAAGTGCCACAGAAAAAATATACCCATGAAAGCAAGAAGGGGTGTATGCACCCTTGAATCACATCAATGTATCATCACTAATAAGTGTAAGAGTGTAAGAAGTAGGAAATGTTCGTATATAAAATAAATAAAAACACTTTTATTAATAATCACAATACATAAAAGGAAAACATTTAAATTAAAAAAAGCTATTGCAACTAAAATAAGTGGAGTTAAAAAACGAAAATCAAAAGAGAAAAAGTTCATAACATTTATGATTTTTTTTATATGAGATTATTAATAATGTAAAATCAAAAGGGAAAAAGTTCTTAACATTTATGATTTTTTATATATGATTATTAATAATGTAAATTAACTATACATATTAAACTAAAAAAAAAGCTATTGCAACTAAAATAAGTAGAGTTACAAAAACGAAAATCAAAAAAGAAAAAGTTCTTAACAATTATGATTTTTTTATAAAAGATTATTAATTATTAGTAATGTAAACTAACTATACATAAATAACTATAACATTGCAACTAATTTATAAAGTTCAACCATATTAACAAAAGTTTGAGGGTTTAAAAAGGTAAAAGTACGTTACAAGGTAAAAGAATATCCGCATTCCTATGGAAAACAAAATAAACCCGTATCCAAATGGCAACGGAACATGTGCTCGGTATACATAATTAATAATGTAAACTAACTATACACAAATAACTATAACATTGCAATTATGTTATAAAGTTCAACCATAACAACAAAAGTTTGAGGGTTTAAAATGGTAAAAGTACGTTAAAGGGTAAAAGAATATCCGCAATGCTATGGATAACAAAAAAGATCCGTATCAGGATGGCAACGGGACATGTGGTCGGGTATAAGGTTAATATAGAAATTTACGAGGTTCAAGGATCCGTATTATATTAGATGATATGCGATTCGGTTACCCAAAACCATATACTCCTTGATCCAAAACCATATACTCCACTACATGGAAGCTAAAGTTTTCTTTTGTAACATGTATTTGATGATATTTAAATAATTTAAATTTAATTTAAATAATATGAATTAGTATTATGTAAATGCATATAGGAGTTGTACATGATGTAATGCGAGCGTTTGAAGCAGTTGTTGTACTTGAAGCTTTTTGCTTTGTAATTTTATTTGCTCCTGACGCGTGTCTCTAACACGCGTCCCACCACCGCTTTGGACTCCATGAGATATAGAGTGAGAGAGATGCAGAGGCATGTGAGAGTTTCCTCGTGGCTGACGGTGGTGGTGGTTGTGAAGCCAATCATGGGTGAAGTTTTTAAGGGGCGGGAGGGGGCGGCTGACCCCCGAACTTTTCGTTTAGTAGTGGAAAGTATGTAGTTTTCGTATAGAAATTTTTGGGTAAATACATTTTTGACCCCCCGATTTTATAGAATTTTTTAGGTCCGGTGATTTCCGCCCATCGGTTGAAAATCTCAAGCTTCGCCACTGAAGCCGGCGGTGGCTTATATTTTCAGAATTATATTCCGTGAAATTTACATATTTTAGGTATTTCAAACATATTATGGTGACAATGCTATTGCTTTGTATATAATTTAGCAAATTTTTAATTTGTTTTAACTGTTAAAATATATAATTACATAAAAATAAGATTTATATGAAAAAAAATGTCCTTAAAAGTTCTAACAAATACTCCTTCCGTCCCATTAAAAGTGTCATATTTTGAATTTTCAAAGTCTTTACTTGTAAACTTTGGCCTTAAATAATTTTGTTTGTGTTAGATAATACTTGATGAAAGTTATATGATTTGAGTGTGTTTTACAAGTGTTTTTATCGGGTTAATTTTCATCAAGTTTTATATAACACGAAAAAATATATAATTAAAGTCAAAGTTTATAAATAAAGACTTTGAAAATTCAAAATAAGACACATTTAATGGGATGGAGGTAGTTGAAGAAACACGGGTTCACCGCCGGGATGACCTGACCGTGCTCTACATGAGGGTGAAGAATCACGTCTTGTTCTTCCTCTTGAACCTAGATCTGCAATGGAGAAGAGAAGAAAGTGGAGCTGTAGAGATTGCCGGTAGGAGAAGATTCTCCTGTTTCCAGCTACAAAAGTGTGGCGGCTCCATATGCTCTGCCCTAATAATGAGGTGAACACCTCTTTATATAGGGGGATATGGGCATCCCCTAACCTCAATGGGCCAGGCCCAGTTAGGGGTTATCTCTACAAGCCCCGACCCAAAGTAGTGTAAACTACATCGCGTTGGGCCTCGCGGTTGGGTTAGTAGCAACAATAATAAATAATTAATATAAAAGCAATACGTAACGGGAAGTCTGACCGCTCGGGTCGGGTTTAATATCGTACCCCATCAAGTCCCCCAGTCTAGTGCTGCTCCGCGTGCAAGTGTGGTAGGAGTACTAGACTTGTTAGGAGTGCTCGAAAGTAAAGATTTGAGTTTTAGGCTTACCAGTCGCCCAGGTGCGGGAAAGTTGTTGGCCATGCTTGTTGCGTTTGTCTTTCACTGTGAGTAGAGATAAATGGAATAATGAATATCCCCTGGTTATTCATCGTGGAAATTGATTGGGCAAACATGGCGCACGCTGTTTGATTGCGGGCAGTTGCTATTGGCGCATTGCCATGAGCTTGTCAAGGTTGCGCGTACGTAACTAGCTTTAGGTTTGTTAGTTGGGTTTATGTTTCGACCATAAGGGTTAATCTTCTTAATCCTTCCTGAGCTTAGCTATGGTCCTTCCTGTGTATGAAGGACCCTATCTTTAGTCGGAGTAGCTTAGAAGGAGATGGGCTAATGGGCCTTGGGCCTGAAGACGACGACAAGGAATATCCGCTCTGTCCCTTTGGTGCTAACCGTTTGTGTCTTCTAGAAGATCTTTGGTGCTGGCGCACCCTGATTGGAACCACGTAGGCGTCCTTGCGTTCCTTCTGCCTCACGCCCGATTGTTAATCGTGGAGCGCGATAGAATACAACCTGTTGGACGCTAATGAACCTGGAATGAACCTGGAATGAACCTGCGCCGCCACCCTTGCACGGCCTTTGGTGTGCGTCCGACCAGCTGGCGCAAGGCTTAGGGATTGAGGGCCTTTATTCTGGATGGTAAGTGCTGAATCTGATCTTCAATCTTGTTTGAACCTCGCGCTCGGCTTAGGTTATGTCCAAGCAGCTCGCGCGTGGTCTGTAGATTAGTTAGATAAAGTATAAGGAGTATGGTCTGCGCGGCTTTTTGGGACCATACCCCTTTAAGTCCCCCCAGTCCAGTGCTGCTTCCATGCGCGAAGTGAATGGTTGGAGCTCTGGACTCAGGAAAAAGAGAAAGGAAAGGCGTGCTGGTCTTTAAAGAATTTGCTAGGTCTTGGTAGCTGGCGCGCGTGTAAGTGTTTGTCAATTACTACGGCGCGGCTAACAGGCTTGCTTACTGATAGGTGTTGCTTTTGAGGGTTGGCGCGCATGATCATCGACTGATGCATGCGGCGTAACCCTTGCTAGCTTCAGTATGAAGTCTCGTTGCAAGTTTAAGCGGGAAATTCTTCGAATTTTGAATTCTGACAGGTTGGTGCAAATGTCATTTGATGGCGACCCTTGAGTTGACTACTGACGCGACGATCCTCATGCTGACACTGACGGTTCGTCTTTTGTCAGGCGAGTGAGGCCAAGCTCTAGCAATGTGCACACAGTCGTGTGGCTACTCTAAAATATTCACCTTTGGTGACTTCGCATGGTGCGTACACAGTCGTGTGGCTATTGTAAAATATCCACCCTATGGTGTGACTTCTGTTGGTTAGCGCTAGGTGCGCGCGTGTCTTAAGCCATGAAGCGTATGTATATATAGTGTTTGAATCTTTGTAAACTGCTGCCTACAATAGTTGCACGTGTTAACCTACTTTGAACAGGTTATCGCGAATGAGAATTGGCATAAAGTTGCGTCATGGATAATGAAGTGGAGACCCGAGCCTGCGCTAATCCTCTGGTGTGACATACCAACAATGTGGAATGAAGCAAGGAGATGTGGCTTGTCTTGAAGATTGTAGGTGTAAGCGAAACTTTATTTCAGCCAATGCGTTTTTGCGTATACCCAAAGTGGTGCGTGCATTTGTAGCATAGTTTACGTTTTGTAAGCGTTTTCATATATGGCTAAACATGCGCGCGCGGGCGACACACACGCTCGTATGTAAAGCAGCTGGGTTACGTGGAGATTAGCGTGCTTACATGTGTAGCAGCAAGGCTCGCATGGAGGCTGAGATGATCATATGTAGAACAACAGACTTGTATGGAGATCGACGTGTTGGTATGTAAAAGAGCTTGCGCGCATGGCGACTTACATGCTCATAAGTAATGGGGCATGCGCGTGCGAAGACTTTCGTGCTCGTATGTAAAAGAGCATGCGCGTATGGCGCTTACGTGCTCGTATGTAGAGGAGCATCAGGCTCGCATGGAGACTGAGGTGATAGTATGTAGAACAACAGACTTGTATGGAGACCGTCGTGCTGGTATGTAAAGGAGCAAGCGCGCGTGGCGACTTACGTGCTCGTATGTAATGGAGCATGCGCCCGCCGGCGACTTACGTGCTCGTATGTAAAGGAGCATGCGCCAGCCGGCGACTTTCGTGCTAGTATGTAAAAGAGCATGCGCCCGCCGGCGACTTACGTGCTCATATGTAAAAGAGCATGCGCCAGCCGGCGACTTACGTGCTCATATGTAAAAGAGCATGCGCCAGCCGGCGACTTACGTGCTCATAAGTAAAGGAGCATGCGCGCTTGGCGACTTATGTGCTCGTATGTAGAAGAGCTTGCGCCAGCCGGCGACTTACGTGCTCATAAGTAAAGGAGCATGCGCGCTTGGCGACTTATGTGCTCGTATGTAGAAGAGCTTTTTAGGCTTTCATCGGTGTGCGTGAGGATCGCTCGTTGCGTTTCACCGATTGACTGCATTGCCTAACCTGCGAATAAGTTGACATGGTAAATTGTAATAACGAGTCTAATATATGGAAAACGTTGTACCGAAACGCTGTCCTTGGGAGGTGCTCGTTCTATACATCCATACTCCGTAATATGCGAAAGCAATTCTGACCCTCAAAATGGTGTTGCACCATGCTAGTCATTCAGTTTATGGCGGCTAAATAGATGTTAGTAGCTTTGTAATAATATTGATAAGCAACGAATGTATACTATATAAACATACCGCAAGCACGTGTATATGGCATGGTTTCCGAAAAGAGATATAAAAACAAGTTTGCCAGTGGTTTATGTTTTAACATAATTGTTAAATTGCCTTCGAGACGAAACATATGCCTCTTGAAGATGTCAAGTAAAGACATCATGATGATAGACATGTCTCTAATGTAAAAAAAAACTTTAAGCTGTGACGCTTGATTGTGCGAACGTCTACTTAAAATTACTTTAAGTTGCAATGACAAGCAAGTATAAAGATATAAAGGCCACTCATGAGAAAAAATTGTACGACCAGATAGTTGACCTTGATTTTGTATTGTATCTCAAAATGTGTCTACTGTAATATCTTTGAGATATGCATTGTGCTCATAATTCTTACATGAATCTTTTCTTTATGATAAAATAATAGACACCCTTAAGTTGGTTCAAGACAAAAAGTGTCGGATGTTCCAAGATTAAAAGTGTCCTATTTATAGGATATATGTAGGGGTTACTTATGTGGAATGTTGATAGTTGTGGGCAAGTTTCAAAAACTGTATTTGTGAACCCCGAGGTAACTTCAGATACCTTTTAACTCTACAAATGACTTTAGTTTATTTCACTTGTTTATCAATCAAAAGTAACATCGTGGCGGACCAAGCATACCCGCGCAAAAGCATGCCGGAGTGTGTCCGGCAGGCAGAGATTACTCGCGCGGGGGGTAACGTGAGACGAGTATATATCATTTGTGATGAAGATAAAGCCATTAGAAAGGGATTTCAACAATGGATGATCGACAATAACCCAGTGGATAGTGTGAAAGAATTGAAAGAAGTTGATCACATGGCGATGTTATGTGACTCAAAGCAACTCAATGTTTGTCTTCTTGACATAGCCCATGCATATGCTTAGTCATTGACTTGTCTAGTTTTAAAGTTGTTTTCTGATAAATAACAAAATTATTTGAAATTCATTTTCAAATAATTTGTCCTAGCATTTAAGTTGTATGTGCCAATTATAGGCTTGACTATCATAAGAATTGCATATGGAAAACAGCCTTTAAGAATGTGACTACGAAATATATATTTATAAAGATGGTTTAAAATTAAGTCTTCATACCAATAAAATAAGAATGTAACGTCTGTCAAGTACTCGCGCGGGGTAACGTATGGCAAGCTACTCGCGCGGGGGTAACGTATGGCAAGTTACTCGCGCGGGGTAATGTCTGTCTACTCGCGCGAGGTAACGTATGGCAAGCTACTCGCGCGGGGTAAGGTCTGGCAGAGGTGTACTCGCGCGCAAGGCGTAGAGCATGAGCGTGCCTGGTGCGCGAATAAGCGGGACCATGTTCGCCGCGTACATGGTGTATAGCATGTGCAAGCCTGGTGCATGAGTAAGCGGGGCTGTTCACCACGCGCGAATTTGCAGAGCATGAGCATGCATGGGCGCGTGAACAGGCGGAACTTTGTTCGCCGCGCACGGGGTGTAGAACATGTCTGCCGCGCAAGTTAGCGGGGCATGTTTGCCATGCGCGGGATGCAGGATGTTTGCCTTACGCGGGGACATGGTTCTGAAAAACGAGAATTGTTAATTCTTTATTTTCGGTATACATGAGCATGTGCCAGTGCACGTTCTGACAGCTCAGTAGCTGTTCGTTGCCCTTTTACAGCTGTAAAGGTTTTTTAACTTGTCGTATTTACCATGATGGTTTTCTCTCTCTTTTTTTTATTTATTTATTTAAATAAAACAGCTCACATTTCGAAAGGGTGGATAACAGCTGTATTTCCTTTAAAAGGGATGGATAACAGCTAACCTTTGTTATCTAATATTTAAAAATAATTTAAAATAACAAAAGCTGAAAATCTCTCTTTTCCAAGCACCAAACTCAAAGCTTAATCACATATTACCTGAGCTCTTCATAGTCGTTCAATGTTAAATTAATAGAGCACATGGGTTGAAAAAGGTGATGTAAAAGAATTTTGCAATTCGTTTTTCTTTGTAACAAATTTGTTTCATGTGGCTTTTGTCATAACTTTACTTGAAAAAGGTTTGCACCCGAAATAGTAGAGTAGCTGACTTACTTGTTTGATGCATAAATGATGGCGAAACTTGTTGATGGAGGCATAGGACCCCCTTTGGAACTCAACGGAGCTCAGATCTGATGGTTTCTTGGTCAAAAACGTTTGGATCTGGTTGAAAAAATGCAGATATGAAGAAAACAGACCTGGATCTAGAAACCTTCTTGAAAACCGCAGATCTGATATGGGGAGAAGAGAAAAAACGAGTTTTGATTCTTTGATTTAGATTTTGAACCGGTGGGCGCCAATGAAGAAACACGGGTTCACCGCCGGGATGACCTGACCGTGCTCTACATGAGGGTGAAGAATCACGTCTTGTTCTTCCTCTTGAACCTAGATCTGCAATGGAGAAGAGAAGAAAGTGGAGCTGTAGAGATTGCCGGTAGGAGAAGATTCTCCTGTTTCCAGCTACAAAAGTGTGGCGGCTCCATATGCTCTGCCCTAATAATGAGGTGAACACCTATTTATATAGGGGGATATGGGCCTCCCCTAACCTCAATGGGCCAGGCCCAGTTAGGGGTTATCTCTACAAGCCCCGACCCAAAGTAGTGTAAACTACATCGCGTTGGGCCTCGCGGTTGGGTTAGTAGCAACAATAATAAATAATTAATATAAAAGCAATACGTAACGGGAAGTCTGACCGCTCGGGTCGGGTTTAATATCGTACCCCATCAGTAGTATATTTTAACAAAATATTGGGTATGTCAGATGCTGATATGTATACGCGATACCCGACATGCATTGGGCTGCTTATAAGACCCATTTTAAATCACGTATAAAACAAACATTATCAATACCCGTCACAAACTTATTTATTGCCATCTTTATGTGAAGCTAGTAGCATGTCAAATAATAGAGAATAAATCATTATTATGTTAAAAACAAAAGGGTTAAAATATTATGTCGATATATATTTAAATAAACATACTATTAAAAATAATATAGTTTCAGATATTAAAATACTATATTAACTTTGGTTTCTTGTAACTAAATGTATCACTAAAGAAGTCGTGTCATGCTTTTCTAGATGAAAAGAAAGTATGCAAGCCATCATAAAGTTTGAACTTTGAAGTCAATATGTTACATCCGTAAAGCCATCAAAATTCCAATATTATGGCAAATCATCCGTAAAGCCATCAAAATTCCAATATTATGGCAAATATTGTACGTCTTTATGCAAGGCATCAATAATGATCACAAAGAATATATCATTTTTTTTTTTTTTTTTTTGCAAAGTCCATTATTTTTTTAGGAGATTTAGTTATTTCAGTATATATAAGTATTTAATTCTAAATATATAGAAATTAGCTTTAAATGGCTTCCAAGTATATAGAAATACCATGGTACACAATATAATCATCTCGACAATGGTTTTTTTGAAGTTGGCTAGCCTGGTTTCCATCTCCATTATGACTGGGTATTCAGTGACCACCCTAAATTTAGGGTTGATGACACACAAGCCCCTTATTTATCAAAGATATCATCTACTCGTCCCTTTCTGTTTTTATCATCAAAGTTTTCATTTATATATCAAATAGAGTAAAGTGTCATTTTGATCCCTAAGGTTTAGGTAGTTTTGCCACTTTAGTCTAAATCTTAAACCTTTTGCATCTGGGTCCCTGTGGTTTCAGTTTTGTTGCCATTTTGGTCCAAAAATGAATTCAGCTCATATTCCTCAATTTTAATCCTGATGTTTTGTCATTTTTCTCAGGGGTAAATTGGTCATTATGATTTTATTATAACTCATTATTAAAACCAAGCCAAATAGTATCAATGTCATACCACCGCGAGCGACCATCAACACTGAATTTGTGTCGTGTTAATAGTTAATACGGAGCAATTAGACCGAAACGTAAAACATAGAAAATAATAACTAAGTCGATTGAGGACCCCCACGTTATAACAAACTTGTCAAACGGGAAAAATTGACGACGTAAAAACGTTGAACCACACACGTACGTTGCATCGTGTTAACTCGGAAAACTTAGAACGAAACGTAAAAACGTTGAACCACACATGCACTTTACCCCGTGTTGACTGGCGAAATTTAGAATGAAGCATAAAACGAAAAATTTGCGAAAGATGAAAAATATAAAAGATGAAAAATATAGGGGACCAAAGTTGAATGTAAAAAGGTTGTAAGGTTAAATTGTAGAAGATGAAAAGTTTTGGGTTAAAAGTAAAAATTCAATTAGTTTTTGGTTAAAAGTAATTAATAAAAAACTTTAGGACTAAAGGTAAAATACTCAAATAATTTTAAAAACTCCCAAAACTCTAGATACAACCCTTATATGCACAATCATGTTAGTAATTTATAGTATTGAAATAATTAAACTAAATAAAAGCTTTGACCATATAAAAGCACATAACCTACTTCATCTTCCCCAAATGCATACATGTATCTGACATTGAGCAGAAGGTAAAGACTAAAGAGTCGTATAATATTATATGTGTAACACCCCGTGTTTCTGAAGTCAAAGTCAAAGTCAACGACCGATTTCACGCGACTTGACTAGTAGTGAATTTCTTTATATGTTTATTTTAGTTGTATTATGTGGAGTAAGTGTCAATAATTACAATAATCGACGTACGTTGTTCGCTATTTAACCGCCTTACGACCGTGAACTATAGGAAGTAACAACGCGATAAAGTCAACTAAACGCGAATCAAACCAATTTAATCGACATCGAATCGCAATCGCACTCGCAACTCGAATTACGCATTTTGGTTATTGTATACGTGTGTGTGTGCCTTATGTGTTACTTGTGCATGTTTATTTATGTTATGTGTGGTAATCAATCGAATCGCAATCGAACTCAATCGCAATCGAAATCGAACTATGATAATTAGTGGAAAAGGGATAGTGCAAGATATGAGTAGTTGGGATTAAAAGTAATTTGACTAGGAAAATCTATCGCGTCGCTCGCAATCGAAACAGCAAAAAATCGTCGCGCCAAACACCCGAATCAAGTGCCATCCGGCCGGATTGCCATCCGACCGGGCTGCCACTTGATCAAGGTGCCAGGTTGCCATCCGACCGAGATGACATCCGACCGGACAGTCATCCGGGCGAGATGCCATCCGACCGACCTGCCTCTTTCCTCTTTTGGAACTCTATAAATACCTCCTGTCACTTTCATTCTTTCTACTTTTGGCAACTCTCTGACCGAACAGCACGTGCTCCTTACCTTTTCTTCGATTTCTCTCAATTTAGGTAAGATCTCGTCCTAAATCTTGTACTTCCTTAATCTACACGCACTCCTACACCTTTCTATCTTTTGAATCTTAACTTTTAACCATGAAATCACTAGATTTGAGGTGTTCTAGGATGACGTCATCATGTGTTCTTGAAGAACTTCATGTTTTGGCCTCAATCCACCAAGAACAACTTAGATCTAACCGATTTCCACACAAATCAACAAAGATCTTGCATAGATCTAAACACATTCATGGTGAAAAGGGATTGAAAGATGGGTTCTAGCTTTCTTTCAACTCTTTTACACTCAATGCACTCAAAACCGATAGAATCAGACCTTGTTCTAATCTTCTACTCATTCTCAGTGTTGTGCTAGCTCAAGATCTGGGTTCTACTCACGAGACCACCGACTTCGGGCTAACCAAGAATAACCGTCTTGAACCGGTTAACTGGTCGAACTAGGGTGATTCCTGTTTGATCGGGTCACCTGGGACAAGATGGGGTTCCGTTGGTTAACACGTTGTCAAAGCGTCTCGAGAAAACGACAAACAATCAAAACGGCCAAGTGAAAGACGAACGGAACAACCGGGACGGAGTGCTATCCGACCGGACTACTGTCCGAACGGATAGCCATCCGAGCGGCCGGCTGTCCGAACGGCCTACATATTGGGTCCCACACTTAACCAATTTTAACTGAAGTCTGAGTGTTGAACGAATTACTATCCGATCGGACTACCATCCGACCGAATTACTCTTCGAATCATGAGATACTTGGACTTTAACACTTAAACAATTTTCAACATGGTCAACAATAGGGTTGCCACCCGCTCGGATGGGCATCCGACCGAGTGACCGCCCTGCTGTGGATTTGTTCGCACTGAGAACCTCGCCACTCGAGTCGCCGTCCAACCGGATAACCATCCGAGCGGATTGTCATCCGCACGACTGACCATCCGATCGACCGAATTGAAAGGTAGAGATACTTCAACGTTTTCAAAATGCTACAATGAAAACTTCAAAGGTCAAGCCATCATACGCAAAACACATCCTTCTCATAGGAAGAAACAATCCACTCGAATAGTCATCCGACCGGCCTACCGTCCGCCCGGATAACCATCCAAGCGGATTGTCATCCGCACGGTTAGTCGTCCGAACGGATTACCATCCGACCGAACTGCTGTCCGAGCCACTTACACCTTGCATCGTTTTACGCGTCGCTTATCGTTATACTATCGTTCTGATCAGGCTAACCTTACTCTCGAGCGCTCCCTTCAATCCATCATCGCTGTGAGTATACTCGATCTCTTTTTGCTTTACGCACTTTTGGGTGTTACATACGTTACTTATTCTAAATCACATCGAACACACTACGCAATACTTTAAACGCTAACCGTTACCGCATGTTATACGTGACTAAATGAATGCTTGTTTGTTATGTTTACACATGAAATGCTATCTACCTGCCTTACCAACGGTAGTACTATTAGTTTGGACTCAGCACCCGTTCACTCGGGGGTTGTTAAGGACAATTATTTGCATGGATTACAGTGGTGATCATGTATTACGAACTGCCTTGGGCAGTCAACCCGCAGTCATTGGTATCGATAGGTCTATGTCGATAACTAACATGCCTCATTTCACTCTGTGTACGTGCTGGTTATGCGTAACACTTTCGAACTCTATATGTTATTATCAAACTTGTATGCTCACCTTTACACTATGTGTATTGACTTTTATTTTAACGTATGTGACAGGTGTTTAGGATGCTTTTCTGCTAGGAAATCAAGGCTAGAATAAGGCTCTAGAGGCCAACAAATAGTTGTCTGTACTAATGAAATCAAGGGTCTCTAGAAGCAGATAAACAATTGGGCTATTTACTTATAAATCTGAGTTGTCGGAATAGAACTATTTGCCTAGATATTGTCTGTAATAATTTGCTTATCATTTAAGACATGGTATGGGACATGTTACTTTAAATTATTTGGTAATGATAATTGTTATGGAAACTTCTGGACAATCTGTTTCGCTCAATGCCATACCCCGATGTTTCCGCCATCGGTTGGGGTATGACAGATTGGTATCAGAGCCATAACTATAGGGAATTAGGCAAGACACGACCTAGTCTGGGTCGATGTCTTAGAGACCTAGTCTATAGTTAGGAACCAACATACCGACTTGTGCATATCCAGTAGGGATTATGTATGGGCGTACTGCTATTTCTCGCTATTCTCGCCTACGCTACACTATCACTGCACTCGAATTTTCAAATATGAATGAGCTATTAAGTCGAGATTAGGTGTGAAGACCGCAAACTCTCCATTAAATTGCTTATTCAACCTGCATTTTTATCTATAAACACGAGAATTTGCGTTGAACCAGGAGTGGAATCCATACTTTGACGCATAATTCTCTCTTATTTTAACAAAACAGGGACGAAGTTGTTAAGCAAGGGGTGAAACCCTAACCTTGACGATTTGTTCCGCCCTTTTTACAAAACTCTCACCAAAGTCTCGACGGACTCCAACGACTTGAAGTCACGATATGACTAACGGGATGCGTGCCCAACGCCCAAGAATCGAGGCAAAGGCATTGCCCTGAAGGTCAAATGTGCACAACAAGTCCTTGTGAATAGTCGAACCACTTTGGATAGTCAATGTCTAATAGCCGCAGACGATCTATTTCTCGATTTTTATGTGTTTTCGATTCTGAGCCCGCAACTGCTGACTCTGATTATTCATCGATTTTATGTGTCATATGTTTGTTTATCTGTTTATGTGTTTTACGTGGTTTATGTTTAATTGTCAGCGTTTTGAGGTACCACTGGTTTCAATCTAACGCCTTTTTGTTCCGCTACTCACACAACACACTACACATCGCTGACAAATCGCTAAGTTATGAACGACCTTATGCTATGATATACGTTTATACTACGCTACTCGATATACTAAAACACGATCGCTATATTCGAACACTCGCGAGCTGTGAACGATAGGTTTCTGTATTCTGACTACCTCGGGTGACTAAATGCGTATGTGCTTCTGTGCTTCTAAGCCCTACGTGCTTATGTGTTTATGTGCTTCTGTGATTGTGTGAATCTGTGATATGTGATTTGGGTGACTGTGTTCCTGAGCTTTAGTAAGTAGTAGACGTGTGATGTGAGATTCGAATACGTTGTATTGAGTCCTGTGACGATGTCTGTTGCAGACAATGTCATCTGGATCTCGCCACCCACCACTTTCTCGCCAAGAAAAGAGAGACAAACGTCTTGCTGCTATCATCGCTAAACAAGTAGCAAAAGCTGTGAGTGATGTCTACGAGAACGTCAGCAAATCATCTGAGGAGTCGAGAACCGAGATTCCTAAAGCTACTCCCAAAGTTGCTTTCAGTTTCAAGCAGTTCAAGTCTTGTGGGCCAAACGAATTCACTGGCGATGAAGGCCCTACAACGTTGTTCCAATGGTTTGATTCCATTGAGGTCACTCTATGACAGAGCGGTTGCCCCGACGATCTCCGCACTCTCAATGCAACTGGCGTCTTCCAGTCCTGCGCTTTAGACTGGTGGACGGCTGAAATAAACAAACGTGGAAACGATGCAGCCTACGGTCAGTCGTGGGACGAACTCAAGGAAGTCATGCTGGAAGAATTCTGCCCTCCTCATGAGCGCCAAAAGTTAGAAGATGAATTATGGCACATAAAGCAGAAGGAAGGTGAAAACGCTGCTCTCACTGCTCGCTTCAAGCAGCTCAGTATCATCTGCCCTGATCAAGTGAAGACTTCTGACATGGCAATCAAGAAGTATATCCGAGCCCTGCCTGACTGTGTTGCAGATTTCGTGCAAGCGGCTAAGACTAAGACGATCGAAGAGACCTACCTACTAGATGTTGAAATCAACGACAAGCGGGTTAAGGCTGGTGTCTGGGATAAAACTTCGAAGCACCTGCATCAAAACTGCTGAAACCGCCACCGCTCAACCGTCAAAGTCCTCACGCCGCAAGAAAAAGAACAACAATAGCAGCTCCAGCAACAAGAACTGTGCTGTCGCCACCACTGCTGCTCCTCTCCAGGTCGTACCGGCCCAGCAGCAGCATCATCACCGTCCAACACCAACTACTCATGCACCACCTGCACAGCGTGCATACACAGGCCCCCACCCGGCTTACCCAACTTGCTCTTATCATCACTCGGTGGGTCTCGCCTGTCGTTTCTGCGCTCACCACAACATGTACGGCCACTTCACTGCTAATTGTCGTACTGGTCCCCGTCAAGCCCCAGTTCAAGCCACTGCTCATCAAGCTCTGCTCCCAGCCCCGCAAGGCCAACAAGTGGCTCAGGCACCCGCGATCAACGCCAGAGTCTGCTTCGCATGTGGTGACCCCAACCACTTTGCGAACATGTGCCCGAACAGGTTTGTGAAACAAGAGCCCCAGCAGCAGCAACAACATCAGCAGCAACAGCCTCAGCAGCAGCAACAAGCCGCACGCGCCAGAACTTTCAACATCAATGTGCGCCAAGCCCAGGCTGACAACAACGTGGTCAATGGTACGTTCCTTGTGAATGGTATTTATGCTTCATGTTTGTTTGATACTGGAGCCGATAATTGCTTTGTGTCGTTCGAATTCGAGAAGTTACTTAGTCGTAAACGCTCCCATCTCCCCTCGACGTTCGATGTTGAAGTCGCTACTGGAAGAACTGTCGCCATTAATTCTGTTCTTCGTGATTGTACTCTCGAGCTCAACAATCACATCTTCCCAATCGACCTTATTCTGATGCAACTCGGAAGTTTTGACGTCATAGTAGGCATGGACTTTCTTCGCGAAAACCATGCTGAAGTTGTGTGCTTCGATAAGATGATTCGATTCTCGCTCGCGAATGGTGATTTACTGTATGTCTATGGTGAAACTGCTTCGAAAGGTCTCAAGCTCATGTCATGTGTCCAAGCTAGCAAGTATCTCCGCAAGGAATACAAAGCTTTCTTGGCTAAGATTGTAGTAGCGGAGAAGGAAAAGAAAGGAAAGACAGAGGTGAAAGACGTTCCTGTGGTTCGTGAATTTCCCAATGTGTTTCCTGATGACCTTCCAGGATTACCACCAAGTCGTGATATCGACTTTCGTATCGACCTCATTCCTGGAGCCAACCCTATTGCCAAAGCTCCTTACCGACTCGCACCGTCTGAAATGCGTGAACTCTCAAACCAACTCCAGGAATTACTTGAGAAAGGCTTCATTCGCCCGAGCACCTCTCCTTGGGGCGCGCCAGTCCTTTTCGTCAAAAAGAAGGATGGGTCGTTCAGGATGTGCATCGACTATTGGGAATTGAACAAGTTAACTATCAAGAACCGTTATTCCCTGCCTCGCATTGACGATTTATTTGATCAGCTACAAGGTGCTACGTGTTTCTCGAAGATCGATCTACGCTCAGGCTACCACTAGCTACGCATTCAAGAGGAGGATATACCCAAAACCGCGTTTCGCACTCGCTATGGCCACTACGAATTCGTTGTTATGCCTTTTGGTTTAACCAACGCACCCGCGATTTTCATGGATCCGATGAATCGCGTGTGTAAACCATATCTCGACCGTTTCGTCATCGTATTCATCGACGATGTCTTGATCTATTCCAGATCGAAAGCCTAACACGCGCAACATCTACGTTTGGTTCTCGAGCTACTCCAGGGGAATCAACTCTATGCCAAGTTCTCCAAGTGTGAATTTTGGCTGGAGGAAGTTCAGTTTCTGGGTCACACTGTCAATAGTCAGGGTATCCACGTCGATCCTGCGAAGATTGAAGCCGTTAAGAGTTGGATTACACCTAAGAACCCGTCTGAAGTTCGTTCTTTTCTCGTACTAGCAGGCTATTATCGATGATTTATCGAGGGATTCTCAAAGATCGCTGTACCGCTTACCGCTCTCACGCATAAAGACAAGCCTTTTGTTTGGGGAACTGAACAAGAGTCTCATTTCCAAACCCTCAAGCACATGCTTTGCAATGCTCCTGTTCTCACATTGCCCGACAGAAACGACGATTTCATTGTCTATTGTGATGCTTCCAACCTTGGTCTTGGTTGTGTTCTCATGCAACGAGACAAGGTTATAGCTTACGCATCTCGACAGCTCAAAATCCACGAGAAGAACTATACAACCCATGATCTCGAGCTAGGCGTAGTTGTTTTTGCGTTAAAGATTTGGCGACACTACCTATATGGTACCAAGTGTACGATCTTCACTGATCATAGGAGCCTACAACACATCTTTGATCAGAAAGAACTTAATATGCGTCAACGCCGATGGGTAGAACTTCTCAACGATTACGACTGTGAGATTCGTTATCACCCAGTCAAAGCAAATGTTGTTGCCGATGCGCTTAGCAGACGGAGTTATTTGCTCAGCACTCGTAACGTCCAAGCCCAAGACGATCTCGAAAACCTCTTCCGCGAAGCTCAGCATGCTTGTTTTAATGAACGCACTCTAAAGAAGGAAAGAATCTATCACGATGGAGCCCAGCTTGTGAATAAGTCGAATGGGATATTCCACTTTCTGGACCAAATTTGGATTCCTAAACGGACCGATTTGCGACAGATTTTGATGGACGAAGTCCACAAATCCCGGTATTCTATTCATCCCGGTGCCGACAAAATGTACCAGGACCTTCGCTAAAAGTACTGGTGGCCGGGTATGAAAAGGGATATTGCTCTTTACGTTGGAAAATGTAACCACCTTGGTTTTCACACTTGTATTTGTTTTGACTTGCATTGTAACAATTACCGTATCGGGAATGAAACCTATTTGATCCTACTTGCTTTGTGCTCATACCGATACAAACACGTGAAACAATTTCAAATTTGTTGAGTTTTTATGCTATTAAACACGGTTACATAAACTATAAAGGTTTATTGTGACTACTTGTGAAACTACTAGTTGAGGGACCTATTTGTCATTCTTTAAAACTTGCTTAAAAATTTAACTTTTAAAAGTTTAACGGCTAAAACCGTCATTATTTGAAAGTACTATTTTAGGGGCTAAATTGTCATTTTTGAAACTATATAAATACAAGGGCTAAAAGTGCAATTATTTCAAACTACAAGTTTAGGGTTCTTTTTGTAATTTTTGAAACTTATTTTATAAAAGAAATAAATATGTATAATTTTTTTTTAAAAAGTCTAGGGTTCAAATGGTCATCTTCTTAAACTTAAACTATAGGGACCAAAACTGTTACTTATATAAACTGAAAATCCTAACTGTGTTAGTCCTTTTATAAAGGTTTCCTTCTTTAAACATTAACTCAGTTAGCATACTTAACTGAACAGTACAAGGACCAATTATGTATTTTTTTATGAAAGTATAGGGACTGTTTATGCAACTTTTCGAAACTATAGGGGCCATTTTTGTAAAAACTGAAACTTTAGGGGCCAAAGTGTAAATATTTCAAAAATTGGTCCAAAAGGGGGTTCTTCTTTAAAGAACCGGCCCTTGTAAGGATCGAACTCGTGACCTCTCGTTTAGAACCGCAACGCCTTAACCAGTTTATCCTCCTACTAGGAGCTGTTAGAATATGAAACTAAAATTCATTTATGCACTATTTAGGATTTTATTATTTAATTAGTTTTAATTCAAAAACAAAAAGGGTTGAACCGGCCACAAGAGATTCGAACCCGCGACAACCCACTCAACAAACGAACACGTGACCGGTCGGGCTAAGCCCTCATTCAGTTAATATATGAAACTATATTATATTATACACACTTTGGAATTAAATATAATAAATCAAATCGAACACAGATCAATTGCCCGCATTCGATCCAATTGTTTAATGCTTTTGATCTGTCCAGAACATGTTTAAAGGGTCTACAACCCATACCCAACTCAATTGAACATTATTTCGACACATTTTCATGCCAAATTACTTTAAAAACGAACTTTTTATTTAAAAATCAAAACAGATCGAATCCACTAATATTTGTTGGATCTGAGATCAAATTGAACTAGTATTTAAGTTCCTCAGACTCCCACGAACCTCTTACACCCTTCACAATCCACCAACGCTTCGTATTTTGTCGAAACCGAAGCCTGCAACTTCGCCGGAATAACACCTCTCCGGAATTAGTCGAACCGTCGATCCCGACGATACCGGTCAGTTCAATCTTTGCCAATTTATTTGTTTTTGGTTATACAATGTTTACTGATATTCAATTTAACTATAAACTTGAGTTTGATCGATAATTGAAAAGTTTGACTTTTCTGTTTGACTCCAATTGGGGAAGATGACCAGTTTCCAATTCAGTATTTATTTTATTTAAACCAAACTAAAACGTAACCACCAGGCTTGGCCCAGTGGTTGTGTTTGTTGGTTTGCAACTGGTTGACCCGGGTTCGAATCCGGGGACAACCAAATATTTTTAATCTTTTTATTTTTAATATTTTTAACATTTGAATAATTTTTATAACATTATTAGACACTGTTACTTTTATTAAAAATATAAAGTTAGTCAATTTATTTATAAAACTAATTTTTATGATATTAAAACAGTTTATTATTAAATAATTCATAATAAATAAATTTTTAGGAAATAAATACTGAAAATTTTATGTTAATTATTTTAAAGAGTTAGTTACATAGTAAGTCCCTGTGGTTTGTACAAAATAACATACTTAGGTACTAATAGTTTAAAATCACCTTCTAGGGTATTAACTTTTCATTTTGTAACGTTTGGAAGTATTAACTTCTAGGGTATTAACATAGTTAGTCCTTATGGTTTGCATAAAATAACATACTTAGGTACTAATATAATGTGATTTTAAACCTACAAATAACGTTAATACCTCCAAACGTTACAAAATGAAAAGTTAATACCCAAGAATGTCATTTTAAACTATTAGTACCTAAGTATGTTACTTTGTGCAAACCACAGGGACTAACTATGTAATTAACTCTTATTTTAAATGGTGAACTTTACAAAAATAATGATTTTACTCATATTTTATACAGTTTTGATATTTATATAATTAAATCAGTTTTATTACTTATAAATATAGTATAATTTAATGCATTTAAATTATATAACTATATTAATTTTATCCAAAATTATTTTTATGACAAAATAGACATATTACTGAGTTTATATAAATTTAGAATCTGAATTTTTATTACATTTAATTATTTAGATAATTAAACTTATATAAACTTATTTATTGTTAGTATAACCATTTTAATTCATTTTATTTATTTAAAATGATTCCAAGGACATAATAATTATTTTAAATCAGTAATATTCAAGTTCAATAATTAAAAATGTTATTTTTAATTATTCAGATTTAATATAATTATTTTTGATAATTAGTTATATAATTATCATATTAATTCTTTTAAACAAAATATTTATCATTTATCAAATAATATATATTCTAAATCATCTAAATTAATTTATAATTTTTATAAATTAATAACATCACTTGTACAATATTTTGTCAATGATCATTATATTCAATTATGTTATTTAATTATACTAGTTAATTATATTTGATTTATTATTACAAATGTTTATATTAAATCAATTGTATAATTTTGCAATTCATGTTAATTGAAAATGTTCTTATAAATAATTCCTTTATATCATACTCATTTTCCGAGTTCTCTATTAGGTTATCCAAACCACATAATCACCGTTTATCCAAACCCTATTAAATTCTATAGATTTAGGATTTCCGTTCAAAAACAATTAAACACTTTTATTAATACAAATTCTATATTGTTGCATGTTCAATCTATTAGAATGACGTGGAAATCTTGTTCCCAAAAACTCTTACAATTACATACGTGTTTGGACTTACCCGCAATCAAGGTGAGTTCATAGTCCCTTTTTACATTATTTTTGGGATGAAACATATGATACAATGTGATACAAACTTATTTGCTATTTGTGGATATCCCGATTGTCCTTGCATTTACTTAATACTTGTTGTTGCTTTAACGCGTTTACGTTCATTAACTTGCAAAAGCCCAACGGTTATATTATGGCGCTATAGGTGTGACGCCCCATCTCACTTCCCAAACTATTTGTTGCAATTGTTGTTATTGGTACTCATGTGAAACATTTTGGAAGTGTGGTGATAGACCCGTGTTACGTCATAACGAAGGTTTGAATGTACCACCAAGTGACTACTTGTATTACTCTTTTGCTTAAAGACATATCACATGCCACAGTGTTAAACCATTTTCATATCACATTGTTATTCTTGCCTAACAAAACCTATGAATTCACTCAACTGTTTGTTGACCCAATATTTTTCTAACATATGTTTTAGGTGACAATGTTTGATGCTATGATTTGCAAAAATATTTCATATAGGATTGATCAAGATTTATGCCTTAGATTAAATCCGAATCTATCATTTGTGAAACAATTTGTTATGATGTATTTTGTTTATGTACTCTTATTTACTCAGATGTGAATGCAATCTCTTTAATTGAATCTACACTATATTTCAACTTAATTTAATCATCATGTGCTCAAATGCATTCTGCCATGTTTCGTGATGCCCTTGACTTTTCCGCCTCCGGTCATGGTGTTACAGATTGGTATCAGAGCCATGGTTATAGGGATTTAGGTTATTAGTAATACTTTGACCTAGACCATAACTTACCTAGGACACTTTCCATTAGCAAACTCTTCCGTTATCTTTGCCTTTGTCTTTATCCCTATCCTTATCTTTTGTAACCAATGCCTCGTCACCACGGATCTCATCTTTAGATTTTACAAGTGCTATCCTTAAGTGATTATTTTCAAAATCTCCTCTGATTTTTAAATTCTCATGCTTTGCTTGAACTACTTGCATGTTACTTTATTTGCTCATTATTTATTATCTTTTGGACCTTTAAACATGTACGTCACTTATGTGTTAATACTTGACATACTATTCTTATGTGTCAATACAAGTTTTATTTTGTGTTAATATTTGTTCTAATACTTCATTCTTTATGTGTCATTCTTGACATGTTTATACTTGTTTGCTTAATCTTCAACATACGCTTTTCTTCATTTTACTCGACTATTCTAAATCCGCAAACACTCGTATTATACAAACGAGACAAATTCACCAAAATAGGAGTGAAACCCATAATTTGGTGAACGACTCTCAATCTACCTATTCTTTTATACGAGATTCATCATCAAGCTAGGAGTGAAGTCCTCATCTTGATGAAGAATTTCAATTTTGAATTCTAGTGGACCCTCATCAAAGTGTTGAAATTAAATTTTGACCCGACGAGTACCAATCACACTTAGGATACGAAATCGCCAAGTTAGGGGTGAAACCCGCACCTTGTCGACTAGTTCCACTCCTTGATTTTCTCATAAATCTCGCCAAGTCTTGAAATTTTGATTGATTTGGGACATGTAGTAACCGGAAGGGTAAATACCATTAACTGACTTGTCGACGAGAGTATTCCACCTATTAGGCCAAGGCATGCTTCTCAAATTCAAAAGACTTTTCGACCACTTTGGTTAGTCAAAATTCCGTTTTGGAACCATCCAAATTTTTAATCAAACATGTGATTCTGTTATACTAAATCTTTTTCCTACATTTATACATATGCAGGATTTCATAAAATTTTGTTTATATTTCTTATAACAACAAATGGAGACATATCATCAAGATAGGATTGAGCTCCTTACCTTGACGGAAATTTCCATTTTATATTCTTGTGGATTCTTACCAACAAGTCGGAATTTGCTCCTTACTTGGTAAGTAACATCCACATTTTAGGAACGAAATTGTCAAGATAGGAGTGCCATCCACACCTTGATAACTAGTTCCACTCCTCGATTTTCAATCTCGCCAAAGTTTCAAATTTTTGATCGAATGGAAACATGTAGTAACTGGAAGGGTAAGCACCGGTAGTCGGGACGTCCTGTCTAGGCTGGCAATTCGTACAAATCCAACGGACCAGTTTGCCCACCTGGGGACTATCAATGAGAGTACAAAATACCTATAGGCCAAAGCACGATACCCTAATTCGAAAGGACGTTTTTTTATTTTCCATTTTGGAACAATCCAAGTTTTAATCAACCTACGTTGTACTATTATCAATTTTATACGATACAATCCCCTCATTTTCAAAATTCAAAAATTTTCTCGAGACCATACATTTTAAAATTCAAATTTTCAAACTAGCTGCAGTAAACTGTTTTAGAACGTATCATGGAGGCCTTAACCGATCGTATGGTGTAAGCCGAAATTTCCTTATCTATATAAGAAACTCACTACTCGAGCTAATCTACACAAGAACTACACCTTCATATATAATTCAACACATACCCAAAATAACCCATACCCAAACTTTTCTTAATTCAACAAAACCCAATATTCCAATGACAAATTTCCCAGTAGCATATGTTGAACCTTCAAACGCAGCAGAAATTCATCCATTCCTTCGGTTTACTGATTTACCCATTCGAGAGAGGTATTAAAAACTCAAGCATCTTGAAGTTTTTACTATTAGCGGTATTGATTGGCATCGAATGGGAATGTTTGATCCCAGTGGTTTATTGGCAGGATTACTACCACCTAATACGCCCTGGCGCCGTTTCTTCGACATCCTAGAACCATCATACGATGAACTGGTATATGAGTTCTTGTCCACTTTCTATTACAAATATAATAAAAGTCTTACCAATGAATCCATTCATTTTCGACTTTGTGGGCAACCTCATACTATGTCATTAACAGAATTCGTAGTTCATCTGGGCATATATACAGATGAAGAAGTTAAACAACCCATTTTTACGGAGGCATCAACCTCTTATTCCTCCGCAAAAATTGCAGAATATTGGCGATGCCATTCATCAAAAGAATGGTGTGGCAACAATAATTCTATGAACTTCACAGACCCTCGTTATCGATATATGCACCGTGTTTTAGCCAACACTATCACGGGGCGCAAGTATAATCAACAAAGGGTTAGATCAACCAAACTTTTCCATCTGCATAGTATTTTTGAGCAAGTTCCTTGTAATATTGCCCACGAGCTTGCTACATATTTTTTTAGTCAACAATCAAATCCTCTGAGAAGTCTCATGGGAGGGTCTTACAAAAATAGCAAAATCATTAGGTGTCTTAAGTGATCAGATTATCCAAGGATTATCTCCACCAAAGGCACCTGGGATTGTAAATTTTCACACCGTTAAGCTAACCCATGTTCATATTTATACACCAACTCAACCATTCTAGTCGGAGGGAGCTCCAGTTATCTTAGAAAGTACCTCCACACAAAATTTACAACAATCATTGTTGCAGCTTCCTCAACCGTCTTTTTATCGATTTGATCTGCAACCACAGCTGCCACACATACAAGAACATATTACAACTAACCTATCCCAACCATTAACACCAAACGACTTACAAAGCTTCTCACCGTTAGTTTTTGAGGAGGATTCAACGATGCAAGAAACTTTGTTTGATGAAAACATGATGATCCAAGAACAATTAGTATCAGAATAATTTTTGCAACCACCATTACAGCCACAGTTTTTCCAGTCACTATTAAACAAAGTAGAACAACAACTTCCACCAACTGATATAGCAGGCCCAAGTACGGTGCCTCAAATGAACCTACCTCCAGAATTAATGGGAGTCGAAGTGACTAGGTTAAACGATCAGGTTCGAAATTTGTCTCAACAAATAAAATGGCTGACAGAAAGAAATAAATGGTTGGAAGACATGCTAGGACAATTAGCTGCTCAGATGCGACTGACTCTACCACCTCCACCACCTTATAGTTCTGAGTCTGAATTTGATTCATTACATGATATATTTCAAATGTAAATTGTTCACATCATAATAGACTATCATTTTTTTTCTTTTTATTACAAATTTAGTATAACATAGTGATATACAAAACAATCTCTATACACTCAATGATGCTCATAGATTCTTCAAAAACTATCAACACCACAAGATGCTCTAGAAACAAACTCCTTACTTATCTTTTCAATCATTACATTTACATTCTACGGTCTCTTTCGAATAAATTTCGGGACGAAATTACCTAAAGTAGGGGAGACTGTAACCACCTTGGTTTTCACACTTGTATTTGTTTTGACTTGCATTGTAACAATTACCGTATCGGGAATGAAACCTATTTGATCTTACTTGCTTTGTGCTCATACCGATACAAACACGTGAAACAATTTCAAATTTGTTGAGTTTTTATGCTATTAAACACGATTACATAAACTATAAAGGTTTATTGTGACTACTTGTGAAACTTAGTTGAGGGACCTATTTGTCATTCTTTAAAATTTGCTTGAAAATTTAACTTTTAAAAGTTTAACGGCTAAAACCGTCATTATTTGAAAGTACTATTTTAGGGGCTAAATTGTCATTTTTGAAACTATATAAATACAAGGGCAAAAAGTGCAATTATTTCAAACTACAAGTTTAGGGTTCTTTTTGTAATTTTTGAAACTTATTTTATAAAAGAAATAAATATATATAATTTGTTTTAAAAAGTCTAGGGTTCAAATGGTCATCTTCTTAAACTTAAACTATAGGGACCAAAACTGTTAATTATATAAACTGAAAATCCTAACTGTGTTAGTCCTTTTATAAAGGTTTCCTTCTTTAAACATTAACTCAGTTAGCATACTTAACTGAACAGTACAGGGACCAATTATGCATTTTTATGAAAGTATAGGGACTGTTTATGCAACTTTTCGAAACTATAGGGGCCATTTTTGTAAAAACTGAAACTTCAGGGCCAAAGTGTAAATATTTCAAAAATCGGTCAAAAAGGGGGTTCTTCTTTAAAGAACCGGCCCTTGTAAGGATCGAACTCGTGACCTCTCGTTTAGAACCGCAACGCCTTAACCAATTTATCCTCCTACTAGGAGCTGTTAGAATATGAAACTTAAATTTATTTATGCACTATTTAGGATTTTGATATTTAATTAGTTTTAATTCAAAAACAAAAAGGGTTGAACCGGCCACAAGAGATTCGAACCCGCGACAACCCACTCAACAAACGAACACGTGACCGGTCGGGCTAAGCCCTCATTCAGTTAATATATGAAACTATATTATATTATACACACTTTGGAATTAAATATAATAAATCAAATCGAACACAGATCAATTGCCCGCATTCGATCCAATTGTTTAATGCTTTTGATCTGTCCAGAACATGTGTAAAGGGTCTACAACCCATACCCAACTCAATTGCACATTATTTGGACACATTTTCATGCCAAATTACTTTAAAAACGAACTTTTTATTTAAAAATCAAAACAAATCGAATCCACTAATATTTGTTGGATCTGAGATCAAATTGAACTAGTATTTAAGTTCCTCAGACTCCCACGAACCTCTTACACCCTTCACAATCCACCAACGCTTCGTATTTTGTCGAAACCGAAACCTGCAACTTCGCCGGAATAACATCTCGCCGGAATTAGTCGAACCGTCGATCCCGACGATACCGGTCAGTTCAATCTTTCCCAATTTATTTGTTTTTGGCTATACAATGTTTACTGATATTCAATTTAACTATAAACTTGAGTTTGATCGATAATTGAAAAGTTTGACTTTTCTGTTTGACTCCAATTGGGGAAGATGACCAGTTTCCAATTCAGTATTTATTTTATTTAAACTAAACTAAAACGTAACCACCAGGCTTGGCCCAGTGGTTGTGTTTGTTGGTTTGCAACTGGTTGACCTGGGTTCGAATCCGGGGACAACCAAATATTTTTAATCTTTTTATTTTTAATATTTTTAACATTTCAATAATTTTTATAACATTATTAGACACTGTGACTTTTATTAAAAAAATAAAGTTAGTCAATTTATTTATAAAACTAATTTTTATGATATTAAAACAGGTTATTATTAAATAATTCATAATAAATAAAATTTTAGGAAATAAATACTGAAACTTTTATGTTAATTATTTTAAATGGTGAACTTTACAAAAATAATGATTTTACTGATATTTTATATAGTTTTGATATTTATATAATTAAATCAGTTTTATTACTTATAAATATAGTTTAATTTAATGCATTTAAATTATATAACTATATAAATTTTAGGCAAATTGGATTTAAATAATCCCAACTTGCTCAATTTGGCCAATAATAATCCCGACTCAGTTATTGGCCGATAATAATCCGAACTGGTCCACTTTTGGCCGATAATAGTCCGCCGTTAAAAATAGCTTAACGGAGTTAAGCTTTTTCCAAATTACAAACCGACGTTTTATGGGTTTTGATCATAACGAGGATACGAGTTGATTGATATAAAATTTACCTCGAAATACTGCCCCAAACGACGAAAACGGTGCTTCAATTCGGGTGTTTAAACTTCTAATTAACAAAAATCAAGTCGTTTGAAGCACTGTTTCGAGGTAAGTTTTACATAAATTGAATCGTATCCTTGTTCTGATCATAATCCATAAAATATCGGTTTGTAATTCGGAAAAAAGCTTAACTCCGTTAAGCTATTTTTAACGGCGGAATATTATCGGCCAAAAGTGGACCAGTTCGGATTATTATCGGCCAATAACTGAGTTGGGATTATTATCGGCCAAATTGAGCAAGTTGAGATTATTTAAATCAAATTTGCCTAAATTTTATCCAAAATTATTTTTATGACAAAATAGACATATTACTGAGTTTATATAAATTTAGAATCTGAATTTTTATTACATTTAATTATTTAGATAATTAAACTTATATAAACTTATTTATTGTTAGTATAACCATTTTAATTCATTTTATTTATTTAAAATGATTCCAAGGCCATAATAATTATTTTAAATCAGTAATATTCAAGTTCAATAATTAAAAATGTTATTTTTAATTATTCAGATTTAATATAATTATTTTTGATAATTAGTTATATAATTATCATATTAATTCTTTTAAACAAAATATTTATCATTTATCAAATAATATATATTTTAAATCATCTAAATCATCTAGATACAACCCTTATATGCACAATCATGTTAGTAATTTATAGTATTGAAATAATTAAACTAAATAAAAGCTTTGACCATATAAAAGCACATAACCTACTTCATCTTCCCCAAATGCATACATGTATCTGACATTGATCAGAAGGTAAAGACTAAAGAGTCGTATAATATTATATGTGTAACACCCCGTGTTTCTGAAGTCAAAGTCAAAGTCAAGGTCAAAGTCAACGACCGATTTCGCGCGACTTGACTAGTAGTGAATTTCTTTGTATGTTTATTTTAGTTGTATTATGTGGAGTAAGTGTCAATAATTACAATAATCGACGTACGTTGTTCGCTATTTAACCGCCTTACGACCGTGAACTATAGGAAGTAACAACGCGATAAAGTCATCTAAACGCGAATCAAACCAATTTAATCGACATCGAATCGCAATCGCACTCGCAACTCGAATTACACATTTTGGTTATTGTATACGTGTGTGTGCCTTATGTGTTACTTGTGCATGTTTATTTATGTTATGTGTGGTAATCAATCGAATCGCAATCGAACTCAATCGCAATCGAAATCGAACTATAATAATTAGTGGAAAAGGGATAGTGCAAGATATGAGTAGTTGGGATTAAAAGTAATTTGACTAGGAAAATCTATCGCATCGCTCGCAATCGCAATCGAAACAGCAAAAAAATCATCGCGCCAAACACCCGAATCAAGTGCCATCCGGCCGGATTGCCATCCGACCGGGCTGCCACTTGATCAAGGTGCCAGGTTGCCATCCGACCGAGATGACATCCGACTGACATGCCTCTTTCCTCTTTTAGAACTCTATAAATACGTCCTGTCACTTTCATTCTTTCTACTTTTGGCAACTCTCTGACCGAACAGCTCGTGTTCCTCACCTTTTCTTCGATTTCTCTCAATTTCGGTAAGATCTCGTCCTAAATCTTGTACTTCCTTAATCTACACGCACTCCTACACCTTTCTATCTTTTGAATCTTAACTTTTAACCATGAAATCACTAGATTTGAGGTGTTCTAGGATGACGTCATCATGTGTTCTTGAAGAACTTCATGTTTTGGCCTCAATCCACCAAGAACAACTTAGATCTAACCGATTTCCACACAAATCAACAAAGATCTTGCATAGATCTAAACACATTCATGGTGAAAAAGGATTGAAAGATGGGTTCTAGCTTTCTTTCAACTCTTTTACACTCAATGCACTCAAAACCGATAGAATCAGACCTTGTTCTAGTCTTCTACTCATTCTCAGTGTTATGCTAGCTCAAGATCTGGGTTCTACTCACGAGACCACCGACTTCAGGCTAACCAAGAACAACCGTCTTGAACCGGTTAACTGGTCGAACTAGGGTGATTCCTGTTTGATCGGGTCACTTGGGACAAGATGGGGTTCCGTTGGCTAACACGTTGTCAAAGCGTCTCGAGAAAATGACAAACAATCAAAACGGCCAAGTGAAAGACGAACGGAACAACCGGGACGGAGTGCTATTCGACCGGACTACTGTCCGAACGACCTACATATTGGGTCCCACACTTAACCAATTTTAACTGAAGTCTGAGTGTTGAATGAATTACTATCCGATCGGACTACCATCCGACCGAATTACTCTTCGAATCATGAGATACTTGGACTTTAACACTTAAACAATTTTCAAGATGGTCAACAACAGGGTTGCCACCCACTCGGATGGGCATCCGACCGAGTGACCGCCCTGCTGTGGATTTGTTCGCACTGAGAACCTCGCCACTCGATTCGCCGTCCGACCGGATAACCATCCGAACGGATTGTCATCCGCATGACTGACCATCCGATCGACCGACTTGAAAGGTAGAGATACTTCAACGTTTTCAAAATGCTACAACGAAAACTTCAAAGGTCAAGCCATCATACGCAAAACACATCCTTCTCATAGGAAGAAACAATCTACTCGAATAGTCATCCGACCGGCCTACCGTCCGACCGGATAACCATCCGAGCGGATTGTCATCCGCACGGTTAGCCGTCCGAACGGATTACCATCCGACCGAACTGCTGTCCGAGCCACTTACACCTTGCATCGTTTTACGCGTCGCTTATAGTTATACTATCGTTCTGATCAGGCTAACCTTACTCTCGAGCGCTCCCTTCAATCCATCATCGCTGTGAGTATACTCGATCCCTTTTTGCTTTACGCACTTTTGGGTGTTACATACGTTACTTATTCTAAATCACATCGAACACACTACGCAATACTTTAAACGCTAACCGTTACCGCATGTTGTACGTGACTAAATGAATGCTTGTTTGTTATGTTTACACATGAAATGCTGTCTACCTGCCTTAGCAACGGTAGTACTATTAGTTTGGACTCAGCACCTTTTCACTCGGGGGTTGTTAAGGACAATTATTTGCATGGATTACAGTGGTGATCATGTATTACGAACTGCCTTGGGCAGTCAACCCGCAATCATTGGTATCGATAGGTCTATGTCGATAACCAACATGCCTCATTTCACTCTGTATTCATGCTGGTTATGCGTAACGCTTTCGAACTCTATATGCTATTATCAAACTTGTATGCTCACCTTTACACTATGTGTATTGACTTTTATTTTAACGTATGTGACAGGTGCTTAAGATGCTTATCTGCTAGGAAATCGAGGCTAGAATAAGGCTTTAGAGGCCAACAAATAGTTGTCTGTACTAATGAAATCCAGGGTCTCTAGAAGCAGATAAACAATTGGGCTATTTACTTATAAATCTGAGTTGTCGGAATAGAACTATTTGCCTAGATATTGTCTGTAATAATTTGCTTATCATTTAAGACATGGTATGGGACATGTTACTTTAAATTATTTGGTAATGATAATTATTATGGAAAATTCTGGACAATATGTTTCGCTCAGTTCCATACCCCGATGTTTCTGCCATCGGTTGGGGTGTGACAGATTGGTATCAGAGCCATAACTATAGGGAATTAGGCAAGACGCGACCTAGTCCGGGTCGATGTCTTAGAGACCTAGTCTATAGTTAGGAACCAACAGACCGACTTGTGCATATCCAGTAGGGATTATGTATGGGTGTACTGCTATTTCTCGCTATTCTCGCCTACACTACACTATCACTGCACTAGAATTTTCAAATATGAATGAGCTATTAAGTCGAGATTAGGTGTGAAGACCGCAAACTCTCGATTAAATTGCTTATTCAACCTGCATTTTTATCTATAAACACGAGAATTTACGTTGAACCAGAAGTGGAATCCATACTTTGACGCATAATTCTCTCTTATTTTATCGAAACAGGGACGAAGTTGTTAAGCCAGGGGTGAAACCCTAACCTTGACGACTTGTTCCGCCCTTTTTTACAAAACTCTCACCAAAGTCTCGACGGACTCCAACGACTTGAAGTCACGATATGACTAACAGGATGCGTGCCCAACGCCCAAGAATCGAGGCAAAGGCACTGCCCTTAATGTCAAATGTGCACAACAAGTCCTTGTGAATAGTCGAGCCACTTTGGATAGTCAATGTCTAATAGCCGCAGATGATCTATTTCTCGATTTTTATGTGTTTTCGATTCTGAGCCCGCAACTGCTGACTCTGATTATTTATCGATTTTATGTGTCATATGTGTGTTTATCTGTTTATGTGGTTTATGTTTAATTGTCAGCGTTTTGAGGTACCACTGGTTTCGATCTAACGCCTTTTTGCTTCCGCTACTCACAAAACACACTACACATCGCTGACAAACCGTTAAGTTATGAACGACCTTATGCTATGATATACGCTTATACTACGCTACTCGATATACTAAAACGCGATCGCTATATTCGAACACTCGCGAACTGTGAACGATAGGTTTCTGTATTCTGACTACCTCGGGTGACTAAATGCGTATGTGCTTATGTGCTTCTGTGCCCTACGTGCTTATGTGCTTATGTGTTTATGTGCTTCTGTGATTGTGTGAATCTGTGATATGTGATTTGGGTGACTGTGTTCCTGAGCTTTAGTATGTAGTAGACGTGTGAGGTGAGATTCGAATATGTTGTATTGAGTCGTGTGACAATATATGTTGCAGACAATGTCATCTGGATCTCGCCACCCACCACTTTCTCGCCAAGAAAAGAGAGACAAACGTCTTGCTGCTATCATCGCTAAACAAGTAGCAAAAGCTGTGAGTGATGTCTACGAGAATGTCAGCAAATCATCTGAGGAGTCGAGAACCGAGATTCCTAAAGCTACTCCCAAAGCTGCTTTCAGTTTCAAGCAGTTCAAGTCTTGTGGGCCAAAGGAATTCACTGGCGAGGAAGGCCCTACAGCGTTGTTCCAATGGTTTGATTCCATACTCTACGACAGAGCGGTTGCCCTGACGATATCTGATGTGTGCAAAATGCAACATATAAATTACATCAATTGTGGCATAAAACTAACCCTTTTTTAGTACTAATGTTGGAAAAAGTGTGCTTTTGTCTTCCTTTTGTATTTTCAGGATTAAATGAGCTCAAATTAACAAAAGAAGCAAAAAGACAGCAAAATCTAACATAAATACAAGAAAAGGAACAAACGTGACATGCCCGACCCCACGACAGCATCTTCCCAAGCAAAACAAGAAGACAGAAGACTGAACACGCCCCGTGCTCAGCCAGCACGGGGGAGTGCCCAAGTGTCAGCAGAAAAGACAAAGTGGTAGAAGCTTCTATTGCCCACCACGGGGCCGTGTTCAGCGGACACGGGGCCGTGGTCAACTATAAGATTCGCACAATCCAGGCAAATCTTCATAGTACAAAGATGCTTCTGCACACGGGGTCGTGCTCAGCGGACACGGGGGCGTGGTCAACTAATAAGACAAGCTGCATTAAATGAAGAAAGAGAAGGATGTGGACACGGGGCCGTGCCCACTGGACACGGGGCCGTGCCCGAGCTTCTGTTCAGCCTATAAATAGGAGTGCTTGGCTCAAGCTCAAACCATCCCTTGGCACACCACCTCTCTCACACTTCACCCACCACCCACCACCACCATAACACCATCATCCACCACCATCATCCATTGTCCATCATAGAGTGTGTGAGTCGTCTCGGGATCCAAGATTGATCGTAAGAGTTCTTGACAATCAAGGCCATGTTTGCCTAAGTCTCTTACATCACTTGGTGAAGACAAGTGTCTAGTGTAATACTTTTTATTTTTAATCTTTTCGCACTTTTTACTTGGTTTTGTATTAATGACTTTAATAACTAGTTTCTTATGTTGAAGGTGATTCTTCCTTATCGTTTCTCCGTGGTGTCTTGACATTATTTTACTGTCTATATAAAATAAAAGATTTTCACCATTCATATCTCCACGGTCTATCTGGAGGTATGTTGGCTATCTGGTCGGGGGTTAAGGGAACGGTTTGGTAAGAGTCTTGCCATTGTTCAGCGTTTAGAGGTCCTGCAATGGACTTGGGTCAAATTTAGTAGGACCTCCTTCAATACTTAACGGTATTGGATGGCGGGTGATGCGCGTTTAAGTGTCGTATATATTAGGTGTATATTTTAAGCCCTTTTTAACACTTATTTTAGCCAAGTTTTAAATTTATAAAACACGATATTTCACTAACACTAAACACACATATGGGCAAGTGCACCCATCGTTGAGTGTAGTATAGCGTTGGTAAGATACCGAGGTCGTCCAAGGACACAAGAGCTTTTAGTACCGGTTTATCCTCAACGTCTAATCAAAATAAAAGTTTAGAAAAATGTTTTAAGCTAAGAAAAATAAAAACTAACTAAAATGCTGAAAATAAAAATAAAATAAAAAAACAGATAGACAAGATGAATCACTTGGTTCCGACTCGTATCTAGTATAACCTTTGATTATTTCCGCACTTTTGCACATAATTAGGAGATTATCTTAGTTATTGTAGTAGGCCCCTCTTTTGAAGGTGACGTTACCCTCACCCCAGTAGTTTGAGTCAGCAAGGATACAATCCTAAAAGGGTGGATTATTGGAAGATAATGAATTAAGTTATTAATGCAGTATTGTGGTAGGCCCCGCTTTTGGCGGTGACGTTACCCTCGGCTAAGTAGTCTGAGTCAGCAGGGATACAGTCCTAAATAGTCGGGTTATAGTATCAATAGTAGTTAACTTATGAGGGGATCAAAGAGTTTGGACCCCCGCCATCCAATACCGTGAAGCATTGAAGGAGGTCCTACTAAATTTGACCCAGGTCCATTGCAGGACCTCTAAACGCTGAACAATGGCAAGACCTTTACCAAACCGTTCCCTTAACCCCCGACCAGGTAGCCAACACACCTCCATATAGACCGTGGAGATATGAATGGTGAAAATCCTTTATTTTATATAGACAGTAAAATAATGCCAAGACACCACGGACAAACGATAAGGAAAGATCACCTTCAACATAAGTAACTAGTTATTAAAGTCATTAATACAAAACCAAATAAAAAGTGCAAAAGATTAGAAATAAAAAGTATTATACTAGACACTTTGTCTTCACCAAGTGATGTAAGAGACTTTGGCAAACATGGCCTTGATTGTCAAGAACTCTTACGATCAATCTTGGATCCCGAGACGACTCACACACTCTACGATGGACAATGGATGATGGTGGTGGATGATGGTGTTGTGATGGTGGTGGGTGGTGGATGAGGTGTGAGAGAGGTGGTGTGCCAAGGGATGAGATGAAATGAATCCAAGCACTCCTATTTATAGGCTGAACAGAGAGCTGGACACGGCCCCGTGTCCGCTGGACACGGCCCCGTGTCTGTCTGACACTCTCTCTCCTCATTAATTGTAATTCGCAATTACAATAAATGCGCCTGCTGTACTTTCGACACGCCCTCGTGTCCGCTGGGCACGGCCCCGTGATGGGTAATAGAAGCTTCTATAGATTTGTCTTTTCTGCTGCTTCTTGGGCACGGCCCCGTGCTGGCTGAGCACGGGGCGTGTTCAGTCTTCTGACTTCTCTAATTTGCTTTGGAAGGTGCCGTTGAGGGGTCGGGCAGTCCACTAATGTTCCTTTCCTTGTATTTATGTTGGATTTAGCTGTCTTTCTGCTTCTTTTGTGTTTTTGAGCTCATTTAATCCTGAAAATACAAAAGGAAGACAAAAACACTCTTTTTCCAATATTAGTACTTAAAAAGGGTTAGTTTTATGCCTTGTTTGATGTAATTTATATGTTGCATTTTGCACACATCAAATACCCCCACACTTGAACTTTTGCTTGTCCTCAAGCAAAACTCTTTAATATGTGGCTTACACTCCCAAATGGAATAGGTAGAAGAGAAGGTTTTGGGCTTGTCGTAGAGTGTCGGGATATCCAAGATCTTTTTGGGTTTTATTTTTATTTATTTACACTCCTATTCGTAATGATTTATTTAGAACGTTTCATAGGAGAAATTACTTATTTGGGCATAACATGCCTTTTTAAAATTCCATTTATATACAAGCTCACATACCTCACGGGAGAAATCACTCACACTCGGCCGAAGGTGTATTTTTAGTGAATCACTCGAGAGCGGCATGGAACTTATTCCTACCATAGGCTTGCCAAGCAATCAATCCTCCTCCTTTTTAACTTTTATACCGTTGTAAATATCAAGAGGACTTTGTGGGTTAAGGGTTAGGCTTGGGTTAAAGGTAGGTGGTTGGGAAAGTGGTTAGTAGAAAAAGGGCGAAAAGGCGTAACAAGTGTCGGTTTTCGTAGGACTTCCTATTTTTGTAACCTTTTATTTTAATGAAGCTTTTATTCAAACAAAGTTATTTTTGATGACTTTGTTTGTTTATTTTCTTTTTGCTTCATTAATAACACACATTTTTTTTTTGATCATACGAAAAACCGAACTTGTTACTAAAACAAAGGGTTAAAAATGAAAAAGGTTTTGGTGGGTAAAAGGGTTTTTGGTTTGGGTGATGAAATGAAAAGGTTTAGGCTCAAAGGGGTTAACTAGGGGGATTTTTGGGTAGGTGGTAAAAGAAAAAGAAAAATAATGGTGTAGAAATAAAAAGGGTTAGTCCTAATGCCTCCATCATTTACTTACTCGGGTTTAAGTTGATAAGGACCGGGAATGTATCATCATGGAAAGTTCTAGAGTCGTAAGAACCAAGCGGCTATTCACACAAGAAACGAAAATGAGCATTTAGTCTAAAGATGTAAATTTGTATGCTCAATAAAGGCTCAAAACTCACTTTTGTGGGAATGGGTTTTTATGTGATCAAGTATATATAATCAAATTTTAACTAGGTTTGTCATGCCTTTTCATAATTTTCTTATGTTGGTTCTTTTTATCACTACGCTATTGGTTGTAATTTTGTAAAAATATAACCTTTTTGAGAACTTGAATTTCCCGAGTTAAACCTAGACAAGTAAAAAAATGAAATTTTTGAAAAAATTTGGGGTGATTAGCGGTTCCAATAGAGTTTTGTGTAAGGCTTGTATTTAGGACTTGCAAAATTCAAGGTTTTAGCATTCCCCCCACACTTAAATTACACATTGTCCTCAATGTGTCCCAAAAATAATTTTTTAGGTTGATTAGATGTGTAAAATAGTGTTTAAAAAGCAAAAATTTGTGTTACTGGGCACTGAACACGGCCCCGTGTTATCCGGGCACGGCCCCGTGTTCAAGTGCCAGTAACAAAATTAAAATAAGAGAGACAGAAGTCTGGACACGGGGGCGTGTTGGGTGAACACGGCCCGTGTCCAGGTACCTGAACTGGGCGTTTTTCTGCAGGTGGTTCGGCACGGGGCCGTGTTGGTTGTGCACGGCCCGTGTTGAACCTTCTGGACTGGAGAGAATTGTCGGGTTGCCTTGTTCTTGTGCATGAGTTCATTTTTCTCGTTCCCCTTTTCATCCTTTACCACCATGAGTGTGTTTTATTCATTACAAACCATCCAAACCTTAAAACCATCAATTCATTTCATCATAGAGAGAACTTACATAATCCTAAATTAAAATTAAAACAAGGAAATAATAATCCATGGAGTCCTAGCCTTTATTTTAATTAGCAAAATTTCCAAGAAGTAATAAATCTTGGTTAAACAAGGCCTTTTTGAACTCCATCTTCCGTGTGCGGTTCTCCTCAAATGTCGGCGAGCCATTCTTCCACTTCCCTTGGAAGGAGAAAAGAAGGCTCATTGGCATTAGTTTGACGAGTTTCAACTTCCACCGGGATCTCTTGTTGGTGTTCCACTGGAGGTTCCGCTGGAAAGTCTTCCCATCCGGTAGGGTTGTTGATTCCGAGTGCCAGGTTCCAATCCTGCTGAGGAAGGACTGGTTCCATTGGGGGTGCTACAAGAATATTTAACCTCTGGTGCAAGAGGTTAATTTCTTGGAAGCTGCTTTCAAGTCCCATCGTAAGATCGTTAATACGGTCGATTAGGACCTCCTCTACTGAAGTCATTTCGTCGAGAGCCTCCCTTAATGCTACCACATAGTGCACAAGTGTAGCTTCAATGGAGGGTCTTCTTCCTCTTCGGCTGTTTGACGAATGCACAGAAGATGTTTCGCTGTTCTCACTCGACATTCTACGAAAAATAAACTGAAAGAGTTTATTTAATGAAACAGTTATCGGACACGGCCCCGTGCTCAATGAGCACGGTCCCGTGTTCATCTTTCTACAGAATTTCGAAACAAGGAAACTTGGATTTTTAAGTTATTTTCTAAACTTGTGGGGTCTTTTTAGTTGCTAATAACTTAAAACAAGGTTGCATAACATGTTTTTTACCAAGATTCCTTGAACAAAACTCATAAATCCCTACCACAAAGTTGGAAGAATTTCAAACTTTCAATGGTAGTTCATGGAGAAAGATGGAGAAGAAGGAAATGGCTAAAAGAGGAAGGGAGAAGATGGGTTGTTGGAACCTTCTTTTAGACTTACCTAGGATAGTTTGAGAGAAGATTCCTGCAAATCTCTGCCCCAAGTTGGTCCAAATGTGCAGAATTCTTGGCTGCATTTATAGAAAACGACAGCATCCTGGACACGGCCCCGTGTTCAGGTGGAGTTCTGACACAGTTTGTCCGCATTCTGACGTACTGATCAGAAAGGAATCTTTTGATGGACACGGGGGCGTGTTGGCTGGACACGGCCCCGTGTCGAGGGACTGTTTTATGAAGTTGTCTAGTCTTTAAGGAACTTGTTAATATCGGGTGGTTCCTGACTGGTTGGAACAACCCCAAAGTGCCTAAGATACCTTAATTGTTCTAGACTAAGGCGAGAACGCAAGAGGTTGTCGGTGAGGGTAATTCCTATTTTTATTCTAGGTGGACAAGTCCAACCCTTTCCCGGGCTCTTGTTAAAGAAGGTGTATGCCGAATCGCTCAGGTCTATGTATGCACCGAACGAACTCGATGGAGAGTCCTTCATGGCACAATCGACACAGGGACGACTATCGTCCAAGTCTTTGCTAGGAACGAAGGTATTTTCGGGAGCAACGAGGTTGTCGGAATGCGGTTCCAACAATTCTTCATGGTTATCGTCTTGGGGTGGATCAATAAAATCCTTCCTAAGTTCTTCTAACCAATTCTGAACTAGCTTTTCTAGTTGAAATAACTCATCAAGGAGCATTTCCCCTAAAATATCTGGCTGGGCGCATTCGAGGGAGAAATAGTGCTTATTTTTACTTTCGCCCCTCTTAAGGTTTGGTGGGTCCATGTAGTGGGGTCTATAATTTAGAAAGTAGCATTCTACTTCCTCATGTTTGCCACCACATAATTGACACCACGTACCATAAGAGTGCCAAAAGTAAAAACAATTACTATCACTCATGTTTATGTCAGAAATTACCAACCGCCGGGATCTAACGGTTCTGTTTTCAGTAACTGAAACTTGGGCACGGGGGCGTGTTGAGTGGGCACGGCCCCGTGTTCAGCTTACTGTCTGACGTTAAATAGGATTGCCAGTTCCAATGATTGAGCACGGGGGCGTGTTCAGCGGGCACGGCCCGTGCTGAGCTCTGCAGAAGCTGAAAAACTAAGAAAATCCTAAAAAAATAAAAAGAAAAAAAAATGATTAGGCAGTTGATTCCTAACTTTCTTAAAATCCTTGTGTCCCCGGCAACGGCGCCAAAAACTTGATGCGCGTTT
Organism: Helianthus tuberosus; assembly: GCA_030545235.1. Classification (NCBI taxonomy): domain Eukaryota; kingdom Viridiplantae; phylum Streptophyta; class Magnoliopsida; order Asterales; family Asteraceae; genus Helianthus; species Helianthus tuberosus. The sequence goes on along the minus strand of CM060386.1, from coordinate 47,759,857 downwards.
AAGTGTCGTATATATTAGGTGTATATTTTAAGCCCTTTTTAACACTTATTTTAGCCAAGTTTTAAATTTATAAAACACGATATTTCACTAACACTAAACACACATATGGGCAAGTGCACCCATCGTTGAGTGTAGTATAGCGTTGGTAAGATACCGAGGTCGTCCAAGGACACAAGAGCTTTTAGTACCGGTTTATCCTCAACGTCTAATCAAAATAAAAGTTTAGAAAAATGTTTTAAGCTAAGAAAAATAAAAACTAACTAAAATGCTGAAAATAAAAATAAAATAAAAAAACAGATAGACAAGATGAATCACTTGGTTCCGACTCGTATCTAGTATAACCTTTGATTATTTCCGCACTTTTGCACATAATTAAGAGATTATCTTAGTTATTGTAGTAGGCCCCTCTTTTGAAGGTGACGTTACCCTCACCCCAGTAGTTTGAGTCAGCAAGGATACAATCCTAAAAGGGTGGATTATTGGAAGATAATGAATTAAGTTATTAATGCAGTATTGTGGTAGGCCCCGCTTTTGGCGGTGACGTTACCCTCGGCTAAGTAGTCTGAGTCAGCAGGGATACAGTCCTAAATAGTCGGGTTATAGTATCAATAGTAGTTAACTTATGAGGGGATCAAAGAGTTTGGACCCCCGCCATCCAATACCGTGAAGCATTGAAGGAGGTCCTACTAAATTTGACCCAGGTCCATTGCAGGACCTCTAAACGCTGAACAATGGCAAGACCTTTACCAAACCGTTCCCTTAACCCCCGACCAGGTAGCCAACATACCTCCATATAGACCGTGGAGATATGAATGGTGAAAATCCTTTATTTTATATAGACAGTAAAATAATGCCAAGACACCACGGACAAACGATAAGGAAAGATCACCTTCAACATAAGTAACTAGTTATTAAAGTCATTAATACAAAACCAAATAAAAAGTGCAAAAGATTAGAAATAAAAAGTATTATACTAGACACTTTGTCTTCACCAAGTGATGTAAGAGACTTAGGCAAACATGGCCTTGATTGTCAAGAACTCTTACGATCAATCTTGGATCCCGAGACGACTCACACACTCTACGATGGACAATGGATGATGGTGGTGGATGATGGTGTTGTGATGGTGGTGGGTGGTGGATGAGGTGTGAGAGAGGTGGTGTGCCAAGGGATGAGATGAAATGAATCCAAGCACTCCTATTTATAGGCTGAACAGAGAGCTGGACACGGCCCCGTGTCCGCTGGACACGGCCCCGTGTCTGTCTGACACTCTCTCTCCTCATTAATTGTTATTCGCAATTACAATAAATGCGCCTGCTGTACTTTCGACACGCCCCCGTGTCCGCTGGGCACGGCCCCGTGATGGGCAATAGAAGCTTCTATAGATTTGTCTTTTCTGCTGCTTCTTGGGCACGGCCCCGTGCTGGCTGAGCACGGGGCGTGTTCAGTCTTCTGACTTCTCTAATTTGCTTTGGAAGGTGCCGTTGAGGGGTCGGGCAGTCCACTAATGTTCCTTTCCTTGTATTTATGTTGGATTTAGCTGTCTTTTTGCTTCTTTTGTGTTTTTGAGCTCATTTAATCCTGAAAATACAAAAGGAAGACAAAAACACTTTTTTTCCAATATTAGTACTTAAAAAGGGTTAGTTTTATGCCTTGTTTGATGTAATTTATATGTTGCATTTTGCACACATCAGCGGGGGTCCAAACTCTTTGATCCCCTCATAAGTTAACTACTATTAATACTATAACCCTTAACCACTTGGGCTAGCTCAAGTGGCCACCGACATCCTTGCTAAAGTCTCTCGGGGACCCTCATTTGGAGAGGTCTCGGGTTCGATCCCACTCGAGTACGACCAGAGGATATTTTATGCCAGGGATCTTTGTCGGGTAGTGAACTGGGAGGGGAGATCCCCTTCGCGGTCGGGGTTACCGTGCAAATTAACCTTTTTTTTATTAATACTATAACCCGGCTATTTAGGACTGTATCCCTGCTGACTCAGACTACTTAGTCGAGGGTAACGTCACCTCCAAAAGAGGGGCCTACCGTAATTTGCATTAATAACTTAATTAATTATCTTTCAATAATCCGACCCTTTAGGATTGTATCCTTGCTGACTCAAACTACTAGGTTGAGGGTAACGTCACCTCCAAAAGAGGGGCCTACTACAATAACTAAGATAATCTCTTAAATAAGTGCAAAAGTGCGGAAATAATCAAAGGTTACACTATACACGAGTCGGAGCCAAGTGATTCATCTTGTCTATCTGTTTTTTTTTATTTTTATTTTCAGCATTTTAGTTAGTTTTTATTTTTCTTAGTTTAAAACATTTTTCTAAACTTTTTGATTTGATTAGACGTTGAGGATAAACCGGTACTAAAAGCTCTTGTGTCCTTGGACGACCTCGGTATCTTACCAACACTATACTACGCTCACGATGGGTGCACTTGCCCATATGTGTGTTTAGTGTTAGTAAATATCGTGTTTTATAAATTTAAAACTTGGCTAAAAAAGTGTTAAAGGGCTTAAAATATACACCTAATATATGTAACACTTCACACGCATCAAGTTTTTGGCGCCGTTGCCGGGGACACAAGGATTTTAAGAAAGTTAGGAATCAACGGCCTAATCGTTTTTTCTTATTTTTCATTTTTTTAGGATTTTTCTTAGTTTTTCAGCTTCTGCAGAACTCAGCACGGGTCGTGCCCGCTGAACACGCCCAGTGCCCAATCATTGGAACTGGCAATCCTGTTTTAAGTCAGACAATAGCTGAACACGGGGCCATGCCCACTCAACACGCCCCCGTGCCCAAGTTTCAGTTACTGAAAACCGAACCGTAAGATCCCGACGGTTGGTAATTTCTGACACAAACATGAGTGATACTGATACTTTTTACTTTCGGCACTCTTATGGTACTACGTGGTGTCAATTATGTGGTGGTAACCATAAGGAATTAGAATGTTATTTTCTAAATTATAAGCCTCACTATATAGACCCATCGTTTCCTAGTATCCTTAAGAGGGGCGAAAGTAAAAATAATCCCTATCTCTCCCTTGAGTGCTCCCAACCAGATTTTCTAGGAGAAATGCTTCTCGATGAATTATTTCAATTAGAAGATCTAATTCTTAATTGGTTAAAAGAACTTAGGAAAGATTTCATTGATCTTTTCCAGGACAATAGCCAAGAAGAAGTGTTGGAACCGCATTCAAACAACTTCGTTGTTTCCGACGATACTTCTAACTCTAGTGAGGACTTGAGCGATAGTCGTCCCTGTGTCGATTGTGCCGTGAAGGACTCCCCATCGACTTCGTTCGATGCATACATAGACTTGAGCGATTCGGCATACACCTTCTTTAACGAGAGCCCGAGAAAGGGTTGGACTTGTCCACCTACATATAGCATAGGAATCACCCTCACCGACAACCTCTTGTGTTCTCGTCTTAATCTAGAACAATTAAGGTATCTTAGGCACTTTGGGGTTGTTCCATCCAGTAAGGAACCGGCCGATCCGGAAAAGTTCCTTGAAAATAAACAAACTTCATAGACAGCCTCTAGACACGGGGCCGTGTCCAGGTCAGCACGCCCCCGTGTCCACCCAAAGATTCCCTTCTGATTTTGTCAGAATGCGGACAAAAATGTGTCAGGATTCCAGCTGCACACGGGGCCGTGTCCAGCCGACACGGGGCCGTGCGCAACGTACTGTCGTTTTCTAAAAATGCAGCCAAGAATCCTGCACATTTGAACCATTCAAGGGACAGAGATTTGGGGAATATTCTCACATACCATCCTAGGTATTTTCTAAAAGAAGTTTCTCAACTATCTTCTTGTCCTTTCCTCTTTTATCCACTATCATCTTCTTCAATTTTTCTCATACTTCCATTAAAGCTTGAACCTTCCATAATTTCAAGCCTTATTGAGATGTTTGCTAGATTTTTGTTCATGGAATCTTGTTAAAAATAAGTTCTACAACAATGTTTTAAGTTGTTTATGTTAAAAAATGCTTTAAAAATCATGAAAACAATTTGAAACCCCAAGATTCCTTGTTCCTAAATCCTGCAGATATCTGAACACGGGGCCGTGTCCGAAGTACTGGTCCCATAAAATTGAACTCTTTTCGGTATGTTTTCTCAGAATGGCAAGCAGAACAAGCGGAAACTCTTCGTCGCATTCCAGAAACAACCGGCAGGGGAGAAGATCATCAACGGTTGAAGATTCTCTTGTAAACTATGTTTACGCCTTAAGAGAAGCCCTTGACGAAATGACAAGTGTGGAAGAGGCATTGGTTGACCGTATTAATCATTTGACGGTGGGACTAGAAGGATGTCTCCGGGAAGTCAATCTTTTGCACCAAAGGTTGAACATTCTCGCCTCTCCTCCTTTGGTGCCGATTATCACCCAAAGGGCATGGAATGTGGTACCGGAAGTCATCATTCCGGCCGAATGGTACGCCTTACATCCGGTGCCCCCTCGAGACATACTACAAGGGGTTCCGATTGGTGTCGCTCCTCCTCCACAAGATGTTGAGAAACATGAAGCCGCCTCCCTTCTCCCGAGGGAGATAGAAGAATGGCTCTAGCAACATCTAAAGGACACCGCTCGGCTTGGAGTTCTACAAGGCTTTTAGACCAGAAATCTATTTCCGGAATTTTGGTTCTTATTGTAGAAGTAGAGCTCCTTAGGAAGGTTTTACGGATCACTTGACCTATCTAATATTAGGACTTTTAACTTTTATTTTCTGCTTTATTTTTCATTTTTAGGACTACTATGTAATTCTCTCTATGACTTAATGAATGATGGTTTTAGTTAATTTGGTGTTTGGATGGTGTTTGAAATGAATAAAACACACTTGAGATGGCAAAGGATACAAGGGAAACTTGAACCAGCACCCCATGCAGGAAAACAGGACCTTCCGACAAAATTCTTCGTTTACAGTAAGCTCGGCACGGGCCGTGTCCGCCCAACACGGCCCCGTGCTGCACAGTCTGCAGAAAAGACCCAGTTCAGGTAACTGGACACGGGCCGTGTTCACCCAACACGCTCCCGTGTCCAGGCTTCTGTTTCTCTTGATTTAATTTTGTTACTGGCACTTGAACACGGGGCCGTGCCCGGACAACACGGGGCCGTGTCCAGCGCCCAGTAACACAAATTTTTTGCCTAAATCACACATTTTACACATTCAATCAACCTAAAAATTTATTTTTGTGACACATTGAGGACAATGTGTAATTTAAGTGTGGGGGGGGGGGGATGCTATAACCTTGAATCTTGCAAGTCCTAAATACAAGCCTTACACAAAACTCTATTGGAACCGCTAATCACCCCAAATTTTTTTCAAAAATTTTCATTTTTTTTACTTGTCTAGGTTTAATTTGGGAATTTTAAAATTCTAAAAAGGTTATATTTTTACAAATTTACAACCGATAGCGTCGTGATAAAAAGAACCAACATAAGAAAATTATGAAAAGGCATAACAAGCTTAGTTAAAATTTAATTATATATACTTGATCACATAAAAACCCATTCCCACAAAAGTGAGTTTTGAGCCTTTATTGAGCATACAAATATATATCTTTAATTTAAATGCTCATTTTTCGTTTCTTGTGTGAATAGCCGCTTGGTTCTTACGACTCTAGAACTTGCCACGACGATACATTCCCGGTCCTTACCAACTTAAACCCGAGTAAGTAAACGATAGAGGCATTAGGACTAACCCTTTTTATTTCTACACCATTATTTTTCTTTTTTTTTACCACCTACCCAAAATCCCCCTAGTTAGCCCCTTTGAGCCTAAACCTTTTCATTTCATAACCCAAACCAAACACCCTTTTACCCACCAAAACCTTTTTTATTTTTTAACCCTTTGTTTTAGTAACTAGCTCGGTTTTTCGTATGACTTTTCAAAAAAAAAAAAAATGAAAAAAGTTGATTATGAAGCAAAAGAAAATAAACAAACAAGTTTATCAAAAATAACTTTGTTTGAATAATAGCTTCATCAAAATAAAAGTTACAAAAAATAGGAAGTCTTACGAAAACCGACGCTTGTTACGCTTTTCGCCCTTTTTCTACTAACCACTAACCCAACCACCTACCTTTAACCTAAGCCTAACCCTTCACCCAAAAAGTCCTCTTGATATTTACAAAGGTATATAAGTTAAAAAGGAGGAGGATTGATTGCTTGGCAAGCATATGGTAGGAGTAAGTTCCATGCCGCTCTCGAGTGATTCACTAAAATACATCTTCGGCCGAGTGTTGAGTGATCTCCCGTGAGGTATGTGAACTTGTATATAAATAAAATTTTAAAGAGGCATGTTATGCCCTAATAAGTAATTTATCTTATGAAAATTTTTAAATAAATCATGGCGAATAGGATTGTAAATAAATAAAAATACAACTAAATAAAGAATCTTGGAAATCCCGACACTCTATGACAAGCCCGAAAACTTTCTCTTCTACCCATTCCATTTGGGTGTGTAAAGCCACATTATAAAGAGTTTTGCTTGAGGACAAGCAAAGATTCAAGTGTGGGGGTATTTGATGTCTGCAAAATGCAACATATAAATTACATCAATTGTGGCATAAAACTAACCCCTTTTTAGTACTAATGTTGGAAAAAGTGTGCTTTTGTCTTCCTTTTGTATTTTCAGGATTAAATGAGCTCAAATTAACAAAAGAAGCAAAACGACAGCATAATCTAACATAAATACAAGAAAAGGAACAAACGTGACATGCCCGACCCCACGACAGCATCTTCCCAAGCAAAACAAGAAGACAGAAGACTGAACACGCCCTGTGCTCAGCCAGCACGGGGGCGTGTCCAAGTGTCAGCAGAAAAGACAAAGTGGTAGAAGCTTCTATTTCCCACCACGGGGCCGTGTTCAGTGGACACGGGGCCGTGGTCAACTATAAGATTCGCACAATCCAGGCAAATCTTCATAGTACAAAGATTCTTCTGCACACGGGGTCATGCTCAGCGGACACGGGGGCGTGGTCAACTAATAAGACAAGCTGCATTAAATGAAGAAAGAGAAGGATGTGGACACGGGGCCGTGCCCGAGCTTCTGTTCAGCCTATAAATAGGAGTGCTTGGCTCAAGCTCAAACCATCCCTTGGCACACCACCTCTCCCACACTTCACCCACCACCCACCACCACCATAACACCATCATCCACCACCATCATCCATTGTCCATCATAGAGTGTGTGAGTCATCTCGGGATCCAAGATTGATCGTAAGAGTTCTTGACAATCAAGGCCATGTTTGGCTAAGTCTCTTACATCACTTGGTGAAGACAAGTGTCTAGTGTAATACTTTTTATTTTTAATCTTTTCACACTTTTTACTTGGTTTTGTATTAATGACTTTAATAACTAGTTTCTTATGTTGAAGGTGATTCTTCCTTATCGTTTGTCCGTGGTGTCTTGACATTATTTTACTGTCTATATAAAATAAAAGATTTTCACCATTCATATCTCCACGGTCTATATGGAGGTATGTTGGCTACCTGGTCGGGGGTTAAGGGAACAGTTTGGTAAGAGTCTTGCCATTGTTCAGCGTTTAGAGGTCCTGCAATGGACCTGGGTCAAATTTAGTAGGACCTCCTTCAATACTTAACGGTATTGGATGGCGGGGGTCCAAACTCTTTGATCCCCTCATAAGTTAACTACTATTAATACTATAACCCGGCTATTTAGGACTGTATCCCTGCTGACTCAGACTACTTAGTCGAGGGTAACGTCACCTCCAAAAGAGGGGCCTACCGTAATTTGCATTAATAACTTAATTAATTATCTTTCAATAATCCGACCCTTTAGGATTGTATCCTTGCTGACTCAAACTACTAGGTTGAGGGTAACGTCACCTCCAAAAGAGGGGCCTACTACAATAACTAAGATAATCTCTTAAATAAGTGCAAAAGTGCGGAAATAATCAAAGGTTACACTATACACGAGTCGGAGCCAAGTGATTCATCTTGTCTATCTGTTTTTTTTCTTTTATTTTTACTAGGTGTACACCCGTGTGAACACACGGGTTTGTTTTAATAACGATCGGAAGCAAATACTAAAAAACATATTATAATATATTAAATCAATTCTTTATGTTTAGTTACATATCTTTATAAAACAATGTTAAAGACAATTTGTTTTAGTGTACATGTTTGATATAGAAATAAGGTAAATAATTGATAATATTTTGTAGAAAATGAAAGCATGACCTAATTTTATGTTGTCTAATAACTTCTTATATATGATGTTAATTTTTTTTTGACACATTGTTAGTGTAAAATTCAGTAAAGGTCCATTGTTATTGTATAATTCGATAATACTAAAAACAGATTATAATATATGATTTAAATTCTTTGCATTTAGTTACATATCTTTATAAAACAATGTTAATGAAATTATGTGTTAGTGTACATGGTTGATATACAAATAAGCTAAGTACTTGGTAATATGTTGTCTAAAATGAAAACATGAACTAATATGTTGTTTAAAATGAATACATATCTTTATAAAATGTCTTTTTTATACCCTCAAATCTTAATGATAAACATATATGATTAGAACATTCACACTTCTCAATAAAATCATTTTCATCTTCTCTCAAGTCCCAAAACACAGAACTTCATCTTCATCTTCAATCATCTTCATCGGATCATCTTCATCTTCATCGAAATCATCTTCATCGGAATCATCTTCCTCTTCTGTTTGGGTTCTCCACCGATCATCAGCTTCATCTTCATCTTCATTATCTTCATCTTCTATAACAATCGAAGGTAATATCACATACCTAAAACATGATTGACACTATGTTTTTGATATGCTAGAATGTAACAGTTTTTGTGTGAAAATATTGTTTGATTCTTGTGGGTTTTTGTCTCGGGTATCAAAACAGAGGTTTGGGTTTTGTTTATTATGAAGGTTTGTTTCAGGTTTTATATGAAAATATTGTTTGATTCTTGTGGGTTTTTGTCTCGGGTATCAAAACAGAGGTTTTGTTTGATTCTTGTGGGTTTTTGTCTCGGGTAGCAAAACAGAGGGTTTGAATGTGTTTTCGGTTCCTCATATGAGATCAACTGTGTTTTGGTTTTGATTCTTGTGGGTTTTTGTCTCGGGTATCAACTGAGTATATTGTTCAAAATGTATCATTGATTTCTATAGTTTCAGATCTCATGTGATTATTTGGCTGATTCTTGTGTGTTTTTCTCTAAAAACAATTAGAGCACAGATCTAGGTTGTTTATTGAAACTATGATACTTGTGGGTTTTAATTTCTGAATCAAATGCGAAGAAACAAATGATGGAAATTGATAAAGCGCATCAGTGTGTAGTTATTTGAACACATCAATATTGATACTTGAAATGTGAAAATTGATTTTTGGTTATTTGAGAATTGTTTAAAAAGATGAACTAAATCAGAATTAAATTTTATACAAATGAACTGATCGGATCAGTTTCGGATTGATGTGTTCATCATATTGATTTTTGGTTTGATTCGATGATATGTGTTCCTCATATTGGTCATTTGAATGTGTTTATATTGGTCATTTGAGAATTGTTTAATAAGATGAACTAAATCAGAATTAAATTTTATACAAATGAACTGATCGGATCAGTTTCGGATTGATGTGTTCCTCATATTGATTTTTGGTTTGATTCGATGATATGGGTTCCTCATATTGGTCATTTGAATGTGTTTATATTGGTCATTTGAATGTGTTTTATTGTACAGAATGGCTGCGGATGTAAAGATATGCAAAAAACCAAGCACGAAGGCGAGAACACTTGACAACCTCCTAGAAGATGGTGCGGTGCACATAAGGAAGTAATTGATCAGAACGATCAATTGTATATGAATGAATATAACCCCAGTGGCAGATATGTAATTAGCGAGCTCTGGAATTTCAAGGAAAATCGAAGATCTACATTGGGGTTATATTCATTCATATATGAATGAATATAACCCAAGTGGTAGATATGTAATTACCTACACTGGGATTATATTCATTCATATCTTATACATTCCGAAGTGCACCCATCAGCAAGGATCCACAATTGCTTGTGGTGATACGACATTTTGTCTCTGTATTGTATGTTACGGTCTTTTGTTATCGAGTCTGTAAGTCCTGTCAAGTCTACGAAGTTGGTATGACGTGTTTTCTCTATATTGTATGTATTAAAACTTTACATTTAATATACAATTTAGGCTTTAATAATTTGTTATATATAGTATACACATAATTATTAGATTGCATTTATTTAAAAAAGATTTGATTATTAGATTGCATTTATTAGATTTCATATACAATTTAAGCTTTAATTTTTCTCAAAAAATTATTTGTTCAGGTTTGATATAGAAATAATCTAAGTAATTGATAATATGTTGTCTACAAATCCGATTATTAATCATTTCTAAATGTTTTCTAACCATTTGTATCTAAAAATCAGATTATATGAATGAATCTGATTATTAATCATTTCTAAATGTTTTCTAACCATTTTTAACATCAGCACCTAAACAATGATTGTTTATTTTTAAGGTCAAAACAAACTCTTAAATAATAAGTCAAGAAGTCGAACACATACAAAAGAGAAATATTGATCATGGTGTTTTCACTTCCATGTTTATAAACTTGCATATTTTTTTCTATTACATATCAAATTAGACTCTACATACAAAACATGGAATAGAGATAACCTTTAACATACCCTAAAAATACCTTACGAACTCACAATTTGTAAACTATGATTCAACCCGAAAACCGACCCAGAATCATTTAAGCATGGCTTCCTCTTTACTCACTGTTTTGGCAGCCGCAACCATCGCTTATAACGGTTGTTTAGACAGCATTACCAGTCCCAAAACTGTACCTAATTGCATGTTGTTGGTATTCCTTTTCTTGTTTTGTTATGGTACTCGTTACCCCTACTATCCAATGTTATTTGACCACTGTTTACAGCATCGAGGCACCACCCACGTAGCCACAAACAACCCAAATCGCTGCTGCCCCAACACAAGGATTTGCTCCAGAAACCGTAGGACGCATGACAATGTGGTCTGGTTCGCTGCACTTTTATAACAAAGTCCTTATGTTAGTTTTTCAATTATAATTAAATCTCTTTTTACTACACCATTACCTATAGAGTAAAGTCAATAGGAAGTATCTAATCGTTAATACGAATCAAGTTACCAGAGACTATCATAAATAAGCCTTGTGTAAATTTACCTGTTTAAATACGTTGATTTTTTGTCCAAATAAGCACCAAGCAATATCAAATCCATTTCACAATGAGCATTTTTATGCACTTGATTTTTAAGTCCAGTTGAATGTAAAAACACATCTGCATCAACATCAACATCATCAAATAAAGTCTAAGTTTTTAGCACATGAATGAATAAAATTTCGTTCAAAAAGTTCAAAATAATACACTTAATACTCCAATCAATTCTTAATGTTAAACTATGTTTATAATAATAATAAACGATGTTAAAGCTATATATGGGGTATGTCAGTCAAAATTCAATAATCTCAACATGTACCCTATGATAGAGATTCATTATCTCTATAACTTATCAGTTTATATTCTACAAACTCTTAGCGACCAATTGGGATGAATTTCATTTTAGAACGAACATAACTAAAAGGTTTAACTTTATCACAATTATAATTAACTCATGATTAATAACAGTTTTAAAATCTAACCATTACCTTGAACCTAATGACTTTCATGCCAAGATCCAGGGATGTTTGGGATACTTAGCAGCAACCTTTCGTACAATATCGTAGGAAAACCCAAACTGTGTTTCTGGCTTTGGTGCAGCCTTTCTTGCATTGTCAATGTCTGCAAAAAACCTAAATCAGAAAGGTTGGAAATAAAATTTGAAATCGGTAAATATAATAAACCTGCCACTTACGTAGATTCAGGCCACCTTAACCTTCATAATGCTTTTTCCTAATGTTTTCTTTGCTTTTTAGGGGGAAGATGGGTGCTTCTCTCCATAGGGCATACAAAGCACAGATTGTTGGCGGAAGCCCGCCACATTTAACATATAAAGTTTTTTTATATGTTAAATATGGCGGGCTGCCGCCAATAACCTGTGTTTTGTATGCCCTAGGAGAGAAGCACCTATGTTCCCCTTAAAAAGCAAAGAAAACATTAGATTTTTGGATTTGATGTTTTTCGATGCTGAAAGGTCATTAGTGATGACTGTGTGATCATGCTTTACCTGAGAACAAATGCACCAAGTTAAGCTCAAGGTTTTTCAACTTGATCAAATGTCACTTATACCCTTTAATAAAGACCTTGTTCGTTTTTTGCACGCCCTGTTCGTTTTTTTTAATGTTGAAACAACGTTAAAACCTAAAACCCTATGCTGAAGTGTTGTTTTTTGCACCTGATTGGGCCGAGGCGTCGCCTCAAAACGCTTCACGTGTTTTGACGCTTCAGAGCAAATAAAACGTTTTGCCAAATGGTTAACACTTTAAGCGAGCTTAAAGCGCGCTTTTTTAAACTAAGTTTCCAACACAAGAAAACTACACAATTGTTTTATTCTATTTTTTACTATTTTCTTCTTTAGCACATTAAATGTAATAATTGAATGTGATAAGAAAAGCAGTGTGACTTACAGGAAGTGACTCCCATATGGCTTCATCAGTCAAATGTTCTTCATTTACTGGAAGTAACGCCTTGCACATTCTGTACACATTACAAATCTTGTTTTCAGATTATAGGGTTACTTATTTCAATATTCATTTACAAAATCACCCACAAATAAAACTAAAGCGACCTAATGGTCGGACCATGGGTTCCCTTCAATAATCAGATTAACAAACTTAGAATGCTTGTACTCCAATTACTGTGTAGGTCTCAGTTGATATGGAAGCAACCATAACAGAGGATACTCAATGGTATTTAATGCTCGGACCATCGGTTCCCCTTCAACAATAACTTGAGGTAAGCCTACAACAGGAAACAACACGTCATAAACCCAAAATTTTAACCAAATTTTAACGAAACAACACGTCATAAACCCAAAATTTTAACCAACCAGTAGCAATCTTGGATAAAAGAAACTGGTAAAACTAAAATTTCAAAATTATGAAAGCAGTGAAACTTTGAATATTCAATAATAAACCATAGTATTACAAAATTATGATTTAGAAAAATAATAAAAATTAAAAATTAAACATTACAATTAACACTTAATAGAATATCTTGTTCTCTCGCCTTCTTCCATGCAATTTCGTTTTTTGTTTTAATTTGTAGATCTGCTAGCATATCACAGGTCTTCTGATCCTGTTTCAGCAAATTTGTAATAAACTCTTCTGCTTTTTGTTTAAACTCTGTTGGAGTAGAAGAGGCAACTTCATCTAGCAGTGCAATGCTACTCCAGGTTTGCTTATAATATTTATCACTAACAATAGCAACCTTTTGGTTGAGTTCTTCAGCGTTTCTTTGTTCTTGGAGTGACCAGGTTGAAAATTCGATTTTAAGATCAGTGGTATCGGACCAGTGGTAGAAGGTTTTCCTTGCCATTTAGGAAGAATGTAAGTGTTTTTGGACAATTTGTTTTAGGATGAATGTTTTTTTTTAAACTGAAGTGTTGATGTTTTCAAGTAAAATAATAATGATGCTTTATAGTGTTTAAAATCTTTGATAGAGAAAATGAAGAGACATCTCCTAATTATGATAACCTTTTTTTGAAGGTTTCAATTTTGTTCCTTGGTTTTCTACATATTTAATTTTACTTGTTTTCTCATGAAAACTCATTTTTCAAAGGTTTTGCATTAAAATGCTTAATAGGATAACTGAACAGGCAATTCCCATATACACGTTTTTTACTCTTAAATCATTAAATGTACATGGTTTTTAAGTATAAATGTTAATTTAAAGTTTGCCTTTAAAGCTGACCTTTGGGCTGTTACATATAGTATATAATAGCATTGCCAATAAATTTTTTTTCATCAAAACAGATTCATTCAGTGAAACAAAAGTGCAACTATTATTGTTTTGCCTTTGTTCTTATAAATATATTAGAATGGAGTCATATACTTCTGCAAAATCTGACGATTTCAAGCAACGCTTTATTAAACAAATCGAAGACCAAGTCTTGGCTGATAGATCTACTCTTCAAGAGTTAAAGAGGTGTTTTAACGGACTGGAACTTGGTCTGCTGACAAGAGACCAAGTTTCGAGGGACTTGAGGGCAATGCCGACTACTTCCTTTCGTGACCTGTGTGTTGCGAGTAATATAGAATGTGGAGAAAGAGATCTGGAGTTCATGAGAAAGATCAATGAGATACACAGAGAGGTTCAGTGCTCCATGGAGTTGAAGTTAAAGTTCCTTGATTCTTGCAATTAGAGTTAGATGTCTCTGATTAGTTTTCTTTTTTATATGTAATTGCTACTTTCTTAATACAGGAAGTATTTATTAAGTATTGTTTTTTTATCACAGTTTAGTTTTACATCTTTTCATGAGTTTGAAGATAAAGAGACGGTATTCCATTTTCGATAAATTTGAAAATATTTCATCTAAATTTTTTTTTCTTAACATTGTTGTTTGGTACCATGGATGATCTGTTTAATGTTCATTTATGTGCTGACTTTAACAATTTTGGAAGCGAAATACTTTCAACAAACACGGGTAACTTTTTCCTTAATTTTAATTAAATTAAGATTATTTGGTACTTGTAGATATTCTGGGGCTAAAGTCAAAAGCTACATTAGGGACAATAGCACTCAATATGGTACTCTTACAGACTCAAGTGTAGTTGTTTGATCAATTGATTCTAATGTTTTATTAGCATTTTATTGATTCTTTGTTAGTTACATTTGATGGTGATCATATGAATAGTTAAGATCTATGAAAAACTTCAATTCAACGAAAGTTAAGTACCTTTTCAAGCTGATGTATTAAAATACTTCTACAAACTTCAATTCGATTATATCTCGGTCACACAGCCACCACAACTTCCGGTCGTTCCCAGCTCTCCTGCAGAATCAAAACTTAATTAGGTATTTAATTAAAAACTTGATGAACACAATTCAAAGAACAATTCTGCCTTGTCCTGTATCTGAGCATGATGTGCACATTATACAAGATTAACTACTTACATGACAGTTAATTTATACAAGATTGTTTGGTAGTTGTATATATTCTAGGGCTAAAGTCGAGAGGTCCATTGGTGGGAGCAGCAATCAATATGCTAGTCTTATAGACTCAAGTTTATATCTTTTAATATATGTTCGTTTATTTAACAACATATTTTGATAACAAACGAAGTTGAACACGAAAATAATTTTATAGCCCTGAGATTAGAAAAAGACGTATAACAGGCAAGAAAGCAATTTTATGAAACCATGTTGAGGTAAAATGAGAAAAACAACCGTGTAGTCATTTAAGATGATTTTCGTCCTAATTTACAGCACACGGGTGACAATAAAAACCCTAATGAAGGCTACCTTCAACCTAAATAATCCTAGAAATCAACCTAAAACAGTCTACAACACCCAAAAGTTAGAGTTTATACTATGCAGCTTGCTTAAAAAAGCCCTCGGAAACACACAAAAAGATTCAAACTGAAACTAAGTTACAACATAGCAATGTTGAACTTCTACTCTAATCACATTGTTTTACACCATGAATGATAATATAAAGTACACGCGTTTGATACATACCAGAAGTCTTTACGATAGAACAACCATTAGTTGTTGGAAACATGAAGCTTTGACCTATCAAAAAGTTTGATGGTTGTTTTGGTATCTCCAATGGCCTAACTACACTTTCAAGCCATTCAATAGCTTTAAACCTTGTCATAGCTACAAAAAATGAAAAAAAAAATCAAATAATCAACAACGTTTCTATTGTTTTGTTAGAAAGAATTTGAAGGCAAAATTTAAAATTATACCTTAGGGTTTAGGACTTTCCTTGAAGGTAGAGTAACACTAAACAATACCGTTTCAAACTTTAGCGAAAACAATACTAAAGGATACCGTTTCGTAATAATAACATCAGCGAGGACTACATAGCATACCTGAGAAGTTGACACGTAGCCAATTCTATGTCATTATCTAAGCTCCCTTAATAGATAACATCATGTTCAAGATAACCTCTTTCGTGTTCATGTGAGCAAGAAGAGAGAAAGACACAAACGATGTCTCAAACACAGTTCACATGATACGGATTTGACACCTGAACCTGTATCATCTGAACTATGTTTCACACCTCCTTTGTGTCTTCCTCTCTTCTTGCTCACATGAACACGAAAGAGCTTATCTTGAACATGAGTAATGACACAGCTGTCTTCTACCTCCATCGCTAGATTCAAAGGGCAAATATGGTCAAAATCAACAAACACAAGATTCATAATATTTAATGTTTTGAATGTGATGGTTCATACCTTTAAGATGAAATCGAAGTTGGTGAACAGTCTTACATCAGATGCAATGTACCTACGCAAGAGACATCAATTAGTTTGAGCAAATAGAAAAACTCATTTAAATTACCTAAATACCTAATTTCATGACCTAAACTCTACACAATTTAAATTATCAACAATTTTCATCATCCAGAAATAAACCAATCTGACGATTAAACAACTCCTCTTAACAGTTTTAATAGAATTAATAGCACACGCGAGTTTTAAAACAATTAATAACAGTTTTAATAACAATTGCAGCAATCTATATAATATTTACCGTAGGAAAGTATTGACAGCCCAATCATCAATGTTCGTTTCATCGTCACTTCTTTCTTCTTCGTTCTCGGATCTTTAGCAGGCTGCACAACAATTACCATAGCTTTACCTAAACAATAATCCATGGGCATATTAAAAATCAAATCTTTTTTAACCCCAAATCGAAAAACATCCAAAACACGATGGAAAATCAATAAACTTATGATTGATTTAGCAATTTATGATAAGAAGATCTAAAATCACCAATTCTATTAACACGATGGTCAAACACCAAGATTTATCATAAAAAGAACAAAAGGTTTAATTTTTTCTATCTTTTCAGTCAATAAAAAGAACATAACAAAAGGCACAATTCATTTACAGAAAACCAAAATTACCTGCCCACATGACAACCCCACCAGCATTTTCAATTCTCCCCCTTTCATCACTAAATCAAAGGTTCTCGCAGGTTGGAACCACAAAAAGCTCACCCCTAGACTCATTCATTCAACCTAAAATCAATATAAGACAAATAGAGTAGAGTGTGAGGTTGGTTTAAATATAACAATTGATTAAATGAGCTAAAATGAGATGATACGTACAACTGTCATACCTTCTCCACTTTTTCTTGGTATAGATTTGATCATATGCAGTCGAAAACAACAAATTTGGATTAAATTAGCTTGTATCAAAGTTGAAAGCTCCTAAATTAACTGTCATAACAGTAGTATTTACATTTAGAAGACTTGTAAATGCTCTTTTTTAAAACCTCCTAAATCCTTTTTTATTAGAAAAAGTTAAATGCTCTTTTCAAATTTTATTTCCAACCTTACTGAACAATATTTGGCTGATAACCACCCCGAAGACTCGGTTTCCACCCTATACAAGCAATCAAATTGAAACATCATACAATTGCTTTTACATATTTTAATTTACATCAAATAAACAACTTAGAGGTGACAAAATAAGCGGGTCGGGACTCATTCACCTATAAAGATAAAATCCAACTCAAATGGACTAATTCATAAGCAAACAGGTCAAATTTGCCACCTTTAAGACAGATATATGACAGTATGAGCAACATAAATAAAACTTTGGGATCTACGTAAGTACCATGAAAGAAGTTCACGCCTTGAATCCCTTGCACTTTCACTGTTCGGCTTAACATATCTTCTATGGTTGAGATCAAAATTTCTACCCCTATGCCTTCTCGGCACATGCTTTTTTATTCTTGGACCTATCTCTGTCTTGGTGTACATTTGGAACACATTTCTACTACTGAAAAATTAACCAGTTAGACGCCTAGAATACAACAAATCTCATCACAGCATAATTGTAGTAGCTTTCAACATTAAGAAAACAATTCACTTGTTTCAAAGCTACAATTTCTAAGAAACAAAATCCGAAAAACAACATACTTCCCATAACCTCATGAAACAAAACCGAATCGGACTACTAAACTGTATAATTCACACCTCACACTAAATTCAGCATCAATCAATCGAGATTCCTAAATTTTACATTAAGAAACTGAATCTTCAAATTATAAAACAAAATCATATCAACTAATATACTGCAGTAACTCTCGTAACCTTAAATTGATACTATAAACAATTCGTTCATCTTCAAATAATATCATACACCATCAAAATAATAATCATGAACAAAATATTGACCTAATCAACGAAACAGCCAAGATCAAATCTTTTTTAGGTTTGACTGAATACCCCACAATCTTAACTCAAATTCAAGCAAAACCCATATCACAGAAACTCCAAATTCCTAAATTTCTACAAACATATGTTATGATAAAGAACACAAACCCTAGAAGCAAAATCAGAATGAAATCAACAACGAATGGAATGAAATTGATGGGGCTATTGATGCAAACCTGAAGAGAAAGTAGAAGAAGATTTGGGTTTGGAATGTCTGGTGTGAGACCTAGCTGATGCTGCTGAAATCTTCTTATTTACTTCATCATCATCACGATTTAACCCTATTTTTCCAACAAACTCAACTGAAATCATCATCATCAATTTACCGAGTTGATATTGAAGAAAAGAATTAATAGAAACTACATACACACACGTACACAAACCTGTTGAGTAAATTAGAGATATGTGGAGATGAAGTTGTGTTTATGTTACTTGCAGACAACCGGATCGAAGATGTTCTTCTGAGTTGAAGAGAGAGAGAGGTGTGAAGATTATGTTTTCAATTTTGAAAATGAGCTGGACTATATTTGATTGAGAGAGAATAAAAGATTAAAATTACCATTTGAATTTGATTTTTGAAATTCCCTCCTAAAAACTCTGACCTTATTTTCAATTTTGAAATATATAGATAGATAGATAGATTATATTTTAAAGGTGGAGATTGAAATTATGACATCAGCGTTATGACATCAGCGGAGTCTATGTGGCATCCAATGTGGCATATCTAAGAAGATGACACATAAGCAAAGTGAGGTCATGCTTTAAGCTCCTTTTATAGTATAGATAGATTTTCAGCATTTTAGTTAGTTTTTATTTTTCTTAGTTTAAAACATTTTTCTAAACTTTTTGATTTGATTAGACGTTGAGGATAAACCGGTACTAAAAGCTCTTGTGTCCTTGGACGACCTCGGTATCTTACCAACACTATACTACGCTCACGATGGGTGCACTTGCCCATATATGTGTTTAGTGTTAGTAAATATCGTGTTTTATAAATTTAAAACTTGGCTAAAAAAGTGTTAAAGGGCTTAAAATATACACCTAATATATGTAACACTTCACACGCATCAATCTCCGCACTCTCAATGCAACTAGCGTCTTCCAGTCCCGCGCTTTAGACTGGTGGACGGCTGAAACAAACAAACGTGGAAACGATGCAGCCTACGGTCTGTCATGGGACGAACTTAAGGAAGTCATGCTGGAAGAATTCTGCCCTCCTCATGAGCGCCAAAAGTTAGAAGATGAATTCTGGCACATAAAGCAGAAGGAAGGTGAAAACGCTGCTCTCACTGCTCGCTTCAAGCAGCTCAGTATCATCTGCCCTGATCAAGTGAAGACTTCTGACATGGCAATCAAGAAGTATATCCGAGCCCTGCCTGACTGTGTTGCAGATTTCGTGCAAACGGCTAAGACTAAGACGATCGAAGGGACCTACCTACTAGCCGCTGAAATCAATGACAAGCGGGTCAAGGCTCGTGTTTGGGATAAAACTTCGAAGCACCTGCATCAAGCTACCACCGCCGCTCCAACTGCCGAAACCGCCACTGCTCAACCGTCAAAGTCCTCACGCCGCAAGAAAAAGAAAAACAATAGCAGCTCCAGCAACAAGAACTGTGCTGTCGCCACCACTGCTGCTCCTCTCCAGGCCGTACCGGCCCAGCAGCAGCATCATCACCGTCCAGCACCAACTACTTATGCACCACCTGCAAAGCGTGCATACACAGGCCCCCACCCGGCTTGCCCAACTTTCTCTTATCATCACCCGGTGGGTCTCGCCTGTCGTTTCTGCGCTCACTACAACATGTACGTCCACTTCACTGCTAATTGCCGTACTGCTCCCCGTCAAGCCCCAGTTCAAGCCACTACTCATCAAGCTCTGCTCCCAGCCCCGCAAGGCCAACAAGCGGCTCAGGCACCCGCGATCAACGCCAGAGTCTGCGTCGCATGTGGTGACCCCAACCACTTTGCGAACATGTGCCCGAACAGGTTTGTGAAATAAGAGCCCCAGTAGCAGCAACAACATCAGCAGCAACAGCCTCAGCAGCAGCAACAAGCCGCACGCGCCAGAACTTTCAACATCAATGTGCGCCAAGCCCAGGCTGACAACAATGTGGTCAATGGTACGTTCCTTGTGAATAGTATTTATGCTTCATGTTTGTTTGATACTGGAGCCGATAATTGCTTTGTGCCATTCGAATTCGAGAAGTTACTTAGTCGTAAACGCTCCCATCTCCCCTCGACGTTCGATGTTGAAGTCGCTACTGGAAGAACTGTCGCCGTTAATTCTGTTCTTCGTGATTGTACTCTCGAGCTCAACAATCATATCTTCCCAATCGACCTTATTCCGATGCAACTCGGAAGTTTTGACGTCATAGTAGGCATGGACTTTCTTAGCGAAAACCATGCTGAAGTTGTGTGCTTCGATAAGATGATTCGATTCTCGCTCGCGATTGGTGATTTACTGTATGTCTATGGTGAAACTGCTTCGAAAGGTCTCAAGCTCATGTCATGTATCCAAGCTAGCAAGTATCTCCGCAAGGAATACAAAGCTTTCTTGGCTAACATTGTAGTAGCGGAGAAGGAAAAGAAAGGAAAGACAGAGGTGAAAGACGTTCCTGTGGTTCGTGAATTTCCCAATGTGTTTCCTGATGACCTTCCAGGATTACCACCAAGTCGTGATATCGACTTTCGTATCGACCTCGTTCCTGGAGCCAACCCTATTGCCAAAGCTCCTTACCGACTCGCACCGTCCGAAATGCGTGAACTCTCAAACCAACTCCAGGAATTACTTGAGAAAGGCTTCATTCGCCTGAGCACCTCTCCTTGGGGCGCGCCAGTCCTTTTCGTCAAAAAGAAGGATGGGTCGTTCAGGATGTGCATCGACTATCGGGAATTGAATAAGTTAACTATCAAGAACCGTTATCCGCTGCCTCGTATTGACGATTTATTTGATCAGCTACAAGGTGCTACGTGTTTCTCGAAGATCGATCTACGCTCAGGCTACCACTAGCTACGTATTCAAGAGGAGGATATACCCAAAATCGCGTTTCGTACTCGCTATGGCCCCTACGAATTCGTTGTTATGCCTTTTGGTTTAATCAACGCACCCGCGGTTTTCATGAATCTGATGAATCGCGTGTGTAAACCATATCTTGACCGTTGGGGTGTGACAGTATGAATCTTTGGTTGAGCTGTTTCTGCAAATGTATTCTTTTAAAGCAAAACACACAAATCATAATAACATATGATAAATGTAGAGTTGTTGATTAATTTGTGCTAATTGTGTCTGCAACATGTTCAATGATGATTATTCAATGATGTTAGTTTGGGCTTATTCGTTCCTACTCATCTTTCTATCGATTATCCTCTGTTAAGTTTTTCGATTATTTAGTCGGCGAGATTTCTCTCTTTTGGCCACATTCTTCTGCTGGAATTATTGTTTATGCTCTATTCTGTTTTCATAGCCATTAATTATAAGATATCAACAACAGAACAATGGTGATCGATTGGCCGAAGTTTAGCTGGAGTTTATCTTCGCCGACTGTTTTAGGGTCGTTAACAACGGAATGGCAAAGACGATGCTCCTGGCAAAGACATCTGCCAGAGTTTATCTATTGCCCCTATTCAATGGCGGACCCATAATTTTTTTGCTGGGGGTGCGGATGAGGTGTTCTACCATATTTTCAAGGGGTGCGATCTGGTTTTTTGCCTTGAATATACACTAATTTTTTTTTCAAGAGGTGCGGCCGCCCACCCAGGCCAAAGGCTAGGTCCGCCCATGCCCCTATTCACCGTTCATCACACCATCCCTACCCTTATCCTCACCATCAACAGACACGACACTGTTCCGGTGTGATTTCAACTTTAATACAAGTAAATCCCAAACTAATTTTATTAATATTTATTTTGTACAGATGAAGATGAAGGGTTGATGAATAAACAAAGAAATAAAAGTCAACATTTTAATTGTGTGTTGACTGTATGCATTTGGGAAAGATGAAGTAGGTTCTATGCTTTTATATGGTCAACGCTTTTATTTAGTTTAATTATTTTAATTAATAATGAGTTACAATAAAATTATAATGATCAATTTACCCGTGAGGAAAATGACAAAATATCATGCTTAAATTTAAGGAATATGAGCTGATTTCATTTTGAACCAAAATGATAACAAAACTGAAACAACATGGACCCAGATGTAAAAGGTTTGAGATTTGGAGTAAAGTGACAAAACTGCCCAAACCTCAGGGACCAAAATGGCATTTTACTCTATCAAATATTATTGTTATTGTGTTAATTTTTCCTTTAGTAGTGCCACCTTATCCCTATAGTTTAGTCGAAGATCATTTTTATCCTGTAAATTTTGTTTTTGTTTTAAATATCGTATACATCTCATTTCTCATTTGTATTTCTATTTTGTTAAATAATTTTTTATTATATTCTTGCACCTGAAAAATATTGTATAAGGGGTTAAGAAATAAACAGTGAGTCTCTATATAATTAATTATTAATTAAAAGTTAATATATAAGTTTAGAGTAAACTTCCATTTTGCTCCCTGTGGTTTGGTCACTTTAACGGTTTTGCCCCAAACCTTTAAAAATAGTCATTTTACTCCTTGATGTTTCGATTTCGTCGCCAGTTTGCTCCTCGGCTCTAACTCAGTGAAAACGGTCAGTTAAAAGTAGGGGTATTTCAATAATTTTACTTGTAATCAGTAGGGTATTTTAGTAATTTTACACAGAAGCATTTAATTATTTATTTTAATATTAAAAAATAAAAGTTTAATTATTTATTTATTATGTCATATATATACATGTATACAGAGATATTCATCAAGCTTGAGCTAATGTCTCTCTCACCACCAACAACGGCTGCCTCCACCAACCTCCACCACCCACCACCTCACCACTATCAGCCACCACCCGATATCACTGCTTCACCCACCACTCGACATCATCACCATAAGCCACTGCCTCAACACCACTTGATATCTCCACAATCAGTTACCGCCTCACCCACCACCCAACATCATCACCGTAAGCCACCGCCTCACCAACACCCGACATCACCACCATCAACCGCCACCACACCTTCCATCTGTCACCGCCTCTCCAGCAGCCACCACACATCACCGACGTTTTTCTCCCGATCTATTTTTTTCTAGATCTGGTTATCAAACGCTGCATCTTCACCAGCAACCACCACCACCAACCACCAAAACCCAACAACCATCAACACCAACAATCACCAACATTATCAGCCACTATAACCGCATAAACACTAACAACCACCACATTTTCCATACCTAATTCCCATGAAAAACAACAAAAACCAAAAACCCTAATTTGAAAATTTTGAAAACAACACCCTTTTCACTCCCTTTTAGAAATCTTGATGAAGACGAAGGTGGGCTCGGTAAACCACATAAATGATGAAAACGAACGGGTAATGGTGAACATATGGTGGCGGTTGAGTGGAGTCGGGATTTTCGACAACCTAGGGTTCCGACAACAGATGGTGTAGATGATAAATAACCGTAGCCGACTCCACCTTTCTCCCCCTGATCCACTATTGTATACTCCTCATTCAGAACCTAGGTTATTGTTTCTTTGGATTCTTCTCCTGAGGTGGGAGAATCTCCACCATCGACCTCCAATTTGGAGGAATTAGCCATAAATCCATCTAATCTGGTTCCAAGCGAGACCCTAGATTTACCATCGCCCCAACATTTCACCGGAAAATGGGATCGCAGTGGTGGTCGGCAAGTGGTGGTAGTGTGGCAGTTGGTGGTGGTGATGGTCTGCTAGTGTTGGATGGTAGAGAGAAGTTAAAGAGAGGGAGTAGAGAGAGAGAGGCTAGAGATAGAGAGGTGTAAATAATGAATACATATTTATATATTTTATTAATTATAATTAATTAAATACTTATATGTAAACTTACCAAAATACTCTTCTAGTTAACCGTGGAAATGGATGGTGTTTGGTGCGGGGAGTGAAATAGAGATAAGTTACACAGATCAGGGAGTAAAATGGCTATTTTTAAAGGTTTGGGGCAAAACCGTTAAAGTGACCAAACCACAGGGAGCAAAATGGAAGTTTACTCATAAGTTTAATGACGAAGACATGATTCTACATTCGGTTATTTGAAAAAAGTTGGAAATGGAAATAAAACTTTGTTTTGTGAAAGTGTGGGGTTCTCCTTGAAACCACCCTTCAGCGTGAGAATAAGTATCCATTTAAGTATGTTAAACAAGTGTGTGTTAATTGTGAGAGAGTAAGAGATTCGATGCTTTAACACGTGGTTGAAGGTTGGTATTTATAGCCGAGGAGTGTGGAGAAGGAGATGAGCTGATGTGCCTTGGGCCAGATGTCGTCAACAAGGAACACCCGGTCTGTCCCCTCTGATATGACATATAATGTTTGCAGAGGTAAGGGACGTTGGCGCACGGTGACCGGTGCCACGTGGCCTGTCGATTGTACTTGTTGCCAAGTTTGTCATCAGCTGTGAGCGGAGATCATAGAGCAGTGAATGGCGCACCCTGACTGGCCACACGTAACTGTCCTTTTGTACTGTTGTCTCTAGCACGATTGATCATCGTGAGAATTGCATGGACAGAGCCTGGCTCATGCTGCTTGGTTGCAGGCTTTTGCCATTTGTACTATATGTACTTGCACTAGTTATCATTGTTATGTGTGCGCGTTTGAGGTGCGAGCAGTAGATTTGGAAGTAGCGGAGTGTTGTGGTGTTTTAGTTTGGGTATGATCATTTGCATGCATGTCTTGCGCATGATTGCGCAGGGTTTAGGACCCTACCCCTTCGTTTTGGAAAGATGTTTGGATTGGAGACTCTAGTTTGTGCTCAAGATTTCCCATATTATATATTTTGGAGGTCGCTAAAGATGCTTAATAAATGTGAGAATAGTAAATTCGGCTTGGGTGAGGAATTGGAGAAGACAACAAATGGGTGGGATGGAGGAAAGTCAACTATCTAAGATGGGTACAGTTCTAGATTCAGTTACTTTGATAGAGTCTAATGATAAGTGGATTTGAAATTTGGATCATGATAATGTTTTTCCGCTCAAATGTGTTATTTCAATTCTTGATCGTTGAATGTTTCCGGATGGGGCTTATTCTATGAGGTTCAACAAATATCTCCCCAGGAAGGTTAATATTTTGATTTGGGGTATGCTCTTGGATCGTCTTCCTACTAGACATAACCTAAGTCTTAAAAGCTAAGATATTCCTTTTTATTTTATGTTCGGTATGTCGAATATGGTGGAGATTTTGGATCATATTTTTGGAGGTTGTCATTTAGCTATGAAGATTGATTGGAAGTGGATCTCTCAGTTAATAAGGCAAAAAGTATGCTAGATTGGTTGGATTCTTCTAGATGGATGAAAACGAAAAATTATGTTGTTGAGGCTATCATTTTTACGGTGTGGACGACCATGGCGGATTATTTGAAGAGCCCGTAAAGAAGCTCTTTCGGACCATCAAAATGAACTCAAAGATAATCTTTTTCATTCTATTGTAAAGATATCTTTCTAGTAGGCTTCTACTTGTAGTTGTAAATCTCGCTTGGACTGGGTAGCATGCTCAAAAACCCGCTACTTCGTATGTAACAACTTTCTTTTTAGACCTAGTTAGGATTTTCTAATCGGGTGACAGGTTTTTATATCAAGTTTGCCTTTAAAAATTGTTTAACTTTTCTTTGAGTTATAGGGATTAAGTTGACGGCAACAACTATTGAAGAACCACGGAACTAATTTTAAGTTTATTAGTTTGGTTTATGTTTCAACCATAGAGGTTAATCTTCTTAATCTTTCCTAAGCTAAGTTTTGATCCTTCTTGCAAAACAATCAACAACCCGTTAAGCTCGTTAAGAGGGGAATATGGGGGTTTCCCTCTTAACCACTCTCCGGCGTGAGAATAAGTATTTGTTTTGAGGAAATAAGTGTGTGTTCAAGAGTGAGAGAGCAGAGAACAGAATGAATCAACATGTATGTGAAGGTCCCTATTTATAGCCGGGGTAGTGTAGAAGGAGATGGGCTGATGGGCCTTGGGCCTGGAGGCGATAACAAGGAATATCCCTTTTTTGTCTCTTCTATGACGACCGTTAGCTTTTCTAGAAGGACACCAGAGCTGGCGCACCTTGAGTGGAGCCACGTGTCCGGGTTGTCGTTCTTGTTGTCTCCTTGACATCAACAGGTGAGTGGAGATCATGGGGCAGGTCTCGCCGCCTCCTGATTGGAGCCACGCAGGCTTCTTTGTGTACCCTTTTGTCTCCTGCACGATTGTTGATCGTGGAGCACGATAGGATACAGCCTGTTCGACGCTGATTGGCTCATACCTCTGCCACTCGTACCTTTCGTACTATCCAGAATGAACCTGCGCTCCTGCTCCCGCGCGGCCACTAGAGCGCATCCATATAGCCGGCGCAGGGTCCAGGGAGTGAGGGCTTTCATTCAGGATGCTAAGTGTAGAATCTAAGCTTTAACCCTGCTTGGACCTCGCGCACGACCTAGGTTTCACCTATTTAGTCGGGGCGGGGTTTGTGGGCTTGTCAGATTAAAGTATTAGAAGTATGGTCTCGCGCGCGACCTGATTGGTCTGCGCGGCTTTTTAGGACCATACCCCTTCAACTATAAAACACATTTTAATTCTTGACCGAAACGATTATAAAAACACTAGTTTTTCATTTAATATGAACAAAAAGGTAAACCGAACTATGTACTATAAAAACACTAGTTTTTCATTTAATATGAACAAAAAGGTAAACCGAACTATGTACTATATATAATTTCTTACGTGATACATAATCAAGAAGATATTAACTGTTCATATAGTTTATCTCGACAACATAAGCCAAATAAGAAAAAAAAGTAGCCCTTATATGCCACAATCACGATAAATGCGCAAGGAATTTTGGTCTTTTCAAGGCTGGGAATTCGGATCACTTGTGCGACTAGAAAAAATAAGCTTTTAAAAATGAACTTTCATGTGTTACAATAACAAAAATCGTTATTCACTTATTGGTGAAGAATACTGAATCATTGTTCTTTTTTCTCTTTGCCGCCACTCCACCAGGCACCACTGCACCGGTCTTGAATCTTGATATTATTTAATTGGTATTTGACTATTTGGGTTTGATTTAAAATGTTAATGGGTTTAGTTAGGTTAGGGCCTTAAAAATATTTATTTACTAGCTCATCATCAATTGGTAATCTCAATTTGATTCATCACAATATTAGGCCTAAAGTAACTTAGTTACTTAGTAACATTATTTTTACATCAAAATATGATTCACTATAATATTGGGCCTAAAATAATCCAATTATAGACTAAAATATAATTTTGGGCGCTAGACGGTCGCCCACTTTGCCCCTTTGCATGGCCGGCCTCGTCTCTTTTTATCATGGGGTTCGAACATTGTTAACACATCCCTCGTATGAAAACTAGTATTGCTTATTTCATAATATTTCATTAATATGAAATTTAAATTTCATATTGTGTTTAGTCCTAGTGTCACTTATTTCATAATATTTCATGGTTTGAACATTGTTAACACATCCCTCGTATGAAACTAGTGTTGCTTATTTCATATATTTTATGAATATGAAATTTTAAATTTCATATTGTGTTTAGTCCTAGTGTCGCTTATTTGATAATATGATTTTATATTTCATATATTGTGTTTAGTCCATAACTTTTCTTTTATGCTAATGCGCATGATTTCAAGATATATATTTGATATCTATATACACTTAATGTAGCTTGTTAATGCTTTTTTTTTTTCCAATCACCATCACTACTAGAAAAAGGGGGATTTCCTACCAAAATTTCCGACAAAACCAATTTGGTCGGAAAATTCCGGCCATTTTCCGACAAAATAACAACTAAAAAAATAATCTGGTTTTACCGACTATTTTCCTACAATTTACCGACAAAAAAAATGGTCGGAAATTTGAAGGAAACTTCCGACTAAGTTCCGACCAAAAATAAGAATAAAAGAAGAAAAAAAATTGGTCGGAAAATGGTCGGAAATTTCCGACGACTTACCGACGAAACATAAAATTTGGAATGAAAGTTGTCGGAAATTTCCGACCAATTTCTGACTAAAACAATTATTCTTTTCATATTTAATTATACCGAGGTGTATATCTATATATATAAACGTATTTCTTGTCTCTATATATATATGTATGTGTGTATTAGTATGTAGTTGTATTTGGTGCATACACATACATACATATACATATATACACACTTATACAATAGTAAAAGCCTAGTTTAAGTAATGGGTCTCGATAGCGTACACGTACGTATGACTGGGTATAATTATACGTATAAGTTGGTAAAGTAAGAGCTTTTCATGTATAACTAAGGTGTACAAAATACGTAATGAAAAAACCATGTTAGAATGTTGAAAAACCGAAAAAACGGATATGGGTGTCGGAAAATGGTCAGAAATTTCCGACCACTTTCCGACGAAAAACAACATTTTGTCGGAAAGTTGTCGGAAATTTCCGACCATTTTCCGACTAAAACAATTATTCTTTCGTTATATAATCATGTGGGGGTATATGTGTGTACGTAAATATATATGCTTGTGTCTATATGTATGTGTATATATATATATATGTATGTATAAGTATTTGTTTGTCCAAGTGTACACACACGCATACATACACACATACATATATATACACATACTTAGCCTGTTTTAATTAATGGGTCCCGATAGTGTACATACACGTATAAACGTGTACAATGCGTATAAGTTGGTAAAGTAAAAGTATTTGATGTATAATTAATGTGTACAAAAGATGGAATGAAAAAACGATGTTTAAAGGTTGAAAAAATGAAAAAAACGAAAATTGGTGTCGGAAAATGGTCGGAAATTTCCGACCACTTTCCGACGAAACACAATATTGGTTTTCGATGCATTTTTGACACGTTTAAGCCCCGTTAACCCCATTTCAAGGCTCTAAAATGAAGTTAAAGTATAGGGAACTTAAAATATGCTCAAAAATATCTCGGATGTTGGTTCGTTTGTTCGGTTAATTACGACGAAACACGAACGGACGCGAAAAACGATCCAAATTACGCGACGAATGGAATTTTATCATGCCAATCACTAAAATAAAATATTTTAATAATCACATAAATTTTTGGATGTCCGAATATATTCAGAACGTAAGATATGCGGGAAAATGCAAACTTATGCACTTTTTGACGCTTTTAGTCCCTATTGATCAATAAAGTTTATTTTAGCATACCGAACCCCTCAAAGCCTATTTCTAAGCTATGTAAAGGATATTTAAGGTATGTTTAACTTATGATCAAGTTCCGGAATGTTTGTTACAGTACGAATCGGCATACTTTCGCAGTTTGTCGAAATTAGTCCTTGTAAGCGAATAAACTTGATTTCGACACACCAAACCTTCCAAAACTTATTTCTAAGTTATGTAAAGGTTATTTAAGGTATGTTAAGCCTATGTCACTATTCCAGAGTGTTTTTCGTGTTAAACTGATTACGTTTACGGATCAGTTCGCGTATAACTTTCCAGAAAGCGATTTAGAGCTCGAAATCGAACAAGAATTGATATGTGCAAATGATACACATATTTATACAAATCCCAAGTATAAAATATAATATTTCATTGATTTGGTATTTGTTTGATGGCCGTGGAGGCACAGTTGTCACAAGTGGAGCCACGTGTCCGGGTTGTCGTCCTTGTTGTCTCCTTGACATCAACAAGTGAGTGGAGATCATGGGGCAGGTGTCGCCGCCCCCTGATTAGAGCCACGTAGGCGTCTTTGTGTACCCTTTTGTCTCCTGCACGATTGTTGATCGTGGAGCATGATTTTTGATCGTGGAGCACGATAGGATACAGCCTGTTTGACGCTGATGGGCTCATACCTCTGCCACTCGTACCTTTCGTACTATCTAGAATGAACCTGCGATCCTGCTCCCACGCGACCACTAGAGCGCATCCATATAGCCGGCGCATGGTCCAGGGAGTGAGGGCTTTCATTCAGGATGCTAAGTGTAGAATCTGGGCTTTAACCCTGCTTAGACCTCGCGTGCGACCTAGGTTTCACCTATTTAGTCGGGGCGGGGTTTGTGGGCTTGTCAGATTAAAGTATTAGAAGTATGGTCTCGCGCGCGACCTGATTGGTCTGCGCGGCTTTTTGGGACCATACCCCTTCAACTATAAAAGACATTTTAATTCTTGACCGACAACGATTATAAAAACACTAGTTTTTCATTTAGTATGAACAAAAAGGTAAACCGAACTATGTACTATAAAAACACTAGTTTTTCATTTAATATGAACAAAAAGGTAAACCGAACTATGTACTAAATATAATTTCTTATGTGATACAGAATCAAGAAGATATTAACTGTTCATATAGTTTATCTCGACAACATAAGCCAAATAAGAAAAAAAAAAGTAGCCCTTATATGCCACAATCACGATAAATGCGCAAGGAATTTTGGTCTTTTCAAGGCTGGGAATTTGGATCACTTGTGCGACTAGAAAAAATAAGCTTTTAAAAATGAACTTTCATGTGTTACAATAACAACAATCGTTATTCACTTATTGGTGAAGAATACTGAATCATTGTTCTTTTTTCTCTTTGTCGCCACTCCACCAGGCACCACTGCACCGGTCTTGAATCTTGATATTATTTAATTGGTATTTGACTATTTGGGTTTGATTTAAAATGTTAATGGGTTTAGTTAGGTTAGGGCCTTAAAAATATTTATTTACTAGCTCATCATCAATTGGTAATCTCAATTTGATTCATCACAATATTAGGCCTAAAGTAACTTAGTTACTTAGTAACATTATTTTTACATCAAAATATGATTCACTATAATATTGGGCATAAAATAATTCAATTATAGACTAAAAATATAATTTTGGGCGCTAGACGGTCGCCCACTTTGCCCCTTTGCATGGCCGGCCTCGTCTCTTTTTATCATGGGGTTCGAACATTGTTAACACATCCCTCGTATGAAAACTAGTATTGCTTATTTCATAATATTTCATTAATATGAAATTTAAATTTCATATTGTGTTTAGTCCTAGTGTCGCTTATTTCATAATATTTCATGGTTTGAACATTGTTAACACATCCCTCGTATGAAACTAGTGTTGCTTATTTCATATATTTTATGAATATGAAATTTTAAATTTCATATTGTGTTTAGTCCTAGTGTCGCTTATTTGATAATATGATTTTATATTTCATATATTGTGTTTAGTCCATAACTTTTCTTTTATGCTAATGCGCATTATTTCAAGGTATATATTTGATATCTGTATACACTTAATGTAGCTTGTTAATGCTTTTTTTTTCCAATCACCATGCATGGTGTATGATTTCTATCCTACTAATCAGGGGTCTGAGTCCGCAACCATACAACATGGAACCGTGTGAATACCCGGGAGAAAATAGTTAATTTCTCATAAGACCATGTGTAGTGGTTAAACAAAATAATGCCCCCACCATGGGGCATTATTCGACACGTGTCAGTCCAGTCAGCATGGGACGTTAGTGGGAATAATGCCTAATAATGCCCTTCCAATCATTAAAAAAAAAGCAAACTACTTATCATTGGCCAGTCAAACCTTGGACCACTCCCATTGGCCCATGCAATTCTCTTTTCAGCGTTATCATAAAAACGCCAAACTCAAATTTTTGATTTTTTTTTTTTTATAAAAAAACGCCCCATGTAATGGGGGGGGGGGGGGCGTTTTTGAGCGTTTTTTTTTTCAATTTTTTTTAAAAAATACCGCCCCACTACGGGTGGTCTAAGTAGCGTGTTAAAAAAATTTCAATACCAAAACACATAAATTGTATAAAATTCTAGGTTAACCAAACTGAATTATGGAGACGGATAAATAGTATAAAGTTCAAGGTTAACCAAATTGAATTATGTAGACAGATAAATCCTACAAAATTCTAGGTTAATCAAACTAAATTGTTTGAACATTTGGAGTGGTAAACGTGCAAGGTTTAGGGGCTGTTTGGTAGCCTCTTAATTCATTCAGAGGCTGTCTCTTAATGAAATCATTTGTGGCCCTTATGTCTGAATGAATAAGAGGTAACCTTATGTCTGACTGGATAAGAGGTAACATCTGAATGGTAAACCATCACATGTCACATTCTTCTACATTATCTTTGTTAAACTCTTAAATGATTTCATTAAGAGGTAGCCTCTTAATGTCATTCAGATGCTACCAAACAGCCCCTTACTAATGTTGGTTTGTAAACAATAATGCTAAGGTTGTATGATATCGATAAATGGTAACTATCAAGTATCATCATCATCTAATAATATTTATCTAGTGAGATCTATATATTGGTAAATGATTCAAGAACTTAAAAGTTCATTTGTTAAGTTTAAATTGTATACATCACAAAGAAGTATATCAATTGTTCAAAGAGTTTTTAACAAAAAATAATAGAACAATAATTTGAATCTTCATATATTTTTAGTAACCAAGAAATTAATCAAAAAATAATGTATATTTTTTTTTATAAATACTTATTTGTTTATAAAAACAAGCAAGTAATACAAAGAAAACTAGGGGTGAGCAAAAGGAAAAACCCGACCCGACCCGAGAACAGATCAAACATAAAATACAGAACCGATTCACTATCCTAAATATAGGGTCGGTTACGGTCCATATGTCCAAGTCGAGTTTCACCATAAAAAGAACCGAGAACCGACCCGGCCCTATTTTATATGAAAAATTAGAACCGATCTAAATACCTAGGTACTTGGGTTCGGGTCGAGTTGGGTATATTTTCGGTTCGGTTCTCGGTTATTTTTGGTCCGGACCTAAACTTGCTGACCCCTTAAAGAAAACCAAAAAAGTTAGTTTCATTATCATTTATCAAGCATTATTTACCTTCTATTTGTTAACATATTCACAACCCAAATATTGTTAACATATAACGTCTTCTAAATTAAATTCCATTTAATTTATGGAAACTAATTCAAATCCTTCAAAAAAAGATACGTAGCCTTGTGAAACAAGAAAAGTCTCTTACAACTTACAAGGATAATTCAGCCCAACTCAATACTCAAAGGACCAAAACAAACAATCCCAAAACCTCAAGGACCATTAGCAACTCATCCAAAAAGGCAAAAAAAATCAATGTTCTCAAATACCTCAACTGCCGTTTCCAATTTCAACCTCGGTTATTGACCTTCTTTTCCAAGCAATTTATTCAATAACCCCTCACAATTTTCTTTGAAATTATTGGAAAACCAGACACCCCCACATGTTTCTTACCCTCCAGAAACACATGCAATCAGTTGTTTCAAAGTCAACCTTAA
Source organism: Helianthus tuberosus (assembly GCA_030545235.1). Classification (NCBI taxonomy): domain Eukaryota; kingdom Viridiplantae; phylum Streptophyta; class Magnoliopsida; order Asterales; family Asteraceae; genus Helianthus; species Helianthus tuberosus. The sequence goes on along the minus strand of CM060386.1, from coordinate 47,726,110 downwards.
AAGTATGGTCTAGTTTGGTGTGCAATGAGTCGTTATTTCCTGACCAGTTTCCAGTTTGAATGAAGCATATATAGAGATGGTTTTTGTAGCTATATTTGAAGATTTGTTGTTTTGTAATTAATGCATTCTGTAAGTAACAGTGGTTCGATCGTTGGTTTTAAGGTAAGGAGTGATAATAATCGTGGTAACTGTAACGGGAGAAAACCGTTGGTGAAAGTGACACATCGGAGTAGAGTTATGGGTTCAGTGCCGGTTAAAGTGTTGGGTCAACCGAAGGTTGTTAGGGGTGATCATGGTTATGTTCTTGAAGATGTTCCTCATTTGACTGATTATATCTCTCATCTTCCGGTATGTTGTATGAATATCCATCTCTCTCTTCACACACACACACACGGTTAATTAATTTTGTGTTGTTTGTTAATTGTTTTGGACAATATTATATTGTTAATCATGTCTGTGTGATTAAGAGTCCATCCGCTCTTTATTTAATAATAATAATAATAATAATAATAATAATAATAGGACAAAAAGCAACTTTATATAATTTTAAGAGTTTAACTGATTATTACAACTTTTTAAACATATGTTACAATCCTTTAAAACATAACCGATGCAGTTTTCAAACGTCTATAACTTTTTGCATACGTTAATACTCTTTAAAAAAATTTATAACGTAAAATCGAACATTTTAGTTTCTTTAATTTAGGTATGGTGTCCCTCTAGTGTGTGTACATCCACACACAATATTTAATAATTTGTAATGAAGATTTAAAAATTACAGAAAGGTATTTTGATATATGATATGATAGACTTTTTCTTTAATTAACCTTTTTAGATTAAAAAATATAATACGAATGAGTGAAGTAAGAGAATCGAGAAAAAGAATACCGAGCTCACAGAACTATGATACGTTGCGCAACTAGTCACTAAATTATTAGGGGTGTGTGTATTAACCGTTAACACATATGGCGACGTACTTTGATACAAAACAAAATTTGAATAGTGAATCATGAAAATTACAAATATATCTTATTTTAATTAAGCTTTTTTTTTATTAATTTACACTTGATAGTTGGTCCTGATCTGATTTGTTGGTAATTAGGAAGGTGAGTTTGGAGTTGGTGACCTATATAGTATAAGCGATCATAATTGTACTTTGTTGTCAACTAACAATTATACTTGTTAAAAAAAATAATAACACATCTTTGTCTGAATCTTAACACACAGAAACACACATGAATCCAGCTAACCATTGATGATTAATTGATTCAAGCTCTAATCTTAATGATGAAGGGATTTGTGCCTTGGTATATTGTGGTAATATGAAGTGTATGTTACTGATAATTAAATGTATGATTTGTTGCAGACTTATCCTAATCCACTGCAAGATCATCCTGCATACGCGGTTGTTAAGTAAGTTAACAATCATTGCTCTTTAACTAATTTCACTCATCGTTTTCAAAATTTAATTTGGAATGACTTTGATTCTTAAGAACTTGTTCTTGTGTTTGATTGTTTTCTCAGGCAGTATTTCGTTGATACGGATGACACTATTGCTCAAAAGGTCAGCATGTTGCTAATTTACAGTCGCATGATTCTCGTACAATATACAATTGTCTTAACTTAAGGATTAGTTTCCCTTTAATGACACACGATATTTAACTAAACCCGAAGACATTTACTTTCATACTTGTGTGATTAAGCGTCCTGATAATATGTTTACATTTTTACAGATTGTTGTTCATGCTAATAGTCCTAGAGGCACCCATTTTCGACGAGCAGGACCACGTCAAAAGGTAAATACCTTTCACACTTATCAACTAGTTATAACTTATATATATTTCTATATGTCACATGTTACATGACATACTAAGTGAATGTTATTTCAGGTGTATTTCAAGTCAGACGACGTTCACGCTTGTATTGTGACATGTGGGGGCCTATGCCCCGGTCTCAACACTGTGATTAGAGAAATCGTGGGTAGTTTACATGACATGTATGGCGTTACAAGAATCGAAGGGATTGAAGTAAGTTAAAATTTCATTCCTATTAGTTTCCCTTCATACCTGAATCATGGGTATGCACTTATATGCTTTGTTAATGGATATGCAGGGAGGTTACAGAGGTTTTTACTCACGAAATACAATATCATTAACAACTAAAGTGGTTAACGGTATTCATAAACGAGGTGGCACCATAATCGGGACTTCACGAGGTGGTTATGATAACAAAAAGATAGTCAACAGTATTGAAGATCGCGGAATCAATCAGGTGTATATAATAGGAGGTGACGGAACACAAAAGGGGGCGTCCGCTATCTATGAGGTATGCTTTTGTAAGACTGTAAACATTTAAAGTTGAAACGAGATCAATGCTTTTTATGAAGGCAAGTGCAAACAATTTGTGTTCATGCAGGAAGTTAGAAGGCGGGGTCTTAACGTTGCAGTTGTCGGGATTCCAAAAACTATCGATAATGACATTCCGGTACTGATTTAAGATCGTTGTTTTCATCTGGTCTCTGCACTTATATGATTAAGTTTGGTCATCTAAACTTGTCACTTTGATCTTGATTTACAGGTTATCGATCAATCATTCGGCTTTGATACTGCTGTCGAGGAGGCTCAACGTGCTATTAATGCAGCACATGTTGAGGCAGAGAGTAATGAGAACTGTATCGGGCTTGTGAAGTTAATGGGACGAAATAGTGGTACGATTTTACAATATGCTGTTGGGCCGGGCCAGGCCGTTCGGATTCATACTAGAAGTTGAATGATTTTCAAACGTGTTTGGCCCGTTCCCTTTAACAAAAGCAATACTGTTAGAAAAATAATATATATTATTAACGTGTTAATTATGTCTGTGCAGGGTTTATTGCAATGCATGCAACACTAGCAAGCCGAGATGTTGATTGTTGTTTGATTCCCGAGTCATCTTTCTACCTTGAAGGACCCGGAGGTCTTTTCGAATATATAGAGAAAAGAATCAAAGAAAACGGGCATATGGTAATCGTTGTCGCAGAAGGTGCGGGCCAGGAACTTGTTGCGGAGAGCTTAAGAACTAATGATGACAAGGATGCCTCTGGAAACAAGCTCTTAAATGATGTTGGCTTGTGGTTATCTCAAAAAATCAAGGTAACGAAAACAATATATACGATATGGGCTGGGTTAGGCCCAATGGGCCAGACCTCATATGGGCCCAAGCCCAACTGTTGAGCCCGATCCAGCTCAGTACAGTAAATAGTCAATTTCCATCTAAGTGATATTTCTGATTCTTATAAGCAGGGTCATTTCAAGAAACAAACAGAAATGGAGATCAACCTTAAATACATAGGTAAGGAAGGGTAAATCCGTCATTATTTTTTTCATGTGATATGATATGATTAAAAGTTAAAAAGGGTGTATGTGTTCGCGTTACAGATCCTACGTACATGATTCGAGCTGTTCCAAGTAATGCATCGGATAATGTTTACTGCACTCTTCTGGCTCAAAGTGCGGTTCATGGAGCCATGGCTGGCTACACTGGCTTCACTGTCGGCCCGGTCCATGGTAGAGAATGTTACCTACCGTTTTATGTAAGTTAAAAACTTAAAGTTACTGTTATACCCCCCGAATCATTTTCGTTCTGAAAAAAGAATCACAAGTCAATCGAGTTATTGTTGTATTTGCAGAGAATAACTGAGAAACAAAACAAGGTTGTAATTACTGATAGGATGTGGGCAAGAATGTTATCTTCAACGAATCAACCGAGTTTTTTGAATACGAAAGATATCATTGAGTCAGACATGGATGAAGCACCACCAACTCAGTTGCTAGATGACCGGGTGGTGGATAACGGGTTTGTGACCAAGGAAACTACTGTTTGTTGATTCTGGTCACACGAATACGCTGTTTTTTTTTTCAAGTTACAAGAATTGAATAAAAGTCTTGGATCACTCATGTGTGTATACATATACGGTATAACGGTAACAGTTTGTATATGAGGGCTGTCGATATAGATTTTCATGATCTGTGAAGGTGGAGATGCGTTTTTTCAATTGTATGTGCAAGATTTGTGGTTGAATAAGAGAATCATTTAGTGGTTTAAAGTTTAGACTTTAAGCTTTATTACATTTAAATGTGATGTAATTTGTTCTAGTATATAATTAAACCCTTTATTTGTCTTGGTAACATCAAATAGTCTTCATCCTTAAAATACATGTATATTTGAAAAAGAAAAGAAAAAGAATATAAGTCATCATAAATATTTGAAAAAGAAAAGAAAAAGAATATAAATCATCATAAAATTTGTTTAGTTATCATGGTTGGTTTTCTTGTGCAGTTATTAGATGAAGTTATGATAATTTTCTGATTTAGTTATTTGTAACAACATTAAAATAGAGATAGTAATATAAGTTAGGATGTGTGAGATTGTAGAAGGCGTGGGTAGCCTTTTATCCATTGGTGTACACGGGTCAGGGCCGGCCATGAGAATTCGTGTACCTTGTTCGAGCTCGAAAAATCGTGCCCTTAAGCCTTAACGAAATTGGATATTGGGCTCAAAAGGTCTAAACCTAATGTCAATGGGCTAATAACAAATCTAAACCATAAGAATAGTTTTGTAAGTAAACCTATGTTGGTGTTTGTATGGGTATACCCAATTAAAAAAATTTCTTTTAAATATACATATCGTTTTTTTTAAATAACGTGCCCTGGCCGGTGGTACTCCCCGCCCACCCTCAGGGCCGCCCTTGACACAGGTGGCCAGGAGTTGTTGAACGTTCAAAAAGCATATAGGTTAGGATGTTAGTAACGACCATAATAGTTGGTAGGCGGGTCGACAACGTATCGGGTTGGGATATTTTTTCATACTTGCTGTTGTATGCTTCGATTTTCTGACATTATAAATATTCATTTAACTCGAATGAATGATTAGGGTTGATTTTTAAAGCGGCTAGTTAATATAGTAAGCTGTTACATACCAAACAAGAGAACACAACTCAAAAGACTAGTCTGGTGGGTGAAAGAGGCCATTTGGTATATAAACCCCACATCAGTTGCCCATACAACCGATGTGGGACAAGTCCCATACCTTGCAATGGTATTAGTCCATAACATAAGCTAACAATGTTCAAACTATTTTCTTATATACTAAACACTATCATAAGGAACGAACCAAAGGAGTAACTTCAAAATCCACCGTTAGTTGCATTTTTAGGCATATTTTATCATAAATTTAGTATCCATTTTTATTACGTATCATGCCTTTATATAAAACTCATTATTTTATGCAACATGTATTCTTAGCGGAATGGAATCTACTTTGCATTGTTTTTATAGGTGTGTACTGGAGTGATTGTGGCGGATAACCGATATATTTGGAAGGATTCATGTTGATATAAGGAGCTCAAAACGGACGTGTAGATGATCGGTTTTAAGAGGACAAGCAAAAAATGATGAATATATATATATTTTTAAGCGGAAGTCTGAGTTCTAATTTCGAAGATCAACAAAATATATGAAAAAAGCTCAAGTTCCACATGGAGTTTGAATTAATTGGGAAGCAGATTTGTGACAGATTGAATTGTTTGAAGTGGGGGCTTTAAATTAATTCTAGTCAGGCTTAGAGGTGCACAAACCGGTTAATTTTAATAACCGGATCGGTTAACCGGTTATACCGGTTAATTTGACTTTTTGACTTTAACCGGTTAATGCTTTAACCGGTTCGGTTATTTAACCGGTTATTTTCGGTTAAAAACCGGTTTTTTTTGCCTTTTTTTTGAATTTTTCGGTTATTTTTTCGGTTAACCAGTCTATCGGTTAAAAAACCGGTTATTATACTAAAAACTTGTAACCGGTTACTAACCTACGGTTAAATAACCGGCTGGACCGGTTATCTAAATCGGTTATTAACCGGTTACGGTTTCGGTTAATAACCGGTTACGGTTAATTAACCGGTTATTTTGTGCACCTCTAGTCAGGCTATGTTTAAAAATAGTATGAGTTGCTATAATAAAATTAAAAAAGAAAGCAGCCCACAAATAATCATGGGCCGTAGGTTTTAAAGGGAAGCGGAAGGCGGCAATTTTGGGTTTATTTACGAGGAAAACTAAAGTTTTAATTTATGGTTTCGTTTCACTCCTTGAACGGGTTGATTAGTTAGCCGTGTCCGGCTAAATCAATTTAAATATGACACCAGGGTTTGGCTTGATTCGAACACTTATGTGAAATTTTTATGAGATCTAATTATTGAGCTTTGTTTATGTGTTTCTTCATCTTAAATCCATATATTTTTTCGGGTGTATATTAGTTTCTCAATAAATTGTTTGATTCGAACACTTATGTAAGACCCTTATTTTTTTTATCGAAATTTCATATTAGTTTCGCGTCTAAATATGTATATACAATACACATACATTTGAAAATACGAGTTTCTTAAAAACATCTTAAGATTTAAAACATTTCAACATAATATCGTCGTTTGCTCGCGTAACGACGAAACGTAATGCGGAAGCTTAAATTTTGATCGTGTTCGGTTCTCCATTGAGCTTGATCGTCATCCGGCACTTCAAGATACACCTACATTTCATAAATCATGAAATGAGTTAGGCATACTAAGTTTATGACGTGTCTAAACAAGTCCGTTAGACAAAACAATAAAACAAGCTAGTTTTCGCCAGCTTCATAGCCTGCCGCGGGTTGCGACAGGATTCATCTCGACTTTCGCGGGGCACGGCCGAATGAGGTTTTACCTGTTGCGGGGCGCGAGAGCCTCTTTTTCACAAAAAAATTGCAGCTGGGTGCTGCATACTCCCAGCAATACCATTTTTAACTTAAATGGTCATTACTCGCTCAATTTTTATCAATTTTCCATCCCGTTTCTTCCTACGTGATCCTAATTTGTTCCTCTATGATATAGAGTTAAAATTCGATATCCGGATTAACAATTTTTAATAATTACACAACCATTACCCGGTTTATGCATACTTTATTTTGCCCCGTTATGAGGTTTAGCACTCTAAGCTTAATTTATCTACAACCCATCATATCTCTTATTCCCACTTAATGATCTTTGTTCATCTATTATCACAACGTCAATTGTGATGAATTATGATAAGAAAGCTCGTTATATTCCCATTTTATCCTTGGGTTTGACACATTTGCGAAAAAGACCCATTATGCGTTTTAAGTCAAAATCGTTAAAACTACCACTGTATCCTACCAGTTATAAAAACTCATATTCAAACAACCCTTATGGGTCGTTTGCCCGGTTTATCATCCGAGGGCATTTTAGTCAACTTTAGTCTTTTGATAACTAAAGACATTTTAAAAAACTTGTTTCGACCGAGACTACTCTTTTAACCGTATCCCATTTTAATTTCATTATGTCCATAAGGACATAATATCAAATTTTCAATTCGCGTGATATACCTCACCTTGGGTAATCCGAAACCCTCCCACGACTCGATTAACTCTCGTCGAACTTATGTTCTCAATGAGAGTTAGCCCTATTTCACATACCTGAATCGGGTCAAAGCAATGACCCGTTTTAATACCTCATCATATAAGTTGTTAATTAATAACAACGAAGTCTCACGCGCTATTCGTTCATGTGAGCATAAAACTCGACAACAATAATTAGTCATTAATGTCAAATGGTGAAATCATCACCTTTTGACCCGTTTGGTCTAATTGACCATTTTATCATTGTGAGATGGTATTTATTTGCCATCTCGACCATGTAACCCGTTCCGCTTTACACCGTACTATCATATTAAAAATCATTTCTTAATTCTTTTGACTCGTCATGTCTTACGCCGTAGAGCGTCTTTTTCAAAAACAATGTTTTGTCCGATAACTAGTAGTCAAATTACCATATTACCCTTTTACTCATTATGGTTTACCCCATAATATATCTCTTCCCAAAACTCTTTGTTTATTCGGTCAACACATGATCAAATTACCGTTTTACCCCTTTTTACCCTATTTACTTATTCCGACCCATATCGTTTCGCGTCGCATCATCATAATTAATTTACCGGTTTACCTTATTCATAACAACTACAACAAGTAGGTGATCTAATAGAAAAGTATAAGCTTTACTTACTTGCATCCAAATACGCTTTTCCTCTGTACTTGATCCGTTTGACCCGCTTCTTCCCCAAGCTTCCACCTAGCTTGTCAAGCGTCAAACTATCATTTATAATTCGTAAGATGGTTAGATTAATCATCGTCTAACACGATTATCCCACCTTACACATTTTCTATCAAAATTATCATTTAATCCTATTATAGGTCAGTTTGACTTTCAAAAGTCAACTGCCCTTTTTAACATATGGAATGCACAATTGAGTTCAATAACTCGTTTAGGCTTTTCATCAATTACTCGGTAGGCGTTATTTAAGCCACTGTTTTAACTAAATTTCTAACCAAGTTCATCTCATTTCTATCACTTTAACAAATTCAAGCAATTATTAATATCAAGTTAACTCAGCTCTCGATTATCAAAGCTAATTTATTCATTCATTTTGCAATAACTAAGGGTTTTCATCTATATGTAAAACCCGTTTCATCATATTACTAGACATTCATCCGAACACCTAATATAATCAAGTTCTACATATCCACTAGTAGATAACAGGATTCCAAACGTCAATTTACATGAACATAATCACCAATTTCATCATAACATACAAAACTCATTTCAAGTCATGTATGAACTTGTACTCAAACTTATAAATTGTTCAAGTATCTTGCTTTTACTATCATATATGATGATTCTAAGCACATGTATATCATCATCTTCATTGTATAATCAAAACCTACTTCATAATCTACTTGTTAATCACTTACAAGTGATCTTATCCTAGTTATCTCATAAGTTCCTTATGTCTAACGAAATTAAGCATACAACTATACCTAATTTCATCTTTGGATCATCATTCAACAATTTAATTGCAAGTAATCTACTTGTCTCAGTTTACAACTTTCACCAATCTAAGTTTTAAGACATACCTCATGATCCCCTTGTGTAGGTAACCATTAATTCATGTTCGTTAATGGGTTTGAGCTCCAATTCACCCTTCAATTTTGAAGATCTTTGATGAACTAGGGTTACACCCTTTCTCCATCTCCTGATGATCGACCAACACACACTTACTATGTGTGTGTTGTGTCTTAATTTTTGTTTTTATAAATCAAGTTCTCTTTTTGGCAACCTTAGTCCCTCAAGTTTAGTGTTTAATTATATAAGACTACAACTCCATGTTTCATTAGTTATTTACACGTTACTAACAAGGTTAATTAGTTCCTAGTTATTTTGTTTACGGGTTAACTTTTACCTCTATCGGTATTTTACCTGCTCTTTAATATTAACGTGGTTTGATTTTACAAACCCGTTTTTGGGGTGTTACAACTTATGTGAAACTTTAATGAGATCCAATTATTGAATTTGTATGGAACAGATTGTTGGTCAATTAAGAAAGCACAAACGCGCAAGATGGATGTAGTCGAAATGAGAATGTTAAGGTGGAGGTGTGGGCATACAAGGTTAGACCGGATAAGAAATGAGGATTTTAGGGAAATGTTAGGAGTAGCTATTATTTCAGATAAGATAAAGGAGGGAAGATTGAGATGGTTTGGGTATGTGAAGAGGAGGCAATTGACAGCACCAGTTAGAGTAGTAGAAGGCTTAACTGTGGAAGGGATGAGGAGTCGAGGTAGGCCCAAGTTGGCTTGGGATGAGCGAATTAGGAAAGATTTGCTAGATTTACACCTCTCTGAGGACATGGTCCAAGATAGGGGTCTATGGAGATGTAGAATTAAGGTTAAGGGCTATTAGGAGTAGATTTGTTAGGTCTGAGCATTGGGGCAAATGTTCAGCGTCTCTTTGTGGTCTAGGCAGATTTTGCACTGATTGTGTTTTGCATATATATTACCTATCCACCACTTTTTTTATATTTGGTATTGCTCTTTTTAAAGTTATGTGTAGTTTCTCACGTTTCTGCTTTATGTCTTTGGTGTTAAGGGTCTCTCTGGAAGCAGCCTCTCTATCCTTAGCGATAGAGGTAAGGTGTGCCTACATCTCACCCTCCCCAGACCCTACCAATAGCTTTGCTATTTGTGGGATTTACTGGGTACGATTGATTGATTGATTGTTTGTGTGTTTCTTGATCTTAAATCAGATATTTTTTTCGGGTGTATATATTAGTTTCTCAATAAAACTAGCCACTTTGTTAATTATCTATACTATATTGTAAAACATTTCCCAAGGACACCTGCAAAAAATAAGTAATTACAATTTATAATGCTTATGGTACAACACTTAATTACCTTAGTCAGGGGGCATAATTGTCCTTCTCATTATCGTCTTTAAGGGCCATAAATCCAAATAATTCAAATAATACTTCATTAACCCTATGCTTATCTAATCCAAATAATAAAGACAGTAACATTAATCATCTTCCTCATTGTAACCGAACCATTTCATCTCTTAAACATCGTCCAATAAATCGAATCATATAACATCAATGGTAACCGAAACTTAATGGGTCCATTAAAGGCGACAATGATTTTAAATTACATTAATCATCTTCTTGATCGTAACCGAACCATTTCATCTCTTAAACATCTTCCAATAAAGCGAATCATATAACATCAATGGTAACCGAAACTTAATGGGTTGATTAATGGCTTCAGCCAATAAATCGGTATAAAATGCCACTCCGTAACAAACACGGGAACCTTTTCACACTCATACCCGCTCACGAGTTCGCTTCTTGACTCGCATGTGTTTCATCAGAATCTAATCGGACTTCGGAAGTTATGACTGAATTCAAACGGTCCATTCTCTTTCTAAAGCAGGTACCATTTTTTTCCCTTAGATCGTTCCATGTTCAACTTTCAGTGCTTTTGATTTATAAAATGGTTTTAATGCATCTATACAGATTTTGGAGTTTAGACGATCTCGTAACTTAATGGGTTGATTAATGGCTTCAGCCTATAAATCGGTATAAAATGCCACTCCGTAACGAACACGGGAACCTTTTCACACTCATACCCGCTCACGAGTTCGCTTCTTGACTCGCATGTGTTTCATCAGAATCTAATCGGACTTCGGAAGTTCGTCACTACGTAACAAACTCGGGAACCTTTTCACACTCATAGCCGCTCACGAGTTCGCTTCTTGACTCGCATGTGTTTCATCTGAATCTAATCGGATTTCGGAAGTTACAACTGAATTCAAACGGTCCATTCTCTTTCATCGAACTGGGGTAAACTGTCTATATATTGCTTTTGTTTTTTTTTTTAAATAAGGTAGATTTGTTTTTATCCATTTTGCGTTTTAGTTGCGAAGTTGATCTCATAATAGTTGAGTGATTTTTTTACGTATTTACCCTTGTTAAGTACGTTAGGAGAACGTAGGACTCTACAGTATCTAAATAACAGTTTCCGGTTAAAATCCTTTTAATATTCTAAGTTCCGAGAGGGTATAATATGAGACCTCTTTTTTTTTTTTTACTTTTGCTTGTGCATGGGTTTGATTTGAGATCAGAATCATGTTGCCAAATTCTGGTATGCTACATTGCAACTTTAACTATCATTACCCTATTTAGAGGTGAAAATTACACTGGCTATTGTCACACCCCAATATTTCCACATATTACCGGTGGGCCCGGCGGGGAGTATCGTGACGTAGTTGATATCATCATAGTCAATACACACAATATAATAGCACAACGAAAGTCTTGGTGAATAAACTATTACAAACCATACTGTCTGAGTGTTCGAGTTTATGAATATACAGACTGGAATGTAATAAGATCCACATGCGGATCATAAATGAAACAAGAAACAAAAACAACAGACTTCAGGTATCTCATGGATTTGCAAGATCCTCTAATGACACCCTATAGCTCCAACCTATTACGAGAGGTACCTGTCAAATCAGTTTTTAAGAAAATACGTCAGTTTACACTGGTAAATACAATTAACTGACTCTTTTGAAAACATTTAAGAAAATTGATTTAAGTGCACATAGCACAAATCTTTTATAACTTGGGACACTTATTTAAATATAATCTTGTATACAGATTTACATGTTTGTCTTACAATTGGGGCCTGTTGGAAGCCGGTCATGATTAACCGACTCACCACTTATAGAACTCACAAAGGAGTTATCCCCAACATGTGGGTTTATATATTATTTTAGCATTTGCCTCTGTCAGGTGTATGCCTACACCCCGTGCATAGGTCGTGGCCATTTTAAATGAAATGAGCCGAGGATATCCAGGACACGGTCAGATTAACCCCCAATGTTTATGTTATCAAACAAGACATATTAAAACGGGTTATGCAAATTTATTAATCACAATCCGATTAAATGATTTCATACCCGACCAAGTGGTATTATTATAATACCATATCCCAAGCCCGTATAAGGAAAAATAAGTTAAAAGTATTTACCTGATGCTAGCAGTAAAATCCTAAAGCTTTTCGAAGGCACCTTCTACCGGAAGCTATTTAATCTGTATAGAAGGTTTATTAACCTATTAGGATGCTAACGGGTCTTTAATTAAGTCAAGGACTTAGACCGGTTAGCTAGAAAGAAACCTTACGGTTCTAAACGCTAGATTAAGCGGAGACCGGAATAGAATGTGGTTTAGACCCGACAAGCTTGGATAGTTGTATAATATGGGTAAACTAAACACATTCTGGAAATTGAAGATTTAATGATAAGGTTTGACCCGTTTCGACTATTTTATGTAAACTAGTCACATAAGCCGATCCGAACGCGTAAACGCGTAACGGGTCTCCAAATAAATTATATACAGGTCTTAATCATTATTATGCTCAAAATATGTTATACATCAGTAAGATGTTAACACATATGCCCAAAAAGTAATTTAAACCAAAATAAGTCCCATAAGGGCATTTTGGTAATTTTAATGCCCATAAAAGAGTTTAAATGTGCAACTGAGTTTCAGATCTGATTTAATCAGTAAAAATATGTATTTTTTGTAAGTTATATCAGTAGGGTATTTTATATATGTGAAATTTATCCTATGTAACCAAACTATGTCCCGTAGGGGCATTTTGGTAATTTTTACATAGGCTTTAAAGGTCAAAATAGACTTCTGAGTTTAAAAACTTTGGTTTACTGTTTAATTATATAAATTATCTTAAAACATCAGTGAGTAATAAGTTTTATATGTTAAAAATAGTTTTGACCCATACTAGGTGCTAAAAACGCTTAAAAGTCGGTTTAAAGGGGTTTTCGGGTTAAAATAGGAAATCTGAGTTTTTGATCAGTTTATAAAGTTCAAAATACTTTATTTATCATATGAAATCAGTAGCAAAAGGTTTGACACTAAAAAGTTATGTAAAACTCATTTTATGCATAGAAAGGGTATAACCGACATTTACCGAAATCAAGCTATAATCCTATGTTATGCTCAGCCTAAAAATAATTAAAAATCTTCAAAAATCCCAAAATATTATTTTACATCAGTAGGTATAAAATTTGGTGTCAAAAATCGGGTTTAGATAGGCTTTACGCTAATTACGCCATTTAAATAATAAAAAGCTCCTTAATTACGCTATTGAGCATAACTCCAATTCTAGACCTCAAATTGATGTCAAATTTTTAGGATATGTCTAAATATCAGTAGCAAAGGTGTTAGTCCAATCACATTGTTAAAAATCTCAGTTGTATGTAAAAAGGGCGTTTATGGCATTATTAAGCATAATTACGATCAAGTGCATATAATTCAAACCACTAGGCACCATGTAATATAACTCCAGGGGGTTATACTACTAAGTAATGTGGTCCTAATGGAAGCTTAAAACATGGGATAATTAAGCTTGAATGGGTCAGAACTGAAAGTCAAAGCAAAAGTCAAGCTTTTGCGACTTTCGGTTATAAACTGACCTTAGACTATTAATTGCCGGGTTAGGACTGATAAAACATGTTTTAATATTAATTACCAAGTCATTAGAATGTCAAAATATATTTTAGAGCCTCTGGTTTATTAATTTTAATCATATTCATACATTCTGTCCAGTTTGACTTTTTGTCAAACTACTTTGACCCGACAATTGACCAGTCAAACGAGATAATTAGGAGGTGCCCTTTTAAGGGTTAATCACCTACACTAATGTGGTTCTATAACCACTTTCAATTTGATCAGTGGTTAAGCCACATGTAATTAAAACGAAAGTCAAACTAAATTTACGATAAGTTTGGCTTTAGAGTAATTAAGCTAAATTAAATGACTAAACAAGAAATTAGAAGCTTACTTAAGGTCCTAGCAAACTTTTCTACACTTGATAATCCTCTTCTTACTGATGGAAGCTCCAGAACAAGTCCCACAAGTGAATTGCTTGCAAATGTGTTTATGAACACAAGAATAGGCTCCCTTATATAGCAAATTCCTTGAATCTAGATCACTTCCAGGTGTAATTGGAGGCCCTGGGATCACCCCAGGTGTCCTAGCTAGTGTAATAAACCGAGTTACAGCTCCCTAGGTCGATACAACCTAGACTAAGGCGGTGTAACAGCTTTAACCCGCACCTGGCAGGAGTTTTCTGAACTGGGCATGCTGAGGCGGGCCGCGTAAGACTTAAGGGAGTCTTACGCGGGCCGCGTGGACCGGCTAAACTGGCAAAACAAGTTTGAAAGCTGGCAGTTTCAGTCCCTACTCGTTTTTAACCCTTTTTAACTTTATTGTTGACATATGGGGCCCTTGTAGTCTGTATGTTAAGGCTCTAGGATGAATAAACTAACTTCGTTAGGCTCCGGTTCGTTAAATACCTCTATGAAAGCAAGTTTCATCAAGTTGACACTTTTGGCCCAAAGTCTTGAAAACATGCTTAACGATATCGAAACCACGTGAAATTTATACCACTTATTCTTAAGAGTATATTTGAATGTTTCGAAGCCTCGGTTTCGTTGAAAGGTCACTCAGAGGTCAGAATCGACATGTTGACACGTTTAACCCTTATAATTAAAAATCTTTCGATTATTTTCATAAACGGCTTCTCATATCAAATCATTTACTCGTTTAAGAATAAATTCATCATGTAAGGTCATTCAGAGGCACAAGTTTGGCATGTTGACACTTTGAGTCCCTGTGGTTTCATAGTTTCACTGTTCGACAACTTTGGTCCTTCAAACTCAATCTTTCACACCTTTAGAGTTTAGGACACATGTCTATATATAATTGAACATGTTTTTACGTGGTGTTACATCCTCACCCCCTTAAAAGAAATCTCGACCCCGAGATTTACTGAAATAAGTGAGGGTATTTCTGTTTCATAGTGGACTCGACTTCCCATGTATACTCGAGACCTCTACGGGCTTCCCATTTGACCTTTACTATAGGTACATGCTTTCTTCGGAGCTTCTTAACCTGTCGATCCTCGATCGATATAGGTCCTTCAACAAATCTCAAACTTTCATCAATTTGTACGTCTTTATGAGACATAGCTAATGATTCATCGGCTAGGCATTTCTTGAGATTACAAATGTGAAACACATTATGAATCCCACTCAACTCCTCAGGTAAGTTTATCTTATAAGCTACACTGCCGACACATTCAATAATCTCGAACGGTCCAATATACCTAGGGCTTAACTTGCTGTAACACCCGTATCAAATTTACTTGAAATTAATATTAATTCACACCAATTTAGATAAAGATGTCTAGTTATAACATAGTTTTCATAATTAAGTTCAAAAGTTTCAAAATATTAGTCAACTAAGACTAATTAAAACATTCAAAAGTTGTTTAACATTTTGTTTACATCCCATAAACATAGTCTATTAAAGGTTAAAATATTGCGGAAGCTTCAAAAGTCGTGTTCGGTTCTTTGACATTTGCTTGACCGCCATCCGTAAGATCCACCTTGTCACCTATGGTCAAAATCATTAAAACATTAGTTTTGACATTGTTATATAGTACATAAACACAAGATCCAACATCAAATTGTGAATAATAAAATACTAGTTTTTCTGGTTCCACCGTAACTTACGGTGTCACCGTAAGTTACGGTAGGTCCTGGAAGCTTCTGGTCTACCGTAAAACAGGGGTAAACCACCGTAAGCTCCTGACCTCTACCGTAAGTTACGGTACTACCGTAACTTACGGTAGTCCCTGGAAATCCATATTTTGTTTGATTTGTTCATTACACTCAAACCTAAATCTCGGATTTCGCTTTTCTAACATACCAATACATTAAATTCTCGTATTTCTAATATGTTATATATTAACCAATATCAAAAATCAATCCATCATATTCCGGAGCATTAACCATGCCTTACTTGATTATTTGACCCGTTTATCTCATCTACGGAATCCTCCATTATGATGACTACCAACGAGAATTAACCAAGTCTTGTCATATTATTCAATATAGCGACAACATCACTTTACCTCAACATAACTTTTATTCTACGACTCAACTACACATATACTAGTTATCAAATTTAACCAATGTAACAGGTCAAGTTACATACCTTCAAAGTAGGCCTTTCAAACGTGGTTCGCCACCCGCTTGTCCACTTGACGCTCCTGCGCCCGTTCCTATAGAGTTCATTTATGATATGTTCAGAACTCTTTTTAAATCATAATTCGCATAATACACCAAAACATCATAATTATGCGTTTAAACTTGGAATTTCAGTTTTAAGCCTTCATAGAGGCATTTCAACAAACACTTCATGAGCAGATTTTTACATGATTAAACATCAAATCTCTAGTTTATCATTTAGCCCTAATTTCACATCATTCAACCTTTTTACATGATTGATAACTTCTAATTTTCTGGAATCACTTCAAAATTGCCAAATTACACTAGATCAACAATCTATTTCCTAGTGTTCATCAAATTACACATAACCCACTAATCACCTACAATGGTGATCATAGTTTCCACTAAAATTTCACATGATTTCAGCTTGTGTTTGTCTAGGGTTTGTCCCTAGACACTATAGTTGTTCCTAAATCATCATACCACACACATGCAACCATAATTTCAGATTTTTCCCAATTCATGAGAATTTCAATTTGAGAGATTTCTCAAAATTTTACATACCTTGTAATCCTCTTGTGATGAGGACCAGTAATCTATGTTCGGATTTTGATTTGGACTGAGTTTGATCCTTCAATTTAGAGTTTTTATGCTGAGCTATGGTTTGATGGAGCTTGGGTCGCTCCTGGTCGATCTCCACCAAAACACAGACAAAATGTTTGTGTTTTATTTATTTAGATTTTATTAATATTAGTTTCATTTTGAACACATTTGGTCCCTAGACTTTCCTTTGGTTCTAATTTAGCATTTTAACCCATTTGTAGGTTACTACAAGGCTTTCACCTAATTGGGTTATTTAAAATCCTAGTTAGTTAACTAGTTTATTTATCAAATTTATATTTAAATAAATGATTTGCATTTTTTTTTCGGGGTGTTACAAGTCCACCCCCCTTAAGAGGGTTTCGTCCTCGAAACCGAAGTACGTACCAAATAATGTAGGGTGGAGACGTCGCATCTCATCTTCGGACTCCCACGTAGTGTCCGAACCTTTCCTATGCTCCCATTTGACCTTGACTTGATTAATCACTTTGTTCCTCAAACTCTTCTCTTTATGATCTAAAATCGCAATTGGTTTCACTGCATAGTTGAGACTGTTATCCACCTCGATATCATCGTAGTGGATACGAGCAGTTTCGTCTGCCAAACATTTTCGGAGATGTGACATGTGGAATGTGCTATGAATCCCACTCAACTCCTCGAGTAATTCGAGACGATAAGCTACTTTACCAACCCGTTCAATGATTCTGAATGGCCCAATAAATCTCGGGCTTAATTTCCCCTTTTTTCTGAATCTAATAATGCCCTTCCATGGGGAAACTTTTAGAATAACCATGTCGCCAACCTGAAATTCAATTGGCCTATTCCTTTTATCCGCATACGCCTTTTGCCTGTCTTGAGCCGCTTTCAAGTGTGCCCGAACCATGTCGATTTTCTCATTCGTAGTTCGGATTATATCAGTATGTGCTAGCCCTCGTGGACCCACTTCTCCCCAACATACTGGAGTTCGACATTTTCTACCATATAATAGTTCATACGGGGCCATTTTAATGCTCGTGTGATAGCTATTGTTATATGAAAATTCGACCAAGGGTAGATAAACATCCCAACTACCCCCGAAGTCAATAATGCAAGCCCGCAGCATATCTCCCGACGTTTGTATTGTTCTTTCACTTTGCCCATCCGTTTGTGGATGGTAAGCAGTGCTAATGAACAATTTAGTTCCCATTTGTTCTTGAAATTCACGCCAAAAAATTCGAAGTAAACCGAGTATCTCTGTCTGACACAATGGATATCGGTACCCCATGCCGTGCTATGATTTCATTGGTGTACACCTCCGACATCTTTTCGGATGTATAAGTATCACGAATTGGAATGAAGTGAGCGCTTTTCGTCAATCTATCTACAACTACCCATATAGCATCAAACCCGCGGTTAGTTTTGGGTAATTTCGTCAACAAATCCATGGTGATTTGTTCCCATTTCCAAACCGGAATTTCCAACGGTTGAAGTTTACCGTATGGTTTTTGGTGCTCCGCCTTGACTTGTAAACATGTCAAGCATTTTTCTACGTACTTCACCACATCTCTCTTCATCCCGGGCCACCAATAGTTTTGATTTAAATCATTGTACATTTTGGTCGCTCCCGGATGAATTGAATATCGGGATTTATGAGCTTCCTCAAGTAGAAGCGCCTTCACCCCACAAGTATTTGGAACCCATATCCTCCCGAATCGAGTCTTCAACCCGTTATTCCCATCCGTCAAATCTTTCAACTGACCGATTATTCTTTCCTTCTTCCAATTCTCCTCTTTTACTGCTTCTAATTGCGCCTCTCGAATACGTTCCAGTATACCCGAGGTCAGCACGAGCTGCATCGACCTTACTCGTATTGGGACATAGTCCGCTTTTCTGCTCAGAGCATCCGCTACCACATTTGCCTTTCCGGGGTGGTAATGTATTTCACAGTCGAAATCTTTCACCGTTTCTAACCATCGCCGTTGTCGCATATTTAACTCCTTCTGATCGAAGAAGTATTTTAAGCTCTTGTGATCGGTGAATATGGTGCACTTTACCCCATATAAGTAGTGCCTCCATATTTTTAAGGCAAATACCACCGCAGCCAACTCAAGATCGTGCGTGGGATATTTCTTCTCGTGTATCTTCAATTGCCTCGAGGCATAAGCTATAACTTTGCCCCATTGCATCAAAACGCATCCGATCCCCGATAGTGAAGCATCCGAATAAACCACCATATCTTCGACTCCGTCCGGCAATGTCAGTACTGGAGCTTGAGTTAACTTTTCTTTTAGCGTTTGAAACGCTTTTTCTTGATCGACACCCCAAATGAACTTTTCTTTCTTTTGGGTTAGCTTTGTTAGAGGTGACGCAATCTTGGAGAAATCTTGAATGAATCTCCTATAGTATCCCGCAAGCCCCAAAAAGCTTCTAATTTCCGAAGAGTTCTTCGGGGGATTCCATTTTGGCACAGCTTCGATCTTGGACGGATCCACCAATACTCCGTCGGCACTTATGACGTGGCCAAGAAATTGTACCTCTCGTAACCAAAAGGCACACTTAGAGAATTTCGCATACAGCCTTTCTCGTCTAAGTGTCTCTAACACTTCTTGTAAGTGGTGTGCGTGTTCAGCTTCACTTTTCGAATACACCAAAATATCATCGATAAACACGATGACCGACTTATCCAACATTGGCTTGCAAACCTGGTTCATGAGGTCCATGAAAGCCGCGGGTGCATTTGTTAGCCCAAATGACATCACGAGGAATTCGTAATGTCCGTATCTCGTGCGGAAAACCGTCTTCGGTACATCTTCTTCTTTGACCTTTAGTTGGTGATACCCAGATCTAAGGTCAATTTTTGAAAACCAGTTCGCACCTTGTAATTGGTTGAATAAATCATCTATCCTCGGAAGCGGGTATCGGTTCTTTACCGTGAGTTTGTTTAACTCCCGGTAATCGATACACATGCGCATGCTTCCGTCTTTCTTTCTCACGAACAATACCGGTGCGCCCCAAGGAGACACACTCGGCCTTATGAATCCCTTGTCAAGCAGGTCTTGAATTTGGGACATCAACTCTTGTAATTCCGACGGTGCGAGTCGGTACGGAGCTTTTGCTACGGGTTTTGCGCCCGGAATCAATTCGATCCCGAACGCTATTTCCCGTTCAGGCGGTATCCCCGGTAAATCCTCCGGAAACACATCTTCATAATCTCGTACTACCGGTACATCTCCAATCTTTCGTGATTCTTTTTCGGGCTCATTTGCGTATATCATGAATGCCTTGCATCCTCGCTTCATAAGCTTGTGAGCTTTCAACATTGAGCATACTATAGGGTTGCCTCCTTTTTCGCCATAAATGGTGACGTGTTTCCCGCTCGAAGATGTTAGTTTTATCTCTTTACGAAAACACACGACCTTTGCATGGTGTTGAGATAGCCAATCCATCCCAACGACTACTTGAAATTCTCCCATTGACATCGGGATTAGGTCTATCAAGTATTCCTCATCGTCAATGCTTAATTTACAGCCTCGACAAACATCACAAACTATAAAACTTTTATTGTCCCCTATTTCAACTTCTAAGGGCACAGATAATTTCGTCAATACAAATGAAGGATGTCGAATAAATCCATGTGAAATAAAGGATTTATTCGCACCCGTATCAAACAATACACGTGCTGGAATTGAGTATACCTGAAACCACATCGGGTTCTGTCTTCGCTTCAGCCGCGGTAAGTTGGAACCTAGCCTTCGCTTTGGGAGCTTCTGTTGGGGATTCTTTAACACCTCTCTTTCCAAGTAAGTCCGGACATTCGGACCTTTTGTGGCCGGGTTGATAACATTTGTAGCAAACAGAGACTTTTCCCGGGCATAGCGAGGCCGTGTGCCCCGTCTTATTACGTATGGGGCATGGCTTGTCTTTGAACCGACATTCCCCTTTGTGTCCCTTCCCGCACACTTTACAACTTGGCGACCCACCTTTAGTATCCACCTTCTTTCCCGATTCTTCAGTTCGGGCTTTCTTTGTAGGGCTTGGATTCACATCATGTGCCCTTCGCTCACCTCTTTCGACTTGCTTCTTCAACTCGATTTCCCGTTCCCGAGCAACGTTAATGATTTCGGTAAGGGTCTCGTATTTTGAAGGAGTCATAAACTCCCTATATTCAGCGCTCAACATATTGTAGTAGTAGTATATTTTCTGTTCTTAGTTCATCACCAATTCACTACTAAACTTCATTTTATCCATAAACATCGCCGTGATCTTGTCTATGGTTTCACCCTTGTGCCTAAGTTGCATGAACTCTTCCTTGATTTTGTTAATGACCGCTTTGGGACTATGATGTTTAAGAAATGGTGTCTTAAACTCTTCCCATGTCATGGCCCTTGCCGCTTCGGCCCCTATTTCATTCTTTTTGTTATCCCACCAATCCTTGGCTTGTCCTCTTAACTGACCCGTTCTGTAGGCAACGAAATCGCTTTCGTCGCAATGGGTCCTTTCAAACACCCCTTCAATATCGCCCAACCATCTTTGGCAAATTATCGGGTCGACTTCCCTGTTATAGATTGGCGGTTTACACGCCATGAATTCCTTGTACGAACACCCTTTGCGTTCTCCCGTTTTCTCCTTCATAAGGTTGACAATATCCTCCAACCTTTTAACTCGCTCTTCTACAAGCGACAACACCGTGCCTTGAATTTTGTCTATAAACCCAGATAGACTTCCTTCAATTGCCTTCCCCACCTCTTCGGCAATTATCTCTTTCATTTGTTCAGTGCTTGTTTGCACCGGATTATCATCATTCCCATCAGACATCTTGAAACTGAAATGTTTACATTTAAACGTTAAACATTTCATTCATAGCATTGCTTCATTTGTTTTGGTTTAGCCAAGTTTCCAACTTGCTTTAACCATTCACATCTAATGCACTTTCCGGGTTTGAGTGTGTTAATACACTCTTCCCATGCATTTCAATTCGTTTCTTATTTCTTACGCAAGGTATAATCTACTAACATAATAAGTTAATTCTTACCGGACGATCGATCAAGCTTGAACCGAACACTTGTTGACAACCTTAAGCTCTGATACCAACTTGTAACACCCGTATCAAATTTACTTGAAATTAATATTAATTCACACCAATTTAGATAAAGATGTCTAGTTATAACATAGTTTTCATAATTAAGTTCAAAAGTTTCAAAATATTAGTCAACTAAGACTAATTAAAAGATTCAAAAGTTGTTTAACATTTTGTTTACATCCCATAAACATAGTCTATTAAAGGTTAAAATATTGCGGAAGCTTCAAAAGTCGTGTTCGGTTCTTTGACATTTGCTTGACCGTCATCCGTAAGATCCACCTTGTCACCTAGGGTCAAAACCATTAAAACATTAGTTTTGACATTGTTATATAGTACATAAACACAAGATCCAACATCAAATTGTGAATAATAAAATACTAGTTTTTCTGGTTCCACCGTAACTTACGGTGTCACCGTAAGTTACGGTAGGTCCTGGAAGCTTCTGGTCTACCGTAAAACAGGGGTAAACCACCGTAAGCTCCTGACCTCTACCGTAAGTTACGGTACTACCGTAACTTACGGTAGTCCCTGGAAATCCATATTTTGTTTGATTTGTTCATTACACTCAAACCCAAATCTCGGATTTCGCTTTTCTAACATACCAATACATTAAATTCTCGTATTTCTAATATGTTATATATTAACCAATATCAAAAATCAATCCATCATATTCCGGAGCATTAACCATGCCTTACTTGATTATTTGACCCGTTTAGCTCATCTACGGAATCCTCCATTATGATGACTACCAACGAGAATTAACCAAGTCTTGTCATATTATTCAATATAGCAACAACATCACTTTACCTCAACATAACTTTTATTCTACGACTCAACTACACATATACTAGTTATCAAATTTAACCAATGTAACGGGTCAAGTTACATACCTTCAAAGTAGGCCTTTCAAACGTGGTTCGCCACCCGCTTGTCCACTTGACGCTCCTGCGCCCGTTCCTATAGAGTTCATTTATGATATGTTCAGAACTCTTTTTAAATCATAATTCGCATAATACACCAAAACATCATAATTATGCGTTTAAACTTGGAATTTCAGTTTTAAGCCTTAATAGAGGCATTTCAACAAACACTTCATGAGCAGTTTTTTACATGATTAAACATCAAATCTCTAGTTTATCATTTAGCCCTAATTTCACATCATTCAACCTTTTTACATGATTGATAACTTCTAATTTTCTGGAATCACTTCAAAATTGCCAAATTACACTAGATCAACAATCTATTTCCTAGTGTTCATCAAATTACACATAACCCACTAATCACCTACAATGGTGATCATAGTTTCCACTAAAATTTCACATGATTTCAGCTTGTGTTTGTCTAGGGTTTGTCCCTAGACACTATAGTTGTTCCTAAATCATCATAACACACACATGCAACCATAATTTCAGATTTTTCCCAATTCATGAGAATTTCAATTTGAGAGATTTCTCAAAATTTTACATACCTTGTAATCCTCTTGTGATGAGGATCAGTAATCTATGTTCGGATTTTGATTTGGACTGAGTTTGATCCTTCAATTTAGAGTTTTTATGCTGAGCTAGGGTTTGATGGAGCTTGGGTCGCTCCTGGTCGATCTCCACCAAAACACAGACAAAATGTTTGTGTTTTATTTATTTAGATTTTATTAATATTAGTTTCATTTTGAACACATTTGGTCCCTAGACTTTCCTTTGGTTCTAATTTAACATTTTAACCCATTTGTAGGTTACTACAAGGCTTTCACCTAATTGGGTTATTTAAAATCCTAGTTAGTTAACTAGTTTATTTATCAACTTTATATTTAAATAAATGATTTGCATTTTTTTTTCGGGGTGTTACACTTGCCCTTTTTACCAAAACGCATCACACCTTTCCAGGGTGGCACTTTCAACAGAACTTTATCGCCTACTTCAAACGTTAGAGGTTTTCATCTCTTATTAGCATAACTTTTCTGCCTATCCCTGGCAGCTTTTAGGCGATCACGAATCTGGACAATCTTGTCCATTGTTTCAAGGACTATATCAGGCCCTGATAACTGAGCTTCCCCTACTTCTACCCAACAGACAGGCGTTCTGCATTTCCTACCATACAATGCCTCAAATGGCGCAGCCTTAATGCTTGTATGGTAGCTATTGTTATAAGAAAACTCGATCAATGGCAGGTGGTCATCCCAACTACCACCTAAATCAATAACACATGCTTGAAGCATGTCTTCCAAAGTTTGAATTGTATGCTCACTCTGTCCATCCGTCTGAGGGTGGTAAGCAGTACTAAAATTCAAACGCGTGCCCAAAGATTGTTGGAAACTTTTCCAAAAATGTGAGGTGTATCTAGTATCTCTATCAGAGATAATAGCTACCGGTACGCCATGTAGAGCCACAATCTTATCTATTTATAACTGGGCTAATTTGTCGGAGCTATGAGTCTCCTTAATGGGTAAGAAATGTGCTGACTTAGTCAGTCTATCAACAATAACCCATATGGTATCATTTCCATACCTTGTTTTAGGTAACTTGGTTATGAAATCCATGGTTACCATCTCCCACTTCCATGTAGGGAGTTCTGGTTGTTGAAGTAGTCCTGAAGGCTTTTGATGTTCAGCTTTAATCTGAGCACAAGTCAGGCATTTAGCTACATGGGTGGCAATAGATTTCTTCAACCCTATCCACCAGTAATTAGCTTTCAAATCTTGATACATCTTGTCACCTCCCGGGTGAACTGAGTACTTGGAGTTGTGGGCTTCCTGGAGGATTATATCTCGAAGTCCTCCTTGAATAGGAACCCAAATCCTTCCGTTCATTCTGAGAATTCCATCCTTCCCAGGTGCTAACTGCTCAACAGTTATTCCTAACTTTTCATTTGGAATGTTATCTTCCAACACAGCATCCTTATGTGCAGCTAATAGTCTTTCATTTAAACTATTCTTCAACTCAATGCTCTTGGCATTGATCCTAATTGGTTTAACTCTTTCCTTTTGACTTAGAGCATCTGCGACCACATTCGCTTTACCAGGATGGTAGCGAATTTCGCAATCATAGTCATTTAAGGTTTCCATCCAACGGCGCTGTCTCATATTGAGCTCTTTTTTATTGAACAAATGTTGGAGACTTTTGTGATCAGAAAAGATCACGCACTTAGTTCCATACAAATAATATCTCCATAACTTTAGTGCGAATACAACGGCACCCAACTCCAAATAGTGGGTGGTGTAATTCTTCTCATGCACTTTTAGTTGTCGTGATGCATAGGCAATCACCTTGCCTCGCTGCATAAGCACACAACCCATACCGGTGTGTGAAGCATCACAGTATACAACAAACTCTTCAATTCCATCAGGTAAGGTTAACACCGGAGCATTGCTCAATTTTTTCTTAAGAATCTCAAAGGATTCTTGTTGCTTAGGACCCCAATCAAACTTAACATTCTTACGGGTTAAAGAAGTTAATGGTGCAACTATTCTTGAGAAGTTCTCAATGAATCTTCTATAATATCCAGCTAAACCCAGAAAGCTACATATTTCGGTTGGAGTCTTGGGTGCTTCCCAATTCATTACGGCTTCTACTTTAGCGGGATCTACTTGGATACCTCGCTCACTAACAACATGTCCAAGGAATTGGACTTCGCGAAGCCAGAATTCACATTTGGAGAATTTAGCGTATAGTTTCTCTTGCTGCAGTAAACCTAAGATGCATCGAAGGTGCTTCTCATGATCGTCTTGACTACGAGAATAAATAAGTATGTCGTCTATGAAGACGATGACAAACTTATCTAATTATGGTTTGCAGACTCTATTCATGAGGTCCATGAATGCTGCTGGTGCATTTGTGAGCCCAAAAGGCATCACTAAAAACTCGTAGTGTCCATATCTCGTTCTGAAGGCCGTCTTTGGCACATCTTCAGTCCTAACATTGAGTTGATGATACCCAGATCTCAAATCAATCTTCGAGAAGAAGCTCGCTCCTTGGAGTTGATCAAATAAGTCGTCGATCCTGGGTAAAGGATAACGATTCTTAATTGTTACTTTGTTTAGCTCCCGATAATCAATGCATAGACACATTGATCCGTCCTTCTTCTTCACAAATAATATTGGAGCTCCCCAAGGTGAAGAACTAGGTCGTATAAAACCTTTTTCCAATAAATCATCTAATTGAGTTCTGAGATCCTTCATCTCAGTAAGCGCTAGACGATAAGGAGCTTGTGCAATAGGTGTAGCTCCTGGAAGAATGTCTATCCTGAACTCTACTTGCCTCTCAGGAGGTAATCCAGGTAATTCGTCAGGAAAAATGTCAGGATACTCAGAGATGATTGGGATGTCTTCAATCTTAGGTTTCGGGTCATTCACAGTCACTTGTGCCATGTAAATGACACACCCGTTCTTTAAACTCTGTGATACCTTGAGAATAGACACAATGCTGGGCAATCCGTATTGTGTATCTCCTTGAATGGTGACAGATTCACCAGAAGGGGTTTTGATAATAACTAGCTTTTTATCACAGGCAATTTGGGCTTGGTTATGCGACAACCAATCCATGCCCAAAACTATATCAAACCCAGCCAACTTCATTGGCAAGAGGGATAGCGGGATAGAATGATTCTTGATGGATATAAAGCATCCATCAAGAAGAGTTGAAGCTGATTCTAAGGTACCATCGGCAAGTTCTACCTCATATTTTATGTCTAGAGTCTTAATAGGCAGATTCAATAACTTACAGAACTTATGGTCTACAAAAGACTTATCAGCACCAGGATCAAATAAGACTCTAGCATAATTATTATTGATGAGGAAGGTACCTGTTATGACGTTATCGTCATTCACTGCTTCTCTCGCATTCATTTGGAAAACTCTTGCGTTATTCTTCTTTGCCTCCTCGGGCTTCTTAGCATTCTTGGGGCAATTGGTTTTAATGTGCCCCTTTTCATTGCAACCGTAGCAGGTTGCATCCTTAATATTCCGGCACTCCACAGATTTGTGCCCTTTCTTTTTGCAGATCCCACATGGTTTGGCTTGTGGGTCATGATTGCACTTCCCAAAGTGCCTTTTATTGCAGGTTTTGCACCTGGGCTTATCACTTGATAGCCCTTTCTTGGAATTAAAATTCCCTTTTCCCTTCTTGTTTGACTGAGGAGACTTATCTTCCTCTCTCTTCCTCTTCCCATCATCAGTGGTTTTCTTTGCCCTACTCCTCACAATATCAAGAGTGAGGGACAAAGATAGATCCACAGCGGACCTATAAGTGGCTGGCTTTGAAGCCTTAACATTCCCTTTTACTTCGGGGGCCAAACCACCGATGAAACGCGCAATGCGTTTGGGTTCAGGAGTGACTAGATATGGCACAAGCCTTGACATTGAATTGAAGTTAGTCACATAGGATCTACAATCCAGATCCTTCATTACCAGGGTGAGGAAATCTGATTCAATCCTCTCAACCTCGTGTTGAGGGCAGTAAATGTCCTTTACAAGATCTACAAACTTCTCCCAAGAAAGATTATACAAGTGAACCTTCCCTGTAGACTGCACTAAAGCTTTCCACCATGTGAGGGCATCTCCCTTGAAGGATTGTGATACAAACATGACCACATCCTCCTTAGCACATCCGCTGATGTCTATTACAGTCTCCATCTCATCTAACCATTTCATATAATCAATCGCTCCCTTTTCTCCAGTAAAATCCCTAGGCTTACAGGAGACAAAGTACTTGTAGGTACAACCCTTGGTGTACCTAGGAGTAGGCTTGAGGACTATCTGCCTCTTGGGTTCACTACCCTGGTTAGATGAGTGCTGAGACTCACTTTTCTTATTAGTATGGGGTTGAGAATGGGATTTTGAATGAGTTTGAGATCTAACAATACTAGGCTCTTTAAACTTAGCATCTACCGCTTGAGAAACTGCTGCGGTGATCATTGCTTGCAGTTCGGCACCAGTGATATTAATCCTGGTGTTGTTGCCATCTGTAGGATGACTGTTTGCTTCATCCGAGCCAGCCATTTCTGTATACTATATCAAACATAGATGATATATTTAAATTACACATTAGATCATCGCATTGATGACTAGATGGTCATGGTATTATTTAACCATATAGACCGTTTTAATAAATTAATCAAATCATAAGAATATAATATTCTCTTATATCTATTAGACAGGGTAATTATAATTCACCACTGTCAATGTCTTAAAAGACATTTTATTTAACATTAGGCTTGTCTCAGAGACGATTAAAATCTATATTCATTGGTCTCTTGGATCAGTGACCTTGTAAGGGTCGAACAAAGTTCATTGCCTTATTGACAAGAAGTGTATAAATATTACTATCATTGTCATTATTACACCTTTGCTTATAAGCATACATCTCTAATGGATGTTATGGTGTATACATCATATTGATGTTTATTAGCCATGATTTATGTTGATCATATAGGCTAAAAATAGTGGCTTGGAAAGATCCAAGTATATTAGGAAGATTGTGTGATTTCTCGTACCGAACAATTCAGGATTGTTAACATGTTTCCAGATGTTAACAGAGAGTCATTATCTTAAAAAGGTTATACCATCATAGCCATTTAATATTTTGGCTAGGTTATACCTCTAAGAGTTTCTTAGGCGGATTAATAAAATTTGAAATGAAGTAGCATGATATAGTAAAATACATATTTAAAATCAAAATAACTTCATTAAAACTACGAAACGATTACAACGTTGCCCGAAAAGGGACTTGAGAAAAACATCACAAACTGCCCACACAGGGGCTACTGAAAACATTGCCCACGCAGGGGCTACTGAAACAGAAATAAGTCCACGCAGGGACTTGGTACATGGAAACAAAATAAACATCCTCGCAGGGACTTTATTACATGACAAACAAAACAACCCTACATCATCCTATTTCTTCTTGCCCTTGAGGAAGTTCACAAGACCTTTGACAAGACCATGGTGCTTCTTCTTAGTTTCATGAGCTTCATGCTCAACCCGGTCTAACCTCTGTAAAATTTCTTGAGTTTGCTGCTGCTGAAACGGAGGAGGTTACTGGTATGGCGGGTATTGATAATCCTACGCCGGGTATCCAGTGGGATAAACTGGAGGGTAAGAAGAAGGGTAAAGATGATGGTGTTGTGCAGCTGTAAGGTACGGATCCTGAGACCCATAGTCGGATGGGTATCCAGACGGATTATACCCAGATGATCTTGGGTATGTCGGGATCGGGTTGTCAAAACCCAACGGTGGCTGTAGTGGTGCGTGTGAAGCCGGCGGAAGGTTGACTTCCGGCACCGTGTGTGAGGGTCCACCCAACTAAGGGTCTTCTGGGATAGGAGGATACGAACTTGAGCCACGAGGAGATGCAAACCGTGGTCCCCCACGTACGGACATCCTAGCATTTCTCCTCCGCCTTGGCGGCTCGGGAGGCTGTTGAGGTGGTTCCTCAACTGGCAAGGGTGGTGGGGTAACAGCTCGAAGCTGTGGTTCATCCAAGGGAGGTTGAACTGGAGAGTTATGGTATGATGGTAAGAACCAGTCATACTGAGCTATCCTCTCTTGAAATGAGTCGGGGCCATGGTACGGTGATCCCTGAAATGGGGAACCGCTTGAGATACTTATTGGGTGGCCTGGTGTTCCTGTTTGCAAATCTGGGTCTGGTTCATCATCCATCTCCATTTCCTGAGAAAAGTGATCCTTAGGTCCCAAAGGGTTGTAGCCCAAAAAGTCATTAACATAAGCGTTCGGATTAAATTGTGCAGGTGAGTAAGTGGAATCTGAATGATGAAAAGGATGAGATTGGAAAGAGTGGTGTGATTGGTTTGAGTGATGAGTTCCTTGCGAAAGAGGGGAATGATGGGGTTCGATGGGCAATCCAAAATAAGGAGGGTCAGACGGTGAGGATCCCAGCGAGACAGAATGTCTTGCTGGTTCAAAGTGATGGCTCCAATTATCTTTGGAGTCGGATCCGGAAAGCGAGTCAGATGGTGTACGCCTGTGGGAGGGTCCCGTGCTGCTAGACGGTCCTCCACGCATGGGTCCTTTGCCTTTTCCTCTTACTCTAGGTGGCATTCTTCCAAGCAAACCTGTCAAGACAAATAATTATAATAAAACAATAAAAGAAAAGTTAAGAGTAAAATCCTAGGTCATTTGCCTAGACTCGAGAGTCTAAGGAATGTGCTTATTGTGTCATTGAGATTAAACACAAAAGGTTAGTGTTTAATTCACTCAATGTTGGCTCTGATACCAACCTGTCACACCCCGATATTTCCACATATTACCGGTGGGCCCGGCGGGGAGTATCGTGACGTAGTTGATATCATCATAGTCAATACACACAATATAATAGCACAGCGAAAGTCTTGGTGAATAAACTATTACAAACCATACTGTCTGAGTGTTCGAGTTTATGAATATATACAGACTGGAATGTAATAAGATCCACAGGCGGATCATAAATGAAACAAGAAACAAAAACAACAGACTTCAGCTATCTCATGGATTTGCAAGATCCTCTAATGACACCCTATAGCTCCAGCCTATTACGAGAGGTACCTGTCAAATCAGTCTTTAAGAAAATACGTCAGTTTACACTGGTAAATACAATTAACTGACTCTTTTGAAAACATTTAAGAAAATTGATTTAAGTGCACATAGCACAAATCTTTTATAACTTGGGACAATTATTTAAATATAATCTTGTATACAGATTTACATGTTTGTCTTACAATTGGGGCCGGTTGGAAGCCGGTCATGATTAACCAACTCACCACTTATAGAACCCACAAAGGAGTTATCCCCAACATGTGGGTTTATATATTATTTTAGCATTTGCCTCTGTCAGGTGTATGCCTACACCCCGTGCATAGGTCGTGGCCATTTTAAATGAAATGAGCCGAGGATATCCAGGACACGGTCAGATTAACCCCCAATGTTTATGTTATCAAACAAGACATATTAAAACGGGTTATGCAAATTTATTAATCACAATCCGATTAAATGATTTCATACCCGACCAAGTGGTATTATTATAATACCATATCCCAAGCCCGTATAAGGAAAAATAAGTTAAAAGTATTTACCTGATGCTAGCAGTAAAATCCTAAAGCTTTTCGAAGGCACCTTCTACCGGAAGCTATTTAATCTGTATAGAAGGTTTATTAACCTATTAGGATGCTAACGGGTCTTTAATTAAGTCAAGGACTTAGACCGGTTAGCTAGAAAGAAACCTTATGGTTCTAAACGCTAGATTAAGCGGAGACCGGAATAGAATATGGTTTAGACCTGACAAGCTTGGATACTTGTATAATATGGGTAAACTAAACACATTCTGGAAATTGAAGATTTAATGATAAGGTTTGACCCGTTTCGACTATTTTATGTAAACTAGTCACATAAGCCGATCCGAATGCGTAAACGCGTAACGGGTCTCCAAATAAATTATATACAGGTCTTAATCATTATTATGCTCAAAATATGTTAATACATCAGTAAGATGTTAACACATATGCCCAAAAAGTAATTTAAACCAAAATAAGTCCCATAAGGGCATTTTGGTAATTTTAATGCCCATAAAAGAGTTTAAATGTGCAACTGAGTTTCAGATCTGATTTAATCAGTAAAAATATGTATTTTTTGTAAGTTATATCAGTAGGGTATGTTATATATGTGAAATTTGTCCTATGTAACCAAACTATGTCCCGTAGGGGCATTTTGGTAATTTTTACATAGGCTTTAAAGGTCATAATAGACTTATGAGTTTAAAAACTTTGGTTTACTGTTTAATTATATAAATTATCTTAAAACATCAGTGAGTAATAAGTTTTATATGTTAAAAATAGTTTTGACCCATACTAGGTGCTAAAAACGCTTAAAAGTCGGTTTAAAGGGGTTTTCGGGTTAAAATAGGAAATCTGAGTTTTTGATCAGTTTATAAAGTTCAAAATACTTTATTTATCATATGAAATCATTAGCAAAAGGTTTGACACTAAAAAGTTATGTAAAACTCATTTTATGCATAGAAAGGGTATAACCAACATTTACCGAAATCAAGCTATAATCATATGTTATGCTCAGCCTAAAAATAATTAAAAATCTTCAAAAATCCCAAAATATTATTTTACATTAGTAGGTATAAAATTTGGTGTCAAAAATCGGGTTTAGATAGGCTTTATGCTAATTACGCCATTTAAATAATAAAAAGCTCCTTAATTACGCTATTGAGCATAACTCCAATTCTAGACCTCAAATTGATGTCAAATTTTTAGGATATGTCTAAATATCAGTAGCAAAGGTGTTAGTCCAATCACATTGTTAAAAATCTCAGTTGTATGTAAAAAGGGCGTTTATGGCATTATTAAGCATAATTACGATCAAGTGCATATAATTCAACCCACTAGGCACCATGCAATATAACTCCAGGGGGTTATACTACTAAGTAATGTGGTCCTAATGGAAGCTTAAAACAAGGGTGAATTAAGCTTGAACGGGTC
The DNA here is from genome assembly GCA_030545235.1 of Helianthus tuberosus. NCBI lineage: Eukaryota > Viridiplantae > Streptophyta > Magnoliopsida > Asterales > Asteraceae > Helianthus > Helianthus tuberosus. The sequence goes on along the minus strand of CM060386.1, from coordinate 47,693,478 downwards.
AGAACTGAAAGTCAAAGCAAAAGTCAAGCTTTTGCGACTTTCGGTTATAAACTGACCTTAGACTATTAATTGTCGGGTTAGGACTGATAAAACATGTTTTAATATTAATTACCAAGTCATTAGAATGTCAAAATATATTTTAGAACCTCTGGTTTATTAATTTTAATCATATTCAAACATTCTGTCTAGTTTGACTTTTTGTCAAACTACTTTGACCCGACAATTGACCAGTCAAACGAGATAATTAGGAGGTGCCCTTTTAAGGGTTAATCACCTACACTAATGTGGTTCTATAACCACTTTCAATTTGATCAGTGGTTAAGCCACATGTAATTAAAACGAAAGTCAAACTAAATTTACGATAAGTTTGACTTTAGAGTAATTAAGCTAAATTAAATGACTAAACAAGAAATTAGAGGCTTACTTAAGGTTCTAGCAAACTTTTCTACACTTGATAATCCTCTTCTTACTGATGGAAGCTCCAGAACAAGTCCCACAAGTGAATTGCTTGCAAATGTGTTTATGAACACAAGAATAGGCTCCCTTATATAGCAAATTCCTTGAATCTAGATCACTTCCAGGTGTAATTGGAGGCCCTGGGATCACCCCAGGTGTCCTAGCTAGTGTAATAAACCGACTTACAGCTCCATAGGTCGATACAACCTAGACTAAGGCGGTGTAACAGCTTTAACCCGCACCTGGCAGGAGTTTTCTGAACTGGGCATGCTGAGGCGGGCCGCGTAAGACTTAAGGGAGTCTTACGCGGGCCGCGTGGACCGGCTAAACTGCCAAAACAAGTTTGAAAGCTGGCAGTTTCAGTCCCTGCTCGTTTTAACCCTTTTTAACTTTATTATTGACATGTGGGGCCCTTGTAGTCAGTATGTTGAGGCTTTAGGATGAATAAACTAACTTCGTTAGGCTCCGGTTTCATTAAATACCTCTATGAAAGCAAGTTTCATCAAGTTGACACTTTTGGCCCAAAGTCTTGAAAACATGCTTAACGATATCGAAACCATGTGAAATTTATACCACTTATTCTTAAGAGTATATTTGAATGTTTCGAAGCCTCGGTTTCGTTAAAAGGTCACTCAGAGGTCAGAATCGACATGTTGACACATTTAACCCTTATAATTAAAAATCTTTCGATTATTTTCATAAACGGCTTCTCATATCAAATCATTTACTCGTTTAAGAATATATTCATCATGTAAGGTCATTCAGAGGCACAAGTTTGGCATGTTGACACTTTGAGTCCCTGTGGTTTCATAGTTTCACTGTTCGACAACTTTGGTCCTTCAAACTCAATCTTTCGCACCTTTAGAGTTTAGGACACGTGTCTATATATAATTGAACATGTTTTTACGTGGTGTTACAACTATGATGACTTTTGTTGTTTTTTCTTTGTGATGTGTCTCATAGTATGGATAAGTCATGAAAGAGCCTTTTTTCTCAGGTATTTAAGTCCTAATCCTTCTTGTAGGCTAAAATTATTAACATGTGTGCGTTGATATTCATAGCTACTTAGTGTCATTGGGATTGACTAAAATCTTATTGTTTTAGTTTGATTTGTGTTTTATGTTGTGGTTTACCAAAAAATAGAGATTTGGATTTCTACTAATAGTTTTATAATGCTTTTAATGTAGCTCATGCAATATCATGTATGCGATCTGGATTCGCATATGCAATAACAGTCTACGTATGTGGTAGTCCATATATATTCATATGCACTTTCTCAACACATATGCCTGTTTGGAAAGGGGATCAGGATTTATTGATTTAGTATGGGGTCTGTGAGGTGATTTTGGTTGCATCTGAAAGAAAAAATTGAAATGGAAACTCAAGTGTTTAAGTAAATTTATCTTTAGTAAAGGAGCCTCGTGCACTGGGTTTGTCTTTAGTAAAATTATTTTAAGAGAAAAAAGTATAGTTTACCGGTAAATGTAGATTTCAAGTTCTCTTATAATTTGTTATTTTGCTAAATTTCGTATATTTGTTAAATAAACATCAATATCCTTTATTAATATGGTTTAATCGGCTGTCATTTAAATCATTTTCTCTTTTAAAACTCTCAGTTCTACTAAATTTTCGGTTGTGCACATTGAGCTTTTTATTTATTGATATTTTACCGAACTTCCAAATTTGTGTTTTTTTTAAATGCCCAACGAATCTTTCAAACAGGCTACTGGTGAAATGTGATGAATGGGGAGATAGAAGCATGTGACATTCCTCAAGAAACAAGTGTTTTAGTTGATCCAATATATTCTTTGGCTAGATGGAAGTTATCATGTCAACTTAGTCAAATATGAAACAAACGGGGGTGCAAAAGTAATGATGTTATTTAAATTGGTCACCTCCCACTTCACGAACATCTAAGTATTTATTTTAGAAGGGCTTATTTGAAACACACATCTAAGTATTTATTTTACAAGGGCTTATTTGAAACACAACGTTGACCACTTGGTTATACTATTAAATATGCATTTTTGTGTTTTGTACACATTAGATTCCGCCGCAACGCGCGGGTTCCCCAATAGTTCTAATAAAGTTCTTAAGTTTTGAAACCCTAATCAGTTTTAACTTTTGATATAAAGGAACAAATAACAGTTTAATTTGTCTATAAATTTAAATTCGTTATAGAATCATACAATCTAGTTAAACATTCTGAAAGGCGTAAGTGTTTGATTATAACCGATACTTTTATCACGCAACCCGCACACTAAGATCCAAACGACGTGAGCTTAGAGTAGTGGGTTGGCTCTAATCGACGAACTGCACTGGGTTAGACATTAGAAGGAGTGGATGTCTGAACGGTGTGACGTCTAGTATCGATACAAAACGTTGATTAAAGGATCATTGCACCATAACTGTTAACAATCGTAAGGAAAATTAAATCAAGAAATTGCTTTAGTGTTGGAATTAGCTTTTAATATCTGAATTTTCCAATAATTTAATCATCTTAGTCTTTAATTTTTTTGTCAGTTTTTAGTTTAAATCAAAACCCCATCTAAAACAACCGTATTTGCACTTGAAAACGTTTTCGGTATAATTGGTTAATTTGCATCCCTGAGGACACGAACCGTATTTCACTCATATTAGTATGTTTATGATTTATCTATTTGATGGATTCGACACCCATCATCCACTCCTTTAGAATATACAAACTCTAGATCAGTTAAACCATGCATCTATCAGACGATTGGAGATAAACCAATGGTGTCTATATCATCATAGCATGATAAAGGATATGGCACGACCTCGATCCTAAGAGGCGACAAGTGTCAAACCACATGTGTTGACCAACAACCAAATACCAACGTCTTGGTCCAAAAGTAGGTTCGATAAAGATGCAACATAAGATAAAACGAAAATTGTACAATTATCTATACTATCTAGCAAGGTTTTTGGGAGTATATGTCACCTCAACAAGAGGGTCCAAACTCTCTTCGGTATTAAAACACTTTAGTCTCGCACGAGCAAATGGTTAGACATTTTCTACTCTCTCTCTCTCTAACACACTCTCTCTTACACATGATACTTTGGCTTTCTCTCATACTTTCTCTTAAGCAATGCTATCTAGCTTTTAGTCCGACCCTTGAACCTTCAACAAGCACATTTTTCCTTGATACTAACATTTTACTTGCGATTCTTTCCAAATGTACCTATCTCATTTCTCTTGAGACTTGCTCACCCTTTCTCCTTGTTTGCTCCTCCTTTTTTGACAACCCCCCTCTCTTTTCCTCCCTCTACAACTCAAGGATACACATATCTCTTTTCCTTTGTTCTCTACCACACATGGTAAAGAGTGTTACTACCGTTTTACCTAAGTTAAAATTGCCATTATACACCTGAATCATTTTCCATTTTGAAAAAATAGAAACACAAATCAATTGAGTTATTGTTATTTTTGCAGAGATCAACTGGGAAACAAAACAAGATTGTAGTTACTAATAGGATGTGGGCAAGAATGTTATCTTCAGCGAATCAACCAAGTTTTTTTAATATGGAAGATATCACTGAGTCAGACATGGATGAAACACCACCAACTCAGTTGCTAGATGACCGGGTGGTGGATAACGGTTTTGTGACTAGGAAAACAACTATTTGCTGATTGTGGTCGCGCAAATACGCTCTTTTTCAAGTTTCAAGAATTGAATATAAGTCTTGGATCACTCATGTGTGTGTATATACGATATGACGGTAATGGTTGGTATATGAGGGCTGTCGATATAGATTTTCATGATCTATGAAGGCAGAGATGCGGGTTTTTAAGTGTATGTGCAAGATTTTTGATTGAATATATTCGTCGATTTTTTTTGCATAATTAGGGGGTTTGAACAAGAAAATAGTGCCTTTATGTGGGCTTGAAAAACCTTTTCAATTCTAGGTAGTTCGTTGTTTGAAACAACAAACTTCCACCAACATATTGAGAAAGTTCTGCCAACTTCAAGTTCACTGTTTGAAGTAAATAACTTGAAGAAGTTCGCTGTTTGAAACAAACATCTTTATAAGTTTGTTGTTTGAATTAGATATCTTAAATAATTTTGTTGTTTGAATTAGATATCTTAAATAAGTTTGTTGTTTGAATTAGATATCTAATATAAGGTCGCTGATTCAGATAGAGAACTTAAACAAAATTTTTGTTTCATGTAAATAACTTAAACAAGTTTGTTGTTTCATATAGATAACTTAATTAAGTTTCCTGTTTGAAGTTGAGATCTTAATTAAGTTTGTTGTTTGAAAGAAATAACTTTGCTATCTCATTTATGTTCCCGGTTATAATGTTGTTCTACCAGAAATATAACATTGAAATTATAAAAGTGCGTCATAACCGAGAATTGATGTGTTAATGCTATGTTCGGGAAAAAATATGTTCCGGGTTTGAGTTTTCAGATATCACAATTAAAGCAATGTAGCCTCCAAGATTATTCGGGACTTGTTTCAACATGATGTTTTTCTCAGTTTTAAAGTTGGTATACCTATTGAGTAGACCGTCCGTGGAGGAGAACTATGTATGTGTATATATTTGCAGGGTATTCGTTCTTGGTTGATTTTCTTGTATTTTCAATTGAACGATGTATGTGTATACATTCTTGTTCAAACAAATTTAATCTGCATGTATATATGTACATTTGATATGACTAGTTTGTATTCTTTTGATTCTTACACCTCTAGTCTATATAATAGTTTGGAATTCTTACACCTCAACACAGTTTCATTCTTACACAATAGGTTCCTGTTGAAGTTGGATTTTGTTGTCGATGAGGATTACAGTAACTGTTGATTTGAGACGTTTAAGATGTTTGTGGTAATATGAATTTTCGTATAGTGTTTGATGGTTGGCTGATGTGGTTTGAACTTTTGGTCTATATGACGATGGCTTTGTACTAATATGAGAGTTACAATGCGTGTTTTTATTGGCGATGATGTCACTTGTCATTTGGAGTGGCATTATTACCTGTAGCCGTGATGGGCTTCTGAGCCTATGTCATCTCATCATCTAGGCATTCTAACAATATTTGATACACGTGTTGCTTACTTTGTACGCTTCATGTTGTTTTACATGCTACATTGTTTCTTTTTTTATGCTTCTTGGAATGATATGGTTGGTTTTATGTGTTGTACATTTTGTTGCTATGTATACACTGGTTTCTTTCTTGATTTACGACATTTGGACCCTAAGTGTTGATGGAAGCATTAGCTTTGTGATGCTGGTTGTTTTTAGTTTTGTTTCACATAGTTGTTATTTTGGGTGTCGTTTTGCAAGGCAATTTGTTGTTGTAGAAGCACCTGTGTGTTGCACATTGAGAGTACTTTCCATAGACTATGATGTTTAAAAGCTGGTTTGAGAAGATTGTGAAGGCTTGGTATAAGCAACTACTTATTTCCAGATTTCTGAATCAATTTAAAAAAACAACTTCTTAACAACCCGTCCTTTTGTATGTATATTTTGCGTTTTTTTCCTCTTCTTATTTACGTTCCGGTTAATGAATAATTTGACGATGACAAAAGAGTTGTATATGTGGTCCTTATGTACAAAATGGCATCATCAAACTAAACGGCTATGATGATGTGTTTGTGCCAATTCGTTCCAGATTTCATATACGTAATAAATTTCTAATATTAATGTTTTTATTGTTGCTCGTTTGAAATCTAAGATAACTAATATGTATTTTCGAATGACTAGAATGTCAACTTCAAACAAGGATATGACGTGTTAGAGAGGCTCCCTCGTATTCTTCAAGATGTGATAGAATTTGACAAATGTATTAATGCAAACCCACCAAACTCATTGAAAGGGTTTGTAAGATTCTTGAGAAACAAGCGGAGTTACAACTGGCAATAGACGCGCTTTGAGAAGATTGTGAAGGCTTGGTATAAGCAACTACTTATTTCCAGATTTCTGAATCAATTTAAAAAAAAACTTCTTAACAACCAGTCCTTTTGTATGTATATTTTGCGTTTTTTCCCTCTTCTTATTTACGTTCCGGTTAATGAATAATTTGACGATGACAAAAGAGTTGTATATGTGGTCCTTATGTACAAAATGGCATCATCAAACTAAACGGCTATGATGATGTGTTTGTGCCAATTCGTTCCAGATTTCATATAATATTAATGTTTTTATTGTTGCTCGTTTGAAATCTAAGATAACTAATATGTATTTTCGAATGACTAGAATGTCAACTTCAAACAAGGATATGACGTGTTAGAGAGGCTCCTTCGTATTCTTCAAGATGTGATAAAATTTGACAAATGTATTAATGACAAACCCACCAAACTCATTGAAAGGGTTTGTAAGATTCTTGAGAAACAAGCGGAGTTACAACTGGCAATATACGCGCTTTACATGCGTTATGTTAGCAAATATATTTTTGATACAAAATTAGGGCTAGGTATAACAGTTTTTGAATAACTTGATTGTATTTTTTATGACATTGTAAAGAATCAATGTTGATAGATCTAGTTAATCCTTTATGTTAGTTCAACTTGCAATTCGACGTTTTACATTTAATCGTATTTAAATTTACCCACCGCAATGCAACGGGTGTTACATCTAGTTGGGTTCTATTTTTTATCATTTTAAAAGTTACATCGAAACATTTTTATTTCCTTCGAAGACAAGTTTATATCTTATTGAAGGATTTCAGTACATGGGCGGACCTAGCCATTAGGCAGGGTGGGCGGCCGCACCCCTTGAAAAAAAAATTTAGTGTATATTTTAGGCAAAAAACCCGACCGCACCCCTTGAAAATATGGTTGAACACCTCATCCGCACCCCCAACAAAAATTTTCTGGATCCGCCACTGTTTCAGTATCTCAAATAATAAGATTAATGTTATTCTAAAAAATAAGTTCATATTAAAATGATGTAATTTTTCTTTGAAATAAAGGAAAAGTAAACATTTGAGAAGTTAAAAAGAACATATAACATAAAGTAAAAAATAAACATTTGAGAATTTAAAAAGAACATGTATAAAATCATTAACATTTTTTATGTGTCATGTACAAAATTGTAATAGCTAATATTAAAAAAAATCTTGATTTCGCTTCATTCTGACGCTTTGGATACTTCCAATGTTCCTAGTTGATAATATCAAAATAAGCAAATGTTAGACCATAATTAGAGCATCCATAACCCTTGTTCAAGTGGTAGAGGTTTTGTGCCTTTTGAGGAGAAACTAGGGTTCAAATCCTGGCATGGATAAACTTTATGTAATTTAGGGGTGGTGTTTATGTAAATTTTGCCATTCAAAAAAAAAAACATAAGATTGTTTGTGTAAGAGGGGTCTGACCGCCACCCACTTGAACCAAGTCCTTGGATTCGAATCTCAACTCGTGGACCAGCGACCATACAACTCACGACACCCATGCGTCCGATGGTGGCTTGTCTAAAAATCTGGGCCTTGTCACAAGGGATGTGTTGTGCATGCTCTTATCAATGGGTCAAACTCAACAATTGTGTCAAATACAATTGTTTAGTTGCCAAATAGTAAATACTATCTTCTTTTGACATTAGAAAAAAGGGGTACATACGTTACTTGTTGATAGGGGTTTTATACTTTTATTGTAAAACATTGAGCTTAGTTGTTTTTACAAAACTAGTTCTATTATATATTCTATGTTTTTTACAAAGCGGAAAGAGCTAGGTTTAGAACAAAGTAATTGATATCTATGTATTTGAGGAGCAAAAATTGTATATTACGTCTCATTTTTTTAAGATTCCAAATTATATACCGCGGGACAATTGTGGTAGTGATTTTCCTTTACTTTCAAACTCTAGAACCTAACTTTGTGCTCCTAGGTTAAATAAACGAAAGAAAAGACGAGAAAGAGAATTGAGAAGAGAAAAGAAAGAGAGAGAAGAAAAATGAAAGAAAATTAAAGATTTTGTGTTTTTAAGTTGGAAAGAAGAGAAAAGAAAGTCCAATTTTACAACTATACATTTCCAGATGATTTTTTTATTAATAGGTTAGAGGTTAATTTGGGAACTTTCAAAGAGTTAAAGTTTAATCACTCTCTTTCTCATATTTGAATGAAAAAAAAATAAAATAAGCATCAACTTTTTTTTTCTTTCTCTTGATTTCTCTCCACCTCCTTTCATTATAAAGCTCATGAACACAAATGATTTTCATTTTCTTTTCACTTCTCCTTTTTAAAAGAACTCGGGAACACAGCGTAAGAGATCTTATCTTGGATTAGCCAGACCTTAATTAACAAAGACCTATACAAAGAAAACTTTGTGCACCATAAGGTCCATAAATGACTTTGTTGTCGTCATTGCCTCGTTGGCACTTCCCTTCGACACCTAACTATTCGAGATATTAACTCGTTGGTTCTTCCTATCAGCTACCCACGTTACTAATCTTAAACTCACTTTCCCTTTATAGCGTGATAATTTAGAGTTGCTAATATAGGTAGCGAGTGGATCACTTGTACCAATCGCTAAAACCAATTAGTAATGAGCCATAGGTCACGAGGTGGATCTCAGATGTGAGGTGGGTCTAGGTCGGGTCATGAGTGGTCCGGTGCAGGTAACGAGACCTCATGTCATCCTTAAGTTGGTTAGGCATATGTAAAAGTACAAATCCTTATACAAAATATGCACATACATTAGTTTGTTAGGTTATTTTCTTTAAAAGAGGGTCACTTTCATAAACGACCCTATTTATTAAGCAAATGCTATTTGTCGATTCTTCCCACTTGAACCGGAGACATTGACTAGATTGTTCTAATCAAAACCTACCTCACATGGTAATGTAGATTAGGACGTTACTAACGTTTCTCATTTAGGCCATGTGTAGTCATAAAACCCTTTGTGGGGTGTTATGCGACAAGTGGTGAATCGCGTAATAGAGAAGCTTTATGGGGCTTTATATTACTTGAGTGTGTAGTGGGGATATATATGTATGGGGCTTTATATATATATGTATGTATGTATATGTGTAGGAATGGGGAAGAAAAGGCCACGCCGTGATGGTGTTTGCGAGGAGGAGGGAGAGGCCGCACATGGCGCCCCTCGTAATGGTGTTCATGGGCGCTACGAGGCGTTATGGGAGGATGAGGCGTCATACAGCCTCATTAAAGGTGGTCTTATAAGGGGGTCGGAGCACTTGCCTAATATATTCGAAATTTCATCAATCATGCATTATCAACTCACTTTTACCCTAAACTACCTCAAAACACATTATAGGTGCACCACTACTCCTAAACTATGGATAAATTTACTCTCTCTCTCTCCCTACACATTAATCTCTCTATCTCTCTCCTACCCACACACCTTTTCAATTAGGTTTTACACCCCAACACACTATCTGATTTGGGGTACCAGAATAGGTGACGGTAGCGTTTCTGATTCAGGTTTGGCCTACTCGAAATCCAAATCGGCAAGTTGTACACACCCCAAAGATCTAATGATCTACAAACAACTTTTTTTTAACACACATATCACATGCATGCATGTATACCTAACCTCAGGTAGTGTTAAAACTTAACGCCGACAGCTTACATCATCAACCATCTTGTCTTGTCATTTAAATGCCTCCTTAATTTTTTCTACAATGCCATTGGACAGATAATGTTTGATACGAATAGAATATACTTTTGATTAGGGCTGGCAATAGGTAACCTGTAGGTAACCTGCTAAGACACGATAACAGAAAAGTACACCATATGATTTTTTACGTTTTTAAAAATAATCAAAATTTGAAAGTTAGGATCCATTATTTCTCCTTCTAGGTGCATAAAATATAGATCTGTCTTATAAACATCGGATATAAAGTAGTTAAACGAGTCGTATTCATGTTTAAAATTTGTGTTGCTCGCGTTATCAGATACCTGTTAAACCTGCTAAGACACGATTTGCCAGCCCTACTTTTGATACTGTTTACAAAAATAGTTTGAAGTCATAAGTTTCGAACTTAAATACCTGAATTAAATACATATAAAAGAAATTCAAAACATGGACCATGACTAATTCTTTAAATAATTGCGGTGTTTAGAAGTTAAAATCGAATCTCTAAGGATGTTTCGATTTTTATATATAAATTACTTTTCAGTTTTAGCTACAAACGGTTCAGTGTTTCCATTTATAAAGAAACCGGTTCAGTTAATAGACCAGTTCTTGGCTTGAAACAGATGAAGCCCAATTCATATAACCTGTTACTAGTGGGATTCCTGCACGCTTCGCTGCGGGCCTTTGGTCATTATCGGTCTGATTCATTACAGTATCAATATGATATTAGCATTCGACATAACAATAGTTGCCAATCGACACGTTTTTACATCGATTGAAAACCCATAAAAACGAATACCCATACCGGTACAAGTAGGGGTGCAAACGAGCTGAGCCGAGTCCGAGCTCGAGCTCGATTAAATTATGAGAACTCGGCTCGTTTGTATTTTCTCAAGCTCGAGCTCGGCTCGTTTATTATCTATTAATTAATATATTAAATAGAAATAATATAAATAGACTTTTTAGGCTCACGAGTTCGATAAGTGAAGCTCGGGCTCGTTTACTAAATAAGCTTAGTTTTAGGTTCGAGGTCGGCTTGTAAACAAGTTTAAATAAGCTCGGCTCGACTCAGCTCGTTTACACTAAGGCTCGACGAGCCTAACGAACTTCACATGCGAGGCGCGAGCTCGAGCTCGATAACCAAACGAGCTTTATTTTAGGCTCGGCTCGGGCTCGATAAGGCTCGACTCGTTTTGAGCTTTTTCTCGAGCCGATCTCGAGTAGCTCGCGAACCGCTCGGTTCGTTTGCACTAGATACAGGTGTTGTTTAGTCGGTATCGATCCGTTACGATACCGGTATTATAGAAAGACTCGCCAAAAAATGAATATGACTACAATAATACCCATATTGTTGTGAAATAACGACCTACTAACCTAATAGCAAACCATGAGAGAAAGAGATGTAGAAAGAAAGAGATTAATATTTTATTGATAGACATATTTACAATGAGATACAATAGTGGTATATATAGGTGTACAAAACTTGGAGAGAAAGCTAATCTATTTTTGGTGTTGATAACCACATTAATAATAAATATATTCATAACACTCCCCCTTGGTTATCAACATAATACGCTTGATGCTACCTCGTTAAAAACCTTGCTAGGAAAACCCGGTGGGACAAAACCATAGCTAAGGGAAAAAGAGTGCAGCGTGTAATGCGCATTAGTCCCCCCTGATACTTCTAGATCAGGTATGTTGCCTCATTTAAAACCTTACTAAGAAAACCCAATGGGACAAAACTTATTCAAGGGAAAAAGAGTGCAACTTAAATAAGTCTCCCCCTCATTTTAACATGTATCATTTAAGTGACGTGTGCCCATCTTCCTTGGAAGTTGATCAAAGCTTTTGTAGTCAATGATTTATCGCTCGATCCCTTAATGTGCAATCCTTTATGTTGATCAATGTTGTATAATCTTCTAACATGACTTTAGGTGCCTCCTTCCAAAATATATCATATGTCCAGGACTGTGTTTAGTTACATTCCTGCATCTAAAAGACTAACCAAACTTGTTTTGATGGGTTAGTAAAATATAATCAGATATCATTTATACCTGAAATATTTCTTTGAACTCATTCCAATGTCTCTTCGCTTGACAAAGGTTACATCTAAACAATAAGCTCAAGTGAAAGATATTATAACCATACATAGCTAGCAAAACATATTAGTGCACTTATGCATTTAACGATGGTACTTCTAGAATGAGAATCTCTACTTTGGTAGGATATGATAATTGGCATTTCTTACTACAAATGAGTTAACAACCTTTAACATACCTTAAGGTTTAACTATGTTTATACTCGAAACTCCGCTTGACAACCGGTCCTTTTTGAGGGTACCCTACGTACCCACCTATTAGGAGGCTTATCGGCTAAAGTGTCAACAGGTTTAAAGACTTTATGGCCCTCTTTTGAGCATACAAAATATTTATTTACTGTAACACCACGATTTGTATGCTTCGTTCCCTTCCTTACAGTCCAGCCACCCGCATGTGCATATGCTTTGTAGAAGTTGTAGGCAGCATCTACCGTGTCAAATACCATGCCAACGACTGGAGTCATCGAGGATGATGAGTTTGGAGTGTATGTCTTTTTGCCCGAACTCGGAGAAACATGTTCTACACCACGTGGTTGGTAAATGGGGCCGTCTAAAAAAATACAAAAATTTAGAACAAGACACAACAATATACTACACGTGATACATGTTTAAAACACATCGTAAAAAGAACATGTGAATCAGACGATAAAATGAACTTATTAAAACACATAAAACACATGAGTGAACATCTACAAAAAACACAACGTACAAATAACACACATGCCATAATGGTAAAGTACATGAGATAATAAACATGCCAATGAAGATCAGTCACAAGTTACATGTATTCCAACCAGTAAAACACAACATGTTACACAGTAATTTTAAAACACATCAACATAAGAACTCCAAAACCCTAGTCCAATGATAATTATTTAAACACATTTGTGTATTGACCTACCAAGAAAAAAAGTCGAAAAAAAACAAGACACAACAATATACTACACGTGATACATGTTTAAAAAGAACATGTGTATCAGGCAATAAAAAGAACATATTAAACCACATAAAACACATGAGTGAACATTAAACATCTACAAAAAACACAACGTACAATAACACACATGCAATAATGGTAAACTACATGAGATAATAAACATGCCAATGAAGATCAGTCACAAGTTACATGTATTCCAACCAGTAAAACACAACATGTTACACAGTAATTTTAAAACACAGCAACATAAGAACTCCAAAACCCTAGTCCAATGATAATTATTTAAACACATTGGTATTAGACTATTGCTGGTAAAACATAATGTCAATAAATCGTCCCCCATGCTCATTGACAGAGATATTAACAACACTAAGTTAAACAACGATAAATCTTAAAACACAATGGTATGAGCCTATTTACTGGTAAAACACTATATCAAGAAATCGAAACATCAAAGTGATTGTTATGTAAAATATTTAAACACTAAAACAGGCTCAAAAATAGAAAATCAAGTTTAAGAGACTGCATTATCAAATAAACATTACCATCACCGCAATCAACAATAGCATTTGACGCCATAATTCTGATGAGTAAAAGTTGTTGGGAAAAAAGAAGATGAATATACTGAAATCGCTGGAATGCTGGAATGAAGGATTTAAAATGAAGGATTTGAAACTGTCGAGCCTATTATAATTAGATATTTACTTTCCATAAATTTATGGTGAGTTAGTTATATAATAATAAAATACATAATTAAAATAAATAATGAAATTACCCTAATACCCTTTTGATAAAAAAAACTAGGATTGCCACATGTCACATGTAGGAGGCTTCCTACACTTTGTAGGAAAACAAGGCTTTGTAGCCAACTCCTCCCATATATATATATATAGGGAGCCGCTAAAATGAAAACCATCTCCAGTTGTAAGAACCGTGAGAACCACTTTCAACCAATCAGAATATGACAACCCAAAGGGTATTTTGGTCATTTACCCCAAATGTCAAATCCCTCCTCTTTCTTCATTTAAATCATTGAATTTTTAATTACCTCTCTCCTCTTTCCTCTCTCCTCCCTCCTCTCTCATTTAAATCTCATCTCTCTCGTTTCTTTTGAGCAATTTTTGAAATCCTCTCATCTGGATCTCAAAATGAAATAACTTATCACCTTCACCTCCATTTTTTTGCTACACACACTTTAGGTGTGAGAGAATCGTTCTTTACCTCTTCCTATGGTCGTCATCCCTTCTCTGACCTAGATCTGATTGTTCTTTTGGCTTCAAATCACTGTGTAGAATGGAATCAAAGGGTGAGGATTCATTCTAGCATCAATTTATCGGTGTATTATAGATATAGAAACTGAATCCGTGAAGAATGGGTATAAGTTTATGTGTGGCCGCCATGGTGGTGCACGACGACCTCCACCGTCACCCCTTCCGCCGCCACCTATTCAGGTCACCTACACCCACCTGTGATTGATTTATGTTGTTGATATTGGGGGGTTTTTTGTTGATGCTTTTTAATGTTTGTTTTTGGTTGGTTTTTCTGGTGCTTTTTTGCTTATGCTTTTGAATGTTTGGGGGGGGGGGGGTTGCTGGTGCTTTTTTGTGATGAAGGTGGGCGACGGTTGTTGGTGGTGCTGAACGTTTGCAGAGGTGGGCGACGAGTGTTGGTGGTGGTGGCGGTCGTGGTTTTTTGGCGGTCGGGGTTTTTTGGTCGTTTTTGTGATTTGGGGGTTTCGAGTGAAGGGAGATTGGGGTTGATTTGTTGGGGGCAGTGTTGTAAAAGTCGGATTCCAAGGCCGAGTACTCAGCGAGTACTCGGTCCTCGGAACCCCTCCGAGGCGACTTCCTCCTAGGCGGACTCAATTAGTCGGCCTCGGTCAAACTCAGCACCTAGTCGGCCTAGTCGGCGCCTAGTCGGACGTAGCCGGAAAGAGTCGGCCTAGTCGGTCTACGCGGTCTAGGCGGTCAACGTGGTTTGTTGACTTTTAATTAGTCAAAATCGGCCTACTCGGCCTTGTACTCGGACTACTCGGCCTTGTACTCGAACTACTCGGACTTGTATTGAGAATATTTGAACTTTAAACATGTTTCATTTTAAATTATACTCAGTTGACATGAATTATGCTTATTTTAACATATGTATAATATATAACAATTAATTTTCTTTATAATTACCATGTCCGCATACTCCCCGAGTACTCTCCAAGTACTCCGATTACTCCCAACTCCCCAGTCGGCCGACTAGAGACCGGCTAGCGACTTCTACAACACTGGTTGGGGGGTTAATTTGAATTCTTGATTCTGTTGATTTGAATTCTTGATCTGTTTGTGATAACTGCACTTGTTTGAATGTTTTTTTGAACGGATACAGGTTGCTTGAATGATGCATTTGTATTCTTTGATTATGTTGGTTTTGATCGGTTTGGATTTGGGGGGCGATGATGCAAAAAAAAAAAAACGTTGATTTTGATGACGATGGCGCGGCAAGGACGGCGGAGGGTAGGTTTTTTGAACCTACAACCCCATTTTGCAGCCTTTTTTATTGTCGGAAAATCTGAGCCTAACCCTGTTTTTTTTCGAGATACGCTTTGTTTTGATGTTGTTGGCTTTTTATATTTTTTCCCCTAGTCGATGATGATAACAATCTATCTGTGACACCTACCGAGTTTGCGTTTTCTGGGTGTGTTCATGTTGCGTAAAAAAGTTTTTGTAAAAAAAAATGTTAAACCGCAAATTTTTTAATTTAAAACGTAAAAACGTACAATTTTTTAACGAAAAAACGTAAAACGTTAACGCAAAAAACCGGCGCGTAAAACGTAAAAAAACGTTAACGTAAAAAACCGGCGCGTAAAATGTAAATAACGTTAACGTTAAAAGGGCGCGTTGAAAAAACGAAGCGTGAAAAGGCCGGGCGTAAAAAACGGCGCCTCAAAAAACGAGGCGTGAAAAAGGCGGGCGGAAAAACGTAAAACGTAAAAAGTTTTATGTAAAACGTAAAAAGTTTTCACGTAAAACGTAAAAAGTTTTAAAGTAAAACGTAAAACGTAAAAAGTTTTACGTAAAAACGTAAAACGTAAAAAGTTTTTCGTAAAACCTAAAACGTAAAAAGTTTTACGTAAAACGTAAAAAGTAAAAAGTTTAACGTAAAACGTAAACTTTTTAACGTAAAACGTAAAACATAAAACGTAAACCTTTTTCTACGTAAGTTGTAAAACGTAAAAAACCGTGTGATAAAACGACGCCTAAACAAGGGGCATGAATGTGGCGCATAAAAACGCCGTGAAAAAAAAAACGAGACGTAAAAAACTCCGCGTTAAAACGGGAAGTAAAAAACAGCGCGTTAAAAAACGACGCTTGAAAAAGTCGAGCGTAAAAAACGGCGTGAAAAAACGACCCATTAAAAAACGATGCGTAAAAACGGCGTGCAAAAACCGGCGCGCAAAAAAAATTGTCTTTGTTAAAAAATCTGAATTTAACTAGGATTGGACTCATTCCAGCGGCGTTAGAACCGTATCGTCGAACCCTAACTAGGATCTCTTAACCCTAAACCCTAAAGCATAACCTCTAAACCCTAAATATATTAGGGTTTGACTTTTAGGGTTTAGCCTTAGGGTTTAGTGTTTAGCTTTAGGGTTTACCTTTAGGGTTTAGCTTTTAGGGTTTATAGTTTAAATTTTACGGTTTAGCTTAGGTTTTAGCCTTATTTTTTAGCTTTAGGGTTTAGAGTTTAGGAGTTAGGATTTAGGGTTAAGAGATCTTAGTTAGGGTTCGACGAGCCGGTTCCAACGCCGCTGAAATGAGTCCAATCGGAGTTCGTTTGAGTCGATTCCCCGCTGTTCCCCACCTTTTTAGTGTTCCCCAATGAACCTTCCCTTATATATATATATTTCTAGAGTGAACACTAGTGTATTTGCGAACTGAATGAACAAATCTCAGCCATTGAGCTACACACGTGTATGGTCAGGATCTCTTCATCAAAGCGTAAAATACACAAGTGTATTTCAACATCAAATCCTGGCCATTGATCTACACACGTGTATGACCAGGATTAGTTCACTCAGTTCGCAAGCTACACTAGTGTTTACTCTTGAACCTAATCATATATATATATATATATATATATATATATATATATATATATATATATATATATATATATTACTCTTCATTTTCTGTTTTCTTCTCACTCTACTCTATTGTGTGCTTAAGTGTTAAACCTAATTTGATGATTATATATAATATAATTAACGACTTTTGTAAATTGACTTTTTTTATTCTTTTTATTTTTTGTCTATATGTATTTTTGAATATTATTACCATGTAAATTTTAGTAATTACCCTTATAACCCTTTAAATTTCTATAGACTTCACAACTGACGTTTAAGTGTTTATTTTTATGTACACGTGGGTATAAATTCAAGTTGATTTACGTTTCAACATAAATTTTTCCGGAAATGAGTCGGGTCATATATAACACGTTTTTGTACATATTTTTATGTACATTTTCAGTTCTCCGTTTTGACGTAAATTTTTTTTTATCAAATGTTGCGGCAACATGCGGCGCAATTTACTAGTTACAGACGTTAAGAGCGTAAACAATTTAACCCAACCTATTCCTCATCTTTAACGGTTTTAACAATTAGATAAGTACTGGGCTTGTCGACTCACATAACAATTTTTTAATCCAATCTTATATATTCATATTTTGTAAAAGAAAATTATGCTAACTCACACGCGCATACTTCTAAATTTACTAGTAGTAAACCCGCGTGATGCAGCGGTGACGCTAATGTACAATGCGACACTTGTTTTCTGTTAGATTATCAATCCGCTCGTAAGATACTATTTAATACTTTTGCTAGTTTTCTTATTTATAGCATTATGATGTGGTCTATTTATGCCGTAAGCATTACAACTCTAACTCAATTAAGCAAAAAGTCATAAACATTGATGCAATGTAATAAAACAAAACACATGAATAAGAAAACATAAGTCATAAACATAACTGATGACGGGGGTAGCTCAAGACTAAATAAAATGATTAAATATGTAAACGCTTAAAAGGTTAAACGGTTCAACGGTTGAAAAGCTGTGAGTTGGGAAAAGCAATGCGGAAACAGTGGCCGGTCACATCTGGAGATCGCTTCACCAACCCGCAGCCGCAAAAGCAAAGCAGGTCTGCACAGTGCACACTATTATCCGGGGGTCAAAAGGCTTCAACCCCCGAAAGGGGAAACCCTCCACTGCAAGCAAGGTTACTAGTCTAACATATTCCACTTCGGGAGATGTCTTCTCTTATAAATTGACACTTCATTTACTTCAGAAAACATCTCCTGACCAGCTCTGATTCTCTAATCCCTGGTCATTCACAACGAGTGCTTGTTTCATACAAGTCACTCCCTTTCACATCCAACACACACATTCCCTTTGCTACCACTTCCGAATCTGAGTGCATTTCAGAGGAGGATCCATAGCAAAGAACAACAATAAACTAGTAAACCTCCTTCCACGTCTTGCAAACGTGGGGGGACCCCACGACCTGCGTTAGGCAAGATTAAACCCTTCAACCATTTTGATCAACCCAGAAGGTTTGGAATTCACATATGCTCTTCGTTTTGATTTTCAGACCACCAATAACGAGGCTGAATACGAAGCACTAATAGCCGGCCTAAGGCTGGCCAAAGAAATGAAGGTTGAAAAGCTTGAAGTGTTCACGGATTCGTTGCTGGTCTCAAGCCAAGTGAATGACAACTACATAGCTAAAGAGCCCAACATGAAAAAATACAGAGAAAAATCCAAGGAACTAATGAGTACCTTCCAAGCATGTAACATCAAACAAATTCCCAGATCTCAAAACAAAAAGGCTGATGCCCTAAGTAAGCTTGCATCTCTCACTTTTGCCCACCTCACAAAGAAGGTACTGGTAGAAGTGTTGAAGGCCCCATCCATTAATGAATTGGAGGTTCAAGACGTGGTTACCGAAGAAGATCCAAACTGGATGACTCCCATAAAAAAGTTCCTCAACAACGGTGAATTACCCAATGATCAAGTGGAAGCTAAAAGGGTTGAAATCAAGGCAAGGCAATACATACTACAAGGAGAAACCCTTTACAAAAAGGGTTACCTTGCCCCCTTGCTAAGATGTGTCGGTCCCGAGCAAAGTAAGTATTTGATCAAGGAAATTCATGAAGGTGTGTGTGGAGCTCACTTTGGAGCTAGATCGATAGTTGCAAAGCTCATGAACCTCGGATACTTCTGGCCATCAATGCACCGCGACACAACCGAAGAACTGAAGAAATGTGATGCTTGTCAAATTCATGCACCAATTCCGAAAAGTCCCAAGCATGACTTAGTCCCGATAACCTCGGCCTGGCCATTCCATAAATGGGGGATGGACATCGTTGGTCCATTCCCCCCAAGCAAAGGGGGAGTGAAATTCTTACTGGTGGCAGTAGATTACTTCACTAAGTGGCCTGAGGTCAAACCGCTTGCTAAGATCACAGGAAAGCAAGTCATTGACTTTGTTTGGGAGAACATCATTTGCCGTTATGGATTGCCGGGAGTACTTGTCACCGACAACGGAAGACAATTTGCTGAGAAGCCTTTCAGCATTTGGTGCAAGGAATACAAAATCGACCAGATTTTTAGCTCAGTGGCTTATCCGCAATCAAACGGTCAGGTTGAAAGAACAAATAGAAGCATAGTAGAAGGCATCAAGACAAGATTGGGAAGATACGAAAGCAACTGGCTTGAAGAATTTCCTAGTGTCCTATGGGCAATTAGAACAACAGAAAAAACAAGCCATAAGAAAACACCTTACAGCTTGGTATTTGGATCCGAAGCTGTGATCCCTGCCGAAATAGGAGTTGTAACCCAAAGAATTGTCAACATGGATCCCGAAACAAACCAAAAAGAGACCATGTTGAATTTACAACTCCTAGAGGAAGCAAGAGATCAAGCCGCAATTCAAGAAGCCAAATACAAGCAACAAATGGAAGCTTACTACAACAAAAAAGTCAAGAACGAACGTTTCAAGCCAGGGGACCTGGTCCTCAGAAACAACGAAGCCAGCAAGAAAGAAAATCAAGGAAAGCTTGGCCCAAAATGGGAGGGCCCATACACCATCCTTGAAGCACACAAAGGTGGGTCCTACAAGCTGGCTGATTCGGAAGGCAAAAGGCTTCCAAGGCATTGGAACGGCAAAACCCTGAAAAGGTTCCATGTTTAAAAGGGAAAGCTTGGTTTGTATCAAAATGTATTTCAAGCAGGATTATGAATACCTTTTGTAAAAAGCAAGTATTGCTTTAATGAATGAAGTTGTTTTTATCAGACTTGTCTTTCTATCCCAAAATCAGGTTGAGAACCTAGCAACAAACTCCATGGCAGGGGCCATGTAAGGGGATGAGCTCCCAGGCCACATCGCTCAATAGTTTCAAGGGTTAAATGAGCCTATATAAGGGGTGAGTTCCTAAATCAATACAACTCCATGAGACTTGTTAAGAAAACACAAAATTGTCTCATAGACGGGTATGAGCAGCCTACACCAAATGTTCCCTAAGCCTTAAAAATATAGTCCACAAAAAGGCTAAAAAACCAAAAGAAATAATAAAAAGGATAGGTGTTATCTCTTCTTGTTAAAAATGCCAAGGCTAAGTGTCTGCAGCACTGAACCCTTTTAGGTATAAAAAAACATAAGGGCAGCATAAACTCGACAAAGACAAAGTTACAAAAGAACAAAACAAATCCAAAAGAACAAAGTTACTTGGACAAAAAATCACAAAGATATAAACCAAGTCAGGATACAAAAATAAGAAGCCTTCAAGGCTTCAACCACCCGGGTAATATATCGAAACCTTAAAGGCTTCAACCTACGAACGGACAGCCAACAGGCTTGGAAGGTTAAAGCCAAACAAACTGCCCTAACCAAAAAATTGCACGAGCATAAAAACACAATAACAAGGAAAATACTTAAACACCATAGCATATAAAAGAAACCCATAAGAGACTTTCAAACACAAGTTAAAGCAAGTCCTAACAACTTGCAAGCTTACCTATTGTCCCAACGGCCATACAGGCCCTAAACACAACCAACAGGAACCTTAAAGGTTCCTAATACCCTAATATTGTTCAAATTAACATTACAAAACATAAACTGTTTTCAGTGCTAAGAAAGCTACGAATCAAGCATCAACAGATTTGGAAACTCCAGAACCTTCGCCCTTGGCCCTCTTCGTTTTCTTCAGCTTTTTAACCTTTACACCTTCATCACCACCTATCACTGAAGCCTCCAAGCTTGCATCCTTGGGAACATCCGGCTGACCTGAAAGGGTATCGTCACTATCACCCGAATAAGACCTCTTCCTTGAAAGAGATCCCAGGACTTCAGCACAAACCTTCTCATTCAAACCCTCCGGCTTCAAATCCTGCAACACAGCAAGAGGCTTACCAAAACAACCAGAAACTTGGTGGATGTAAGGATAGGTCAGCTTCTCCATTTGCTCAACGGAGCCTTTAAAAACATCAGAAGCCTCAGGCCGAAACAAAGGCGACTTCTCCAAAGGATGACCGGATTCATGGAGCTTATAACCTGCAATAAGACCTTGGTGTTTTCCTAAATTGAGTAGCTTGGTATAAATATCACCAAGGGCAGAGTTAAATTCTTTGGAGTGCAGCAGATAGGTAACCACTTGATGGAAACCCTGCTCAATGAGCCATTGGTTATCCCCAGTAGCCTGAGCAACCAAAGCCTTCAACCCATCCTTCTCTTTAGCAAATGCCTTCTGTTGCATAGCCAAAGTCTCCCGGTCAGCTTTCAACTTCAACAAGTTAGATTCAAAACTCTTTTTCAAATCACCCATCTCAATCTCATGCATCCTCTTCAAGTCACTAACCTTCTTGTCCCACGCCGCTTCCTTCCCAGCAAAACTAGCTATCTCCTTTTTCATACCAGCCATGGAGGATTTCATTTTATCCTTCTTCTTGGAGAATTCTTCATATTCCTGCATTCTTTGACGAAAACGGGCAATGCCTTGAGGAAGCATGGCGGCAAGGTTGCAAGTTCTCAAAATCATACGGGACAACATCAGGTCATCATCCATCCCAGCAATGGTCTTGTGCACTGAAGGAGGAGCAATATGACTCAGAGCATCCTCACAGACAGTAGCATCTTTGAAGCTGTCATCATTCTTCACCGACCAAGTAGGCACATAAATCCCTTCCGGATCTAACCCTTCAACGTCCCTGCTTGAAGATTCCTGAACAGGAGTGGCAACAACCTTCTTGCCTGAAACCTTTTTACCATGAACAACCAATTCTTTATCCTTCTCAGCACCTGCTTCAACACCCTGCTCTTCCGAAACCTCAATATCGTCACTCAAGTCCACTGGTTCAGTAGAAGTGGATTGAGGACCAGCCTTCAACAACCGACGAGAAGATCGGCGGGTTGAAGACTTAGGAGCATTTGACTTAGAAAAACCCTTGGCAGTAGCAGCACTAACATAACCTGAGCCCTCAAATCTTTGATCAACAGTTCTAACCACAACATTCTCACCAGGAACAGACGGAGCATCCTCAAAAACAACATCAGAAGTATCGTCGCTCTTAATAAAATCCAAAGCAGACATGACTGCAAAAAACAACAGCACATAAGTCATGAGTTAAGAAAAACATAAAGAGGACAAAAAAGGAAAATGCATACCCATTCCACTCCTCATAAGAACCAGATCCCGATCAACATTTCCCCAAATTTTACTAACCCCTAAAAGAACTAGTAAGTGTTCAGGAAAGGGACGAACCCTTGAAGGGCACTCCCGGATGGCTTTGAGAAAAACATGATTCAACTCAGACTCGGAAGGTTCCGGATCATTGAGAACGGCATCCGGATTCCTCCACACCATTTTAAATGGGAGAATAGCATCGGAAACCCAGAAAAAGCGATCCTTCCAAGTCCCAAGAGTAGTAACCATCGACGAAATAAGGCAGGTATCAACTTTGGATGTTTCAAAAGTAAACCATTCGCCATTCTTAGCCAAACGAAAAAACTGGCGAAAGAGCAAAAGGGAAGGATCATACCCAAGAGCACGACACAAAACCTCAAAATGCAAAACCCTAGCCATCCCCTTCGGATGAACTTGCCCAAAAGAAACCCGATAATACTCCAACAAGTTCAAAACAAAAAACGAAAAGGGATAACGAAGATTCGAGAACTCAAAATGACTACAATAAAGGGCAATCGAACCAGGGGTCGGTTTATCAACGGAAACATCACAAGCAGGAGCAGTTGGGTTAAACTTCCTATCAATACCATATTCCATACAAAATAAATCTACCTCCTCTTGTGTTAACCGGGAAAAAGATTTCGCCAAGTCCTTAAGAGCACCCATTTTTGAAAACGGAAAATGAAGAATGCAAGATGAAAGGGAAACCGGAACTAACCTTAGAGAAGGAGAGAAATGGCAGAAACTTGGAAAAAATTATGAAATAAATGGATAAGTTTGAAAATATAAAATAAACCTACAATAGGGGTAATAATGGCAAAACAGTAACTCCTGCGAAAACCGCCACCCTATTAACTGCCACACATCAATCAAATCAATGGTCAGTAATTTAAAATTCAAATTTTAACCGCCCACAACCTTTCAAGCCTTCAAGCAATGAACCCTTGAAACCTTTAGGCAATAAAATACACACATAAAAGTCAGAAGTCTTCGAGCTCACCACCCAAAAACCTCTGACTTGGGGGGCTGATGACGGGGGTAGCTCAAGACTAAATAAAATGATTAAATATGTAAACGCTTAAAAGGTTAAACGGTTCAACGGTTGAAAAGCTGTGAGTTGGGAAAAGCAATGCGGAAACAGTGGCCGGTCACATCTGGAGATCGCTTCACCAACCCGCAGCCGCAAAAGCAAAGCAGGTCTGCACAGTGCACACTATTATCCGGGGGTCAAAAGGCTTCAACCCCCGAAAGGGGAAACCCTCCACTGCAAGCAAGGTTACTAGTCTAACATATTCCACTTCGGGAGATGTCTTCTCTTATAAATTGACACTTCATTTACTTCAGAAAACATCTCCTGACCAGCTCTGATTCTCTAATCCCTGGTCATTCACAACGAGTGCTTGTTTCATACAAGTCACTCCCTTTCACATCCAACACACACATTCCCTTTGCTACCACTTCCGAATCTGAGTGCATTTCAGAGGAGGATCCATAGCAAAGAACAACAATAAACTAGTAAACCTCCTTCCACGTCTTGCAAACGTGGGGGGACCCCACGACCTGCGTTAGGCAAGATTAAACCCTTCAACCATTTTGCCTAGCCAGTCCAGCTACCACCGTTGGTCTTGTATTTGTTGCATCAACAATAACCATTTAAAAATAAACATCCACATGTTAACTACCTGCATTGTGATAAAGATAAATTTTAGTCGTTGCCTCACACATCTCAATTATTTCATCTACATTGTTTGGCCACCATTCGTCATCCCAATGGATGTCGGGAGCTTCTTGTTTGACTACTCTAGCGACCGGATGATAAGTTTCTTCTATTTTTCATCTACTGCCACATACTTTCACAAGGACCCAATCCATACTACTAAAACATCCAACCTAAATATAACATAATTATAATGATATCATAAATATAACTATCCAATTGCCATTAATTAAATTCAAAGGCCAATTTACCATCAAGGAAAAAATGTTAGTAAATTATAGAGTTGCCCATATTAGCACCACCGAGTCCAAGTTAAGGCCTTCCACTGTGCAGCATGATGTTTTTCTGAGAGTGACTTGAACCTGAGTTTGGCATTAAACAAATTTGAAGAATGAATATGCATGTATAAAAAACTAAAATAGTGCATCAAAATATGATTTTCCTTTAAATTTTCATTTGCAAGTTATTTTATTTATGGAAAGGGTGTAGAATATATACCCTTGACAAGCATAACCAACAAACAATAGAAGCAAAATCCTTGATAGTAACACAAAACCAAAACCAAAATCAAAACAAACCACAGGATTTTATTGAACTATCAAGCATCGATGGATACATTATTCGTGCCTGATTATCGATTTACTTCATATTCTACGTACTATAAAATACGTGAACATTCTAACCACCACATTGGATCTTGGCCTCATCGATATCAACTCTGTTATTTATTGCGAGCCACTCACTATCCTCAAACGAGCATTTTTCCTCGTCTATTGACCACTCGACGTTCTCTGGTGTCACACCCCAACCGATGGCGGAATCATCGGGGCGCGGCACTAGGCGAATCAGATTGCTCAAGAGAATCCATAACAACTAAATTGCGACAATATTTAATGCGTTCATTATCCCATATTAATAAACAAGTATAATCACATAAGCTGCCATGAATCTTCATGTTCTCTCAAACAATACAAATCCGACAACCTAGATTTTAGGTGTGTTTCTAGACTTCCTAGCTTGATTTGATGTAGACTGCGACTAAACCTGCAACATACGTTAAAACAACGTCAATACAAAAGTATTGGCGAGTATACAAGTTTTGATAGAGTAGCGTAAAATAGTTAAAAGTGCTGCGAATCACCAAATACATAAACGAGATACCTCAACATACATGCATATAAGATTGATACTACCAGCTAAATCACTCGAGCTGCGATTGCGATTGCTATTCATCCTAACTAGACCCCGTCGGGTGCTATAGTACTATACTAGTTAAGGCGGGACCTCGCGAGTATAAATCCTAACACATATGTAACTAGAATCACGTGTAAATATGCATACCAGTTATTCGCAAGTGATAAACCGTTTGATTGAATAATTCATTTATTAATTTTGATTTGATAGGAACGTATGTTACACCCAAAATGCGAATAAAAAGGGTTCGAGTATACTCACAGTCGGTGTTCGGCAAGCAAATCCAACTCGGATGGATTGAAGGGAGCGCGTCTGAGATTATCCTGAGTTTAGAGTGATAGCGTAAGTGTTGGATAGTGCGTGAAAAGGTGGCGGTGAACCAAGAGTCGGATGGTAATCCGATCGGATGGCCAGTCGTTCGGGTGGCAATCCGTTCGGATGGTCATCCGGTCGGATGGCCATTCGATTGGATTGTCACCTTGCTTGGGGAAGGTGTGTTTGTGTATGATGGCTTGTCTTTTGAAGTTCTCGTTGTAGCATTTTGAAAACAGAGAAGTATCTCTACCTTTCAGGTCGGTCGATTGAACGGCCGGCCGATCGGGTGGCAACTCAATCGGGTGGCTGTTCGATCGGACGGTGATCCGATTGGTAAGACACTTTGGTTGATGGTAAGCTCATAGCAGACTGGTCACTCGGTCGGGTGGCAGTCCGATCGGGTGACAATCCGTTGGAACTGATGTGAAATGAACATTTGTAAAACGTTTAAGTGTTGTGGATCCAAAGTCAGCCGATCGGATGGTCGTTCGATCGAACGGCAGTCTGATCGGACGGCAATCCGTTCATCGTTCAGATCTTTGAATGTTTGAAAATTGTTTAAGTCTTGATACCAAGTGCAATCCGATCGGATAACGGGTCGATCGGGTGGCAGTCCGATCGGACGACAATCCGTCCCGCAGCCTGATCATTTCACAACTTGTTTATTTTGTTAAGTGTGAAAGCACCGGATCGATGACGAACATCAACATTGCACTTGATTCAAGACATGAAGAACAAAATAAACACCAAAGATAGAAAGATGTAGAAGATGAACTCTTTATTGATGAATCAGTCATCACAGATTACACAAACCAAAGGAGTATACATCATCTACAAGCTGGTTTAGATCACAAAGATCTAAACCCTAGCTTTCTCTCACTAACACATAGTCTCTCTCTCTAGGATGTGCACACCAGGAGGAACAAGAAGTTGGAGAGGTGCACAAAGCTTCTTCTTGGATTCGATTTCCTGCGTGCCCTAATCCTATACAACACATATATATAGACTAGGACTAAACTCGGACAAACAATCTACACCAAAACCCTGGCTTTTGTCCCTAACATAAACCCCTGACCTTTGTCCTAGACACAAACTTGGACAAATTGTCCAAGGATAAACCTTGGACTAAGTTTCAAGACTTGTACAATAAAGACCCTAACAATTGGAAAGCATGCACTTATCACCCAAAGTGCACTAACAAACTCCCCCTTGATCAGTGCATGGTCTTCATGTAGTCTAGAATTCTTCATTATCGTTGACTTTAACTTGGACTTCTGCTTTGGTTGACCAGAACTGATAAGCGACAGTTACCCGGCATGAACTGCACTTACATTAAGTTTCTGCGATTTGATCGAGACGGTATGACTACGAGCTAAACAATGGAAACTCCACCGAGTCCAAGTCATTGGATCGGATAGGAATCACCCCGTCCGATCAGTTAACTGTTCTTAATGGTTGTTCGTGTTCAACACGATAAGCCGGTCATCTCGTTGATAGGAACCAGTTCTCAAACTGACACTTCACTAGAGACACAGTAGAAGGTCTGTACGAGCTCTGTTGCTACCTGTTTTGAGTGAAAAGTTAAGAAAGTTTGAAGAAAAGCTTAGAAAACTTAGATTCGGCTTAGATTTAGGTGAGATTCGTGTTTATACACCGTGGAATCTATCAGATCTGGACTGTTCTTGATGAGATGTGGTCACACTTCATTATTCCTAAGTACTCCATGATGACATCACCTTAGAACGGCTCAAATCCAAAGATTTAACGATGAAAAAATGAGATTTGATGACGAGAAAGATGAAGGAGTGCGTGTAGATCATAGAAGTACAATATTCAGGGTGAAAACTTACAAGAGTCGTGGGAAATCGAGTGAAAATGGCGAGAAGGCGTCTGGTCGAGCGAGGGCACTCAAATCAACTGTTGTTGATGTGACAAGTGGGGTATTTATAGGCAAGGAGGAGGAGAAGGGCGGTGCAGTGAATCGGATCGGACGGCGGTCCGATCGAGTGGCACCTCGATCGGGTGGCCATCTGATCGAGCGGTCAGTCGATCGGTGGCATCGTCAGCGAGTTGTATTTTGGCATTTCTTCGATCGTTAAGCGCTGCGATAGTTTGGTTACACATCTTCATCCACATTTTCATATATTTATTATAATTAGTCACGTTGGGTCGTATATACATATCCATATTTCAAATCCTGCGATAATCGAGTTGCGTGTGCCTGCGAGTGCGTTTTTGAGTATTGAGTTGCACTGCGACACATCACGGCTATCAAGGAGGGTAGAATTGGTCCTCACTTGACATCTTCGTGGTTGTCAGCAAGTGCAATGGGATGTGATAGCGATAAAGTACGCGAAATTATGCGAAAATACTGCGATATAGCGATATATGCGATATAGGTACATTATGATCCGAATCTCTGGTGCTAGGCGTAACGAGTATAACGAGTAGTAACAACGCACGAACGTGCGGGTTCTTACTGTCTCCCCTGCTTTAGGAGATTTCGTCCCGAAATTAATCCACAAGAAGGGTTGCGAGGATCGATGTGAGTGGGAGTAGCGATAAAAGCGTCAAGAATAAGCGAGTGATCGATCGAAATTCAACGAGCGAGAGTGTTGCGATGTCTGGCGAGGCAGCGAGTAAGGCGATTCGTATACAGAAGATGGCAACACACAAAAAGCGATCCAAAAGCGTTTTGAATTCTCGAAAATTTGATTAATTCGAAAAGGTTTGAATGAACTTGTTTATGCAAAATCTTCCCTCAGGGTGGTGTCAAACTGTTTCGATGTTCACGCCAGCGCTATGAGTGGGGTTTTATTAGGTTACTAAAAGGTTGTAGGGTGTTTAAAAACTCGTTTTACGAAATCTTCTAGTCACGCGGCAGTAACTTGAGTCGATTGTCACACCATCGTTACAAGATAATCTCGTTTTGTATAAAGGTTTTGATCAAATTTTTAGAAAAAGTTTTGTAAAAAGAGATCAGTTTAAAATTCGTGTAAACAAAGCCTTTTTAATGATACCAGAAATTTTAGGGTCGGCCCTGCATGGCACTTTTCTACGAAAGTTCAACAATATGGTTAAAACACTTATATATAGGAAGTACCAACGGCGTTTCCACCATGCTTTAACCATATGGTTTCCGTCTCGTGAGGCAGTGTCATACGTGTCGACATAGTACAGATAGATTTGCGATGACTCGGTCCAATCGAGAAAGGGTCGGACAAACTCTTGAAAGGCGAACTGAGTGATGAAGTCGTTTTCGAA
Source organism: Helianthus tuberosus (assembly GCA_030545235.1). Lineage (NCBI taxonomy): Eukaryota > Viridiplantae > Streptophyta > Magnoliopsida > Asterales > Asteraceae > Helianthus > Helianthus tuberosus. The sequence goes on along the minus strand of CM060386.1, from coordinate 47,664,223 downwards.
CTCAGTTTAGCGACACGAGCGAGTGCGATAAGCGGTAAGTGGTATGCGATAATTGATAGCACAAAACAAACGTAATAAGCGAAGACGATGGCGATAAGCGAAAAGCGATGAGTGACAGCGACGAGCGATAGCGACAACCGTCGAGCGATGGGCGAAGATCGATGCATTGCAAGCGATAGGAATATACAATTTGATTAGATTAAACGACACCACAAATTTTTAACTAACATTAGACCCCACATGGCCTTTTTCCACGAAAATCTGCTGATATGGCTTAAACACTTATATATAGGAAGTACCAGCAGCGTATCCACCATGTTTCAACCCTATCAGTTTGGTTTCGTGAAGCGAGGTCGTGTGTGCTAACATAACACAGATAACATAAATATCGGTAAGCGATAGCGATGGCGATAAACGTTAAGCGATACACGATGAGCGATGCAGCAATACACAAGCGATAAAGCGATACACAAGCGATAGAGCGATACACAAGCGATAGAGCGATACACAAGCGATAGAGCGATTCCCACGATGTGCGATAGCGCGATGCACGATGCACGTAATAAGCGATTGAGCGAACATACTATAAGCGATTGAGCGAACATACTATAAGCGATTGAGATTGCGAGATAGATTCCTGCGATAATGCGATTGCGAGCGTGTTTGACTTACGAAAAGTCTTAGCGATTACACGCTTTGAGTGGCGATTGAGATTATTACGCCTTGCGATGTAGTATAGTGTGTCGAAAATAACCACAATAGTATAATAGGTCTACGTTCCAACTCCACATGGCACTTTCTTCACAAAACTTCGGTTAGTATGGCGAAACACCGTCATGTTTCAACCATACGCCTCTGTTCCGTGACTAGGTGTCACACTTTGTCAGATATGGTCACGACGCTTATATATAGGAAGTACCAGCGACATATCCACCACGCTTAACCATGCCCTGAACGTAAAGGCATCATTGAAATTCACTACGATCTCCGTGCACTAACCAAAATAATCCCGTGTGCACCCATGATTAACCTGACTCTTGCACGTTTATCGTACCTTATCTCAAGAATGCATAGTAGGGGTAAAATGCATTATATATTAGATAGTGCTAGCATATAGATTGTGTGCGAGTGCGAGAGAATGCGGGAGAATAAAGTCCACATAGCGTCGAGAGATAAAATAAGTTCCACACATAACATAAATTGTTGGCGATGAGTCGTATTATTACAACAACATTAGAAGCAAAATAACGTTGTTGTAGAGTACTCCTGCGGAGACTGCGGTTGTTACTGAAGTTTCCTCAAGATTGCGGTCCCGTGCGACAGTGCTGCGTAAGATGACCATATCAATTGCAATTTGCGCAATAGCGGCAGTTATCTTCTGGTGGGTGATGATACGTACACGTGAAACACAGGGGATGAGATCCATTGTAGGCGCGTTTCAAGTGAACTGGAGCTGCTTGGAGAGGTTCTGGTTGTGACAACCCAGTTGTTGAAGAGTCTGGGCTCATGGTCTTTCGTTTACGGCTGGGCTAAGCTTCCTGAGATGATGCAGTGTTGTCAGCGGATTCGTCTGATGATTCGCTGGAGGCATCATCGGAGGAATCTTCAGAAGAATCGTCGGTAGAATCATTGGAAGAATCGCGGATGAATCGATGACGATTGCTTGATGAGCTTGTTTGACATGATTCTTGGAGAAGAATCCATCTAAGACTCATTTGCTGTTGATTTCTGCTGCCAAGCGATATGTTTCTTCGATGGTAGCAGGTCTTGCAGCTTCAACAAAATCGCCCACGCACTCAGGCAAGCCACGAATGTACTTCGTGATGGCTTTTTCTGAAGTGTTGACTTGACTTGGACAGATTATGCTAAGCTGTTTGAACCTTGTGGTGTAGCCAGCATTGTCACCTTCTGTAACACCCCGTGTTTTCACGAGCGAAAGTCAAAGTCAAGGTCAAAGTCAACGACCGATTTCACGCGACTTGACTCGTAGAAATGTTTTTATTTTATTTATATTATATGGAGTAAGTGTCGTTCATTGCAATAATCGAATCATGCTAACCGTATTTCAATCGAACTACGACTGTGAATGATAGGAAGTAACAATGCGATAAAGTTAATCGAGCTGTGCTAATCGAATCGACATCAAATCGTAACTCCAGTCATGTATTTTACTTGTCATTTATACGTGTGTGTGTGCCTTACGTGTTACCTGTGCATGTTTATTTATGTTTTGTGGTAATAATCAAGCGAACTCAATCGAACTCGAAGTCTAACTCGAATGTAAACGAACCCGAACCCGAATTCCGAGTTGAACCATATAAGAAGTAGTTGGGACTGAAAGTAATTTGACTAGGAAACCCTATCGAATCGATCGCAATCGAAGCCGAAGCGTCATCGCACCGAACGCACCAAATCAGGTGACATCCGCACAGATGGTCAATCCACACGGATTGCCAATCCGCACGGATTGCCAATCCGCACGAATGACCAATCCGCACGGATTGCCTATCCGGGTTACGTGCCATCCGCACGGCTCACCCTTTCCCCTTTTAGCATCCTATAAATACACGGGTCACTCTCCAACCTTTCCACTTTTGGCAAGTGACGTCTGAACCGCACGCATTCTTCACCTTTTCTCAGATTTCTCTCAATCCAGGTAAGATCTTGCACTAATTCTTGTACATTCTTGATCACTAAACAATTCTACACCTTTCCATCTTTCAAATCTCCACTTTCGACCATGAAACCATCAAGATTTGAGGTATTCTCGGGTGACGTCATCGTGAAGTTCTTATGAACTTGAAGCTTGACCTCGTTCCACCAAGAATAACTCAGATCTGAACGGTTTCCACAAGATTTCACAACAACTTCACCTAAATCTAAACTTTTCTAAGGATAAAAGAGTTGAAAGAAATAAACCTAAGTTCTCTCCTTCTTTTACCCTTAAGATCGGTACGAATCTGATCGGTTCTAGTATTCTACTCGTTAATAGTGATGCACTAGTCCTAGATCTGGGATTCTACCCACAAGACACCTGATTTCGGGGTCAACCGGAATGACCGTTCTGAGTCGCCGACAGGCCAAGTTAGGGTGGTTCCTGGCCGGCTTAGTCATGCGAGCAAGAATACGATTCCAAGTGGTTACCGCGCAATCAGAACGTCTCGATAAACGACAACAGAAACCAAGAGTAGACGAACGGAACAATCAGACCAGAGACCGTCCGCACGGACAGGCTGTCCGCACGGACAGGCTGTCCGCACGGGCTACCCTTGGGACCCACTTTCCAAACAAGGTTTTAGTATCGACGAATGAGCAATCCGGACGGACGACCTCTGAATGGATTACTCTTCGGATCATGAGATACTAAGGCCTTAAAACAAATTCCAACATGTTCATCCGCACGGACAGGTTGCCCGCACGGACAGACTATCCGGACGGATTGTCACTGTCCGCACGAGTAAGCTATCCAGACGGATTGTCACTATTCGCACGAGTCACCATCCGGGCGGATTACCTAATCCACTTAGTGACTCAGCCTTAAAGACGTTGTCCGCACGGACTGTCATCCGGACGGATTGTTGTCCGCGCGACCGGCTTGAAAGGTAGAGAGACTTAAATGTTTTCTAAATGCTCCAACGAAAACTCCAAAGCACAAGCCATCATACACAAACACATCCTTAGGAAGAAACAATCCACTTGAACGTTTAACCGCACGAACAACTTGTCCGTACGGGTAAACAGTACGCACGAGCGACTAGTCCGCACGGATCACCATCCGCACGGACAGCTCGCACGCACGGATATTTTATCCGGATGGGTCACCATCCGCACGGATTACCATCCGTACGGATAGTTCACGCGCACGATCAGCCATCCTAACCACTCTCACTTTGTACTGTTTTACGCGCCACTTATCTTTACGCTATCGAATCTATTCAGGCTAACCGTACTCGCTGAAAAGCGCTCCCTTCAATCCATAATCGCTATGAGTATACTCGAACCCTTTTTGTTTTTAGCACTTTTGGGTGTTACATACGTTACGAATATTCAAACTACAACAATCACACTACTCAAGCTATTTTAACGCTAAACCATTTATGCATGTTATACGTGGCTTATGAATGCTTGTTTGTTACGTTTACACATGGAATGTTGTCTACCTGCCTTAGCAACGATAGTACTATAGTTTGGACTCAGCACCCGTTCATACGGGGGTTGTTAAGGATCTTTTACTTGCATGGATTACGGTGGTAATCATGTATTGCGAAGTGCCTCGGGCAGTCAACCCGTAGTCATTGGTATCGATGGATCTATGTCGATAACTAACGTGCTTCATTTCACTATGTGTACGTGCTGGTTATGCGTAAACGAATTCGAACTCTATATGCTATTATCAAACTTGTATGCTCACCTTTACATTTTATGTATTGACTTTATTTTAACGTATGTGACAGGTGCTTAGGATGCACGTGTGGTAGGATATGGAAGCTAGAATAAAGCTTTAGAGCCCAACAAGTAGTTGTCTGTAGATAACGTATTAGGGGTCTCTAGAAGCAGATAAACAATTGCTACTTATTTAAATCTGAGTTGTCGAAACAGAATATTTGTTTTGATGTTATCTGTAATAACTTGTTTGACTATTTAAGATACGGTATGGGACGTATTGCTTTAATTGAATAGTAATGATAGTTGTTATGGAAACTTCTGGACAATCTGTTTCGCTCAGTGCCATGCCCCGATGATTCCGCCATCGGTTGGGGTGTGACAGATTGGTATCAGAGCCATAACTATAGGGAATTAGGCAAGACTCGACCTAGTCCGGGTCGAAGTCTTAGAGACATAGTCTATAGTTAAGAACCAACAGACCAACTCACGCGTATGCGTAAACTCGCCACTATCACTCGCTCTTTTCTACCACTGCACTCGAATTTTCAAGTTATGAACAGGTAATGAGGCCGAGAATAGGTGTGAAAACCGCAAACTCTCGACTAAAGTTGCCTAGTCAGCTTGCGTTTTAGTTACAAACGAGGAGAATCATACCAAATTAGGAGTGAAATCCATATTTTGATGAATAATCTCCTCAAATTTTATCAAAAACAAGGACAGAAGTTGCAAGATAGGGGTGAAACCCTAACCTTGACGACTCGTCCTGCTTTTATACAAAAACTCCCACCAAAGTTTCGATGGACTCCAACGATCTAAAGACACAATATAACCAATGGGAATTGCGCCAACGCCCAAGAATCGAGGCAAAGGCATAATCCTGGAGGTAATTGTGCACACAGGATCCTTGCGAATAGTCGAGCCACTTTGGTTAGTCGAAGTCTACTAGCCGCAGACAATCTGTCTCTCTCGATTTTATGTGTCACGAATCCGAACTCGCCACTGCTGACTCTGACGAATTGTCGATTTTATGTGTTTATGTGCCTTTCCTATTTTATATGTTTAAGTTTTTGGAAATTTACTCTTTTCGAAAGACACACACGACTCGCGCTGTAATTCTACCTCAAAACATTAACAAATCGACAATAGAGGCATCCAGAATGCTTTATATGCTCGTATATCTCTAGTGACTAAGATATATGTGTTCTTGCTATTGTGCTTACATGTTTAGGAATATTGTGATTATGTGCTCTATGTGTTTATGTGATTTTGTGCAATTCTGTGATTTTGTGACTATATGCGTTTACATGGTACGTGTTACTGAGCTTTAGTAGTAGTAGACGTGTGAGGTGAGATTCGAATACATGTGTTGAGTTCCGTGGTGATGTCTATTGCAGACAATGTCATCTGGATCTCGTCATACGCTCTCTCGTCAGGAAAAGAGGGACAGACGTCTTGCCTTTATTATCGCGAAAAGTGTGGCAAAAGCTGTGAGCGATGCCTATGAGAATGCCAGCAAATCATCCGAGGAGTCGAGGACTGAAGGTCCTAAAGCTGTCGCAAGACCTTTCAGTTTCAAACAATTCAAGTCATGTGGGCGGAAAGAATTCACAGGCGAAGGAGGTCCTACTACACTATTTCACTGGTTTGACTCTATCGAGGTTACTCTGCGACAAAGTGGTTGCCCTGATGACCTTCGAACTCTGAACGCTACCGGCGTCTTCCAGTCCCATGCTCTAGACTGGTGGACGGCCGAGAGGAACAAGCGAGGGAATGATGCAGCTTACGGTTTGTCGTGGGACGAGCTCAAGGAAGTCATGCTAGAGGAATTCTGCCCACCTCACGAACGTCAAAAGCTTGAAGATGAATTTTGGCACATACATCAGAAGGATGGAGACAATGCTGGCCTTACTGCTCGCTTCAAACAGCTCAGCATTATCTGTCCCGATCAAGTCAAGACTCCTGAGATGACCATCAAGAAGTACATCCGAGCTTTGCCCGACTGCGTTGCTGATTTCGTGCAAGCGGCTAAGACTACCACGATCGAGGAAACCTATCTGCTAGCCGCTGAGATCAATGACAAAAGGGTTAAGGCTGGGGTGTGGGATAAAACCTCCAAGCATCTGCATCAAGCTACCGCTACCACATCAGCTGTTGAGCCTACCTCGTCAAGCAACAAGAGAAAGAACAAGAGAAAGAACAACTCCACCAACAAGAACTGTGCGATTACTGATGCACCAATCCAAGCTGTACCTTCCCAACAGCGTCAAGTAGCGGCGCCTGTGGCCAATGCACCGCCTGCAAAGCGTGCATATACTGGACCGCACCCGCTCTGCCCTACTTGCACCTATCATCACCCGACTGCTATTCAATGCCGCTTCTGTGCTCACTGCAATGTATACGGCCACTTTACTGCCAACTGCCGTATTCACCAAGCTCCTGCCAATCAAGCTCCACTCGCTGCCCCACAGGGTCAACAAGCTCCTCCGGCACCCGCAGTCAAAGCCAGAGCATGCTTCACGTGTGGCGACCCGAATCATTTCGCCAACATGTGCCCGAACAGGGTGGTGAAACAAGAACCGCAACAGCAGCAACCACAGCAGCAACAGCAGCAGCAACAACAGGCCGCACGCGCCAGAACTTTCAATCTCAATGTGCGTCAAGCCCAGGCCGACAACAACGTGGTCAATGGTACGTTCCTTGTGAATGGTATTTATGCTTCATGTTTGTTTGATACTGGAGCCGATAATTGCTTTGTGTCGCTCGAATTTGAGAAACTCCTTAGTCGTAAACGTTCCTGACTCTCCTCTGCATTCGATGTTGAAGTCGCTACCAGAAGAACCGTCGCTGTAAACTCTGTTATTCGTGATTGCACTCTCGAGCTCAACAATCACATCTTCTCAATCGACCTTATTCCGATGCAACTCGGAAGCTTTGACGTCATAGTAGGCATGGACTTTCTTCGCGAAAACCATGCCGAAGTTGTGTGCTTCGATAAGATGATTCGTTTTTCGCTCGCAAACGGTGATTCATTGTGCGTTTATGGTGATACTACTTCGAAGGGTCTCAAACTTATGTCATGCCTACAAGCTAGCAAGTATCTCCGTAAGGAATACAGGGCTTTCTTGGCCAACGTCGTAGCAGCGGAGAAGGAAAAGAAAGAGAAGAAGGAAGTAAAAGACGTTCCTGTGGTTCGAGAATTTCCTCAAGTTTTTCCAGAGGACCTTCCCGGACTACCTCCAAAACGCGATATTGATTTTCGCATTGATCTCATTCCTGGAGCTAATCCTACCGCCAGAGCTCCTTACCGACTCGCACTGTCCGAAATGCGCGAACTCTCAACCCAACTCCAGGAATTACTTGAGAAAGGCTTTATTCGCCCAAGCACCTCTCCTTGGGGCGCACCAGTCCTTTTCGTCAAAAAGAAGGACGGGTCGTTCCGGATGTGCATCGACTACCGGGATTTGAATAAGTTAACTATCAAGAACCGCTATCCTCTGCCTCGAATCGACGATTTGTTTGACCAAATACAAGGCGCTACGTGTTTCTCGAAGATCGATCTACGTTCCGGATACCATCAACTGCGTATACAAGAGGAGGATATACCCAAAACCGCGTTTCGTACTCATTACGGCCATTACGAATTCGTTGTCATGCCTTTTGGTCTAACCAACGCACCAGCGGTTTTCATGGATCTGATGAATCGTGTGTGTAAACCATATCTCCACCGTTTCGTCATCGTGTTCATCGATGATGTCTTGATCTATTCCAAGACGAGAGCCGAACACGCGCAACATCTACGTTTGGTTCTCGAGTTACTCCAGGGGAACCAACTCTACGCCAAATTCTCCAAATGCGAGTTTTGGTTGGGGGAGGTTCAGTTTCTGGGTCACATCGTAAATAGTCAAGGTATTCACGTCGATCCTGCGAAGATTGAAGCTGTTAAGAGCTGGGTTACGCCTAAGAACCCGTCTGAAGTCCGCTCCTTTCTCGGGCTAGCGGGCTATTATCGACGATTTATCGAAGGATTCTCGAAGATTGCTGTACCGCTTACCTCTCTCACTCATAAGGACCAGCCTTTTGTCTGGGGGACCAAACAAGAGTCTGCCTTTCGAACCCTCAAACACATGCTTTGCAATGCTCCTGTTCTCACACTACCCGACGGAAACGATAATTTCATTGTCTACTGTGATGCTTCCAACCTTGGTCTCGGTTGTGTCCTAATGCAACGAGACAAGGTCATAGCTTACGTATCTCATCAGCTCAAAGTCCACGAGAAGAACTATACAACCCACGATCTCGAGCTAGGCGCAGTTGTTTTTGCATTAAAGATTTGGCGACACTACCTGTATGGTACAAGGTGTACGATCTTCACCGATCATAAGAGCCTACAACACATCTTTAATCAGAGGGAACTAAATATGCATCAACGCCGGTGGGTAGAACTTCTCAACGATTACGACTGTGAGATTCGTTATCACCCAGGCAAGGCGAATGTTGTTGCCGACGCACTTAGCAGACGGAGCTATCTGCTTAGCACTCGTAATGTTCAAGCTCAGCACAACCTCGAAGCTCTCATTCGCGACGCCCGGCATGCATGTTTCAACGAACGCACCTTGAAGAAAGAAAGAATCTACCACGATGGAGCCCAGCTTGTGAGCAAATCAAATGGGATATTCCACTTCTTAGACCGAATTTGGATTCCCAAGCGAACCAATTTGCGACAGATTATCATGGATGAAGCCCACAAATCCCGATACTCTATCCATCCCAGTGCTGACAAAATGTACCATGATCTTCGCTATAGGTACTGGTGGCCGGGTATGAAACGGCATATCGCTCTCTACGTCGGAAAATGCCTAACCTGTGCTAGGATCAAGGTTGAACATCAAAGACCCTCTGGCTTGCTCGAACAACCACCGATTTCCATGTGGAAGTGGGAGAGTATAGCTATGGATTTCGTAACCAAACTTCCAACCACGTCATCAGGTAACGACAGCATTTGGGTTGTTATTGACCGTTTGACTAAATCAGCTCACTTTCTGCCAATACGAGAAGACTACAAGGTGGAACGATTAGCCCGAATCTACACCGACGAGATCATTTGTCGACATGGGACGCCTCGTGACATCATCTCTGATCGTGATGCTCGGTTTACTTCACGACTGTGGGAAACATTTCAAACGGCACTCGGTACAACGATTAATCTAAGTACTGCGTTCCACCCACAAACCGACGGTCAGACTGAAAGAACGATTCGTACTCTTGAAGACATGCTCCGTTCGTGTGTACTAGACTTCAGTGGTAATTGGGATAGACACCTTCCGTTAGTCGAATTCTCGTATAACAACAGCTACCAGGCTAGCATCCAGATGGCACCTTTCGAGGCCTTATACGGAAGAAGATGTCGATCGCCTATTGTGTGGCACGAGATCGGTCACTCGCAACTAACCGGTCCGGAGCTGCTACAAGAAACGACAGACAAAATTTTCCAAATTCGAGACAACCTAGCGAAAGCTCAGGATCGACAGAAAGTTTACGCCGATAAAAAGCGCAAGCCCCGTGAATATGGCGTTGGTGACTACGTACTCCTAAAGGTATCACCTTGGAAGGGTGTAGTCCGATTCGGCAAGAAGGGGAAACTCGCGCCTCGATATGTTGGACCTTTTAAGATTCTGGAAAGGATTGGAAAAGTCGCTGATGTGTGTAAAATGCAACATATAAATTACATCAAATGAGGCATAAAACTAACCCTTTTTAAGTACTAATGTTGGAAAAAGAGTGTTTTTGTCTTCCTTTTGTATTTTCAGGATTAAATGAGCTCAAATTCACAAAAGAAGCAAAAAGACAGCTAAATCTAACATAAATACAAGAAAAGGAACATAAGTGGACTGCCCGACCCCTCAACGGCATCTTCCCAAGCAAAATAGAGAAGGCAGAAGACTGAACACGCCCCGTGCTCAGCCAGCACGGGGCCGTGCCCAAGAAGCAGCAGAAAAGACAAACCTATAGAAGCTTCTATTACCCACCACGGGGCCGTGTCCAGTGAACACGGGGGCGTGGCGAAAGTACAGCAGGCGCATTAATTGTAATTGCGAATTACAATTAATGAAGAGAGAGAATGTCAGACAGGCACGGGGGCGTGTCCAGCGGACACGGGGCCGTGCCCAGCCTTCTGTTCAGCCTATAAATAGGAGTGCTTGGTTTCATTTCAACTCATCCCTTGGCACACCACCTCTCTCACACTTCACCCACCACCCACCACCATCACAACACCATCATCCACCACCATCATCCATTGTCCATCGTAGAGTGTGTGAGTCGTCTCGGGATCCAAGATTGATCGTAAGAGTTCTTGACAATCAAGGCCATGTTTGCCTAAGTCTCTTACGTCACTTGGTGAAGACAAAGTGTCTAGTATAATACTTTTTATTTCTAATCTTTTGCACTTTTTATTTGGTTTTGTATTAATGACTTTAATAACTAGTTGCTTATGTTAAAGGTGATCTTTCCTTATCGTTTGTCCGTGGTGTCTTGGCATTATTTTACTGTCTATATAAAATAAAAGATTTTCACCATTCATATCTCCACGGTCTATATGGAGGTATGTTGGCTACCTGGTCGGGGGTTAAGGGAACGGTTTGGTAAAGGTCTTGCCATTGTTCAGCGTTTAGAGGTCCTGCAATGGACCTGGGTCAAATTTAGTAGGACCTCCTTCAATGCTTCACGGTATTGGATGGCGGGGGTCCAAACTCTTTGATCCCCTCATAAGTTAACTACTATTAATACTATAACCCGGCTATTTAGGACTGTATCCCTGCTGACTCAGACTACTTAGCCGAGGGTAACGTCACCGCCAAAAGCGGGGCCTACCATAATTTGCATTAATAACTTAATTAATTATCTTCCAATAATCCACCCTTTTAGGATTGTATCCTTGCTGACTCAAACTACTGGGGTGAGGGTAACGTCACCTTCAAAAGAGGGGCCTACTACAATAACTAAGATAATCTCTTAATTATGTGCAAAAGTGCAGAAATAATCAAAGGTTATACTAGATACGAGTCGGAACCAAGTGATTCACCTTGTCTATCTGTTTTTTTTTTTATTTTTTTTTTCAGCATTTTAGTTAGTTTTTACTTTTCTTAGTTTAAAACATTTTTCTAAACTTTTTTATTTTTTATTAGACGTTGAGGATAAACCGGTACTAAAAGCTCTTGTGTCCTTGGACGACCTCGGTATCTTACCAACGCTATACTACGCCCACGATGGGTGCACTTGCCCATATGGTCGTGTTTTATAAATTTAAAACTTGGCTAAAAAGTGTTAAAGGGGCTTAAAATATACACCTAATATATATAACACTTCACACGCATCAAGTTTTTGGCGCCGTTGCCGGGGATACAAGGATTTTAAGAAAGTTAGGAATCAACGGCCTAATCATTTTTTTATTTTTCTTTTTAATTTTTTAGGATTTTATTAGTTTTTCAGCTTCTGCAGAACTCAGCGCGGGCCGTGCCCGCTGAACACGCCCCCGTGCTAAATCATTGGAACTGGCAATCCTGTTTTAAGTCAGACAGTAAGATGAACACGGGGCCGTGCTCACTCAACACGCCCCCGTGCCCAAAATTCACTTACTGAAAACAGAACCGTTAGATCCCAGCGGTTGGTAATTTCTGACATAAACATCAGTGATAGTAATTGTTTTTACTTTCGGCACTCTTATGGTACGTGGTGTCAATTATGTGGAGGCGAACATAAAGAATTAGAATGTTACTTTCTAAATTATAGGCCCCACTACATAGACCCACCGATTCCTTATAACCTTAAGAGGGGCGAAAGTAAAAATAAGCACTATCTCTCCCTCGAATGCGCCCAGCCAGATATTCTAGGGGAAATGCTCCTTGACGAGTTATTTCAACTAGAAGAGCTAATTCTGAATTGGTTAAAAGAGCTTAGGAAGGACTTTATTGATCCGCCCCAAGACGATGACCATGAAGAAATGTTGGAACCGCATTCCGACAACCTCGTTGCTCCCAAACATACCTTCATACCTAGCAAAGACTTGGACGATAGTCGTCCCTGTGCCGATTGTGCCGTGAAGGACTCTCCATCGACTTCGTTTGGTGCATACATAGACCTGAGCGATTCGGCATACACCTTCTTTAACGAGAGCCCGGGAAAGGGTTGGACTTGTCCACCTAGAATGAAAATAGGAATTACCCTCACCGACAACCTCTTGCGTTCTCGCCTTAGTTTAGGACAATTAAGGTATCTTAGGCACTTTGGGGTTGTTCCAACCAGCAAGGAACCACCCGATATCGACGAGATCCTTAGAAGTAACAAAACTCCATAAGACAGCCTTCAGACACGGGGACGTGTCCAGGTCAACACGCCCCCGTGCTCACCTAAAAGATTCTCTGCTGATTTTGTCAGAATACGGACAAAATGTGTCAGGATTTCCTCTGCACACGGGGCCGTGTCCAGCCAACACGGGGCCGTGTCCAGTGCGCTGTCGTTTTCTTTAAATGCAGCCTGATTCCTGCTCATTTTTTACCACTTCAATAGACAGAGATTCCTGGGATCTTCACTCATACCATCCTAGGTAAGTGCTAAAAGAAGGTTCCCAAGGACCATCTTGTCCCTTCCACTTTTATTCATTTCCTCTTCTTTCAAAATTTTTCAATATTTCCTCCATGGAAGCTTGGAAATCCCATGATTCCAACCCTCTATGTGAAGTTTGTAAGATCATTTGCTAAGGATTCTTGTTTAAAGTTAGTTGTATAACTTTATTTTAAATTATCTAAGCTTGAAACCTAGCTAAAAATCATGAAAATAATTTAAAACTCCAAGACTCCTTAGCCTAAAATCCTGCAGACAAATGGACACGGGGCCGTGCTTAGCGACCACGGGGCCGTGTCCGAGGTACTGTTTTGTAAAAATTTAGCTTTCTTCGGTTTCTTTCACAGAAAATGGCAAGCAGAACAAGCGGATCATCTTCAAGGAGTAACCGACAAGGGAGGAGATCGTCGACAGCAGAAGACTCTCTTGTAAACTATGTTTACGCCCTAAGGGAAGCTATTGATGAAATGACGGGAGTGGAGTAAGCATTGGTCGACCGTATCAACCATCTAACAGTGGGGCTGGAGGGCTGTCTCCGAGAGGTAAACCTCTTGCACCAGAGGTTAAACCTTCTCGCCTCCCCGCCTTTGGTACCTATAATAACCCAAAGGGCGTGGAATTTGTGCCCGAAGTCGTCATTCCGGCCGAATGGTACGCCATGCACCAAGAGCCTCCGTGAAGGGTGGTGCAAGGAGTCCCGGTGAATGTTCCCCCTCAGCCACCAGTTGCTGAGGAAAATGAAGCCGCATTCTTCCTTCCTAGGGAGATCGAAGAATGGCTTTAAACAACGTTTAGGGAAGAAATCCTTCGGCTAAAAGTCCTACTATATCGGGAAACTATTCTCGAAATTTTCTTTAAAATAGTAGAACTCTTTATGATAACCTCGTGTACCTCCTGACCTATTTAGTTAAGTTTTTGTTTTATCTTAATCTAGGACTATGTAAGGTCTCTCTATGAATGAAATGAAATGATGGTTTCTAAAGTTTGGATGGTTCATAATAAATAAAACACACTCATGGTGGTAAGGGATGAAAAGGGGACGAGAAAAATAACCCCATGCACAAGAACAAGACAACCCGGCATCAATCTCTCCATTACAGAAGGTTTAACACGGGCCGTGTCCAACCAACACGGCCCCGTGCTGAACCCCCTGCAGAAAAATGCCCAGTTCAGGTAACTGGACACGGGCCGTGTTCACCAGACACGCCCCCGTGTCCAGGCTTCTGTTTCTTTTCTTTAATTTTTGTTACTGGCACCTGAACACGGGGCCGTGTCCGGTCCCCACGGGGCCGTGTCCAGACTGCCAGTAACATAAATCTTTGCTTTTAACATCATTTTACACATCTAATCAACCTAAAAATTTATTTTTGGGACACATTGAGGACAATGTGTAATTCAAGTGTGGGGGGGATGCTAAAACCTTGAAATTTTGCAAGTCCTAAATACAAGCCTTACACAAAACTCTATTGGAACCGCTAATCACCCCAAAATTTTTCAAAAATTTCATTTTTTTTACTTGTCTAGGTTTAACTCGGGAAATTCAAGTTCTTAAAAAGGTTATATTTTTACGAATTTACAACCGATAGCGTCGTGATAAAAAGAACCAACATAAGAAAATTATGAAAAGGCATAGCAAACTTAGTTAAAATTTGATTATATATACTTGATCACATAAAAACCCATTCCCACAAAAGTGAGTTTTGAGCCTTTATTGAGCATACAATTACATATCATTAAACTAAATGCTCATTTTTCGTTTCTTGTGTGAATAGCCGTTTGGTTCTTACGACTCTAGAACTTGCCATGACGATTCATTCCCGGTCCTTACCAACTTAAACCCAAGTAAGTAAATGATGGAGGCATTAGGACTAACCTTTTTATTTCTGCACCTTTATTTTTCTTTTTTTTTTTACCACCTACCCAAAATCCCCCTAGTTAGCCCATTTGAGCCTAAACCTTTTCATTTCATAACCCAAACCAAACACCCTTTTACCCACCAAAAACTTTTTTTTAACCCTTTGTTTTAGTAACAAGTTCGGTTTTTCGTATGATCGTTCAAAAAAAAATGTGTGTTGATGATGAAGCAAAAGAAAATAAACAAACAAGTTCATCAAAAATAACTTTGTTTGAATAATAGCTTCACCAAAATAAAAGTTACAAAAATAGAAAGTCCTACGAAAACCGACACTTGTTACGCTTTTTACCCTTTTTTCTACTAACCACTAACCCAACCACCTACCTTTAACCCAAGCCTAACCCTTCACCCACAAAGTCCTCTTGATATTTACAAAGGTATAAAAGTTAAAAAGGAGGAGGATTGATTGCTTGGAAAGCCTATGGTAGGAATAAGTTCCATGCCGCTCCCGAGTGATTCACTAAAAATACACCTTCGGCCGAGTGTGAGTGATTTCTCCCGTGAGGTATGTGAACTTGTATATAAATGGAATTTTAAAAAAGGCATGATATGCCCAAATAAATAATTTCTCTTATGAAAAGTTTTAAATAAATCATGGCGAATAGGATTGTAAATAGATAAAAAATAAAACCCAAAAAGATCTTGGATTCCCAACACTCTACGACAAGCCCAAAACCTTCTCTTCTACCCATTCCATTTGGGAGTGTAAGCCACATATTAAAGAGTTTTGCTTGAGGACAAGCAAAAGTTCAAATGTGGGGGTATTTGATGTGTGTAAAATGCAACATATAAATTACATCAAATGAGGCATAAAACTAACCCTTTTTAAGTACTAATGTTGGAAAAAGAGTGTTTTTGTCTTTCTTTTGTATTTTCAGGATTAAATGAGCTCAAATTCACAAAAGAAGCAAAAAGACAGCTAAATCTAACATAAATACAAGAAAAGGAACATAAGTGGACTGCCCGACCCCTCAACGGCATCTTCCCAAGCAAAATAGAGAAGGCAGAAGACTGAACACGCCCCGTGCTCAGCCAGCACGGGGCCGTGCCCAAGAAGCAGCAGAAAAGACAAACCTATAGAAGCTTCTATTGCCCACCACGGGGCCGTGTCCAGTGAACACGGGGGCGTGGCGAAAGTACAGCAGGCGCATTAATTGTAATTGCGAATTACAATTAATGAAGAGAGAGAATGTCAGACAGGCACGGGGGCGTGTCCAGTGGACACGGGGCCGTGCCCAGCCTTCTGTTCAGCCTATAAATAGGAGTGCTTGGTTTCATTTCAACTCATCCCTTGGCACACCACCTCTCTCACACTTCACCCACCACCATCACAACACCATCATCCACCACCATCATCCATTGTCCATCGTAGAGTGTGTGAGTCGTCTCGGGATCCAAGATTGATCGTAAGAGTTCTTGACAATCAAGGCCATGTTTGCCTAAGTCTCTTACATCACTTGGTGAAGACAAAGTGTCTAGTATAATACTTTTTATTTCTAATCTTTTGCACTTTTTATTTGGTTTTGTATTAATGACTTTAATAACTAGTTGCTTATGTTGAAGGTGATCTTTCCTTATCGTTTGTCCGTGGTGTCTTGGCATTATTTTACTGTCTATATAAAATAAAAGATTTTCACCATTCATATCTCCACGGTCTATATGGAGGTATGTTGGCTACCTGGTCGGGGGTTAAGGGAACGGTTTGGTAAAGGTCTTGCCATTGTTCAGCGTTTAGAGGTCCTGCAATGGACCTGGGTCAAATTTAGTAGGACCTCCTTCAATGCTTCACGGTATTGGATGGCGGGGGTCCAAACTTTTTGATCCCCTCATAAGTTAACTACTATTAATACTATAACCCGGCTATTTAGGACTGTATCCCTGCTGACTCAGACTACTTAGCCGAGGGTAACGTCACCGCCAAAAGCGGGGCCTACCATAATTTGCATTAATAACTTAATTAATTATCTTCCAATAATCCACCCTTTTAGGATTGTATCCTTGCTGACTCAAACTACTGGGGTGAGGGTAACGTCACCTTCAAAAGAGGGGCCTACTACAATAACTAAGATAATCTCTTAATTATGTGCAAAAGTGCATAAATAATCAAAGGTTATACTAGATACGAGTCGGAACCAAGTGATTCACCTTGTCTATCTGTTTTTTTTTTTTTGTTTTTTTTTTCAGCATTTTAGTTAGTTTTTACTTTTCTTAGTTTAAAACATTTTTCTAAACTTTTTTATTTTTGATTAGACGTTGAGGATAAACCGGTACTAAAAGTTCTTGTGTCCTTGGACGACCTCGGTATCTTACCAACGCTATACTACGCCCACGATGGGTGCACTTGCCCATATGTGTGTTTAGTGTTAGTAAAATATCGTGTTTTATAAATTTAAAACTTGGCTAAAAAGTGTTAAAGGGGCTTAAAATATACACCTAATATATATAACACTTCACACGCATCATCGCCGACCACGACTTACATGTTTCTCTAGATGATCTACAAGTGAACGAAACATTACACTTCTTGGAGAAACCTGTCGAAATCATGGATCGCCAAACCAAGCAACTCAGGCGCTCAAACATTCCTATCGTGACGGTCAGATGGGAAGGTAAACGAGGCGCGGAGTTCACTTGGGAACTCGAAAGCGACATGAAGGCAAAGTATCCACAGTTGTTTAGGTAGGAAAGCGTTAGAGAGAAAGTGACTTTATGATTCTAGTGCTTGTACGATTTCAGATTTATCAATAGAATCATCGATTTTTGTTACATTCTAGTATATTTGATCCGCGCAATCGAGCGCCTACTCAGATACCACTTGTAATCATGTATTGCGAACTGCCTCGGGCAGTCAACCCGCAGTCATTGGTATCGATGGATCTATGTCGATAACTAACGTGCTTCATTTCACTATGTGTACGTGCTGGTTATGCGTAAACGAATTCGAACTCTATATGCTATTATCAAACTTGTATGCTCACCTTTACATTTTATGTATTGACTTTATTTTAACGTATGTGACAGGTGCTTAGGATGCACGTGTGGTAGGAAATGGAAGCTAGAATAAAGCTTTAGAGCCCAACAAGTAGTTGTCTGTAGATAACGTATTAGGGGTCTCTAGAAGCAGATAAACAATTGCTACTTATTTAAATCTGAGTTGTCGGAACAGAATATTTGTTTTGATGTTATCTGTAATAACTTGTTTGACTATTTAAGATACGGTATGGGACGTATTGCTTTAATTGAATAGTAATGATAGTTGTTATGGAAACTTCTGGACAATCTATTTCGCTCAGTGCCATGCCCCGATGATTCCGCCATCGGTTGGGGTGTGACACCTTCGGCTTGCTTGATTTTCCAAATATCGTCTTCTAGCTTCTGGACTTCTTGGGGAGGGCAGTACTCTTTCTTCATGAGCTCTTTCAACTCATCCCAATAGAGAGCGTAAGCTGCGGAGATCCCACGTTTGTTCCGTTCGGCTGTCCACCAGTCGAGTGCTTGCGATTGAAATACCCCGGTTGCGCAAGTAGTACGGAAACCATCGGGACACCCACTCTGACGAAGGGTAACTTCGATAGAATCGAATAACTTGAGTAGTTGGGGCACACCTCCTTCACCCGTGAACTCCATTGGGCCACAGGCTTTGAAGTGTTTGTAGAGGAAAGCAGATTGCGGCGCTTTCGTCTTAGAGTCTTCCGAGGTTCGAGAGTTGCTGAGAGAGTGCATTTGAGCGACAATTTGAGGAATGACCTTGGCCACTTCCTTGGCCACAAGCGAGGCAATCCTCTTCTCGGCGTTTCGTTTGGCTCTTCTCCTAGCTGTTTGTCTCGAGGTAGGGTCATTTGAAGACATCTAGACAGAGAGAGAATTGGAGTGAGATTCGATCATAATGATTTTTGAGTTTTGCGATGCGATTGAGCGCGTTCAAAACTTGATGTGGTAGTATAATAGTAATGCGAAGTCACATAGGAGCCACATAGGAGACACGAGATTCCTAAGTTCTCACACAATGATCTGTTTGTATTAGATAGTTGTGGTTTACACTTATACACATACATATCGGTGTAGAATACGCGAGGACGCGTTGGGGAGGAGAGCGAGAGCGAAAAGTTAAGCATAAGTTTTGTTGCAATAATCTGGTTTTCGTTTTAGATTGCGATGGCTGTGTGACTTGTGTGTTTGCAAATGCAGGGAGCGAAAATCGATAAATCGAGAAATCGGTAAAGCGTAAAGTTTTAAGTTGTGAACACATAAGCGTAAATAAATTCCATAAAGTGTAAAACCTGGCGATTCGTAAGTTAGAAAAGTAGATAGAGTGCCTCGGGTGTTTAGGCGTCGACTGCCCAACGTAACTCAACTATACCCAACAAGTTCGTGCACGTGCGTTGCCCCGGAAGGCTATGCTTCCACTGGGATGCAGCCCATGGCATTCGTCCTCCTAGTCATCGTGTGGCTCGAGTCATCGTTATGGTCGAGTCCCTGGTGAGAGCTTTTGAAAACCATCTTTTTAGAGAGCGGAATGGTTTATTAAGATACGGGTTTCACCCCTGACTTAATTCCTTCGCTCCTAGCTGTGGTTGTGCTCTTCGAATAAGTTCAAGAGTTCCACTAGATTTGAAATGGAGACTTTCGTTGAGATGTGGATGTCACTCCTAGCTCAACGGAAAGTGTGACAGAAAAATGCGCTGAGTGAGCGATCTTAACGAGAGTTCTTGGTTTTCACGCCTGATCTCGACTGGACCACTCGGTTGTGTTATGCGAATACTTTCGAAAACGTGTGTATTGTGTTGGCCTTAGGAAAGGCTAAGTAATATTCTAGCCTTAGGAAAGGCTCTTCATGTGAAATTGTAGTATGCGGCGTTCACGCGAAGTAGTAGTTTTTAGCGAATTCGAACGAGAGTATCAAGTATGCCCGTATAAATCCTACTGGATTCATACGAGTCGGCCTGTTGGTACTTAGACTACAGACTAGGTCATTTCTAAGACATCGACCCGGACTAGGTCAAGTCTGGCCTAATTCCCTATAGTTATGGCTCTGATACCAATCTGTCACACCCCAACCGATGGCGGAATCATCGGGGCGCGGCACTAGGCGAATCAGATTGCTCAAGAGAATCCATAACAACTAAATTGCGACAGTATTTAATGCGTTCATTATCCCATATTAATAAAAAAGTATAATCACATAAGCTGCCATGAATCTTCATGTTGTCTCAAAAATACAAATCCGACAACATAGATTTTAGGTGTGTTTCTAGACTTCCTAGCTTGATTTGATGTAGACTGCGACTAAACCTGCAACATACGTTAAAACAACGTCAATACAAAAGTATTGGCGAGTATACAAGTTTTGATAGAGTAGCGTAAAATAGTTAAAAGTGCTGTGAATCACCAAATACATAAACGAGATACCTCAACATACATGCATATAAGACTGATACTACCAGCTAAGTCACTCGAGCTGCGATTGCGATTGCTATTCATCCTAACTAGACCCCGTCGGGTGCTATAGTACTATACTAGTTAAGGCGGGACCTCGCGAGTATAAGTCCTAACACATATGTAACTAGCATCACGTGTAAATATGCATACCAGTTATTCGCAAGTGATAAACAGTTTGATTGAATAATTCATTTATTAATTTTGATTTGATAGGAACGTACGTTACACCCAAAATGCGAATAAAAAGGGTTCGAGTATACTCACAGTCGGTGTTCGGCAAGCAAACACAACTCGGTTGGATGAAGGGAGCGCGTCTGAGATTATCCTGAGTTTAGAGTGATAGCGTAAGCGTTGGATAGTGCATGAAACGGTGGCGGTGAACCAAGAGTCGGATGGTAATCCGATCGGATGGCCAGTCGTTCGGGTGGCAATCCGTTCGGATGGTCATCCGGTCGGATGGCCATTCGATTGGATTGTCACCTTCCTTGGTGAAGGTGTGTTTGTGTATGATGGCTTGTCTTTTCAAGTTCTCGTTATAGCATTTTGAAAATAGAGAAGCATCTCTACCTTTCAGGTCGGTCGATCGAACGGCCGGCCGATCGGGTGGCAACTCGATCGGGTGGCTATTCGATCGGACGGTGATCCGATTGGCAAGACACTTTGGTTGATGGTAAGCTCACAGCTGACTGGTCACTCGGTCGGGTGGCAGTCTGATCGGGTGACAATCCGTTGGAGCTGATGTGCAATGAACATTTGTAAAACGTTTAAGTGTTGTGGATCTAAAGTCAGCCGATCGGATGGTCGTTCGTTCGAACGGCAGTCCGATCGGACGGCAATCCGTTCATCGTTCAGATCTTTGAATGTTTGAAAATTGTTTAAGTCTTGATACCAAGTGCAATCCGATCGGATAGCGAGTCGATCGGGTGGAAGTTCGATCAAATGGTAATCCGATCGGACGGCAATCCGTCCCGTAGCCTGATCATTTCACAACTTGTTTATTTTGTTAAGTTTCTGCGATTTGATCGAGACGGTATGACTACAAGCTAAACAATGGAAACTCCACCGAGTCCAAGTCATTGGATCAGATAGGAATCACCTCGTTCGATCAGTTAAATGTTCTCTATGGTTGTTCATGTTCAACACGATAAGCCGGTCATCTCGTTGATAGGAACCAGGTCTCAAACCGTCACTTCACTAGAGACAGAGTAGAAGGTCTGTACGAGCTTTGTTGCTACCAGTTTTGAGTGAAAAGTTAAGAAAGTTTGAAGAAAAGCTTAGAAAACTTAGATTCGGCTTAGATTTAGGTGAGATTCGTGTTTATACACCGTGGAATCTATCAGATCTGGACTATTCTTGATGAGATGAGGTCACACTTCATTGTTCCTAAGAACTCCATGATGACATCACCTTAGAACGGCTCAAATCCAAAGATTTAACGGTGAAAAAGTGAGATTTGATGACGAGAAAGATGAAGGAGTGCGTGTAGATCATAGAAGTACAATATTCAGGGTGAAAACTTTGAAGAGTCGTGGGAAATCGAGTAAAAATGGCGAGAAGGCGTCTGGTCGAGCGAGGGCAGTCACATCAACTGTTGTTGATGTGACAAGTGGGGTATTTATAGGCAAGGAGGAGGAGAAGGGCGGTGCAGTGAATCGGATCGGACGGTTGTCCGATCGAGTGGCACCTCGATCGGGTGGCACCTCGATCGGGTGGCCATCCGATCGAACGGTCAGTCGATCGGTGGCATCGTCGGCGAGTTATATTTCGGCGTTTCGTTTCGATCGTTAAGCGCTGCGATAGTTTGGTTACACATCATCATCCACATTTTCATATATTTATTATAATTAGTCACGTTGGGTCGTATATACATATCCATATTTCAAATCCTGCGATAATCGAGTTACGCGTGCCTGCGAGTGCGTTTTTGAGTATTGAGTTGCACTGCGACACATCACGGCTATCAAGGAGGGTAGAATTGGTCCTCACTTGACATCTTCATGGTTGTCAGCAAGTGCAATGGGATGTGATAGCGATAAAGTACGCGAAATTATGCAAAAATACTGCTATATAGCGATATATGCGATATAGGCACATTATGATCGGAATCTCTGGTGCTAGGCGTAACGAGTATAACGAGTAGTAACAATGCACGAACGTGCGGGTTGTTACATCTGGCTTCATAAACTTGGGACCCCAGCTTGGGGTTCCATCTTCAAAAGAGTTATGGGTCAATTTAGTTAACTCCGAACCATCCAGCTTCATGGTAAATATCTCTCCGTATGGCTGATAGTGATGTGGATTCGATATCGGCTCAGCAGAAACAGCTGCATAGTCTGAGGTGAAAACAATGCGCTTCCCATCCGGGCTGAACAATGGGTGGTTCGTACGTCCGGCTTAGCCACTATGGATCATGTGTCGCAACCCAGTTCCATTTGGGTGGATTATATACAATCCAAAACTTCCTGAACTTGGGTTGTGACGGTCGGATGCAAATACGATCCAGTCCCCATTCGGAGACCTATTACACGTCGTATCGGCCATGGTCCATTTATCAATTGAGTTAGACCCCCTTCTCACCTTAAACAACATTCATGATATACAAATTCTTATAACCCGTTCGACCCAACCTGAAAGCAAGCCATTTCCCATCAGGTGAAACCGCTGGGAAAACGTTGTTTAGTCCATCAATGGTGAGTGAGTTTTGTAAACCGCGGTTCATCCACATCAACTTCAACCGAGTATATATCTACACTGGTGTCCTCGCTCGCAAAGGTTGGCCCGAGGCTCGTGTAGATCACACCTTTACGCTTGGGGTCCCACACCGTTGGAAACGCACTAGCATCCGGATCTATCTCTCGGTTACCTGACCCGTCACTGTTAATCACATAAAGACCCGGCAAACCAACATAAGCAATCCGACTCCTATCAGGCGAAAAAGAAGGGAACGACCCGTCAATCCGAAACAACGAAACGTCTGGTACCTCTGTTCTAATACTCTCAACAAAATGTCCATCTCACCACCTTCACTCACTTCCACCTCCTTATCCTTCTTACTCTTCTGCTGCTTCTCCTTCACAATCTCATCCACAAAATCTGAAACCACAGCTGCAGTACGCTTGTTGTCGTTGTCGTCGTGCCTGCGACGCTTACGTGAGTGGTCTGGGGATGGGGTACAATGGTGGCTTTTTCTACGGTGTCTGTCGGTGGAGCGAGAACGTGACCGGCGGTGGTCAGGGGAACGGGTTCGTGATCTGGGTTGAATGTTTGTTTGTATAGCATGTCACATTGTCTTTTATACCTGAAAACAATTATTAAACGTTATGGTTTGATTACAAAATGCATGCATCCACATATGACATATCAGATTCTTAACATTTGCATTTACAAACAATATATATTATGCAAGTATGGATCTACAATATACGCAGATTCACAAAGTCTGTCGTATTAAAGAGTAACTGACATTCTTTTGTTTTGTTTTAAGAACTCTAATTGCTCAGGCCTTCATAACTTCTTGAGTAGGACCTGGTTTAAACTGTTTTTATATCGAGCAAGTTCCCCATCAAGCCGTTTGATCTTTTCATCCACAAACTCACCTACACAGATTCACAAAGTCTGTCGTATTAAAGAGTAACTGACATTCTTTTTTTTTTGTTTTAAGAACTCTAATTGCTCGAGCCTTCATAACTTCTTGAGCAGGACCCGGTGTAAAAATTTTTTATATCGAGCAAGTTCCCCATCAAGCCGTTTGATCTTTTCATCCACAAACACACCTCGTTTTTTTTTTTAATCTAAAACAAGTTATAAAAATTAATCAGCCATCCGTTTGTATAACAACCAAGCAAAAAAATAAATAATAACTATCAATACAAGACTGAGATATTAAAGATCTTACTAAATCAGCAACAAGAAACTTATAATAATAATAATAATCTAAATAAGATATCCACCTAGAAACTTATTTACCATTAGATATTGATAATATGGTACAAAGGCTCATCAACCATAGACATTGTTAAAACTTTAAACCTAATAGTAACATGAGAAGATTGAACAAACTAATTTCTTATTTCTTAACCTTTTAACAAAACTAAAATCCAGAACACTAATCACAGCAAAAACAGTTACGATCAGTAAAATATTTTACATTACTTCAAGGAATTAACCTAAACGAATGCGAGATCCAAAAATAACTTAGAATTACAAATCTAGAGTCGATTAACATACAGTTTGAGATGAATTGATAATACTCACCGTCTAGGGTTTTGCTACGGCAGCCTTGTGGTTGCAGAGTTGTTGAAGGCGGAAGAGCAGAACAAGTACGGTTAAAAACCCAAATCAATAAAACTTCAAATCAAACCAAAACAATATAGTTTAAAATGAAACAGATAGGGTTCGTTGATTGTTACCTTAGCCGCCGGTACTTAACTTAGATCGGTTCTGCAGCAAAACCCTAGTGGTAGTCGCCACCACTTGAGCTCAAACCACGGGAACCCTTGATCCTATCTTACCGCAGTCGTCAGAATCATCATCTGTTAACTTTGATTGAACCAGGGGATGAATCGATTGGAGAGAACTTAGGGAATACATGCTATTAATAAAGATTGATAATTGTAGATATTGAATCAGCATGAGGAGGGTTGCGATTGCTTTCAATTTAATTCAATTGAGGTATCAAATGGTTTGGAATATAAGTATTTGATGGCTGTTGATTGCACCTATTACACTCATAAGTGTAACACCCTTGTTATTCTTTTAAGGTTTTCGTATAGTTTACGAAAATAAGCATGTAATCATGATTAAATGTACTTTACTAAATACGGTTAATTTAAAACTTTTACAAATAAAGGTTTATGTACATCGTAATGAATTTGAGTTCGTCGTTTAAGAGATAGGATGAAACACCTTGCGGAAGCTTTTAACTTTATCGTGTTCGGTTCTTCTTCGAGCTTGATCTTCATCCGGGCACTCATGGCGATCACCTATGATCAAAACCAACTTAAAGTTAGTTTTGATAGTTAAATAACAAGTTTAAACAAGTTATATGGGTCAAACAAACAAAATTGAACATTTTTCGGATTCAGGGGAGCTAGACGCCCACCTAAGGCTAGACGCCCCACCTAGCCCCCTTTTTGGCAGAAAGTTGCAGCTTTGTTGCTGCAGTTGCCCAGCTCCGTTTTCGATCGAAATTTTAACTTCAAAGCTTCATAACTTTTGATCTAGATGTCCGTTTTGCGCGATTCTTTTTCCTATGCGTCCGTAATTTAATTCTCCATCATATAGAGTTAAAATCTAACATCTGACATAATAAATTTTTAGACTTCTAAGCCTTCGACTCATTACCTTTTTACCGAAATTTAACCCGTTTATGCATTTATCAAACCAACATGTTTGTTTGATCCCAAATTCTCATGATCTTTATATTTTCGATATATCCTATTATATTAGGTTCAAGTCACGGGTTTCTTATGCAATCTTAACCTATTTTGCATATATACTTATTTTGACCCGTTAAGGGTATTTAACATTTGCAAGCTTTAAACCACGTTTCTAATAGTTTACATCCTATCCCCATTTTTATACGTATCCCAAGGACTCCATTTAACAAAACGCTTATCTCTAAACAACTCTTAAAGGTTGTTTGCCCAATTTACCCCTCAAGGGCTTTTTGGTCAATTTTAATCCTTCTTTTGTAACGAAGGACTTTCGCTAATAGTTGACCAAAATATCACTTCTAACTACATCCTTGTATTTGCGTACCTGGCTCGGGTCAGTCGATTGACCGTTTTTAATACCTTGCTTCAACA
This sequence comes from Helianthus tuberosus, assembly GCA_030545235.1. Lineage (NCBI taxonomy): Eukaryota > Viridiplantae > Streptophyta > Magnoliopsida > Asterales > Asteraceae > Helianthus > Helianthus tuberosus. Next base: position 47,638,057 of record CM060386.1, on the reverse strand, counting down.
ATTTGCTATTTCATAGCAACACTAATTCGTAAGTCGCTTTTTTTTTCCTATAAGCATAAGACTCGACAAGTGCTTATTAGTCGTGATTTATCAAATGGTATTAATATTGTCATTTGACCCGTTTAGTCTAAACGACCAAACATTTTGCGCTTATATTCCAATGGTATTTATTTACCATTTTATTAAGTAAGTCATTTCGGTTTCCTTACCATTTAGTTATGACTTTTAAATCCGTTTCGTACACGTTAACCTAACATGGCTTATGCCAATTAGTGTCGTTTTAAACTTCAACCCTTATCCATTTATACATGACGAAATCACTATTTTCCATTTGTTTTTATTCATTTAGGCCTACTCACAAAGTGGCCATTCAAAGATTCATTTTATATATGTCATCTATGACCAAATGTCCATTTCGCATTTTTGATATATTCCGACCCGTACCGCTTCGTGTTGGAACCAAAGTTCGAATACAAACTTTGCCGTAATTGTAACCGAGAATTAAATGCATATCTTACAAAAGGGTGTAAGCTTTACTTACCTCTTATCCGGATTGCGCTTTTCGTCTCGTACTTGATTTGTTTGACTTGCTTTCTCCCCAAGCTTCACCTAGCTTGTTAAGCGCCAACTATTATTTCATCATTCACAAGGTGGTTAGTTTAATCATGACTTAGTACGATTATTCCACCTTACGCATTTCTATATCTAATTATCATTCATCACATCGTAGGTCAGTTTGACTTTTTAAAAGTCAAATGCCCATTAGTATACTAATTGCATATTCGAGTTTATCAACTAGTTTTAGCATTCTTTAATTACCCTGTAGGCGTTATCTTTAGGCCACCGTTTTAACCAAAGTTCTAACCAAGTTTATCACATTTCACTCACTTTAATTAGTTCAAGCGATTATCAAGACTAATTTATTCATTCATTTCACAAGAACTAAGGGTTCTCATCTATAAGTGAGACCCGTTCATCATATCACTAGCATTCATCCCAACACCTTATAAAAATCAAGTTCTTCATATGAACTAATATACTACACGATTTCATACATCTACTTAATGAACAAAATTACCAATTTCATCATATCATACAAAAACCCAGTTCAAGTCATGCATGAGCTCTCACTCAAACTTATAATTTGTTCAAGTATCTAACTTCAACTATCCATTATGATGATTTTAAACATGTGTATACCATCATCTTCACTACATAATCAAAACCCACTTGTCTAAAAGTGGTAAATCATCAATTTACTCGAATCATAGCAATTTACTTCAAATTTCTACTGAGGGTTTGTTTCTAAGCAATCACAAATTCATAAATTCGGCCATAGCCTCTACGATTCATGCATAGATCGCATCATGCAAAGTTAACTAATTTTCACAACTTCATGAATGTTAGAAATTCGACATACCTTACGATCCCCTTGACTTGGTGATCCTTTCTATGTATTCAAATCTGAATTTGGCCTTCGATTGATCCTCCAATTTGAAGGTTTTGTTGAGTTTTAGGGTTAGCTCCCATGGAGCTTGTCTCCTGTCCATCTCACGCACGCACACACACTGGAGTGTGTGTGTTGTGTTTTGTTTTTATGTTTATAATTCTATTCGCAAGATACCCGGCTTTGGTCCCTCGTGTTTGGTTAGTTATTAATTAGGTCACAACCTAATTATTTTCAACAATATTCCCACTTATTAACTAGGTTTAATATTCCTAGTTAACTTAGCGGGTTCGGGAATATTTATGACTAAGTTTATTTTAGGTCTCGTTAACTCGGGCCTTTTATAAACTCTATTTTCCTTAGAAGCATTTATTCACGTTTTATTAAATATCAGGTTTATTTATTTAAATCCTAATATTTACCGGGTTACTTTTACCGCTAACGGTATTTTACCCGTTTTTTTATTATTAACGTGGTTTGATTACCAAACCCGTTTTCGGGGTGTTACAATAAGACGGTTTCAAATTAGAATCTTCAATTGGACGTCTTCAATTTACCATGACTGTTGGGCTGTTGTGGAAGAATAATCTAGGCGACAGGGGCAATTTTGGGAGAAAGAGATGAAAAATTAGGTAAATAAGCAGGAGTGTAGGTCTGCCATCTTAAAATTTTAATGGAAATTACACTTGTGTACATAGGAAATGCTTTATAATGTATTATAGATTATAGATATATTTTGAACTTGATGTAGGAATCCGTTCGTGCAAAATAAATAAAATTCTTTTATTAACTTGAATTACAAACAAGAACAGAATGATACTGAAAAATAAAGTACAATTACAACTGAAAAAGAGAAATTAAGAACAGAATTATAAAGTGAAAAACTGTTCTTGGCTGAGAATCGTGTTAGACACGGGTCCCTTAAAACAAATTTCGAGTCTCCCAGGAGAACTCGTTTGTTTCCAGGATACAACAACCCAAAGCAGTTGCACTGCCGGTCTTGACTCCAACCCGAAGGTGTATCTTGTTGCTTGAAAAAGAAGAACATTCAAAGGGAGAAGATTGTATCTGTTGTAGTTTTCGGTGTGTTGGTTCTGCAGCAGTGATCTCCTATTTATACTGCAGGTCTGAAGTCGAAACTGAAAAAGAATTAAATGGGAGAATTAAACTGCATTAAAAGTCTCCAATGCACTTTAATTCGTCATTTAATTCTCAGTCAAAACCGTTGACTCGTCAGTTTCAAATGCTGAAATGTAACTACTGCACTGGCATTAACTGCTGGAATCTTCTGCGCGCGTGTACGCAAGACACACTGGTGCGCGCGCAGGTCTGCACGCTCATGCGCGCGTGCGCTATTTTGGCTCATTTTCAAGCGCGCGTGCGCCACACTGGCTCAGGTCCATGCGCGCCTGCGCCACGTCACCGGTGAGCCTATACGAGCACGCCACACAGTCGCGCCGTATTAGCTCACTTTTGTGCGCCGCGCACGTCACATCAGGGCCCATGCGCCAGTGCGCGCCAACCTGCACATGTACTCGTGCGCGGACGCGCGCGCTAGACTGCCAAGTCACCAACCAATTGGTCCTTGCAGCCCTTGTGCTCCATCAAAGCGCCACATTGCGCCTCATCGCCCACGCCACGCGTGTGCGAGTGCAAGTTAGGGTGCTCCGCACCCTTTGCGAGTACACTTAGTGTGTGCTTCCATTAAACAATAGGGATGGAGAATTTCCACTTAAATACCCATTTAAGTTTCAACTCTTCTCCTTTGTGGGACAAGGTGCCATTTTCCCACATTTTTCAGCATTCAATGTTTCAAACACCAAACTTTGAGCATCAATATCTCATTCATCTTAGCTCCGTTTTGGACGTGGTTTAGTTCGTTGCGAAGCTCTTCCAACATAAAACACAAACCCACACACATATATTTGTGAAAAGTGCTATTTTCACACATTTCTATTTATATTTTGAACCGAAAATGATAATACTAAATTGGGACACAAAAGATCTTTATTTTTTTGTATTTTCTTTAGTACCAGCTTCAGGCCACACACATATATTTTCATCTTATCTGAGTGATACAATGAAAAATCGACATTGGTAAATAATATTTTCTGTGTGTCAAAAACTTAAAAGTTGGATTTTTTTATGTAGAGAGATTCACAAAAAAAAGATAGATGGTACTTAATATTTAAAGATAAATGATAAATAATATAATAATAACAATACATAATAATCTTCCCTCATATTGTATTATATCCTTGTTACAAATTCAACTCCATTGGAGACTTTATATATATTATATCCATGTTACAAACTCAACTCCATCGGAGACTTATATCTTGATATATGATCAATTTTCGATATAAATTACAAAGCAAACAATTATTAATAGATACATTTACAGTAGAAAAAAACTGTTGATGGTTCTTTGATAACCTCTAATAAACAATTATCGTTTAACATACGAGTCTTCACCATCTCAGCTTTTCTGGGAAATACTGAAAAGATACAAAGATTCAATTAAGTGAAAATTCAGCAAGATTTGTATAAAATTATTTGACATGATGATGCATCAACTAAAGGCTCACCTTTTTTATGAGGGATAGATAATATGGCTTGACCTTTTCGACATCAACTCGGACCTTGCTTTTACTGTAGAGATCATACTTGCTGTGCAAGCAAACGATAATTGTTAGATAAAATGTTTAATTAATGCCATTAATCTTATGTTGATTGGTCTTGATTATTCACAAAGTTAATCATGGTATATTACTTGAAGATTTGAAGCCACTTCAAGTTCTCAACATCCTCCTCATTCATCAAATGTTTATATGCTCCAGACCTATGCAATGCTGTCATAACCACAAGTAATAGTAAGACTCAAAATCTAATTTTTTTATTAATTTATTTAAAATAATGAAGTTTTAATGGCTTACGATAGAAAGAATGGTAGCGAATGATGAACAATCCTGCTTGGGGCAAAGTGGTTCCGTTTTCCTTGGCAACCTGTTACGATGCATAGTCACATTTATGTGAATCATCGTTATCATAACGATAAGAATATTGGGGGGGGGGGGGGGGGGGGCTTTCATTTCAGAACCAAGAATTTGTGGAGAAATGCACTTGTGCATAGTGTTTTGAGCGTCATGCATATGACACTTATGTAACATATCACATCTCTCAAGATATTATTGGTTCTGAAATGAACGTGACTCTAAACAGATGTAGGTAAGTTTGATATTCAAAATTTTAAATCACATACCAAATACATGTAATCATCATGACCCCATGAAATCATCACATTTTCTAGTCCACATCCTTCTTCATAAACTCCATTCTTAGTTTGATAAGCAGGATTGTTCATATCCGGATTTTCTTTAAAATACTACACCATAAAAACATCAACTTTAAATTCAATAAACTAACACAAAACAAAACACACACCAAAGTTTCATTATATTGTGTGAAAAAAATGCACCTTATGGTGAACAATTGACTCATCAAAAGCACAACCAAGAGGGTGTGTGTCACCAACAACAGCCCATTGTGGAAGCTCCCCAAATTGTGGAAGCAACAGAACTTTCCCAAGGTCTACAACCCACAAAAAAATATTATTATAAAAAATTCTATTTTTAGTATTTATTAAGTGTATTATGGATACACTTGCATGCATATATACCATGAATAAGTGCAGTCAAATGGAGCCAATCCTCATCTGGATAATCTTGCCTAATGGCTTCAGCTGTCTGCAACAAATGCTCAATTTGTGGTTCATCCAAATCAGGATCACTATCATCCACAACTTCATTTAACAATTCACAACATTCCCATATACTCATCTCCAGTTTATCCAGTTTCTTATACTTCACCTACATATATATTTACCATCCAAATTAATTCCTTTTATTAACAATACACCCAAACACATATTAAAAGGATTATAAATATATATATCATCATGCTTACAAATTCATATGTCTGGTTGATATGGTTCATCTTGTAAAACTCCTCAACTTGCTTGTTTCGCAAGCTTTCGACATCATAGTCTCTGAAAGTGTGACCAAATGCATTGATATCCGGTGCATCGAAGCCGCCACCAGCCACCGGATCAGGCACCACAAACCCTCCATCCAGTACTAGCTCATCGGTAGTACAGTGGTTCTTGTTTTCCACCACTTGGGAATCTACGAACAAACAAGAATTATTAAAAACAATTAATGCCTTAATTCACTACTAGAAAACTGGGTATCTGCGACCACATTTTCATCGCGCAAATGACGCCTTTTGAGTCTGAAAATGCCGTTGCAATAAATAACCTCCGTGGGTTGGAGACTATTTTGCAACGGCATTTGTGACCTTTTGTTTGTCACACATTTTGCGGCCACTTTTTAGCGAAAAATCATATATTTGCATATAAAATTTACCGAAAACATGAATGGAGAAGCGACAAATTACCGGGTACGGGGTGCTCGACAGACACAGTCATTTTGACGACACAGGAAATAATTAACAATAGATGTTAAGATATTGAAATGAATTGGTGTTGTTTTGGTGATTAGAGAATAAAGTTATCAAGGGTTTTTATAGTGGTTTAAGAGAGGTCCTTGGTTGATATTATAAAAACTTTGGAGTCCTCAACAGAAATAATATTGTATCTAATAATATCTATCCCTCATGTTACGCGACAATTGATGGATCATAGATTCATAGTTGTATACGCGTGAATTGTTACCCTTGCGCACTCCCATTCGTGGCGCGTGCATCACAGTACATTTTGGTATATTCCATGTTTCTAGAAAAAAATCTGAATTCAAGTAGAGGTTCATTTTATGAAACTTCCATTTTTCTAGAAAAAAATATGAAATCAAGTAGAGGTTCATTTTATGAAACTAAATAGCGTTAGCGTGGGCTAGCCCAGTAGATAGAGACATTTATATTTATTTATTTAAGAGAGGAAATCGCAGGTTTAAACCTTAAGAAGAAAAAAGTAGCTTAGGATTATTGGTATAAAGTAGAAGTAATATTTCCCGTTCAAATAATTGTAATGATAAGTAAATAACTTAATTAGTGTCAAAAACGTCAATTCTAACTCGAATGTAACCCCTCTAACAAATCTATCTAAATGAATTTACGAAATCTTGATCCACCAACGAAGTTCTTTCTTTCATGGTTTCTATCTTGATTTTTAAACCTCTACTGTCCAGTTAAGTCAGCTTCACTTCTTTATTCATACATCTCTTTCTCAAACTTTGGGTTGATCCTTGCTGACAAATTGATTTTTTTTCATGTTTGTACAAAAAAGAACATAATATGTTTAATTAAGCAGGTTAAAAAGATCCACCTAAACACAGGAGACTTGTTAAAAAAAAGAGTTAACTTCCACGTGATTTGATCTTTTTAACGGTTTTGCCCCAATAGTTTAAAAATAACCATTTTCTTTCCTGATTTTTCTAACTTATCGTCATTTTGCTCCCCGCCTCTAACTCCATTAGGGAGCAAACTAGCGACAAAATCGAAAGATCAGGGAGAGAAATGACTATTTTTAAACTATTGGAGCAAAACCGTTAAAATGACCACAAACAATAGGGAGCAAAACGAAATTTAACTCTAAAAAAATTAGACATTATATTTTGAAAACTAGAATATCTATGTTAGACTATACGGAGTGGGCGTGGAAAACTGGCATGGAAGTCAGTCCACGCCAAGCACAACACCCCGAACATGGCGTGGAGGGTGGCATGAGGGAAGGGGCGGGAGGATCTTCACAAGCGTGGGGCGCTTTGGTGTGATGACGTGGCGACTCTTGACTGGTGGATGTAGTTTGGGTTGGTTTTGATTGGTTGATATTTATTTATTTTTATGTTTTTAATTAATAATGCCCCTTTCAGTCCGTGCCTTTTTTATCACACCGCTCAACTGACGTGGCTGTCATGTGATACTTCATGGCTCATGCCCCTACACTCCGTATCGTATTATAATCACATTTCACACTTGTGGTCTTATCATTACACACGTGTTAAAAAGATCGTTTTATTGAATTTAAGTGGTCACACGTTCTCTTAAATTTAAAATTAATATGATAAAAGGTGGCATAGACGCGCCAATGATGAAGGTGAGGATACAATGACTCAATTCCAACGTGTATAGTCTTGCAAATTTATAGATGAGACGGAATCGACTGTATTCTGAGTCATCAGCTGATGATATTTTGACTTTTCGTCAATCTTGTTAGCTGTATTATCCATTCTTTGACTTCACAAAGTAAGTTCATCCAGTGTCTGTTATTTTGACACGTCACGTACAAATTCCCACCTCTCAGAATGTAAAAATATCATGATAATATTGCTTAACACGATGTTGCTTTGGCTGATAAACGCTATGATCATCCCACTTGCATCAAGAAAGCTTATCACTTTGTTTTCATCTCTTAAAATACTAGTTGGTTGTGGTGAAATAAATATATTTGAATTCTAGCAACTTGTATATAATCATAAAACTAACTCAACCCATTCGCAAAAGGCAATTTCGAATCGAAAGGATTGATCGTATATAGTTTCATCGTTAAATTTCGTGACGGATTGAGATGGAAATATTTTACGAAGGAATTATATACAGAATTTACGAGGTATCTATTGTTATGTTTGACCAATCATGACTATGTTTGTCAGTGGCGGAACTAGACCTTCAACTCAGGAGTATCCCAAAATTTTTTAGGGGTATCCTCGTACTTGTTCAGGGGTGTCCTGTGTATAAAAATCGGAAATATTTTTTTTTTTACACTACTCGTAAAAACTTGAGCCGTAGCCCGGGCTACGCCCGTTTACACTACAGGTCCACCCCTGATGTTTGATCAATTTTTCAAGTATGACTATGTTCGATAAAGTATCTATATGTTCTACCAATTATTACAACTATTGACTATGATAATCCAATTTTAGCTTTGTTTGACTAAGATTGCCAATGCCTAAACCAAACATAGCTATATTAAGTAGTGTCATGATTGACCAAATAATATTTTTTACAATTACAAGTTATTATGTTTGACCAATTATGATTATGTTTAACCAAGTACTATGTGATTGTTGTTAAACTAGTTGGAAAAAGTAATGGCAACTGTCATTGTTGATCTATGATGGTTGTTAAGCTCAAATAACATATTAGTAGTGTTTTTTTTTTAATGTTCTATACAACAAAGTTTAAGCATCGTCTTTGTGAAGGCAGCAACACCCGATTTCATTTTAATTGTGAGACAACATTGTGTGTATGTTTGGCATGAAGCTTTTAGGAGCTTTTAGAAGCTTCTAGCTTTAAGTTTTTAAGAAAAAACTCATACTCAATAAAAAGACTTGTTTGGTTGAAGGAGCTTGAAGCTTTTAGGTTAGGAGCTTGAAGTTTTTGGTTGAACGCTCCTACCAGTAGCGTTTAGAAGGAGCTACAAGCTTTTAGGGGAAAATGACTATTTTAACCTCTAAAGATAATGAATTTTTTAATACACAAACTTATTAAATTTTTATTTATGTCCATTTTGGTCATTTTATACATTTTATTAAAAGTTCCGGTTACTCTACCAAACATCAAATATATCTAAAAAGCTAGAGCTACTAGCTACCCGCTTCCAGCCATCAGCTACCAGTTTCCAGCCATCAGCCACGAGCTACTTTTTTCCAAACATACCCTTAGTGGTGAAGGTGCACGAGGGAATTGTGAATTGGTAAAGTTTTTACCGACAGATCATTGGATGTTTTTACAACCACTATAACTGATTGTTATTACTACTGGATCACCGATGAATTCCCAATAACGGATTATTGTTATTGAAAAACAAACAATAAGGAGAAGAAACAAGATCCCTTTTGATGATATGCCAACAACCAGGAGATAATCTTGGCTCCAGTATGCTTATCAACCTTGTATCTAGAGCTAGGACTGTCCAAACTGGTCGACGATTGAAGATCGCTCGACGGTCGTTCGAAAAATGCCCGAAAAATGTTTGTTCGATTCCCGCTCAGTTTGTAAATGAGCCGCTCGGCTCAGTTCGATCTGAAAACGAGCCAAGCATGAACAAAGGTCTGCTCGCTCGCCGATCACTCGGTTTCGCTCGATTATTTTTATTAAATAACGTATATATATTATAGATTTTAAAGATTTATAACTTATAAGTATAAGTGGCGGAGTTAACATTGTAGCAAGTTTCTGGTTTTGAGTAAGATGGTGAAAGACATTTTTGGCATCCCAATCACTGCCGTGGCTTCCAAATCAGCCTTTAGTGCGGGGGGGGGGGGGGGGGGGGCTTATATTGGATGACTACCAGAGCTCTCTTTCAAAGGGTATGGTAGAACTTCTTGTTTGTAGTTTATATTGAAAGTAAGCTTTTATTACATTTATAGTCTATTCATACTTTTGTAGTTTATACATTAACATTTGTATTTTGTTTTTTAATATGTAGCAAGCTGCAAGAGAAGAAGAAAAATTGGAAATTGGTGTGTTGACTCAAGACGGGTCTGATAATAAATGAAAGGTAACTTTATAATTAACAAACAATAAAAACTGTTATGTAATGTGTAGAACTTAATGGTTTTGTTTAATGCTTGTGTTAATAGGTTATATATGTTGATTTGAAGTGGAATTTTGTGGATGGAGATTATAAAGCTTTAAGAAGAAGATGTTTATGGCTTTTGAGCTAAATGACAATTTGTATTTCGCACTTTATTTTGTGCTTCAGATTTGATATTGTTAAGAACATTTTTAGGATCATGAATTCTGTTATGTATTGCTTTTGTTATTGTTTAATGCAGCCAAGTAAGGTGTTGGACATGTTTTAATTAGGTTAGGATTTGTTTTTGTTGAATGCAGCCTTGAATAGTCTTGATTTCGGTTTTTTTTTTTTTTTTTTTTTTTGTGTTGCTGCACATGTTTTAATTAAGGTGCTGAGCGAAAACGATCCGCTCGATTAAAATTCGAACCGAGCACGAACATCACTCTTGTGCTCGGTTTTGCAAAATCGATCCGAACCGACTTACTCGGTTATAATTCAATCCTAGCACGAACAGATCCTCACTCAAATCAGATCGACTCATGAAGACCTCTATCTAGAGCCCAGGCTATCATATTATACATAACCACAAAACTTTGTTATGAGGTTGAAACATCATCTTATTGACAATTACAATATTACACATTACCAAACAAGAAATTTAAGTAAACTTAAGGTCCTAAACTACATAATGAAATCAACTTATTGACAATTACAATATTACACATTACCAAACAAGAAATTTAAGTAAACATAAGGTCCTAAACTACAGAATGAAATCAATCTAATTATTTAACAACAAACAACAACAATAAAAGCTTAAAGTTATTTTACAAATTAGCTTAACATATTAAATGTGGAAAGTGAAGGAGGGTATTTTTTTTTTAAATTCTTATCTTGTTAAGCACGTATTTTAGTCTCAGGATCTAAAAAAATCATGTATTTACACTAGTATAGTACTTATGTAATCATCTAGTGTAATTTCACATAATTACTCTAGTAGAGTAAATACAAGAAAAAACTTTCTTTTTAATTTTTTTCTTTTACATTTTTAAACTAACCATCATGCTTAAGTAGATGGGAAAAAATCAAAAAAAAAAATTCCTTCACTTCTCATGTTTAGTATGTTACGACACATTTGTATTTGATTTTTACCCATAATAATAATAATAATAATATTTTTGTTGTCGTCGTCGTCGTTAACTTGAAATATATATTCAATGTTTACTATATTATGATGCATGAGGGAGAGACATTTTAAGATACCTGAAAAATAAGAATTTTTTTCTCGTTAATGCATAAGGTACAATCTTAAAATAAGGGTAAATTTGTGTTTTAAACACTAATTACATTTTAATCTCTTCATCTTATTACACTTTAATCACTAAATGTTAACAAAATTATGGATAATCAGGTAGTACATACACCCCCCCCCCCCTCCACTATAATTCTTTTATGTATTCTTGTTACATAACATCTTTTAAACTATGACGTTATAAAAACATTCGAACGTACCGTGATGACCTGCTCATTTTTTGTTGACGTTTGCATGTTTGTCCTGGTCAAAATAGACGTACGGATAAAAATGTACAAGTAGATGATGCCTTAGTATACAAGTGATCATTGCAAAGAAGTAGAATAAGTAAATCAACAAACTTATGTAATAATTTTAAGAGTTAAATTTATTGGTTCTATTATTATTGAATAATTGTGTTATATTTGTATTTGATTATACTAGAAACTATCAAATGTATTATAGTATAGAATGAGTAAATATTAGTTACATTATAAAACTCTAACAACCTATGTAAATATTTCGATTTTGTATAGATATTATTTGACAAAGAAAAAATGACTAGATATATGATATTTATTAGCATGAGTTTAACTCACTTTAGAATGAATATTCTGATTTTGTATAGATTATATTTGACAAAGTAAAATATGACTAGATATATATGCTATTTATTAGCATGGGTTTAACTCACTTTAAAGTGAAGGGTAAATTACATTTTTCGTCATTTATGTTTGTAGCAGTTTGCAATGGATGACCTTTAACTTTAATAATTACAGTCACAATTCTTTATTTGCAAAACCTGTTACACATTAGGTCCTTTAACACTAACCTGGTTAAAACTTTCAGTTAAATGAGGTCATGTGCAACCCATGTGAGGGCAAAACAGTCATTTATTTATGTGACTCAACTCTTAAAAGAGTAATCATGTACTTTACTCTTAAATCATTATATTTTATATTCCTTCACTCTTAAATAGGGATGAGCATGTGGTACCAGATACCGATCCCGTACAGATACCATACCGGTACCGTCCCGTACCGATACCATACCGCTTGTATTCGGTATCGGTATTATGTTTTACCATTATTTCGGGATCGGGATAATCGGGATTGGTATCGGTATTTTTCGGTAATACCGACTTAATACCGATTTCCCACCAGCTAAATTCCCACACATAATTCATGTAGGGTGGTGAACTGTAATTATTCATGCTCATCCCTACCACCCATAATTCATGTAGGTTGGTGAACTATAATTATTCTCACATCCCTTGCCTACCAAATAAAATTCCTAATCCTCAAAAACATAACATGACCGATCCCAATTCCTCTTACCCTAGGTCAAACTATCGAAGAGTCTTAACCAGTTGCTTGCTGTTGCCCTCCATCGATCCATCTGAAGTTTTGTAAAAAAAGAAAATTAAGGTGGTGCTTTGCTTGCTGCTGCGCTCCATCACTTCAGAAGTTCATATTCTGAAGTTGCTTGCTCCATCGCTCCATCAAGGTACTCTTATCTCAGTTAAATCGATACCATATCTAGTAAGAGAACTTAGATTTGGTACTTTGTGCTTCTAAAATTGAATTATACAGTGAACAAGAGTTAATATGTAGAATTACTCACTTGAAAGAGAACTTAGATTTGGTACTTTGTGCTAGTTCTTGGTCATACTGGCTGTTATATGACAGGTGTATATCTTAATATCTTTCGATTGTGTTTATATACCTTATGATTGTGTTTTTCTTCAGCTGAGTCTAATAGCAAGAATCCAAATGGCATCTTTGAAGACCACCTTCTAGTCAAGTAAGTTACTTGAACTGAATTTTTTTACATGGGCTTTCTATTGTAACTTGGTTAAGTAAGAGCTCTAAAAAACAACCCACTATTTATTACTGAAGGGGTAAGGTCCCAAAAACCTTATAAAAAGGATTTGAGACCATACCACAAACTGGCTTTTTTAACCTTTTTAACCTTGCGCGGCCGCGCATAGGTCTTACTAAAGGAAGAAAGCAATCAGTAACTTATAGTCGCGCGCCCAAAGGATAACATGAATCCTTGCATTTAACAAAGGAACAAAATCCTTTGTTCAATACTTCCACCTAAAATATCCAGACTTGGATATTATTGTACCCAGACTTGGGATTTATTTGTCTGTGACCACACAGCAAGGTGTCACACCAGATTACAACAGTAATCTTCTAGAAAGAAATACAATCGTGCACTACCCAGACGGTTATAACCGTCTGGACACGTGTCACCACCACAAGCAACCCTGAAATCACAACAAAGGCATGCAACTGGAGAGTAATCTCCACTTAATTACTTTCCACGTGGCAACCCCCCGGCCATTGATCAAACCACGATCCGTGTGCATTCACATCGGATCAAGGCAAATTAACAAAGGATCAAAGAACTTAACGGAAGAAAAGATAACCGCTACGGCGTTAGTATATTCCGTCATCTTTTCAATAACAGATTTTCCCTCACAAACTCCCGGCTATAAATAAGAGAACTGTTCAGGTATAAACTCAGATCACACTCACTTCTCAAATACTTATCTTCTCCATTACCAATACTTATTCTCACGCCGGAGTCGGGTCAAGGAGAGAACCCTCTTCTCCCCTTGGCGAGGCTAACGGTGTTCTTTTTTGCAGAATCACCGGAGAAGAAATCCCGTTGCATCTAAATCAGCCGAGAGAGAGCTAACCCTTTTATGCGGATTCAAACCCCCTAACTATCTCGGTTCCGACCATTTAGTTAGTGTTTCTTCATTGGCGCCCACCGTTTTCTCAGTTTTTCTAGTTTCTACCTCGTTTCGATTCAGTTCATTCTGTTTTTTACACATGGCAGAAAATTCGTCATCTCACCGACAACCTGGTCCTCGACCAAATGTCAAAAACAATTTACTAGTAGAAGAAACTCCAGAACATTGGTTTAGCAGATGCCAAACTGCCTTAAACACAATCATTATTCAAATCGCCAGATCTAATTTACCTAACATCAGATCTGAAAAAGAAATTGATACAACAATATTGGACCCACCAACACCACGTAGGGGGAACATCTAATCCAGCCAATATAGCAGTTATCAAAAACAGATACACATGGTTCAGGGAGGTCCATCACGGAGATCAAATAAACGAAATTATGATCAGCATTGGAGAGAACAGCAAGTCGTATTTCCCGTTGTTCCTGGGGGCCCTCAGGAAGAACGACCAGTAATTATTACTGGAATTTTCGGTCATTACCGAACGGATTATATGTTCATAGATCCAGGGAGCTCGATGGACATTATATACGAACAGTGCTTCAAACAGCTTGTTTCAGAAGACAAAGCACGTCTAGAACCAGTCGATTTTCCCCTCACTGGATTTTGTAATGAAGCTGTATTCCCATTAGGGCAAATCGCTTTCCCGGTGACCTTATCAGACGGCGAACATTCACGAACAGTTACGGTCAATTTCATGGTCATGCCGGCAACATCACGTCATGATGTCTTGCTCGGGAGAAGGTCACAAAGGGAATTTAGCATGATCACTTCCATTCCACATGCTGCTTGTGGATTTCCAACAGAAACCGGAGTTGCAATTCTTTATTCAAGCAAAGAAGTCATGTCCGTAGACGACGAACCACCAGCAAAGGTAGTCAAACCTTCGGCACCAAACGAACCAGAGAAATGGGTTTTGAACAGCGAATATCCAGAACAGACCATTCTGCTAGGACAAGCCATTTCCCCAGCAACACGCATACAACTGAAAGAATTGTTGTCTAACAACAAAGATATATTTGCCTGGTGCCCAGCAGACATGACTGGAGTTCCACGCGACATCGCGCAACATTGTCTAAACATCAAACCATCAGTAGAACCTGTTGCTCAGGGGAGGCGCAGCTTCAGTGAAGAGAAAGC
The DNA here is from genome assembly GCA_030545235.1 of Helianthus tuberosus. Taxonomy (NCBI): domain Eukaryota; kingdom Viridiplantae; phylum Streptophyta; class Magnoliopsida; order Asterales; family Asteraceae; genus Helianthus; species Helianthus tuberosus. The sequence continues at coordinate 47,622,876 of CM060386.1, read as the reverse complement.
AAAAGCAATGGACGAGCAAGTAGCAGAGTTACTTAATGCAGGAATTTTGCGCGAAGTAAAATACCATACATGGGTAGCTAACCCAGTAATGGTACAAAAGCATAGTGACGGGTGGAGAATGTGCGTCGACTTCAAAGACCTGAATAAAGCGTGCCCAAAAGATTGCTACGCGCTTCCAGAGATAGACAAAAAAGTCGACTCTCTAGCATCATTCAGATGGAAATGTTTTCTTGACTGCTACAAGGGTTATCATCAGGTCCAGATGAAAGAAGAAGATGAAGACAAAACGGCGTTCTGCACAGATAAAGGTATTTTCTGTTATACCAAAATGCCGTTCGGTCTGCGCAACGCAGGCGCAACTTATCAACGCCTAATGGATACAATTTTCAAAGATGATATTGGCAAGACTGTCGAAGTATACATGGATGACCTCGTCATCATGAGCCATGAGGAAGGCACAATGCTTAACAATATTCAGCGCACATTCGATTCCTTGCGCAGTGTGAGTCTAAAACTCAACCCAACTAAATGCTCTTTCGGTATGGAAGAAGGAAAATTTTTGGGATTCATTGTCACAAAAGATGGTTTTAAAGTAAATCCAGAAAAGGTGCAGGCTATTCAGCTAATGCCGTCACCCGCAACAGTTAAGGAAATGCAAAGGCTCGTCGGACGCCTAGCGGCTTTGAACAGATTTTTGGCTAATCACGCAGCAAAGTCTTATCCATTCATCAGCACGCTACGAAACTGCGCAAAGAAAACTGACTTTCAATGGACATCTGAAGCGGAAACCGCATTCAAACAAATGAAAGAATGTTTAATACAGCTGCCAACACTGACAGCACCAAAAGAAAAAGAGCCACTGATTTTATATCTATCTGCCGCGGAAGTAGCGGTTGGTGCTGTATTAATGGTAGAACGCGAGAACATCCAGACTCCAATCTATTACATCAGCAAAATGCTTACCGGTCCGGAAACTCGGTACTCCATGATAGAAAAGCTAGTCCTAGCACTAGTACATGCATCCCGACGCCTACGCATGTATTTCTCGGGTCACGTCATCACAGTTCTTACCAATTACCACTTAGGCCAGATCTTATCCAAACCCGACGTAGCGGGACGACTGGCCAAATGGGCAATTGAACTGGGAGGATACAACATTTTCTACAGACCAAGACCCGCAATTAAAGGGCAAGTTCTAGCAGACTTCGCCACTGAAGTTCCTATCGATAAAATACAAGAATGTGAGGCAATCCAGAACCCAACACCTGTTTTCGACGACAGAGTCTGGACCTTACACACAGATGGAGCTTCCAATGACGATGGAGCAGGGGCAGGTCTCCGATTAATCAGCCCAGACAACCACGAGCTCACATATGCTATACGCTTAGATTTCAAAAGCACGAATAACGAAGCTGAATATGAAGCCTTCTTGGCAGGTCTTCGCTTAGCATTGAAAATGGGGGCAAGAAATCTCGAAGCTAATGTCGATTCAAAACTGGTAGCCGAGCAAGTTAATGGCAATTACGATGCAAAAGAAGCTATGGCGTTGTACCTTGAACAAGCACGGATGTTAATCAGTCAATTTCAAACATTCAAAGTTAATCACATAAACAGAAGCGAAAACAAACATGCCGACGCACTAAGTAAGCTAGCTGCTACCAGCTTTCAACACTTAGCAAAGGAAGTACGCATAGAGGTATTATCCAATCCTTCCATTCATCTCAAGCAAGTAAACGTCATAGAAATGGGAGATCCATCTTGGATGTCTCCAATTATTTTGTACCTCCAGCACGGAAAACTACCGGAAGGAAAGGCAGAAGCTCGAAAAATACAACACAAGGCAGCAAATTACGAAATGGCGGACGGCGTCCTCTACCGAAAATCATTCATGGGCCCATTACTACGCTGTGTCGATAAAACAGACGCCCAGTACCTTGTCAGAGAAATCCACGAAGGATTATGCGGGATACACGCGGGACCGCGCATGGTTGTGGCAAAAATAATGAGCGCTGGATACTATTGGCCAGGAATGCACATGGATGCAGTCGATCTATTAAGAAGATGCGAGGCATGTCAACGCCACGCACCAAAGACACTCCGACCCAAAAATCCACTAATTCCCGTTACTTCCGCCTGGCCATTCCAACAGTGGGGCATCGATCTTGTCGGGCCATTTCCTGACGCGCCAGGTGCGGTAAAGTTCATCATCGTCGCGGTGGATTACTTCACAAAATGGGTGGAGGCTAAAGCTTTGGCCTCAACAACAGCAATGGTAATCCGCAAATTTATATGGGAACATATCATTTGCAGGTTTGGATTACCATTGCGCATTATTTCCGACAATGGTACAAACTTCGCTGCGGAAGATCTTCAAAAATGGTTTAAAGAAATGAAGATCGAACATAACTTTGCCTCCGTTGCGCATCCTCAAGCAAACGGACAGGTAGAAAGTATAAACAAACAGATCGTCGACGGCATAAAAGCGCGACTCGGGACAGCGCGCAGAGGGTGGGTTGACGAACTTCCCAGCATCCTCTGGGCGCATCGAACAATGCCAAAGACTAGCACCGGCGAGACACCGTTCAGTCTAGTCTATGGATCTGAGGCCGTCATTCCAGCCGAGATAGGTTTACCATCACCGCGCATGATAGCCATGGAAACACAGAACAATGAACAAGACCGCAGAATGGATTTGGATCTCTTGGAAGAAAGGCGCGAGAACACCGCGATAACAGAAGCAAGGTACAAATCCAAGCTCGAGAAATATTACAATGCGCGCGTCCGCGTTTGCACCTTTGTCCCCGGGGATTTTGTCTTGCGCGATAATGAAGCTTCAAATGCTGAAAAGCCGGGCAAATTAGCGCCAAGATGGGAAGGACCATACCTCATTAACGAGGTCCTAGGCAAGGGGGCATATACCCTAAAAAGGATCGATGGGACCCTAGTTCCCCGCACCTGGAACGCACAACAGTTGCGCAGGTGTTACATATGAACCAACTCTTCAAAAGCGGAAAGAACATACAGGCAACGTATTTTCTTTATTATGTCTTATATCACAAGCCTCGCGCTCTTATCAATACAAACATCATTTTTACTTATCTCACTGTTTATTACAAATTGCATGTAATTTCTTCGGTTCGCGCGAAAACAATATGGTCAAACATTGTATACCTCATGAACAGTCTAAAAACAAGGCAAGCTGTTACGCCTTTTTAGACAAACGTTCAAACATGAGCACAATACCATCTCTCATTCGCCTTACCCATCTAAAAGCAATTAAAAAACATGCAACATATTGTAATCTAAACACGTACGAAGTAAAAACATTATCAGTGTACAAATCACTAAGTGTAACAAAACACTTCATAAACAAGATCATGACAATGACCTTCAAAATTTTAGTTCTAGAAACTAAAATGATCACAAGAACAAAAAACCTTGTTTCTACAAAATAGCAGGACGATCAAACAACGACCACGCCCGTGATCTTCAAAAAAGGAGTTTATGCTAACAGACTTATATATACAATCAAAAGAAGGGATGAACAACTCCCAAACCTAACCAACCATAGGTTCATCTTCAACACCCATGTTCACCGGAGGTTTCTTCCGACGACGATGGTACACCAACTCACACGTACTCGGACGGAGAGTTGGGAAACGAGCCATTAAAGCTTCAACCGACAACACAACGGTCTCATTATCAGCCTCCGGCAAATGAAGATCGACATCAACAGACCCAACAGTAGACGTCACCTTGCCAGTTCCGGTAGGAGGCGGTGACGGAGAATCAGCAAGCAGCAGCAAGCTCTCGGCAGCGTCGTAAAAACTCAAGATATCGTGAAGACGGCGGGTACGATACAAACCCTTCATCTTCATTTTCCCCAAATTAAAGAAGTAAATGAGCAACACAATACGAATATATACAAAAGGAACTCAACCTCGGGAAAGGAGAAACCTACTCATCATTAGTTGTCAGAATTACATCACATCCAAACGGCGCTACAGGAACTAGGGTCATATCCTCATTAATGAAGACTGACAAGCGCCATTACAGATCTCGAGACAAAAGGAAAAAATACCAACCTTTACTGCCAGCTGACGTCGTTACACGTCAGAACATAAATTGCAAAATTACATTTTGTCAAACTCTAATCTTCTCAGAGAAGCTTTCTTACCTTTTCACGCCCAAAAACCATTTCCCTCTCATAAGTCCAGTGCTCCACTTACTTGCATAAGTACAACACTAGACTGGGGGGACTTGAAGGGGTAAGGTCCCAAAAACCTTATAAAAAGGATTTGAGACCATACCACAAACTGGCTTTTTTAACCTTTTTAACCTTGCGCGGCCGCGCATAGGTCTTACTAAAGGAAGAAAGCAATCAGTAACTTACAGTCGCGCGCCCAAAGGATAACATGAATCCTTGCATTTAACAAAGGAACAAAATCCTTTGTTCAATACTTCCACCTAAAATATCCAGACTTGGATATTATTGTACCCAGACTTGGGATTTATTTGTCTGTGACCACACAGCAAGGTGTCACACCAGATTACAACAGTAATCTTCTAGAAAGAAATACAATCGTGCACTACCCAGACGGTTATAACCGTCTGGACACGTGTCACCACCACAAGCAACCCTGAAATCACAACAAAGGCATGCAACTGGAGAGTAATCTCCACTTAATTACTTTCCACGTGGCAACCCCCCGGCCATTGATCAAACCACGATCCGTGTGCATTCACATCGGATCAAGGCAAATTAACAAAGGATCAAAGAACTTAACGGAAGAAAAGATAACCGCTACGGCGTTAGTATATTCCGTCATCTTTTCAATAACAGATTTTCCCTCCCAAACTCCCGGCTATAAATAAGAGAACTGTTCAGGTATAAACTCAGATCACACTCACTTCTCAAATACTTATCTTCTCCATTACCAATACTTATTCTCACGCCGGAGTCGGGTCAAGGAGAGAACCCTCTTCTCCCCTTGGCGAGGCTAACGGTGTTCTTTTTTGCAGAATCACCGGAGAAGAAATCCCGTTGCAACTGAATCAGCCGAGAGAGAGCTAACCCTTTTATGCAGATTCAAACCCCCTAACTATCTCGGTTCCGACCATTTAGTTAGTGTTTCTTCAATTACTGATTTGTATTTTCTTTCAATAGAGAGTCAATACAATTTCTACTCAAGCTATCGATGTGGGATAAAAAACCAAACAAATTCAAAATGAACGGCAATAAAAGAAATGTAGTAACCAAAACTTGATTACATTCATCAAGTTTAACATTTAATGGACATAAATAAATTATTTTATGGTTCAACACTTAAATGAACAAGCACTACTAATCACAATAGTTTAACTTGGATGAAATGTCTATTAATAATTAATTTCATGGTTACTGAATACACCGATACCTATAGATTGCACGTAGAATATTATTCATCTTTACCTTTTTGTGTGGATTATATATGGGTAGGAGGAAGATGAAACGCTTGTTGATGATACCCCTCATGACCATTTCGAACTTGATGATGATTCGGAAACAGTTAAGGAAACATGTAATGACAAAGTGGAATCAAGTCGTAAGAGAAAACAACCAACAAAGAAAAAAAACCCCCAAAAGAAAGCTAAAAAAGGAGTTAAAAGTGAGTGGTGGGTTCATTTTGATGTCGTTTATCTAGAAGAACCTGACGGAGAGAGTCGGAAGTACGGAAATTGCAAGTATTGCAAAAGTGACATTAAATCCGATCCAAAAAGAAACGGACTTTAGTGTTTGAAAAAGAAGCTAGCGGGGAAGGTAGTGTGAGCATTTGGAAACATGATGAGGCTAGAATCAAGAAAGCATTTCTAGATTTGATTATTGTCGCCGAATTACCATTTAAGCTTGTGGAAAATCCGGTTTTTATTGAGTACACCAATGCTTTGAATGGAAGATTCAATTTGCCATCACGACATAAATTGTCTAGAGATATTGGAAAGTACTATATCGAGGAAAGGAATAAACTGTTAGCATATCTAAGTAAACCCACCAACACAATTCACTTAACTACCGACACTTGGACATCCTCATGTCAACGGGTTAACTATATGGTTGTAACGGCACATTTCATTGATGATGATTGGGTAATGCATAAACGCATTATTAATTTTAGACCCATTCATAGTCATAAGGGGGAGGATATTGGTCAAGAGTTATTGCACTGTATTCATGATTGGGGTATTAAAAATGTTATGACCATGACGGTAGACAACGCGTCTAGTAATGACAAGGCGATTGATTATCTGTTGAGAAAGTTGCCTAATTTGTATGTTGAGGGGAAGCATTTTCATATCAGGTGTATGGCACACATACTAAACTTAATTGTCAAAGATGGTTTATCAGAAAACAGGTATCATGTTGATTGTTTGAGAAAAGCAATTAGATATATTCGGCGCTCATCACAAAGAATAATTAAGTTCAAAAAGTGCATCCAAGAATCAAATGTTGAATCAACTAAGTTTTTGTGTGTAGATATGCCTACTAGGTGGAATTCCACCTATGAAATGTTTAAAATGGCAGTGGATTTGAGGGAGGCGTTTTTCTCTTATGAACTTGAAGATAATAGTTATATTCATGATTTAGAAAGGCTACCTGAACATTCAGACTTTGGTGCTTGCCAAAAGTTGGTTAAATTTCTAGAAAAGTTCAAGACGAAAACATAAATTGTATCAGCCACATCAAAGCCCTTGGCTCACTTATTTTTTTAGAGAAATACTAGATGTGGATAAACATCTACGGGTGTGGGACTGCGATCCAAATTTTGCTACAATGGTTAGGTCGATGCGTGGGAAATACGACAAGTATTGGGGGGAGTTTGACAAACTTAACGACTTCATGTATTTTGCTGTTATTTTGGATCCTACCATGAAGTTATATTTTATTGAGCATTGTTTTACGAAGATGATTACCATGTGACTAAAGAAGACGTTAAAAAGATTGTATCGTTGAAGTTGTTTGATCTTAAGAGTAGGTTACATGAGCTATTTTAAACATACATGGAAAAATTTGACACTGTTGATTACAATTCGGCATCCCAAGAAGCACGTAACGATGACGTCGTTGGAAGTGACGAGGGCAATGACTTCTTCATGGAGTTTCTGAGTAAAGAAGAAAGCAAATCAGTTGGTATAGATTCTGAGTTAAAGAGGTACTTAGATGAGCCAAGAATGAATTTTGATATCCGATTTGATATACTTAAGTGGTGGAAACAAAACGCAATTAGATTTCCAGTTGTATCTCGCATGGCTAGAGGTAAATTGACTTGCCTTTTATTGTGTTTTTTTCATTACTTGTTACATTATTGTTGTTTATTAATAATTTGTATAATTGTTAGATATTTTGGCAATTCAAATTTCCACGGTTGCATCCGAATCAGCCTTTAGCACTAGTGGTCGTGTACTAGATGCTTACAAAACATGCTTGTCAACTAACATAGTTGAAGCTTTGGTTTGCACTCAAGATTGGGTGAGAAAGTCAAGAAAACCGATTTTGGATGACGTGGACGACATATTAAAGGACGACGATATTGCCCTAGGTAAATTGTACTATTGTAGAAGTGGACTACTAGTTCTTTACATGTATAATGGGTGTTAAGTGTTAACCTTGTTCGGTTTATTTTTTTTTAGAAATTGAAGATGCAATACAACAACAAAATGGAAAAGGGAAAGGGATGGTGCATGACAAGGCTTAAGAAAACTCGAATGGAATGTAGTGAAATGTTTTGACATTTTTGGTCCAGAAGTTACTATGATGACTTATGAAGGATGGTAATTTAGTATTTTAGTGCAATGTTTTGAACTTGTTTTTTATCATTCTACTACTCTACTGTGTGATGAAGGAATGATGTCTCTAGTATGTCTTGTATATGACTTTAACTTTTTTGGCTGATGTTATTTCTTAATGAAGTGAATGTTTTGAACTTGTTTGGCTGATGTTATTTTAGTGCAATGTTTTGAACTTGTTTTTTTGTCATAAACAAAGTTTCCAATGAAGTGAATGATGGCTGATGTTATTTCTTACATGGATGAGCATGACTAACTTTTTTGGCAAATCTTGGTATCCAAAGTGGTGGACAGAGCTGGTTGATGATTTTGGTGGCAATTTATCAATATAAGAATTCGGTATTTTTCGGTATCATACCGGAAAACCGGTACCGATACCGGTACCATACCGATACCATACCGCTTGAATTCGGGATCGGGATTGTCGGGATCGGTATCGGTTCGGTACCGTGCTCATCCCTACTCTTAAAAGAGTAATGATAATGACTTTCCGATGATGCTTCAGTTATAATCATCGATCATTGGAATTCACTAGATAAAAACCCACAATTCGGCCAATAAACCCTCACAGTCTACACACCTAACAATAAGCATGGCTGCATCTCTAACTGCTCAACATTCATCCTCCAATTCATCGTTACAATCTCCACAACCACCGCCTCCGATCTCGATCAACGACGGTGGCGTAAACCTCCAAACCCTAACCCTAGACCTTGAGAAATTCGAAACTGAAATTAAAGACCAAATTGTTATTGAAACCGAGATGAAGAAGCTGCAGGTGGATCTCAACCGTAGAATCCACGACCAGAAACTTGCTCGTGAGATTTCGCAGATGTCGGAGGATGAGTGGCGAGAAGTTGGTGACAATTTCGAGCGGCCGTACGACGAGGGTTGTTCTTCGTCGAAGAGCGAAGATGATTTAGAAACATTTAGGGTTTATTTTAAGGGTTTGTTCAGTGATGAGAGGGTTTGAAGAAAGCTTAAAATTAAAAACCCTAAACTCGAACTCTGGTGATACTTCTGGATGCTTATCTTCCTCTGTCTCCTGTTTGCTTCTTCTATCTGCTGATTCAATTCCTTATGCTATCTGAATTATTATTTACCTTTCAATTCGATAACTTAAATCTTGATTTCTTTTGAATGAACAAACGTGAATTTTGAATTGGGCATGAGAAGCAGTAATTTTTGACTTTTGCACCTCCACAATTTCGTTTAATAATTGTTCAAAATGGAAAGGATGTGCAGATTCTAGAAGACTTAGATATTAAGTGTATAGCCGATAAAATGCAAGGGAGTGGTGGTGATGGTTGGCGGCAGATGGTGGTGGTTGACGGTGGGGCAGTGGTGGTGGTTCTTTTACAGATGGTGGTGGTTGACGGCGGGGCGACGGTGGTCGTAACTGGCGGTGGTGGTGGATGTTTTAATTTAGAGACATTTTAAATAAAAGCGTGAAATGACCAAAATACCCTAAGTGAATAGATTTAACTTAAATTTTTAACCTGGTTAGTGCTAAAGGACGAAATATGTAATGAGTTTTCCAAATAAAGGATTGTGACTGTAATTATTGAAGTTAAAAGTTATCCATTGCAACCCGCTACAAACATAAAGGACGAAAAGTGTAATCTACCCTAAAGTGAATATTCCGCCACATGTTAGTAAAGATACTATAACAGACCATCTACGAAAAAGGGTAGCAAAAAACCAAGTGGAAAACAACTTTTAAAAATTAAAATAGATAGTGTTTTTCCTTATAAATATATAGTAATATACATCTATATTATTTGCTAAATAATATTGTATAACAACCCTCCTAAACCTCTTAACATAACCCTAAACGTTCCTAATATACCCCGTATACGAAAAACGGCCCTAAAATGCCTTTATATTTATAAAAATCAAATAAAAATATATTATAAGGCTCTCACGGGGCGCGAACCCCTTAGGTGTGTAAGTCGTGGGCCGCGACAAGGTGACACAAGGCCGGACCCTGGTTCGCCACGTGTCCTCATGCGTGTGAAGCCTAGTGAGTTGGCTCACCAAGGCTAGAGCCTAGCCTACATGTCTCGCGAGCCGCGAAGTCCGACCTCAAATCTCTCGCGGGGCGCGAGACGCCATACGTCCAGCCCTATAAAAGGGGCGATCGAGCTCATAATTCATCGTTCAAAATTTTATATTCTCTCTCAATCTCTAGTAGACATAATATTCGGGTATTATACCCCAAAAAAGCGAAGCTCTGCCTCGTTGTAAGTATTATAACCCCCGATCACGTATTTGTTACCCTACCCGATTGATCTAGGGCTCTATAACGCCTGTCAAGGCTCTGCCTGCTCAGTCGTTGGAGCTCTGTCTCGTGTTGTATGGCTAATGTGATTTGGATTATCTTACTAACACGTGTGCATTGTTAAATTTTTAATAGATAATAACCAGGAGAACCATCAGGAGGCTATAGTATTATCTAAGTCAGCAATGTGAGTACATTCTCTTTTTATAAATCTTTTTGTGAATCAAACTGTTTTACCGAAACCTCAAATGTTTTAAAATTATACTTAACATTGATTGAGTCTATGTATTCTACAGTTACTGCCGGTATGTTGGGGTTTTGTATACATTACTTTAAATCCGTTACTAATGGACAAAGAGTTAGCCAATGAGTAACATGACCACAAGTCAGGTGTTGACAGCACTGAATGAGTAACTGTGTAGATATAAACATTGTAATCGCTCTCAATACTGTGAAGTTATAAAACTGTTTTGATTAAACTGGGATGCACTCGCTAGTATTTCTTGCTGATAAAACCTTTTTAAAACGCGTTTCAGGTAACATAATGTGAAGCCAATAGAAGCCAGCTGGAGAGCACTGAAGGCGTAAAGTTGTGGCTATAAAAGTTGCCTAAATAAAAAGGAGATTTATGTTTTCAATAATTAGGGTTTAACCCTATAAATGTATTGTAATGGAAACTTGGATTTTATCCCATTTATGTAAATAGAAAAAGTTTGGTGTTTTAAACTCTGATAAATATTTCCTAACTACGGTCCTGATGTCTCATTTTTGCTGCCAAATTAAAAAACACCGATACATGGTTGCAAAAGTCGCTAGGCGCTCCCTAGTCGGGCGACCGGGGAGTTGAGAGTACTCGGTGTACGCGGAGAGTACTCGGGGAGTACTCGGACATGTTAAATTATAAAGAAATTAGTTTTTGGATATTAAATATATGTCAAATAACACAAATTTACTAATATTTATAACAAAATACGTGAAAATGATATTCATTCTTTAATATGATAGGCATAGAAATTATGTTTTATTATTATTTAAGTCAAACTAGGCCCGAATTAACCTACTAGATCCAATTCTGGCCGAGGTTGACCGCGTTTGACCGACTTCGAGTAATTAGGCGGAGTCAAAGAAAGTCGCATCGGCAGCCTGCCTTGTAGCGACTACTCGGGGAGTAGTCGGCCTTGGAAACCTTGTTTTACAACCATGACCGATACCATCTGACTGGCTCGCGGCACCCACTCTCGGGGTAGGGGTCGGGGGCCGCGAAAGAAGGTGGTATCAGAGCTACAGCCACTGGTTTAAGCCAATGAAGTTTTCTGCTGATACCTAAATTTTAAATAAATTATGTTAGGAAATAACTTATGTGATTATGTGTAAATATGTATATTATTATTTTGTGTTATTTGACAATTTGTTAGTTTACAATATGAGTGAGCAAGGTACATCCGATGCTTATCGTCAATTAGCTAGTTCCCCAAAAGATGAAGGAACCTCATCTCAGCCAAATCCCTCAGGATACTCGGCTGATACTAAGGAAAGAATATTTATATTTATGGCACAATCTGAGGAGTCATTTCCTTCTAAAAAGAGAGGATGGTTTAGTAGAGGAGCACATGAGAGAAGGAAAAGAATGAAAAAAATTCAACAACAAAGAGCATTAGCGAAAGCAAATAGGGAAGTGAATGCACAAACTCAGGAAGCAGTCAATAGGCCACTGTGGGAAGAGGAACTTGATAGGCAGTTAGCAGACTTCCATATGTTAGCCACTACAGCAATAGACTCTAATCTAAACCAAATAGCTGAACCACCACTGTTACCTTTATTCCCAGACCAAAAAATGTTAGAACCCAACCAAGAGGACCAATTCCTAATCCCAGCATTCGACCCCAATGAGTTACCTAGAATCCCAACCCCGAACCCTTTAGAATATGATCCATGGTTTGATGACAATAGGTCATATTCGGCATTATATACTCCCGAAGAACCAGAACCAGCCCCACCAGTAGACCCACCCATGAGCCGAGAATATGTGTAGGAACTCTGTCAGTATGGCGAAAATTTAGTGGATGAAGGAAATAGAATCCGTCAGATAGGAGAAAAGCTCGTTTGGAAATACGATGAGCGTGAAATGCAGTATTGGATAAACGATACCTAGAATAATATACGAATATGTGTGTAATTTTATATTTTGATAAAAAAAATAGATAGACTAAAATAGATATTGATACATATATATAGATATATAAAAAGAGTAAAGTCGCAATGTTCGACGTTTTTTATCAACCTGCTTATGTCATTGTTTGTATTAAATTTTATTCTGTGATATTGATACCTAATAAATGTTTACAATTCAGATGGACAACGAAGTAAATCAGGAAAACCAGAATAATGATAATAACGGAAACCAAGTGAATGATAGTGCCATTGAATATATAGTTGCACAAGGAATTATAGATGCTATGCCATATATTATTAAGACTGTTAAAGAAGCAGAAAATAATAAATCTGTAACTGGAAGTAAACGCAACTCACTGAACCAAGTCACAGTGTGAACGAAAATCACAGACCACTGATCCAAGCTCCAATTCCAAAAAGAAGAAGAACCATGTCATATGGTTGTTCTTATAAAGAGTTCTTGGCCTGCAAACCAATAGAATTCTTAGGCAATAAAGGAGTCATTGCAGCCTTACGTTGGATAGAAAAGACAGAAGCAGTCATAAAAATAAGTAATTGTGCAGATGAAGATAAAATTATGTTTGATTCTAATCTTGTTAAGAATGCAGGCCTAGAGTGGTGGAATACCATTCTCCAGTCTAGAGGAAGTGACAGAGTTTATAATACGGAATGGACTAACTTTAAGGAGATACTCGAAAGGAAATTTTGTTCTCCTCATGAAAAAGAACAAATTGCCAATAAGTTCTTAAATCTTAAAATGACTGGAATAGACTGCAAAGGTTACACTACCATATTCTTTGAATATGCTAGAATAGTACCAACCTTAGCCTCACCAGAACCGGCTAGTATCCCCTATATTCCTCACCCAGAAAATTTTAACGAATCATTGAACCCTCCAACATTAAGCAGGGTAAAGCAAGAAGAGGAATAGCGTGATTGAAGACTCTTTTTCTTAAACTATGTTTAGTTTGTTTTCAAAAAGTCCAATTATGGACAATGTTGTATTTCAATTTCAAAAGTCCTTATAGGACATTGTATCGTAATCTTTTGATTTAATGAAATCCAATTTCAAGTTTCTTTTCTATTTAGGGGGTGTTTGGTGTTAAGTTTTCAAAATAGATTATGCGTTTTCAAAATAGATTTTGCATTTCCAAAACTGTAACACCCTTGTTATTATTTTACGTTTTTCGCATAGTTTAAGTCCATAATTATGTAATTCCAGTCACAATGAAAGTACGGGTTTGTTAAAAACTTTTACAATTTAAAGTGATACAACATAATGTGATTTAATTAGACGTTTTAGTTTAACGACGAAATAACATTGCGGAAGCTTCGTTTAACGTGTGTTCGGTTCTTGCTCGATGCTTGATCTTCATCCGGGACTCTCGACATTCACCTGTGATCAAAACCAACTTAAAAGTCAGTTTTGATAATTAAATAACTAGTACAACAAGGAAGATTGGGTCGAATAATCGAATTAAACAAGGAAATCAGGAAATTCCAACATTGATATCTTGATCCCAGAAACAAAGACTTGAGACTGGCCTCCACCGTAACTTACGGTGGGCACCGTAAGTTACGGTGGCCCCTGGTATAAAATACCCCCACCGTAAGGCAGGAGGTAACTGCCGTAATGCTTTCAGCCCCCACCGTAACTTACGGTGCCCACCGTAAGTTACGGTGGCCCCTGTATCAGACCCTCCCATTTTGTCGTTTTTGACACGAAAACTTTCGTATCTTTCAATCCGCTTGCCCGTTTGACCTACCGTTTCTTCCTACATGATTGTAATTTGATCCTCCATCAAATGGAGTTAAAATCCAACATCCTACATAATAAATTTTGAGACTTCTAAGCCTTCGACTCCTTGCCATTTTACCGAATTTTAACCCGTTTATGCATTTTATCAAACAAACATAATTGTTTAATCCTTATTTCACATGCACCTCTTCAAATTAATGTTATCTACCATGTTAGGTTCAAATCACAGGTTTCTCACACAATTTAAATACGTTTTCGCTCGTATGCTTATTTTGACCCGTTAAGGGTATTTAAGCACTTTTAGAACTTGAACTCGCTTTCATACATTTCTAGCATCTTATTCCTACATTTCTTATCAAGTAATATTCCACCATAATTATATGTGTGTTGGATTTAATGTGGATATCTATATGTTCCGAATTTTACCCCTCGGATTATCTTTTCACGGCAAAGGCTCATATAAAGTCATTCGACCCAAGAATTTACATCTTTCACTATCTTTTCTTATTCTAAGCATTTATTTAATCATAAAACTCGTTTCCGAACCTCTTACAAGGGTCGTTCGTTCGAATTAGCTTACAAGGGCAATTTGGTCAATTTTCATCCTTTCTTTACTACAAAGGAACTTTTAAATACTTGTTTGACCCAAAATCCGACCTTTTAACTATAATCTTGTTTATAAACCCATGTTCTTCTAGAACACCATAATCATAACTCAATTTATTCAGTTTACCTAAGAGATAACCGAATAACTATATTTTAACCTTGTCTAACTCTTATAGAATCTCAAGTTCTACATGATGAGTTGAATCATTATACATACCTGGCTCGGATCAATATATTGACCCGTTTCAATACCTTGACTTAGTAGCCGCTAAGCAATAGCGATGTGCGTATCCATTTGATATTTATTCCTATAAACATGTAACTCGACAAATCATTAGTCGATATTGTCAAAGGGTGATAATTTCACCTTTTGACCCGTTTATTTACCTAGTGATCTTCGTCACTACAACTAAATGCCAATTTCATGTATTATGCTAATTTAAAGTCTACTAGAGAAAATACGAAATCAAGCATAGCGTAACGGAATCGTAGTTACGTACCTTTTTAAGTATCCTTTTCAAACGCGTATTTCCACCGGCTTGTCCACTTGACGATCCGGATTCCTCGCCTAAAGAGTTCAATTCACAATCCGTTTAGAACCCTTTTTATAAGTCTTAACGCACAATTTGCCATATCCATCAAACATGCGTTTTTGTCCGATTTTCAACATTTATCTTTCATTTAGGCATTTTAACGAACACCTAACGGGTATAATTTTACATATTTAAAACCAAGTTCATAACTTGATATTTTTTCCCAATATAAACATACATATTGATTCCATTATGTCAAGCATGCATACTAATCTTATAATCATTTTATAGAAATCAAGTAACACCAGTTTTGGTAGTCATGATTCTTGTGTTCATCTTAATTTTACAGAACCCATTTAACTTGTCAATGGATTATCATGAATTTCATAGATTATCCACTAATCCAACATGTTATTGACTAGGGTTTACTCCTAGGCATCATATTTCTTCAAGATTCATCCATGCATGACATATTTAAGCTCAATTTCAGTTTCTCACAATTAACCTAGAATTCAAGATGAATCAAAACATCACAATTTTACATACCTTATGATCCTTTCAACTAGGTGATCATTAATTTGTGCTTGAAAATCGATTTGGACTTGATTTAAACCATCAATTTGTGGTTTTTATGGGAATTAGGGTTGGGTGAAGAATCCCCTTGTCGCCCCCTGCTTCTTAATCAACCAGACACCCCAAAATGGGTGTTTGGTGTGTTTTAATTTTGTTTCATGTTATTAAGTTTCAAATTTAACAACATAAGCCCCTCAACTTTAGTTTGGTTTATAACTTGATATTTTGTTCTTTCATTTAATTACAAGACTTGTACTAGGTTATTTATTTCCTAGTTACTTTATCTTGTTCACAACACGTTTTATTTTAAGTCCCGTTAAATCTCGGGCCCTTTATATACTTTGATTTCTCAAAGTATTTCTCATCCTTTTAATAAATATTAGATTTATTTATTTAAATCCTAAAATTTACCGGGTAAGTTTTACCATTAACTGTATTTTACCCGTCCTGTAGTATTAACGTGGTTTGATTACCAAACCCGTTTTCGGGGTGTTACAAAAACTGTGTTTTGAAAAAGCATGTAGGTACATGCTTCTCCAAAACTGCGTTTTGGAGGCAGATAATCAGTTTTTCATCCAAAACTTTTTTAGATTATTTATGTTTTACAAACGCAATAATCAAATAATCACTTCAAAACGTAATCCCAAGCACCCTCTTAATCGATCTACTAATTGATATCCCAAAATCTTACTGATGGTGATATAGCTCCCGACTGAATCAAATGGCGAGCCGAAATACTGGCAGTATATCTAAAAAGAACGATAGTGACGACTATGATCACCCAGGCCGTTCAGACGGAAAAAATAATCTTCGATCTATAGTGGCCAAGGAATTCGTTAAAGCTATGGCCAAATTCATGGCTAAGTTAAAAGGGTCGGAACCATCAGTACCAAAGGATAAATCTGTTTCTAAACCTGAAAAGACTCACTACTCCACAACTAAAAGTGAGCCAAGTGTCAAGAACACTGTCAGAACTGAGCACCGTAGCTCTAAGGATGGGTGCACCTACAAATACTTCCTCTCGTGTAAGCCTCGTGACTTTACGGGTGAAAAGAGAGCCATTGACGCTTTGAAATGGTTAGACGAGATGGAAACTGTGATCGATATAAGCAGCTGTGCTATCAAACACACTATCAAGTATGTGTTTCAATCCTTTAAGGAGGATGCGTTAACCTGGTAGAAGGCACTGATCCAATCCACAGGCAAGGTTGCACTGTACAATCTAAGTTGGGCCAAGTTTATGGAACTGATCCGCGAAACCTATTGCCCACCTCACGAGGTGGAGAAAGTTGAATCTAAATTTCTCAAACTAACAATGAAAACCCTCAATTGTCGATCTTATGTCTCTGAGTACAATTCTCTATCAAGACTCGTGCCTTATATGATTACACCTGAGTCAAAGCGTATTGCGCGATTCATTGGAGGACTTACTCCAGAAATCAAGGTGATGGTTAAATCCTCTAAGCCTGCGACATTTAGATCAGCTGTGGGTCTAGTGTTATCTCTCACCGAGGATGAGAAATGGGTTAGAGCGGCTGATGGTGATAACAAGAGGAAGCGTGATGACAACCCTACCAGTGATTCTAAGAAGAGCAAGACTGGTTTGAACTATAACCAGTCCATGCCAACTGAGGAGAAACCCGAGTGCAAAACCGGCTGGAAAAGGCACTTTGGGAAATGCCTGTTTAATCAGCCCAAAGGTTGTGGCATCTGCAAGCAGATGGACCACAAATCCCATGAGTGCAAGGATCTTAAGAACGCCACCAGCTATGGGTGTGGTGAGAAAGGGTATATCAAGACTCATAGCCCTAAGTATGCAACTGATGTAGTGAATGATGCCAAGTTGCTAATGCAAAGAAAGGCATTGCTAGAGCCTTTCAGCTTACTGCACGAGAGGCAGTGAATGATGCCAAGGTCATTACGTGTACGTTTCTCGTAAATGACATATTTTCTAGAGTATTATTTGATTCCAGAGCCGATAAAAGCTTCGTTGACCACAAGTTTAGCAAACTTCTAAATCTACCCTTAAGAACCTTAGATGTCACTTATGAGGTCGAAATGGCTGATGGTAGTATATAAGTAGATTCCACGATTCTTGACAGATGCGTTATATCTATCAAGAATCAATCCATTCTTATTAACCTCTTGCTTATGAATCTCGCAGGATTCGATATAGTTTTAAGCATGGATTGGTTATCCCATAACCAAGCCCGCATTGCCTACAACAAGAAACTTATCGAAATTAAATCCCCATCTGGAGATATACTCATTATCCATGGAGATCGACACTTTGGATTGCCTAAAGGAACTTCCCTGCTTAAGGCATCCAGGTACTTAAAAAGAGGATGTGTCATTTACATGACACAGGTGACTATTGATGAGCCAAAGCCGAAGATTGAAGACATTCTAATCATCTCGGAGTTCCCTGACATTTTTCATGAAGATCTACCCGGTCTGCCCCCGGATAGACAAGTCGAGTTGAGAATCGACATTCTGCCTGGATCAGCTCCTGTAGCCAGAGTACCGTACCATCTGGCACCTATTGAGATGAAGGAGTTGAAGGCACAATTTGAAGAGCTTTTAGAGAAAGGCTTTATACACCCGAGTTCCTCGCCCCGTGGAGCTCCTATTCTATTTGTTAAGAAGAAGGACGGTTCGATGCGAATGTGCGTCGATTACCGTGAGCTGAATAAGAACACGATCAAGAATCGGTATCCTTTACCAAGGATCGATGATCTGTTTGATCAACTACAGGGAGCCAGCTACTTCTCAAAGATTGATTTGAGATCTATTATCATCAATTGAAGATCCGAAGACTGCATTCTGAACTAGATACGGCCATTATGAGTTCCTCGTGATGCCTTTTGGGCTCACGAATGCACTTACAGCATTCATGGATCTCATGAACAGAGCCTACAAGCCGTACTTGGATAAGTTTGTTATTGTCTTCATAGATGACATACTTATCTACTCACACAGCAAGGATGATCATGAGAAAAATCTTCGATGTATACTCGGTCTGTTGCAACAGGAAAAGCTCTATGCTAAGTTCTCCAAATGCGAGTTTTGGCTCCGAGAAGTCAAATTCTTAGGACACATGATTAGTGAGCGTGGTATACAGGTGGATCACGCTAAGATCGAAGCTATCTTGAATTGGGAAGCACCTAAAACCCCTTCAGAAATCCGCAGTTTCTTAGGATTAGCAGGCTACTATAGAAGGTTCATTGAGAACTTCTCTCGAATTGCCACTCCTCTAACTGCATCAACACGCGAGAATGTAAAATTTGACTAGGGTCCAAAACAGAAGGAATCCTTTGAGATTCTGAAGTAGAAACTGAGCAATGCTCCCATTCTAACTCTGCCTGAAGGGTTAGAAGATTATGTCGTGTACTGTTATGCCTTGCACACAGGAATGGGTTGCGTGCTTATGCAGAGGGGCAAGGTGATTGCCTATGCATCACGTCAGCTCAAGGTACATGAAAGAAATTACACCACCCACGATCTAGAACTGGGTGCAGTGGTGTTTGCATTGAAATTATGGAGACATTACTTGTATGGTACGAAGTGAATTATTTACACAGACCATAAAAGTCTCCAACATCTTTTTAATCAAAAAGATCTTAACATGAGACAACGTCGATGGATGGAAACTCTAAATGATTACGAATGTGAGGTTCGTTACCATCCAGGTAAGGCAAATGTCATTGCGGATTCTTTAAGCTGCAAAGAAAGGGCTAAGCCAATTAGGGTTAATGCCAAGAGAATTGAGCTACGTACTAGCTTGACTGAAAAGCTATTGGAGGCCCAAAAGCATGCCCAGCTAGAGGCAAATGTTCTGACTGAAGGATTTGGTAGAACTGTAGAACAGTTGACACCTGGAAAGGATGGAATCCTTAGACTGAATAGTAGAATCTGGGTTCCCACCAATGGAGGACTCAGAGAGTTGATTTTTGAGGAATCACATAACTCAAAATATTCGGTACATCCCGGCGGAGACAGGATGTACCAAGATCTGAAAAGGAACTATTGGTGGACGGGCATGAAAAAGTCCATAGCCACCCATGTAGCAAAATGCTTAACATGTTCGCAAGTTAAGGCCGAACATCAAAGACCATCTGGTCTACTACAACAACTGGAGACTCCAACCTGGAAATGGGAAATGGTAACAATGGATCTGATCACCAAGTTACCCAAGACCAGTCGTGGCAATGACACGATATGGGTCATAGTCGACAGACTGACTAAGTCGGCTCACTTTTTACCGATTAAGGAATCTTACAGCTCTGACAAGATAGCTAAGTTGTACATTGACAACATTGTGTCTCTTCATGGAGTGTAGTTGTCCATAGTATCAGATAGAGATACTAGATATACTTCGTATTTTTGGAAAAGTTTCCAACAATCACTTGGTACGCGCTTAAACTTTAGTACGGCTTATCACCCTCAGACTGATGGGCAGAGTGAGCGTACTATCCAAACTTTGGAAGATATTCTACGTGCGTGCACAATTGAATTAGGTGGTAGCTGGGATGAACATCTACCCCTGATCCAATTCTCTTATAATAACAACTATCACACTAGTATAAAAGTCGCACCTTTTGAGGCTTTATACGGGAGAAAATGTAGAACGCCCGTCTGTTAGGCTGAAGTTGGTGAGAGCCAGTTTTCTGGACCTGAGATTGTCCTTGAAACAACTAACAAAATTGTACAAATCAAAGAAAGACCCAAGGCTGCCCGAGATAGGAAGAAGAGCTATGCTGATAAAAGGAGGAAGCCTCTTAAATTCCAAATCAGAGACAAAGTGATGCTCAAGGTCTCACCTTGGAAAGGCATAATGAGATTTGGAAAGAAGGGTAAACTAAGCCCTAGATATATTGGACCATTCGAAATAACAGAATGTGTCGGGTCTGTAGCTTACAGGCTTAACTTACCTGAAGAGCAGAGTGGAATCCATAACGTATTCCATATCTCTAATCTGAAAAAGTGCTTAGCTGATGAAGCATTTGAAAAACCTTTGTCCATTGAGGACCGTGAAGTCAAAAAGCTCCGCAAGAAAAAGGTTTCCCTCGTTAAGATGAAATGGGATTCCCGTCGTGGCCCAGAATACACTTGGGAGGTTGAATCTGAAATGAGACGGAAATACCCGTACCTATTTGAATAAATCTCGAGGATGAGATTTCCTTTAAGCGGGTGAGGATGTAATACCCCAAAAAATTCTTCCAATTATGTGATACGTGTTCAATTCTCCAGCTATTCCCGTCTACGTGGAGGGAGAAACCTCCAATTAATCCCGACTATGTGGAAGGAGGAAGGACTTACACTGAACGTGAACTAAAACGTGTTTGAATCTCCGACTAACCCCGACTCTGGGAAGGAGAAAGAAATTTTATTATGCATTAGCTAAAACGCGTCTCGGATTTCCGACTAATCCCAACTACGAGGAATGAGAGGGACTAAAAGTGTCAAATGGCCAAAGATGTAAAGTATAAGGACTAAACTTGTAAAATCTCAAAATTTTGTTTTTGAAGGACTCATACGGAACGCAAAGCTTTACCGCTTATGGTCCGTAAGCAGATTGAATATTCAACACGTTTAAGGTCCTTACGGTCCGTAAGGGACTACCAAAAGCAGTTTTGCTTGCAGCCCAAGGCCAGCTGCCATTCTGCCACATCTCTTGCATTTGTGCCACCTTTCTCTAATCCTTAAATGTTTAAGGACACTTGGGAACATCCTACAACATATCATAACACTTGGAATGATCTCCTTCATCATCTTCAACTATAAAAGGGCATGAATTCTTCATAATTCATTGCTCATTCACTCATTTCTTCTCTTTATCTTGCTTGGAGCTCTCCTTTGGACAAGAGGACTCCTTCTCAGTAGATTTTCAGCTCTAACACTTCCAAGCAAGTGTTTACATTAGTGCTTCTTGTATTTTATTTAGTTAATTTGAAGATAAAGTCAAACAGTTGACTTTCTGTTTCACTTTAGCTTCTGACCATTTGGTCAAGGTTAAGTTCAATCCAAACTTTCCTACGTGATCTTAATAATGTTGGTATATCCCTCTGCAATCATACCTTCGGACAATCTCGTTTACTAGTTGAACTATTGAGTTAAGCATTTTTCGTAAAACTTGAAATTTTCGACTATAATGCATAAATGGTTTCTATAACTTAAAACTCAGATGTTTTATCATTTGTAAAAGTTTTATAACTAATATAAACTGATTAAAACATGCTCAACTTGTTCAATTCAGTTTAGGGTCTTATTCTATGTTAAAAGTCAAGATGTTTGACTTTTGCATTGACTTTTGATTCCGACCCGTTTGGTCAATGTTTAGGCCTATTTTAAACTTGTTGTAAGACCATGATATTGTTGAGTATTAGTCACTGAAGTTATACCATATGGCAGTCCGTTTGATGGTTTAATGACAAGTCGCAAATATATTGTTAGAAATGACCACAATGCCCTTTTGTGGTCAAATGAACTAATTGAATGATTTTGAACTAAACCAAATTCGCATAAACTAGGCGTAATGGGTCAAAACCTTTTTAAATCCTTCCAAATCAGAATGTTTGTTTGATTTACCATTATCCAATGAGTCCTTGCACTCGGATAGGTATAAACCACATTCTAATCAACCTACGCTTAATTTAGCGATTAACCTTATTCTTAGTAACAGGTCGTGTCAAATGAACTAACCTATGACCCGAATACATTCTAACAGATAGTTAGATCTGTTCACCCCGGACTATAGAACCCCCCAGATATTCGGGCTTGAGTTTAATACTTTGTCTTTACGGCTTTTACTATATTTGAAACCGGTAACGGTTAGAAGCTAGCTAAAAGGTAAATACTTTTTAACTTATTTGTTTGAAAACTTGGGGTATGGCGAATACGCCACTTGGAGCGGGTATTACATAAATGAGCCGCCTATTGTTGCTCGTAAATGTAAGAACTCGGTTTAATCAGTTATATTTGATAACTGAAACAATTAGGGGTTATTGTACCGTGTCCGAGCGTCCCGACTCATGAACTATTATGGCGATACAGAATAACGTGCCAGGGTAGCCACTGACTGTAAGACATGTTATTCAACTTTGGTGTGTACCTTAATCATTATAGCATTGAAAATGTCCGGCTTTGATATCTGATTCCCATTGTATGACAAATATGTAAATCTGGTGACAAGATTAAATCCCAAGAAATATTAAATGATTACCTATAGGTTTTCTTTATGTATTAAAATCATTTTTGAAAAACTATTTTCAAAATGATTCAGTTAATTGTATTTACCAGCGAAAGCTGACATATTTTCAAAAGACTAAACTACAGGTACCGAACCTTGACTGTTAAGCTGGGAATCCAGCGCTATGATAAAAGCATTGGAATTTGCAACTCCTAGCTTAAGGCCTATGATGTCTAAACTTCGTTTCATCTTGATCCGCCTATGGGCTGTTACTTGAACACTAGAACAATGTGTATTTTGAATATTTGGCACTTTAATGTTATGAATGAATATTTTTACTCTTAATACTTCCACTGCATTATTATTAAATAATTGTGATAACTGCTACCCAACCGTCACAACTAAACCTTCTGAGCCCACCGGAAATCGGAGTGTGACAGAAACTTTTCCAAAATGAGACGTGTATCTAGTATCTCTATTGGATACTATGGATACTGGCACTCCATGTAAGGACACAACATTGTCCACATATAATTTCGCCAATTTGTCAGAATTATAAGTTTCCTTGATTGTCAGAAAATTGGCTGACTTAGTCAGTCTGTCGACTATCACCCAAATAGTATCATTGCCACGTTTAGTCTTAGGTAACTTGGTAATCAAGCCCATTTTTACCATTTCCCATTTCCAAGTGGGAATTTCTAGTTGTTGTAGCAGTCCTAATGGTTTCTGATGTTCTGCCTTGACTTGTGAACGCGTCAGACATTTAGCTACATAGGTGGCTATGGATTTCTTCATACCTATCCACCAATAATTTCTTGTCAGATCCTGGTACATTTTATCTCCTTCAGGATGTACCGAATATTTGGAATTATGTGATTCCTGGAGAATCAGATCTCTGAGTCCTCTGAAGATAGAAACCCATATGCGATTATTGAATCTCATGATTCCATCATTTCCAGGAGTTAACTGATTCACAGTTCCACCTAATCCTCCATTAGAAGCATTTGCTTCTAATAAGGCTTACTTTTGAACTTATAACAGTTTCTCATTCAAACTGGTTCTAAGTTCAATCCTTTTGGCATGAACCCTAATTGGTTTAATTCTTTCCTTCCGACTAAAGGGGTCGGTAATGACATTTGCCTTACCAGGATGGTAACGAATCTCACATTCGTAATCGTATAAATTTTCCAACCAACGGCGTTGTCGCATGTTAAGATCTTTTTTATTAAACAAATGTTGGAAACTTTTATGGTCCGTGTATATGATATACTTTGTGCCATATAAGTAATATCTCCAAAGTTTCAATGCAAACACAACCGCACCCAGTTCTAAATCATGGGTGTTACAACTCTTCTCGTGTATTTTAAGTTATCGTGATTCATAGGCTATCACTTTGCTTCTTTTCATAAGCACACAACCCATTCCTGTGTGCGAAGCGTCACAGTACACAATAAAGTCTTCAATCCTTTGAGGTAGTGTTAAGACAGGAGCATTGCTCAGTTTCTGCTTCAGAATCTCAAAGGATTCGTTATGTTTAGGACCCCAGTGAAACTTTACATTCTTGCGGGTCAACGTAGTTAAAGGAGTGGCAATTCGAGAGAAGTTCTCAATTAACCTTCTATAATAGCCAGCCAATCCTAAGAAACTGCGGATTTCTGAAGGGGTGGGTGTTTCCCAATTCATGATAGCTTCAATCTTAGCGGGATCCACTTGGATACCACGCTCGCTAATCATGTGTCCCAAGAATTGGACTTTGTGGAGCCAAAATTCACATTTGGAGAGCTTAGCATGGAGTTTCTCCTATTGTAGCAGACCGAGTATACATCTAAGAAGTCTCTCATGATCATCTTTGTTATGCCCAAGTAGATAAGTATGTCGTCTATGAAGACGATGACAATATCCAAGTACGGCTTGCAGACTTTATTCATGAGATCCATAAATGTTGCAGGTGTATTCGTGAGCCCAAAAGGCATCACGAGAAACTCATAGTGGTCGTATCTAGTTCTCAAATCAATCTATGAAAAGAAACTAGCTCCTTGTAACTAATCAAACAGATCATCGATCCTTGGCAAAGGGTATCGATTCTTGATAGTTATCTTATTCATTTCACGGCAGTTAATTGACATCTGCATTGAACCGTCCTTCTTTTTGAAAAATATAATAGGAGCTCACAGGGCGAGGAATTTGGCTGAATAAAGCCTTTCTCCAATAGCTCATCTGCCTTCAGCTCCTTCATCTCAGTATGTGCTAAGCGGTATGGAGCTTTAGCTACAGGAGCAGATCCAGGCAAGATGTCGATTCAAAACTCAACTTGCCTCTCCGGGAGCAGTCCGAGTAAATCTTCTGGAAAAACATCAGGATACTCTGAGATGACTGGTATATCTTCGACCTTCGGTTTTGGTGCATCAATAGTCACCTGTGCAATGTAGATGACACATCTTCTTTTCAAACACTTGGATGCCTTAAGCAGGGATGCTTTCTCGGGCAATCCATAGTGTTGATCTCCATGAATAGTGAGTGTCTCACCAGATGGGGATTTAATTTCGATAAGTTTCTTATCGCAGGTAATGCGGGCTTGGTTATGAGCTAACCAATCCATGCCTAAAACTATATCGAATCCCGCAAGGTTCATGGGCAAAAGATTAACAGGATAGACGGGTTCTTGATGGATATAGCGCATCCATAAAGAATCGTGGAAGTTATTTCTGTGCTACCGTCAGCCATTTCAACTTCATATGTAATGTTTAAGGTTCTTAGGGGCAGGTTTAAAATTTTGCTAAACCTATGGTCTACGAAGCTCTTATCAGCTCCATAATCAAACAAGACTCTAGCAAATATATCATTAATGAGAAATGTACCCTTAATGACATTAGCGTCTTTAACTGCTTTTCTTCTAGTTAATTGAAAAGCTCTTGCATTGGGTTTCTTTGCCTCCCCAGGCTTAGGATTTCCCTCAGCAGCTCGCTTAGGGCCATTTGTCTTTATGTGGCCTTTTTCATCACATCCATAACATACCGCATTCTTCAAATCCCTGCATTCATGGGACTTGTGACCAGTCCTCTTGCAGATACCACACTATTTTGGTTGTTGGTCTGTCCGACACTGTCCCCAGTGTCGCCTACTCGCCTTCCACACGTTTTACAAACTGCATATCATCACTAGGCCTTTGTTGGTTTTTATTGAAACCAAACTTTCCTTTCTTTGAATCCTGGAAACGGTTATCCTCACATTTCCTCTTTCTATCAGTCTCAGTCTTGACTGATCTCAATCTCACCTCATCTTGAGTAAGGGAGAGAGATAGATCTATAACAGATCTAAAATTAGTGGGTTTGGAGGCTTTAACCATGCCTTTAATCTCTAGTGCTAATCCACCAATAAATCGCACAATGTGTTTGGATTCGGGAGTAATCAGATATGGGATCAATCTGGATAAAGAGTTGTAGTCGGAGACATACTTCCGACAATCCATGTTCTTCATAGTGAGAGTCAAGAAATCAGACTCCACTTTCTCAACCTCATGAGGAGGGCAGTAAGTTTCCTTACTCAGGTCCATAAACTTGGACCACTTCATGTTGTACAGGGACACTTTCCCTGTCAATTGAATCATGGCCTTCCACCATGTCAGGGCATCACCCTTAAATGATTGAGATACAAATTTGATAACATCTTTATCAACACATCCGCTAATATCTACAATAGTTTCCATTTCATCGAGCTACTTCATGGCATCGATAGCTCATTTTCCCCCGTGAAGTCTCGAGGTTTGCAAGACACAAAATATTTATATGTACACCCTTCCTTAACAGTTCGGGTTTCCTTCTTGGCAACACGCTTGGGGTTCATTCCTCTCATTCAAGGAATAGTGTGCTCTTTCAGATTTGTGTGTGAAAGATGGTGGGATTGATTGGGATTTAGGATGGGTTGAGCCTGATCCTTTAAATTTTGCCATGAAATTTTCCATGGCTTTGCTGACTTCTGCAGTAATCAGGGACTGAAGGTTATTTCCTTCACCCTCACGGGTAACGTGTTCAATGTTATCACGCCCGCCATCGGCTCCACCAGAATTTTGGTTCGCATATATTGATAATTTGGACTACATGCCAACAATAGATTATTGCTCAGTGAAATATATATTAACATTACATTGAATGTTATAATAGAAAAGGTCATCGAATTTGATAACTTGATAAAGTTATCAACCGTGGTCTCATTGGACCATATGGCTATAAGGTTTGGATATATATCCCCCACCTTTTTGGCCTGTGTGCTCATTGTCACAACTGCCTAAATATAATTTAATATTACATTGAATGTTAAATGAGTTTAATCATTGAATATTAGCCACAGTCTCATTTGACCATAAGGGCTATAAGGCTTGGACATATGTCCTCCACCTTTTTCGGTCAGTGTGCTTTCACATTGTCACACTACCTAATTATAATTTAACATTACATTGAATGTTAAATGAAAATGATAATTGAAGTTATATCTCAATGATTTAACAATATTATAAGCCGTGATCTGATTTGATCATGTGGCTATAAGGTTTGGACATATGTCCTCCACCTTTTGGTCAGTGTGCATATGGTCACAACTGCCATTGTCACATTCGACAATAAAATATTGCTCATAGGCAAATCATTTTAACATTACATTGAACGTTAAAATAGATTGATCATCGAATTTGATGATACTAATATTATTAACCATGATCTCATTTGATCATATAGGCTATAAGGTTTGGACATATGTCATCCACCTTGATGGCCAGTGTGCTACCTCATCGTCACACTGCAAGAAATATTAACATTGCGTTGAATTATAATTGAATTATGTCTTAATGGTTTGATAATAATATATATTGTTATCCGTAGTTTCATTCGACCACAGGATTATAAGGTTTGGACATATGTCCTCCACCTCTTTGGTCAGTGTGATTCCTCGTTGCCACACTACCAGTCATCATTTCCAATAATATAGGCTTTGCCATATGGCTAATCAAATCATTAAGAAGATTTTGTGGATTTCACGCAGATCGATAAAGTTCGAATCAAAATCAAGATGAACGCTTGAAAATGGTGAAATGAATATATAAGATAATTCAAAATTATCATTAAATAAAGAAATTACAATACTAGTCCACATAGGTACTTTTTGAAAGAAATAACAATACTATGCCCAACAAGGACTTTTTGGAATTCAAATTACTATAAATGATAAAAATTACAATCTTCATTCATCTTTCTTTTCTTTGATGATCTTAGAAAGTTTCTTGAATATCTTGCTCATTCTCTTGTCATTCTTTTCAGCCGGTCGCTGAATCTGTTCCGCTCGTTCCAAGGCTTGATTAATCACCTCAAGTTGTTGGGTGGTTATGGAACAACAGGATACTAGTACCCAAATTAGGATATCTAGTATTTGGATAAGCAGGAGGAAAAGGTGAGAGATAAAGAGAATTATGAACAACCGCCTGTAAATAGGGGTCGTATGACGGAGTTGAATAATTAAAATACATAAGGGCTATCGTATAAGAAGTATCATATCTGGATATGTAGGAATAGGGTTATCAAAACCCATAGGTGGTTGTTGAGTTGGCTCAACAACGGGTTCAGGGTTAGAGGGTCCACTCATTTGTGGGTCCTCTGGTATAGTTGGATAAGTTGTGGGCAAAGGTTGAAGTGATCCCGACCATTGCCCGGCACGTACCGATATACGTGCACCACTGTGAGGCTTCCTCGGTTGAGGTGGGGGTTGTTGTTGTTGCTGCTCCGCCGGCTCCATTGGCTTGTCCTCTTGTGGAAGTGGCGGTGTTTGTGGATGTGGATAAGGTGGTGTGTTGACAAAAGTAAACTGGTTAAAATATTGATCACATTCATCGAGACCCTGATAAGGTGAACCTGCATAAGGTGCAGTATCACTTGACAACTCAATAGGATGCATGTTGGATCCAGATGGCGGCTTCTCAGGATCAGAATCGTCATTCTGTTGGTTTTGGCTAGGGGGTGGTGAGTTATTATACTAGTTCAAGTCAAAATAATCATGGTAAGAATGGGAACGAGAATGATGTGAATGATGTGAGTGATGAGAATGTGAGGAATGATGTGAGACCGAACGTCTCGCTGGCTGCGACCAGTGTGATTCGTTCGAGAATTGGGGGTGATCCGAACTATGGGATTGTGATGGTATTTGTTTTGATAGTCCTCCCCGCATGGGACCTTTTCCTTTTCCTCTATATCATGGCGGCATAGTTACCAGTTAAATATCAAAATCAATAACATAACTTAAATAGATATGAGTGGTCTTAGGTTATTCCCTAAACTCGGAAAAGTCTAAGGAATATGTTAAATATGATATTTGAGTTTAGACACAAAAGGATAGTGTTTAATTCACTCAAACGTTGGCTCTGATATTAACCTATCACACCTGATTTCTCGGTGGGCCCAGACTTGGGGTTTATGCATGACAAATTGATATAGACATTCACATTAACACAGTGGAAGTCTTGGGAGTATAAAATAATTATTACAAAGTACAAATGTCCAAAAGTTCAAAATAATGTACAGACAAGAGTGTACTAAAAGATCCACATGCGGATCGGATAATAAATGATTACATAAAAGACTACTAGGCTTTTTTCTTGGAGTCGCAAATTTCAATAAGCAATTACCGGGCAGCTTCCAGCCTATTCCGTACTTTGCAAACCTGCGCTTAGTCTTTTGAAGATACGTCAGTTTTCACTGGTAAATACAATTAACCGACACGTTTTAAAAATATTTCAAAATTATTTTATATACCTTTTGGTATGTTAATTTTCATAAATAACTTGGGACAAACTATATCTCTTGTTACCAGTATTACATGCTTGTCAATACATATGGGGCTCAGAACTAAACTCCGATACATGATTAACTGACACACCACTTTATCCCCATATTTGATAAGAAAATATTTTATCATAGCATGAGCATCTGTCAGGTATATGCCTACACCCCATGCTTAGGTCGTGGCCACTTGCAATTTAGTGAGCCGTGGATATTCAGGACATGGTCGTATTAACCCCCAATGTTTAACCCGAATAATTTACCATATCCCAAACCCGTATAGGGAAAATAAATTAAGAGTATTTACCCGAGCTTATGTTTACAATCCAAAGATATATAAGCACAATCGTTTAATCAAGACAACTAACACAAGTGCAATTTACTGGAGGCTCTTAGTCTGCAATGGACGGAACTATGATCCGTTAGAGTGTTAACGGGTCTTATTCAAGTCATATAACTTGGACCGGTTAACTTATAATAAATAGATACGGTTCGCTAGATTAAGCGGAGACTAGATAGAATGTGGTTTGAACCCTCACAAGTACTATGACTCTTATAATATGGGTCAAACAATCATACATTCTGATTAGAACTGATTTGGAAAGGTTTTGACCCAGTTCAACTAACTTATATAAACTAAGCTATATAAGTCAACAGTACGCGCATAGGCGGCATCGGGTGATCAGATAGGTCTATATCAAGTTCGGTATGCCAAAAAATGTTTAATATAATGTTACATCAGTTTCAAACTCAGTTTACATGTTCATTATGTTTCAAAACCGTTCTATGCGCACAAAGGGCAATTATGTCATTATTTAGGCATATTATGTGGACTTGCATAAAAACCTGACAAACGATATGATCAAATGGTATAACCTCTTAAGGTTATGCCATACAATAATGTGATCATAATACAACTTCAAATCAGTAGTTAAATTTAATTAAACGGTTCAGAATCGAAAGTCAAAGCAAAAGTCAAATTGTTTGACTTTCGGTTGTGAACCGAGCTCTAAGCAGGAAATGACAGGTTGGACATGATCTAACATGTCCTAATATGTTATAAAAACTGATATAATGTCAAAAATTGTTTTTCCGATACTTGGAAGTTCTTTTTACGTTAAATACGAAAAAACTGCGTTTTGACTTTTTATTTAATAAAACTTTAACCCGTCATTTGACCAACTTAACGTGATCTTCAGAAGGTGCCATCGTAGGGGATTAACACCTACATTATTACGATCACGTAGACATGTTCGATTCGAACATTGGCATGACTGAAATGGTCATAACCAAAAGTCGAAGCAAAAGTCAATTTGCTTGACTTTCAGCCATTATCTAGCCTATAAATGAAATAAGACCTAGAGAGAACACTTACAAGTGTTCAAGGCAGAGATTAAACTCCAGAGAGGAGGCGTCTATAGATTAGAAGCACTCCAAGATGATTAGAGAGAAAGAAAATGAGAGGTGCAAGTCTTGAAAGCTCAAGAACACCTCTATTTATAGTTGCACAAGAGTTATAGGATGATGCCACATGTTCCAGATGCTTTGAGATGCTTAGGAGTGTCCTAGCAGGGGGAAAAAGCAGAGGAAAAGTGGAAATTTCGCGATTTAAGGTGGCAGGGAACAACTGCAGAACTGCCAGCTGGTTCTGCCAGTGCACCCAATGCGAACCGTATGAGGTGTGCCAAGCGGTCCGCATGGGTTTTCTGGTGCCCACATAATTTAAGTGCCATGCGGACCGTATGTATCAAGTCTTGCGGTCCGCATGAGGTTTCCAGAAATAAAAAAAAATGAATGTATTACGGACCGTAAGGCATATGCCTTGCGGTCCGCATTGGAACATTAGAGCCAAAAGTTTGGTATTTTGTCACAAATGACCCCTTCACATCCAAACTTCCACATTTTTTTCATATATTGTCCCTCGTGTCCAAATAATTTGGCATATTTGAGAGTTGATTGGACACGTGTTGGCATATTATTCGTTATAAATTTCTGAGGTGTTACATAATGCCAGAAAGGAGGAGCCTCAGCCTCTACTTATTTCCCCATCCAAAAAGAAATTTGTCGTGATTCCAAGAAAATCGTCCTTGAGTAGGTCCCAGAAGTGTTTTATAAACCCAAAATTGAAGCCATCTGGTCCAGGTTCCTTATCACACCCACGGTCCCACACTGCCTCTTTTATTTCTTGTATTGAGAATGGCACCACTAGACCGTTTGCTTCTTCAGCTGTTAACTGTTTCAAATATGGACAAACAAAACCTGGCCTACATGGTCTAGGCTCCCGGAATTTAAAGGCAAAGAATTTTCGTGCCTCATTTTGATTTTTATTGGGTCAGAGACCCACACTCCCCTAACCATAATCCCGTTTATTCTCTTATTAAGTGTGTTTTGGTTTACCATTCCATGAAAAAAATATGTATTCTCCTCCCCTTCTACCACCCATTTAATCCTAGTTTTTGTTTTAAATCACTGGCTATAGCGGAATTCAATTCACCCAAAAGATGTTTGCTTTCAATACAAGATGCTTTTTTCTAGATCAGTTAGTACT
Organism: Helianthus tuberosus; assembly: GCA_030545235.1. Classification (NCBI taxonomy): domain Eukaryota; kingdom Viridiplantae; phylum Streptophyta; class Magnoliopsida; order Asterales; family Asteraceae; genus Helianthus; species Helianthus tuberosus. Next base: position 47,590,570 of record CM060386.1, on the reverse strand, counting down.
GTTTCTTCCATTACCCTATCTAACACATCAACTTTTTTACAAGATCACTTTTTGCGCTTTCCCCTTATCCCTTTCGATTTCCCACCATACTTTAATTGCATTTTTAACCGACCTCAGTTTGGAAGCTAAATCTACATCCGGGCTGCCAGTTGTGACACAGTTATTCAATGCATTTGTAACCACCTCCCCAAACCCGTCTCGCCTAATCCATTAATTGTAAAAACAAAAAAGAAAAGAACCAAAATTACGTACCTCGGTGGAAAGTGTGATCGGACAGTGATATGATTCGCATCGTGCCGACGCAGTTGCATTAGGCCATCTGTTCCAAAAATTCTCACAAACCAAGAATCTATCTAGTTTGCTCATTTTTCCCCGTCATCCGATACTCTCGTGTACTTTCGACCGCCCTTCGAATATTCTAGTAATCCATTATCTTCTATAAAATCATTAATGGCCTCTACGCATCTTTGAATGAATTTCGTATTGAGTCTCTCCTCTATTGATCGTACAACATTAAAATCACCCAGTAATACCCACATTCCACCCTAGTTCCTATGATGTTTGTTATTGACTCCCACAGTTCCTTTTTTACTCCTAAACCATGTGGTGCATAAACATTAATCACATGCAAAACTTCATTTGTTTGGCCTAGCGTACGTGAAACCACCATAAAATTATGTTCTCTGATGACTCTTATCCTTATGAAGATATCAGGGTCCCAAAAACATGCCAACCCTCCTAACCTCCTATCTGCATTAACCCAATCAAATTTCAACGGTCCTCTGCCCCATAACCTTTTGTATTGAATTGTTGATCCATCGCCAGCCATAGTCTCCTAAATTACTACAAAGTCCACTTTTTGTGCCCTCAACACCTCCCCAACTAAGTGCAGTGGCGAAGCTTGAAAATTTCCTCCAGGGGGCGAAAGTCACCGGACCTAAAAAAAATTCTATCTCTTTGTTTTGAGGTGATATGTTCGGGTCGGACATTGGTGATTCGATTTGGGTCAGGTCAAACATTAATATCAAATAAAAACGTTCTCAAACATTAAAAAGTAAACATTGTTTAACAAACAACTGAACTAAGACACCAAAACATTAAAAAGGAGAGGAAGGTGGATACACGGTTCGATTGTTGAAGCTTTTTGACGTTTAATCTCATTGTTTTCATCATCAATTCCCTCTACTTGTTCTTCATTCTTTCTTTTAAAAAAAGAAGTTATGCTTTTATACTTCCCCATAGCATAATCTAATAACACAAAAAGTTAACAAATCACCCTACATTCAAGCTCTAATTTCTATCTAAATCACATTAAGATTAAACAAATAAAAATAGACATAATTACAGAAAGACGCAGCAAGTTTAGGGCAAAAATTCGGCCCCAATTTCACACCTAATTTCAACCTAAATCACATATATTGCAGCCCTAAATTAAACCTCAAGATTAAAAACACATACCTTTTGAAGATTGAAGAAGAATCTCTCGAAGTCGAACAAGCAGCGTAGCCAGCATCACGCACCAACAGCATCGATTTTTTCCCCTTCTGTTTTCTGTCCTGCTGCGTCTGGTCGTAATCCCAATTAGCGAATTTGGGTTTTTTTTAAAAGGTGGGCTTTCTATTTGGGATATAGTTATTTGTGCAATTGAGCTATAAACAATACATTCTTCCAATTAATAAGGTGGGCTTTCTATTTGGGGTATAGTTATTTGGGCAATTGGACTATAAACAATACATTCTTCCAAACATGTTTACAAATATAATATGTGGGCCCAAATATAATTATTTAGGGTGTGTAAGTAAAAAAAAAAATTATAAAACCGGGGGGTCAAAAACGTATGTACCTAAAAATTCTATATGAAACGTACATACATAACACTACTGAGCGAAAAGTTCGGGGGCTCGGGCGCCTCCCCCGGCCCCTTGAAAGCTGCGTCCCTGACTGAGAGTATTTTTGCATCCTCTCTAATGCCTCTAACGTTGAATGAGAGAAACTTCATTAATTCAAATTCTGAACACCTTCCTCTCGAATTGCAGTTTCGATATCAGCGCCAAAACCTTCGAGATATATTCCCACCACTTCACCCATTTCCACCGTGTTCCTAACCTCCGAATGTCAGTGCCCCTGAAACAACTTGTGACCCTTAAGGCTCCTCTTTCACCGTCGCCAGACCCTAGTTTCATAAGAAAGGATATGTTGTAGACAACTTTCTCTTTCTAAGAGATTTGAAATTCCAAGTCTTTCCATCTCCATGTTGGTGACCTTCTTTCCCCGTAGATAGTGATTTCTTTTCATTTATCTTTCTGTCAGCTTAATTTTTTGTTTTATTTATGCCTTAGGTTTGACCTGCATAGGCTTTCTCGCTTGTTACTTTTAATTTGTTACACAATGCCTTTTTGTACGCAATGATCTGATTACCTGAGATTTATGTTTTCATTAACGTAAATTGTTGCCGAAAGCTTTGTTTACATTAGATCATCTACATTCACACACTCATAGGTTTGTTTATACAACAATCACCTTATGTCATACGGGTTTCTAAATATTTTTAAGGGCATCCAATGCTCCAAAATTTCGAACGCCGCCACATCAGCACCACTCAATATCCCCCCCCCCCCCCCCTCCCCCCACATTTTTCGTTTTTTGTCTTCTGCATTACCCCCCCCCCCCCCCCCTCTCTCTCTCTCCTAGATACCATGTAGATTTCGATTGGGAAAAAACACATCCATCGGTCTAAGTACAAACCTTAACACATGTATTAGTCCTAACTCCTAACAAGTAAACTTATATTTTAAATGGATCCCTCTTTTTACATTAATAATTCACAACTAAATTAAATTATTTATTTTGACAAACTCTACCTATATTTTTAGAGTGAATTTCAAGGATTGTCCTTATTTATACTTATTTTCAGGCGCTGTCCTTTATGTTCAAAATTGACGAGTTTTGTCATTTTTGTTTTCATATCATACACGTTTTGTCCTTTAAGCCTAACTCAGTTAGTTTTTTTCAGTTAAATTTGGTCATGTGCTTTGCACATGAGAGCATTTTTGTCAATTCAAAGGTTGCAGAAGCTTTGAGCTGTAAATCTGCCGTTGAACTTACCTTTGAATTGACAAAAATGCCATCATGTGCAAAGCATATGACCAAATTTAACTGAAAAAACTAACCGGGTTAATCCTAAAGGACAAAACGTGTATGATATGAAAACATAAAGGACAAAACTCGTCAATTTTAAACATAAAGGATAGCGCTTGAAGTCCCCAAAATCAAAGCCAAGCCACTCAAATATTGCAACTGATGTCACATTGGTTGTCACTCATCACATGCATCCTTAGCTTTCCAAGAGCATGCATTATGGATGCTAAAATACGAATTTAGATGTTCGTGTTATTCCATCCAAGCTAGGAGTGTTTCTCTTGGCTTCTTTATTTCTTTTCTTCTTCTTCTTTTTTTTTTTTAAATAAACTTCAATAGAACAGACCTTCGACCTAACTGGGAAGGATGCCAAACAAAATACACGCCCCAACCCAAACGGGCAAGGGACCAATCACAACATATACAACAGATATTTACACTAAACCTCCTAGCTGCCTAGTATATATTATCGGTAACTTGTTTTGTATGTTCGAATTTTGATCTAACTTTGCCTTGGCCATGAGTGTTTGATATTGCATAAGGTTTGAGGAAGTAAAATACAGGTGTCACTCGAATATCAGATAGATACATAACATATCATTTTTTTACTGATGTTTGTAACTAGATCCGTCCATGCTTACAATAGTATAATTTTGTAGGATTTTATACCAGTTGTTTCTTATCAAGATAAGAAGGGGTGGGTGAGTACTTATCTCATGGACATAATGTCTGTAAATATCTATACTTCAGCTAACAAAATTAGATTCGGGAACACGGTAAACATGTGTTCGTAATCTTTTTGTTCTTTTATAGGTTTTGAGATATGTAAATATACAATATATTCTACAAGCAATGGAAGCCTTTGTGGCCTTTTAGATACCAGAAGCAAAGTTTTGGTTGGTTTCAATATTTGGAATCTGCCAGTTAAGCTGTAGCTGTTCCATGAGGGTGACACAACACAAAAAGAGTTGTAAACAAAACGGATAATAATCTGGGCTTGTCACAACATAAAACTATAGTAATTTGGCGTCATAGTACTAATCTTTACAATGTTTGTAAAAGTGTTAGTTGCATAAAATGGGAACAACTATTCTGATTATTGTAGCACTAATCGGTTTGGTCATGGTTATATGTAAGTATGTGATGAATCGACCATTTTGTAACCAAACATAACCAAAATATGGGGGATCGGGTTTAACTGGTTTCCAAGCATAGGGTTAAAAACCATTTCAACCCTACACTTCAGTTTGAGTTCAAAGCCGAGTTCAGTTCCCAACCCATTTCTTTTGTGCACCACTGATATTAACCAAATTGTCCAAGGCCTAGGAGCAATATTCAACCTATGGTTAACAAAATAATCAAACCGAAACTCACCTATAACCAATTAATTTGGACATTTTAACCAAACCCACTTGGTTTCAACAAAACAAATAACCCAACTTTTCGGTTGTGGGTCGGTTTAGGGCTATATCAGACCCATGTTGACCCTTACATTTCAAAGAGTTAACTTTTTGTTATGAATACAAGGAACTTTAATTAGTGCATCAAGGCAAAAAAAAAAAAAAAAAAAAAAACCACACATTTTGGAATCTGTTGATCCATTGACCTATCGACTTGAAAATATTATGAACCTTAGGAAATAGGAATCACATCATTTAAAACTATCATTTCTTCAAAGAACGTACCAGTGGTGCACACAAAATAGACACCGAATAAACACACACATAGTCATAGAGTACAAAAGAAATTAAAAAAAAACACCTGTTATTATATTTATATATCAAACCAAAATCAACATTTTATTAAAAGCTTATTGTGTCAGTGCAACTTTAATCTAATCAAATTTCATAACACTAGGGCCCAAATACTGTAGCCCAACCCATTTACTGTGTAATCAAATAATACACAAGTACGGATATCGTTGGCCCAGAAAGAAGCTTTTCCAATTTGCTCAAGTTTTGGTCCCTATATGAAGAGAGGGGTTATGATCAAATACAAAGAATAAAATAAATAAGAATGGTAAGAAGGATTCTAGTTCATTGATCTTAGATTTGGAGGGTTGAGAGTTGTAGGGAAAAGAAGATAATAGAAGGGCATAAAGGGAATCCTATATTTATGGATTTTCTCTCTCCACATGCAACGCACATGCCAATTCCCCCATCGATTTAAAACGTCCATAACTTTTTCATACGACATTTTTTTTAAAAAAAATTCACCATAATAACGATCGTTTTTTTATCTTTAATATGAGTAACATATTATCATATAAAAATAAAATAAAAATTTTCATTTTTACGGGGTTTTTTTGCATTGTGTTAAAGGTTCAGGTCATTGTGTATTTTAACTGGGTTTTGGTCAGTAGAGTTTCTATACATTGTGTTATTATCAAAACCTATAACACAATGTTAATTTGGGTTCTATCTATTGCTTTTTTTAAGAACCTATAACGCAATATATGACACAATGAAGATGGTGTCATATCTGGGTTTTCAATAAATTGTGTTATTAGTTCAGGTCATTGTGTTTAATATATTATTCATTGTGTTTTAATATGTTGTCTATTGTGTTTTAATAATTTGTTCAATTTTTTTTATTATCTTTGTTCATTGTGTTTTAGTTTGTTGTGTATTGTGTTTTTAGTTTGTTTTTCATTATGTCTTCATCTGCTCTATATTGTGTCTTTTATCTGATGTCATTAATTGTGTCTTTTATCTGTTGTCATCAATTGTGTTTTTATTTAGTCTGATACTTATTGTGTTATATGTTATCGCCATTGTGCTATACGTTATGGTCATTGTGTTTTAGTATGTTGTCCATTGTGTCTTTATCTGTTGTCATTGATTGTGTTTTTGATCTACTTTACATTGTGTTTTACATCATGTCCATTGTGCTATTATCAAAACCTATAAAACAATGTTAATTTGGGTTCTATCCATTGCGTTTTTATAAGAACCTATAACACAATATATGACACAATGAAGATGGTGTTATATCTGGGTTTTCTATAAATTGTGTTATTAGTTCAGGTCATTGTGTTTAATATGTTATTCATTGTGTTTTAATATATTGTCCATTGTGTTTTAATAATTTGTTCAATTTTTTTTATTATCTTTGTTCATTGTGTTTTTAGTTTGTTTTCCATTGTGTCTTAATCTGCTCTCCATTGTGTCTTTTATCTGTTATCATTAATTGTGTCTTTTATCTGTTGTCATCAATTGTGTTTTTATTTAGTCTGATACTTATTGTGTTATATGTTATCGCCATTGTGTTATACGTTATGGTCATTGTGTTTTAGTATGTTGTCCATTGTGTCTTTATCTGTTTTCATTGATTGTGTTTTTGATCTACTTTACATTGTGTTTTACATCATGTCCATTGAGTAATATGCAACTGGGTTTTTGAATTTTTTTTTTTTTTAAACTATAACAATATGGTACTCATATTAAAGATAAAAAACACTTGATTTTATGGTATATTTTTTTAAAAAAATAAATAATGTATAAAAAAGTTACAGACGTTTAAAAACTGGGGGGAAATAACATGTGACTTGCATGTGCATATTATCTTTCCTCTTGTAGACAAAATTACCCTTTCCATTTAATTTCTCCTAGGACACTTGTCACTCTTTGGTGGCTTCTTACCCTTCTTATTTTTAAATACTTTGTATTGTAACTCAACCCATGAAGATAGATATACTAAAAAGTAAAAAAAGTGCTTTCTCAAAACCCGAAAACCAACCTTTTTATTCTCTATTACTACTTGATAATAATCAGTATCACTGTAAACTTAGTACCTTTAATCATGGTTTATAAGTAGATCTTTATTTTATATATATTACAAGGTGCAGACTTTTTAATTGATTTAGACATAATTATCGTTCTATAAGATCTATAGTTTATGGGTAAAAAGGAACTTCTTTTCGCTTTTAATTTTTAAATAGATGTCATCTTAACCTCTATCTACCTATAGGGCCACTTCCAAGTACAAAGTGGCATTTACACACACAAAGTATCCAAAATGCATTGGAGATAGGGCAAGGGTGTATACACTCGTTGAATAACGTCACACACCGTTGTAATTAGTTTAGATGCACCATTATATTTGTAGATTTCGCTCATACGTCAGATTTGGACAACTTTGATACAATGTTGTAGTGTTAGACGCATTTTTGTGTTTGGTTCATATGTACCATTGTAAACACCATAATGGCAATAATATGCCTCAAATAAATATAATAAATTCTTGATTTTATGGTATGTAGAAAAATGTGATATATAAAAGTTACTTAAGTTTATGACAACTAATGAAAAAACAAAAAAAAATTAACAACAGAGTTTATTTCAATTTTGTACTTTTAGTCATTTTTAACTTCATATTATTTACAATCTTACTACTATCTCATTCTTGATGGTTGAAATAGTAAGATCAACAACCCAAAGTATTCCCATATAATTGGTGCGAAAAAACGTTCAAGAACAAGGATGTATGTTACTCTTATAAAATTTGTACCATACATAAAACAAAGATTTCGTCTTTTAAAGGACACAAATAATGTTAAAAAGGTTGGCAGTTAATTGTGGTAAGCAGTTACTTTGCTTTTGTCAGTAGTACCTTAGTAACTATTGATGCTTGGTTTCAAGACGAATACGGGTTTTTACCCATTCCTTAAATTGTTGTTGATCGCACAGTTGCTGATGATTATTAGATTGTCGCGGATCATGCAGTTATTGCTGATCAACCAATTCCCATGGATGGATCAAATCCTACTAACGGATCAACCATCTAGTCAAATAAAAATTCACAGCTGTCAAAAATCAAATTAGTCTTGAGTAATTATGCAGTTTACAACTCCTAACTCGTCTCCATGTTTTACCTTAAATCAAATTATCGATTACCTATTACCTATTACCTATTACCTGTTACCTATATATTAAAATTAGAATGGAATTAATAGTAACATCACTAACAAATGACCAAATGGTATCAGATACCCGTATTGGTACCAAATTTACCAAACCGGTGTATTTTCGGTACCGGTTCGGCACCGGTTTTTACCCTCCGAACCGTATTCACCGGTTTTTGCCCTCAAATACAGGTGCCGTACCAGTACCGACCGGTATCGAACCGTACCGTACCAGGTATATTCGGTACCAGTACCCACTTTTGAGGATTTCGGTACCGGTTGGTACCGAGCTCATCAATATTTCGTTTGAATGAGGTTTTATACACACAACTTATTTTGCTTTCTTTTTTTTCTTTTTCTGTACTGAATGAATTGTAGAATGTAAAATTAACTTGGATATTTAGAATACTGATGAGCAAATCGTATCAAATCCTGTAATCAAATTGGTATCGTATCGGTACCAATTTGGTACCCACCTTTTGGCGTTTTCAGAATCGTTACTTTCGGTTCGACACCGGTTTAGCACCATATCATATCGTATTGTACCGGGCATTTTAGGTGTCTGTACCTAATTTCGATGATTTTCCGGATCAGTACTTTCGATGTCGTTAACGGTACCGAGCTCATCCATATTTTAACGTGTTAGCACCGTAATAACTGAACTGAAAACAACCGAATTTCCAACGTGTAGGACGTGTGGGTCCTATTATTATATATTAGGTTATTTAAAATCGCTGTTTTAGGACGGAGTGACTATCCTTACCACAACATTTTTTATTTATGTTTTGATATTCGGTATCTACTCGCCGTTGCTGACACGCCTTTTGTAGTCATTGGGTCCCCACCGCAACGCGGGCGGAAAATTAACTAGTTAACCAAAAGAATGATTACATGAAATAAACAAATACACTTTCTACATATCTGTTTATGTTTTATTTATTTATTTATTTGTTTATTAAATGTGAATCGGGGTGGGTTAACGGTGTTAATCAAGTGCTTTAGTCACATCTATAAACATCGTATTCAACTTTCATTTTCCTCCATTACACGTGACATCAATTTATAGATTTTACTTTCTTTGATTATTCTATTCCATATCTCAACCCATCAACACTTTTTAGATTTAGCTACAAAGTTTATAAAAGAACAATACCTATATGGTAATTATATACTCAAAACTATGTTTTAAATGTCTAATGTTATTTAGATTTCATAAACAATCCCAAAAACGACTCAAATGATTAAGACCAAAATGCAAAATTGTTACTTTAAAAACTTCATAATATACCCATTTAATTGATATATATTAACACAAAAATAGGAACACGTAATAATTTCATAAGCAGGTGAAGAAAGAGACTTGAAGGACGTGTAGAGGTGCAAACGAGCCGAGCCCGAGCTTGATCAGGCTCGAGCTCGAGCACGATTAACTTATGTGAGCTCGGCTCGTTTGTATTTTCTCAAGCTCGAGCTCGGCTCGGGCTCGGCTCGTTTATTATCTATTAATTAATATATTAAATAAAAATAATATAAATAATAGACTTTTAGGCTCACGAGCTCGATAAGTGAAGCTCAGGCTCAGGCTCGTTTACTAAATAAGCTTATTTTTAGGTTCGATGTCGGCATGTAAACACGTTTGAATAAGCTCGGCTCGACTCGGCTCGTTTACACTAAGGCTCGACGAGCCTAACGAGCTTCACATGCGAGGCTCGATAAGCAAACGAGCTATATTTTAGGCTCAAGCTCGGCTCGGGCTCGATAAGGCTCGGCTCGTTTTGAGCTTTTTCTTGAGCCGATCTCGAGTAGCTCGCGAGCCGTTCGGCTCGTTTGCACCCCTAGACGTATGCTTTGAATCCACTTATTATTGAATTAAATAGGGGTGCAAACGAGACGAGACGAGCCGAGCCCGAGCTTGATCAGGCTCGAGCTCGAGCTCGATTAACTTATGTGAGCTTGGGCTCGAGCTCGGCTCGTTTGTATTTTCTCAAGCTCGAGCTCGGCTCGTTTATTATCTATTAATTAATATATTAAATAAAAATAATATAAGTAATAGACTTTTTAGGCTCGCGAGCTCGATACGTGAAGCTCGGGCTCGGGCTCGTTTACTAAATAAGCTTATTTTTAGGTTCGAGGTCGGCTTGTAAACACGTTTGAATAGGCTCGACTCGGCTCGTTTAGACTAAGGCTCGATAAGGCTCGACGAGCCTAACGAGCTTCACATGCGAGGCTCGAGCTCGGGCTAGATAAGCAAACGAGCTTTATTTTAGGCTCAAGCTCGGCTCGGGCTCGATAAGGCATAGCTCGTTTCAAGCTTTTTCTCTTGCCGATCTCGAGTAGCTCGCGAGCCGCTCGGCTCGTTTGCACCCCTAGATTTAAATATGAAAAAAATTATGCATGAATAATTGATGACATAAGTTGAAAAACACATAATCTATTATATATAATAAATGAAAGTTATTTGGGCCACGTGTCAACACCAGAGAGCCCCTAAATGCCCTTTTTCCCGCCCAACAGTGCCATCCCCTTTTCCTTATATAACCTCTCTTCTCACTTCTGATATTTCTTTACAAACGCCTAGGGTTCTTTCTCTCTCTATATTCAGGCGATTCAAATTCAAATTTCACAAACCTTAATCTTCTTCCAGACTCCACCATAAAATCATCTTTTGTTCATCGATTACTTCATCAAAAGGTTTGTTCTTCTTTTTTTTAGTTGAAATAGTTTCATGATTTCCTGTTATTTATACTAATCATTTGTGTTTTGTGTCTTTTCATGTAACCATTGTTAGGGTTTCGTTCGAGAGTTAGATCAAGAGATGTGTCGCCGGCTAATGGTTCTCCATAATCATGGTATGTGTTTTTGTTTTTTATTTTTACTTAAGTTTTGTTATCTGAGTTGTTACTAAATGATTATTTTCAATGATCTGTTGCAGATGATAATGATGATGATTGTTCTACTGTCCTTTCCAGTATCATTGTTCCAACATCGTTTAAAGTATGTGTTTTTTGCTACTCCGATTTCCAAATTTTGAGTTTTTAATTATCAAGTGATATACTCTAATTGTCGCTTTATATTTCAGTCTAATCACATTTGTTTGAAATTCATACAATATGTTGCGGGTTATTATAGGTTTGTAATCAAAGAAGTTTAAAGTTTAATTAAACACAAAGAAAGATTATTAAATTTAAAGTTAAAATATTTTTTTCTTATGAGTAAATGATGATTATAATTGACTTGTGCAGCAGATGATGATGACTTGTCCAAGAAAGGATCTGCTACTGTTGTAATATACTAGAGCAATGGTCTTTCCTGCCTTTTTTGTATTAAAAGAAGCATAAAGTTTGGTTTAAACCACAGTTCTTTATAAACAAAGTTAAGGATTAAGTATATGAGGACAGGGCTCTTCTTCACCAGCTGAAGAAGTGTTTTCATGTACTGCATCTTGGTCTGTTCACTAGAGATCAGCTTTCTATAAATCCTGATGTTAATGCATTGAGTCCTTCCATGGAGTTCATGTCGATTGTTGGAGATATACAATGATTGACTTTATGTACCTAGAGTTTGATTAACCAAAGGAAAACGACTGTTTAGTATCAGCAGTGGTTCGGCATCTACAACGGATTTAAATTTAGTATTTAATTATCAGTGGTTCTTATGTAACTTTAGTATTTAATTATCAGTGTTTCTTATGAGGTGTTTATATGTAACAGTATTTATCACAACTCGTTATTTGTTTGATCTGTATTATAAATACAACAGTTGTTTGATTTTTATACTATTAAATAAAAATGTAGTACACTTGGATGTTAAATAAGTTCCTCATTATGATTATTTGGATATAATGTTTTTGAAATTCGTCTTTTTTTTTTACAAAGAGATGTTTATGGGCAAACCTCTATTTATCGTCAAACATTTGTTTAACAGGAAATATGTTTTTATGTTCAAACATCTGTTTAAGGTCGTTTATGGGCAAACCTCTATTTATCGTCAAACATTTGTTTAACATGAAATATGTTTTTATGTTCAAACATCTGTTTAAGTTCGTTTATGGGCAAACCTCTATTTATCGTCAAACATTTGTTTAACAGGAAATATGTTTTTATGTTCAAACATCTGTTTAAGGTCAAATATCTGTTTATCTCCAAACAACTGATATTGAAGGTGAAATATTTGTTTAAGGTCAAAGATATTTAAAATAGTAAAAAATGATAGTTTTCATTAATCCTTAAAAGTCTGTTGGAACCACTGTTTTGGTTCAAACATCTGATTGTTAAAGTCTGTTGGAACCACTGTTTTGGTTGAAACATCTGATTGTTAAAGTCTGTTGGAACCACTGTTTTGGTTCAAACTTCTGATTGTTAAATGTTATCCACTGCTGAGAGACAACCTCCGTTTCTTTATGCTGAGAGACAACCTCCGTTTCCCCTAATCGGAAGTTATAGCCACTGGTCACTTTTACATTTTTTACATCCACTGATATGGACCATCAGCGGTTTCCCTAAAAAATAGTAACTGCTCACATTTTTATTATTGATGTTGTTAATTAGTAATAGATTGAAATTATTAAATGAAAACTAGAATTGCAATCAAATTACCATTTTACCTGATCTTTACATTCCAATGACATAAGAGTTCCACCAAAATTATTTTCATGATAAAATTTAAAGTTAAATTAAAAAATAAAAAATAATCTTGATGACTATTTGTTCCAAATCAAATCAGTAATTAATGCTGATTTCTTGAGCTTTGGACATTTGATTAAGCAAATTTTGAATTTCAAATTGACGGTTATTATATCTTGATTAAAGTTTAAATAAAATTTAAAAAAGTCATGATGACATTTGTTTTCAAATCAAGTCAGTAGTTATTGATAATATCAGTAATTTTGAAATTCAAAATATTCAAAATGGTAATTTAAAATTTTCGTTCTCTTTTTTTTTTTTCCTACTTTGCATATCATTTCTAATATTTAATTACTTTAATAAAGCAGCATATAAGAATATACACTACTTAGGTTTGAAATTAAATCTGAAATTTATGACGTACAACAGTGGATAACTACAACAGTGGTTCAGCATCAACTTTAGTTTTTCTATTGTTTATTTGTTTATGTTAGCAATGTTTATATGTAACAGTGTTTTCCGCATCAATGTTGTAAAGACTGATAGGTTGTTAGATGTCATCACCTCAGTGTTTTATATGTGACCATTTTTATGGCATCAGTGTTTTTATTTAATTTATATTTAACAGTGTTTAGGACTGTTGTTTATACGTAACTCTATTTATCACATCAATTTAGTGGTTTGATCTGTACTATTAATTGAACAGTTGTTTCATCTTTATACTAATAAAATTCATATACACTTTGATTAATAGTAAGCTCCTCATCTTGATTGTTTGGGTATAGTATTACAATCAAATTATGAAATGAAAACTAGAATTACAATCAACTTACCATTGTACCTAATCTTTACATTCCAATTACCTACAAGAGTTCCACCAACATTATTTTCATGCTAAAATTTAAATTTAAAATAAAAAATAAAAAAAATTCTTGATGACTATTTGTTTCAAATCAAATCAGTAATTAATGCTGATTTCTTGAGCTTTGGACATTTGATTAAGCAAATTTTGAATTTCAAATTGACGGTTATTATATCTTGATTAAAGTTAAAATAGAATTTAAAAAACTCATTATGGCATTTGCTTTCAAATCAAGTCAGTAGTTACTGATAATGTCAGTAATTTTGAAATTTAAAATTTGCAAAATGGTAATTTAAAATTTTGGTTCTCTCTCTCTTTTTTTTCCTACTTTGCATGTCCTTTCAAATATTTAATTACTTTGCATACCTTTGAAATTAAATCTGAAATTTATGACGTCCAACAACAGTGTCAAACTACAATAGTGGTTCAGCATCAACGTTTGTTTATTTGTTTATGTTAACAGTGTTTATATGCTACAGAAGTTCCGCATCAATTTTTTATAGACTGTTAGGTTGTTAGATGTCATCACCTCAGTATTTTATATGTAACCATTTTTATGGCATCAGTGTTTATATGTAACAGTGTTTCGGAACAGTTGTTTTTACTATGTAACAGTGTTTCGGAACAGTCCTCACTCCAGTGGTTTGATCTGTACTATTAATTGAACAGTTGTTTCATGTTTATACTAATAACATTCCTATACACTTTGATGTAACAGTATTTATCACATCATTTCAAATTGATGGTTATTATTTCTTAATTAAATTTAAAATAAAATATAGAAAAGTCATTATGACAATTGCTTTGAAATCAAGTCAGTAATTTTGAAATGATAAATATACAAAATGGTAATTTAAAATTGACGTTCTTTTTGTTTTTTTTTTTTCTATTTTGCATATCATTTCTAATATTTTATTATTTTAATAAAGCAGCATATAGGGATATACACTCCCTACCTTTGAAATTACATTTGCCACTGCATTCAGTTAAAAATTTTATTGGATAATCGGTAACCTTGAATTCCAACCTTGATATTTTTTTTAAGAACATCCATGCTTATTGTATTATTAGCATATTACGTTTAGCAATACTTATTATTTACAAGATTCTTTTTTTTATGTACAGTCTTCAAATGGAGGTTGTAAAGGTTACCATGCTTAACGATCTTAATACATTCTCAAACAACTATTCGATTAGAGTTAAGATTGTTAGCATTTCGAAGAAGATGATGAATGATAACAAAAATGAAATATATCGTCTTGATATGATCTTCATGGATGAGATGGTACCGTATATAGTTGTCTTATCATTTTTTTGGACATATGAATATCCAAATTAGTATAACACCTTTTTTATTTAATCGGATGTTTCATATTCTTAGGGAACTATGATACAAGTCAGCTGTTTGCATAAAATGCTTGGAAAATTCAAAGACTTCCTTCAGTTGGATGAATGTCTTCTTATCACCAAACCTTCTCTTGCTACTAATAAGTCCTCTGCTAAGTATACCAAGAGAAATGACAAAATATCACTTTATTTCTATACTTCTGTTGAGAAATGCTTTGACTGGTCTAGACCGAAATACCGTTTTAATTTCGTTAACCTCAAGGATGTTGTTAAAAATAAAATTGAAGTAAATACAGTTATTGGTATGTAAATCACTACATGATATATATCTATTGTTTTGTCTTATTGTTTTTTTTTTTATTGTTATCACTTCTTAATGCTGTTTTCTTTTAACAATATATTTTTGTTTATAGATTGGATTGGTTATGTGGATGTATGTTTCAATCTAGAGGATACGTCAAAGAAGGATGGGAGCAAGGGCAAGAGACTTAATCTTAGACTTGAAGATCTTGAGTGCGTTCTTTTTATTAAGTTGTTGCATTTTGACGTTTAAACCATTATAAGGTTGCATGATGTTATTATGTTTTATGTTAATATTTTTAGAGGCCAAAAGTGTCCGGTTACTTTGTGGGATGGTTTTGCTATTGACATGTTTGCTTACATGAATGATAAGAAAAGAGAGAAATATGTTGTTATCCTTTGTCATTTTGGTATGGTCAACCTTTACAAAGGTACAATTTAAACTTAATTAGTTTAATTTTTTTTTATCTTTAGTAATTTAAACGTTGTATTTATTTATACATTTTAAATTTGACAATATTTATATTGATCTACATTTGTTTTTATTTTTAAATTCAGGCAAGCGTGGAGTTGCAAATGGGTTTGAGCTGAGCAGACTTTTTATTGACACTGACATTGAAGAGATTTCCTCTTTTAGGAAGAGGTATAGTTAGTAATATGCATATAAACATTGAAAATTATTATTTTATACTTACATTTAATTTTTACGTTTTAATTTGATCGCATGAATCTGTTTAGGTATGTAGAGAAAATTTCAACTTCATCTTCATCAAATGAGCATGTTGGTTCAAATGTTATCTCAAGTGTTGAAGATGAGTTTCTTAGTAACCCTGATTTCATGCTTATTGGTTTCCTTGGAACGATATCAACGGTGTGTATTTTCTTATAAGTACTCTACATGCTGAGTTTTTTATACTCTTTTCTAAGTGTTATTATTTTTATTTGATATTGATAGACAAAGAAGGTTTTGATTCTTGCCACAATCACAGCTATATGCACTGATAAACTTTGGTATTACAATGGTTGTAACCACTGTAAGTCAGGTGTGGAGGAAAGATTTGTAACGAAAGAAAATGCGGATGGTTCATTTGATGTTGATCATGCAAAATCGTTGGTTTGTACAAATGATAAATGTGGAGGAGTCGACATCTATTCTATTCCGCGGTTTGAGATTACAGTTTTTTATTTCCTTATGCTAAATACTAATATGAACGGTTCATATTAGTAATACTAATGTTTTCATTTGTTTTTAACTTTGATAGGTTCAAGATACCTATTAGGGTGCAAGACTCTTCCGGTACTGTGTCTTTGACACTGTTTGATTTCGAAGCTTACAAGATTCTTAACAAATCTGCAAAAGAGTTACTTACAATCCAAGATCAGGTAACAAATACATGCATTCAGTTGTTTGGCCATGTAGTTAATATAACTTAAAATTAATTTTTATAAAATTCTATGTTCTCAATTATGGAATCATTCTGCTTATTGTAATTTATATTAATTTTGATAAAATCATAGGTTGTTAATTCTGGAGACATACCGAACCCATATCCTGAGATCTTTGACACATTGATTGGAAAGAGGTATGCTTTCATCATAAGTGTTAAAGACTATAACATTGAGCATCAGGTTGAAAACTATGGTATTTCAATGGCCACTAACGATGATGAGATCCTTGTTGCGCTTTCCGCCAAATTCACTCTTAACCAGGTTTAAATCTTCATTATGTGAATCTTTTAATTTTATAGTTATATCTTTTTGAAATAGATTTATACCATTGTGTGTATTTTATGTTATTGTGTATTATGTACTTAAAGCATGAGCAGTCCGAATCGTTGGATGTTCCAGATTCCTGCAGTTTGTCTACTCCTGTTGACCTTATGAAGGTAATATGAGAATTTGTTTATTTGTACTAAATTTTTTGAAACGTTAGTACTTACTGTCTTTTTATATCAGGATGAGATGTCATGCTGTGGTGACAATGTTACCCCTTTATCCCAACCACTGGTAGGCACTAAGAATCCCTCTTCAGATGAAACAAAACGTAAAATTCTTGAAGTGTTCGATGTGGATGATGCATTAGGTTGCTCCTCGACAAAGCGCCGCATCAGTGATGAACTGTGTCAGGATGAAGATGCTGGTGTTTCGACGCTTTTGATTCCAAAGATTGAGAAATAGTTTTTTCAGTATTTTCAGATACATTTACGTGTTGATTTCATATGCTGTTGCCATGTTGAACTTATGGTTTTCGTTTTGTTGCTTTTGGGTGTTTGGTGGGTTATGTTTTGGACTCATTGTGTGGTTTTGAATTCCTGAAAACTTATCTGCTTATTATACTGTTATGTTCTAATATTATAATGACTATGATCTTTCTTTGCATATTATTATCTATATTGTTAAATAAATATTGAGATTTCAAAGAATTCACGTTCATCTTCTACGGCAGCTAATTCATCTTAACGAAATTTACATAGTAAGTGAAATTATAACTTCTTAACTCATGTATCAGTTGTTAAGTAGCATCACTTAATCCTTAATCACGATTCTCTATCGACTGACTACTACATCAGCAGTTGTTAACCATTAGTAGTTCACTATCAGTTGTTAAGTACCCTTAGTGTTTTAATCACTAGCAGTGCTTACAAGTTTTTCATCAGCTGTTTCACTTAGCAGTAGTTTCACATAACAGTAGTTTCACTTAACAGTAGTTTCACTTAACAGTATTTTGCTTTATTCATTTTAAATTCATGTTAAATTCATTATTACAATTAAAGCCAACATAAATGCACACTTGCATTATGTTAAACATACATAACGGACACAAAACGTCATACCTAGAAACATAGAAGGATATCCAACTTGGTAGACTTGACAGAACTTACAGACTCGAAAACAAAAGATTGTAACATACAACGAGTTTTCAAATTTCTTTATAATGAAAACTCAAGGAGTGAATGGTGCACTTCGGAATGTAGCTGATAACCCCCTTTTTGGTGTAGCTCTTCGATTTTCCTTGAAATTCCTAAGCTTGGTATTTTCATATCTGCCACTAGGGTTATATTCATTCATATGCACCAAACAGCTTATGTTTTAGCAATTGATCGTTCTGATCAATCACTTCCTTATGTGCATCGCACTAACTTCTAGGAGGTTGTCAAGTATTCTCGCCAATATTTTCGTAGTTGGTGTTTTGCTTATTTTTACATCCGCAGCCATTCTGTACAATAAAAATATCCATAGTAAGACGGCTGATACAGTACTTTCATAATGCATATAAGTATACATATATGATGAACCCAAGATGAGGAACCCAAAACACAGTTGATCTGAAATGAAGAAAACACATTCAAATGACCAATACGATGAACCCAAAACATATAGTCTTTAACCAACTTTATATGAGAAACAAAACAACAACCATACCCAAATTTCAACATGAACAGCAGAGACTTAAGAAACTCAGATTTCAACATTAACAGTAGATACTTAAGAAACCTGTCCCTGTTTTAATCGATTGTATATTTTAAACATTTCAAACAAACTATAACACAAAAACAATCTTAGATTAACGCCAAAAACCAAAAAAGCAGTATTAATAAACAGATAAAACCAAAAAAGCTGTTACTTTCATACAGTGGTGAAAATGAGATATCATCAAACATCAACTTACATAGGGTTACACAAGCATCTAACAAGAACAGAGGGTAAACCATAGTGTCGATCATGTTTTAGGTATGTGATTTTACCTTGGATTGTTATAACAACAAATGGTTGGTGAGGAGATTCAATGAAGATGAAGATGATGATTGGTGTTCGGAGTAGAGATTTTCAGATATTTTTGAGAAGTGTGATCGGTCTTTAGGGTAATTAAAGGATATTTCACAATTGTCAAACAGTCAACATAGGGAAGTGTGAGGGAGGGACTCAAACTGTTATGAATTTATAAGATCAAGGGCTCAAAAAACCAAAAAATGAATTTAGGGGATCAAGTTGATGTTTCACACATATCACAGGGACGCAAATTTCATTTTTCTCTAAACATAAATCTTACTTTTTTTCAACATATTTTATAAGTTTTTGGGTGATATCAGCAGATGTTAACCACTGCTCTTCCTTAACACTTAATCCTTAATCCCTGCTTCTGTATCTACTGTTTACTGCAGCAGCAGTTGTTAAAAATCTGTAGTTCACTATTATTGGTTAAGTACCATCAGTGTTTTAATCACTAGCAGTGCTTAAAAGTTTTCCATCAGCTGTTTGACTTAACTGTAGTTTGCATTATTAATTCTAAATTCATGGCTTCAAATTACTTTTCTTGGTAAACGAGTTATAGAAGCTCAAGTTATATCTGGTAGGAACTTTGGCACGAGAGTTTTTATTCTAAGGATTAATATGATCCCGTTTGACAAAAAAATACCTTTTCAATTTCAACAAAGACAATTTCCTTTATCAGTTTGTTTTGCTATGACAATTAACAAGTGTCAAGGACAAACGTTATCAAACGTTGGTCTTTATTTGAAAGATCCTGTCTTCACTCATGGTCAGTTGTATGTTGCATTATCAAGGGTCAAGACCAGAGAAGGTGTTAAAATACTAATATTCGACGTTGTTGGAAAACCAACAAATAAGTAATGTTGTTTACAAAGAAGTTTTTACTAGGTTGTAATCATTGTGAGCATTGTTAAAACCCTGTTTGACCGAAGTCAAGCTACTTATGTTAAAAGCTAATTATAATAGATAAAACAGTGTTTGAGGAATGTTAAAACGCTGTTTGACCAAAGTCTGTTTGACCAAAGTCAAACTACTTTTGTTAAAAGCACAACCGTCAGTATTTCTTCATCATCATTACACATCAAACATCTATCATCTCTTTTTTCAAAAATCACTTCTCCCCAGTCATTTTCTAGGGTTTCAATTTTCTTTTCCTCCATCTTCTACACTTCAATCAGCTGAGGTTTTATTATTTTTTCTTCAGCAACTGGTATGTACATTCCTATTGATGAACTTTATATTGTTTAATCTATGTTAATTTAAATCCTATCTTGCTACTAATACGATTTTAAATGTTTATTGCTATACATTCAAGAAGGGTTTACTTAAGTGTTTGAATTATCTGTTGAGAACATGTTAAAATAATTATTATTTGCAGAAAATTTTTAACTCATACTCTGTTTCTATTAGAAAACTCATCATGACAATGGCTTTCAAATCAGATCAGCAAACTACTGCCCATAGCCAAGAAAGTATAACTTAGCAGATATTTCCTTTGGCAAACATATACCATAGCAGTGGTTTTGAAATTGCCGGTAATTTCAAATTCAAAATGCCTTGGGATATATACTTTGCAATTAATGCACGTTAAGCAATCACTTCTCTCTTATGCTAAAGGCGTCTTATAGGTAAATGAATAGGTTAATTGTAATTATAATAACTTTAATTTTATATTTTTCCCGTGTAAATGCATTAAAAGCCTAATAAGTGTCGCATGATATTCTTTCGTCTGACGATGTATTTAGTCATAGCCTTCTTCATTGGGTATATAAAATAGATTTGGCAGAGGTTTTGATCATTACCATTTTCATCTATCTACTCAATCATCTTCAAAAATTTTGTTGACGAGATTTTCACAAGGCTCTTTGCAGGATGGAAAAATTTGGGTTTCAAGTGATTGTTGACGAGATTTTCACAAGGCTTTCTGCAGAAGATATTTGCCGTTTCAAGTGTCTTTCCAAGAATTTTTATAGGGAATTGTCAAGTCATGCATTTCAGATGATGCATGCTCTCCGAAGTGGAGATTCAGTACAAAAGAAACTATTATCCTTTAAAGACACGTCAATTGTCATTGACAACGTAGTTGGTGGTAAGTTGGATGTTGTTAGTAGTAAAACCTTAAGTTTTCCTAACAATGTCCACTCTAGCTTCTTACGTATTCTATCTTCATTTAATGGGTTGTTGTTAGTTTCGAATGAAGGGATTTGCTGTCAGTTGATTCTTTGGAATCCAACTATCAGGCAGTATAAGGTTTTGTGTGATGACTACTTTAATTATAATCATCATCGAAACTCTGATACCGGTGGAATTTATTTTGATCAGTTCAATGATCTCAAAGTGCTGAACATCAGATGTTACCGTAATATAACTGCTGCTCGTGTTTACTCACGACGTCGTGAGTCATGGACAACAATAAATTTCAGTATCGTAAACAATTATAGTTCAAGTCGTTATTCATGGTCTACAGGAGTTTATGCTGATAAAACCATATATTTTATGGTTTCAAATTATTGGTATCCACTAGGTGAGAGGAACATCGTTTGTTTTGATGTTGTTAGTGAGACTTTCAGAATGCTTCACTTTCCTGAGAGTATTGTAGTCAATCCTTGCCAAGGGCATTTTTTGACCATTGCAAAGAGATTGCATTTGATTGTTATTGGAAAATCTGCTGAGCTAACTGCTGATTTGCTCAGATATGAAGAAGAAGAAGGCTGGAAGAAGATGTTTGTTTTCAATAATCCTCGTGTAGTTGGTTACGTAGATGCACGCCGAAGTACTAATATAATTGAAGACAACAAGTGGTTGATAACAAGCATCTGGGGGGATATGATTGAAGTTGATCTCACCAACGAACTTCTGAAATACCTCCAACATGTTGACAACTACAATGGTCCGAAAGGAGCTTTACTTATCGAAACTACTGTTTCACCAATAGATTAGGAATTAGGATCCTGTATTTTATTCAATGCTATTATCTGTTTTGACAATTGTATCTTTTATATAATTAGTTGTGTTAAAATTATTAATAATGTTTGTTATTAAAATTAAATAAATGAATATCGATGTTTGAGAATGTAAATTCTTGTAATATTGGCAAAGGTCGGTTTAAATGATCAAAGCTTTGTTATTGAGAACAGGTGTTTCAAAATTAAACAGTGGTTGATACATCTGTTGAATTGGGTCAACAGATGGATGAACTTTGTATGCTGTTTAACACTTGTACTTTTTATAAATATTTAGGTTTGAGAGTGTAAAAGCTTGTAATATTGGCAAATGTATGTTTAAATGATCAAAGCTCTGTTATTGGGAACAGATGTTTGAAAATAAAACAGTGGTTGATAAATCTGTTGACTTTGGTCAACAGATTGATGTCCACAGATGTTTGGAACTACTGTTCAGAAAACTATGGTCGAAACCGCTGTTTGGTTAAAATGGTGGTTTAAAACCACTGTTGGGTTAAAACTGTTTGGTCTTTTAAGGCTTAAACTGTTTTGCCTTAAACAGATGTTAACAAGTTAAACATCTGTTAAGGCTTAAACAGATGTTTGGCCTTTTGTATCAGATGTTTCGACTTAAACAGTTGTTTGATCTTAAACACATGTTTGACCTTAAACAGATGTTTTGCCTTAAACAGATGTTCTTATTCTATATCAGATATTTGGACTTAAACAGATGTTTGACCTTAAACAGATGTTTGGCCATAAACAGATGTTTGGCCTTAAGCCAAACATCTGTTTAAGCTCAACATCTGTTTGACTATTTGTCAATATCTTATTGACTTTTGGTTAACATCTGTTTCAAATTTGGTCAACATCTTATTTTGTAAAAGAGGTACAAAAAACAAAGATTTTTTTGAAAATCCCAAATCACCCTATCATGTAAGTGCATTGATGTAAAAGTGGAAATTATATTATTCATATGGTCCTGTTGTGGTTTTGTTTGTCCTCTAATATGAGTTCATGATCTAATCCGGTGATTTGAAGTCGTTGTTGAATTGAATGAGATGGTTGATGTAATGTGGTCGTATTACAAACAAATAGTAATTAATTAATCTAAATAACTTTCCTGAGCCCGGGAAGCAATCCCGGGTAAAAACCTAGTCTATACTATATAATAAAAGAAACCACTTTATGGACACTTGTCATCATATTAGGTCTTCTCTTGTAGATAATTATTATTTTAGTTTAATCTCTTCTAATTAATTATAGATAACTCTCTTATTAAATATTATTTAGTTTAATAACTTATGGATAATTATTATTTAGTTTAATCTTCTTCTCATTTATAATATTATTTATTTGAATTAATTAGAGTTAATTACTGTTTTCGTCCCTGTGTTTTGTCAAAAATCACTATTTCAGTTAATTAGTTTAAAAATTGTGATTTCAGTCCCTATGGTTTCACTTTCGTAACTATTTCAGTCCACCTCGTAACCATTTCAGTCCCTGTACTTAACAGAATAATGGATTGAAATTGTTACGAAAGTGAAATCACAGGGACATAAATGGTTACGAAAGTGAAACCACGGGGACTGAAATCGTAATTTTTAAACTAATGGACTGAAATATTGATTTTTGACAAACCACAGGGACAAAAACAGTAATATTATTACTTTATATTTACTTATTTACTTCAAATTTAAACCTAGTTAACTAATTTGATCTTAACTATATCTTTGAACGTTTTGTTTAGTTTGGTATCAAATATATTTTACGAAACTTGAAATTAAATTAACTAATATATTTATGGAGTTTTAAATAAAGGGTTACATTTATTGAGACTTCGTTAACAAATTTTTCGTCCCTTTGGTTTGTCAAAAATCACTATTTCAGTCAATTAGTTTAAAAATTGCGATTTCAGTCCCTATGGTTTCACTTTCGTAACTATTTCAGTCCACCTCATAACCATTTCAGTTCCTGTACTTAACAGAATAATGGATTGAAATTGTTAAGAAAGTGAAATGACAGGGACATAAATGGTTACGAAAGTGAAACCACGGGGACTGAAATCGTAATTTTTAAACTAATGGACTGAAATAGTGATTTTTGACAAACCACAAGAACGAAAACAGCAATATTATTACTTTTATATTTACTTATTTATCTATATATATTAATTCAATAGTGATTTTTTTTGTTATAGTAGACTTTAAGGATTTTTTTTTTTTTTTTTTTTTGTGTGTTATAGTTAGTATAACAAATGCAAGTTGGTATTATTGTATTATGGCAAATGTCACTAATTTATGTATTATTTAACCTCAGATTGTCCATATAAATTATCTATATATAATAACATATTAACCAAAACAGGATGCTGGAAAAAATCTATGAGTAATTTATCTATATATATTAACTAGGTTAGAACCCCGTGTATTACACGGGTTTAATAAATGTAATTTTATATAGTAAATAAAAAACAATATATTTTTAAAAACCTCTTTTATTACACGTGTTGATTAAATATAATTTTATATATTAAATAATAAAAAATATATATTTTTAAGAACCTCGTATATTGTGCGGTTTGAATAAATGTAATTTTATATACCACATAATAAAAAAGTTATATTTTAAAAAAACCTGTGTATTCACGGGAGGAAGAAATGTAATTTTATATACTAAATTATAAAAGAGTTATATTTTAAAGAAACTCTGTGTATTGTACGGGTTGAATAAATCTAATTTTCTATAGCAAATAATAATAATAAAAAAAGTTATATATTTAAAAACCCTGTGTAATACACGGGTTTATTTATTGTTAAAAAAATCTTTCTAAATCAAAATGGATTTTTTAATTATTTTTATCCAGTATTTTTTTTAAATATAATTTTCTTATTATTTGGTATATAAAATTATATTATTCAAGTCGTGTAATACACGAGAGTTTTAAAGATATAACTTTTTTTATTATTTGGTAAACAATATTACATTTATTTAACACATGTAATACACATGGTTTTAAAGATATAACTTTTTTTATTATTTGGTATATAAGGTTACATTTATTCAACCCGTACAATATGGTTCCTATATATATAACTTTTTATTATTTAATATATAAAATTACATCTATTCTACCCGTGCAATAAATTGGGTTTTTAGAGATATATTGTTTTATTATTTAGTATATAAAATTTATTTATTCAACTCGTGTAATACACGTGGTTATAACCTAGTTTACTTCAAATTCAAACCTAGTTAACTAATTTGATCTTAACTATATCTTTGAACGTTTTGTTTAGTTTGGTATCAAATAGATTTTACGAAACTTGAAATTAAATTAACTAATATATTTATGGAGTTTTAAATAAAGGGTTACATTTATTGAGACTTCGTTAACAAATTTTTCGTCCCTGTGGTTTGTCAAAAATCACTATTTCAGTCAATTAGTTTAAAAATTGCGATTTCAGTCCCTATGGTTTCACTTTCGTAACTATTTCAGTCCACCTCGTAACCATTTCAGTCCCTGTACTTAACAGAATAATGGATTGAAATTGTTACGAAAGTGAAATCACAGGGACATAAATGGTTACGAAAGTGAAACCACGGGGACTGAATGTCACACCTCAACCGATGGCGAAAACATCGGGGCATGGCACTGAGCGAAACAGATTGTCCAGAAGTTTCCATAACAATTATCATTACCGATTAATTTAAAGTAACATGTCCCATACCATGTCTTAAAAGGCAAACAATTTATTACAGACAAATCTAGTCTAATAGTTCTGTTTCGACAACCCAGATTTATACATAGATAATTTTTTATTTATTGGTTTCTAGGACTCCGTCCCTAGCCTCAATTTCATCACCAGCACACAAAGCATGTAAACATCCTAAGCACTTGTCACATACGTTAAAGTAAAAGTTAATACACATAGTGTAAAGGTGAGCATACAAGTTTGATAATAGCATATAGAGTTCGAAATAGTTTACGCATAACCAGCACGTACACAAAGTGAAATGAGGCATGTCAGTTATCGACATGAACCTATCGATATCAATGATTGCGGGTTGACTGCTCAAGGCAGTTTGCGATACATTCTCACCACTGTGAGCCATGTAGGTAATTGTCCTTAACAACCCCCGAGTTAACGGGTGCTGAGTCCAAACTAATAGTACTACCGTTGCTAAGGCAGGTAGACAGCATTCCATGTGTAAACATAACAAACAACCATTCATTAAGTCACGTATAACATGCGGTAACGGTTAGCGTTTTAAAGTATTGCGTAGTGTGTTCGATGTGATTTAGTATACGTAACGTATGTAACACCCAAAAGTGCATAAAGCAAAAAGGGATCGAGTATACTCACAGCGATTGATTGATGGATTGAAGGGAGCGCTAGCGAGTAGGGTTAGCCTGAATAGATTGATAACACAACGATAAGTGACACGTAAAACGGTGCCGGGTACAAGTGAGTCGGACGGCCAGTCGTGCGAGTGGTAATCCGTGCGGACAGCTGTTCGGGTGGGTTGTTTCTTCCTTTGAGAAGAATGTGTTTGTGTATGATAGCTTGGCTTTTGAAGTTTTCGTTTTAGTATTTTAAAAACATTGAAGTATCTCTACCTTTCAGGTCGGTCGATCGGACGGCCGTCCGGTCAGACGGCGACTCGAGTGGCGAGGTTACTTAGTGAGAACAAATCCACAGCAGGGCGGTCACTCGGTCGGATGTCCATCCGACCGGGTGGTAACCCTGTTACTGAACATGTTGAAAATTGTTTAAGTATTAAAGTCCAAATGTCTCATGATTCGAATGGTAGTTCGGTCCGATGGTAGTCCGATCGGACAGCAATTCGTTCAACACTCAGACTTCATATCTTGGCAAAATTGGTTAGGTGTGGGACCCAAGGTGCAAGTCATTCGGACAACCGGTCGCTCGAATGTACTTCTTGATCGCCATGTCGGACGTCTTCACTTGATCGGGACAGATGATGCTGAGCTGCTTAAAGCGAGCAGTCAGGGCAGCGGTGTCACCTTCCTTCTGCTTAATGTGCCAGAACTCGTCCTCCAGCTTCTGGCGCTCATGGGGAGGGCAGAACTCTTCGAGCATAACGTTCTTCAACTCGTCCCATGCCAGACCGTAAGCTGCATCATTTCCACGCTTGTTCCTTTCGGCCGTCCACCAGTCTAGTGCGCGGGACTGGAAGACGCTGGTCGCGTTCAGTGTGCGGAGATTATCAGGACATCCGCTCTGTCGCAGAGTGACTTCGATCGTGTCAAACCATTGGAACAAAGCCGTAGGGTCTTCTTCTCCGGTGAACTCTTTCGGTCCACATGCCTTGAACTGTTTGAAGCTGAAAACAGCTTTGGGAGTCTCGGTTCTGGATTCCTCAGACGATTTGCTCATGTTTTCGTACAGTTCACTGACGACTTGGGGTACAACATTTGCCATTTGCTACATCATGGCAGCGAGGCGTTTGTCTGCTTGCTTTCAGCGAGCATCACGGGTAGCGCGAGATACAGATGACGACATTGTCTGCAACAGACATCACCACAGGACTCAACACAATATAATCGAATCTCACCTCACACGTCTAATACTTACTAAAGCTCAAGAACACAATGAAACATGTATCACATAAACACAAAATCACAGATTCATATAAGCACATAAGCACGTATCCACGTAAAGCACAGAAGCACAGACACATGTAATTGCAGAGGCAGTCATAATACAGAAACCTATCATTCAAGGTCGACGAGCATTCGAGTATAGCGATCGTGAATAGCATAGCGAGTAGTATAACATAAGCATAAGGTCGTCCATAATTTAGCGATTTGTCAGCGTTTCGAGATAGGAATGCAGTGCGAGTCGTGCGTGTCGATCGAAGTGAAAGCAAAAAAATTGAATAAATCTCCAAAATTTAAACACATATACAGGTAAACACACATACAAGCACATAAATCGACGAATCATCAGAGTCAGCAGTTGCGGGCTCAGAATCGAAACACATAAAAATCGTGAAATAGATCGTCTGCGGCTATTAGACTTTGACTACCCAAAGTGGTTCAACTATTCTCAAGGACTTGTTGTGCACATTTGATCTCCAGGACTGTGCTTTTGCCTCGATTCTTGGGCGTTTGGTACGCATCCCGTTAGTCATATCGTGACTTCAGGTCGTTGGAGTCCGTCGAGACTTTGGTGAGAGTTTTGTAAAAAGGGCAGAACAAGTCGTCAAGGTTAGGGCTTCACCCCTGGCTTAACAACTTCGTCCCTGTTATAATAAAATAGGAGAGAATTATGCGTCGAAGTATGAATTTCACGCCTGATTCAACGCAAATTCTCGTGTTTATAGATAAAAATGTGGGTTGAACATGTAATTTAGTCGAGAATTTGCGGTTTTCACACCTAATCTTGACTTAATCGCTCATTCATGATCTGAAAATTCAAGTGCGGTGATAGTGTAGCATAGGCGAGAATAGCGAGAAATAGCGGTAAGCTCATACATAATCCCTGCTGGACATGCACGAGTCGGTCTGTTGGTTCCTAACTATAGACTAGGTCTCTAAGACATCGACCCGGACTAGGTCGAGTCTTGCCTAATTCCCTATAGTTATGGCTCTGATACCAATCTGTCACACCCCAACCGATGGCGGAAACATCGTGGCATGACACTGAGTGAAACAGATTGTCCAGAAGTTTCCATAACAATTATCATTACCGATTAATTTAAAGTAACATGTCCCATACCATGTCTTAAAAGTTAAACAAATTATTACAGACAAATCTAGTCAAATAGTTCTGTTCCGACAACCCAGATTTATACATAGACAATTGTTTATTTATTGGTTTCTAGGACTCCGTCCCTAGCCTCAATTTTATCACCAGCACACAAAGCATGTAAACATCCTAAGCACCTGTCACATACGTTAAAGTAAAAGTCAATACACATAGTGTAAAGGTGAGCATAAAAGTTTGATAATAGCATATAGAGTTCGAAATAGTTTACGCATAACCAACACGTACACAGAGTGAAATGAGGCATGTTAGTTATCGACATGAACCTATCGATACCAATGACTGCGGGTTGATTGCTCAAGGCAGTTCGTGATACATTCTCACCACTGTGAGCCATGTAGGTAATTGTCCTTAAAAACCCCTGAGTAAACGGGTGCTGAGTCCAAACTAATAGTACTACCATTGCTAAGGCATTCATTAAGTCACGTATAACATGCGGTAACGGTTAGCATTTTAAAGTATTGCGTAGTGTGTTCGATGTGATTTAGTATAAGTAACGTATGTAACACCCAAAAGTGCATAAAGCAAAAATGGATCGAGTATACTCACAGCGATTGATGGATTGAAGGGAGCCCTAGAGAGTAGGGTTGGCCTGAATAGATTGATAGCATAACGATAAGTGACGCGTAAAATGGTGCCGGGTACAAGTGAGTCGGACAGCAGTCCAGTCGGATGGTAATCCGATTGGACGGCCAGTCGTACGAGTGGTAATCCGTTCGGACAGCTGTCCGGCCGGACAGCAGTCCGGTCGGATGGCTGTTCGAGTGGGTTGTTTCTTCCTTTCAGAAGAATGTGTTTGTGTATGATGGCTTGACTTTTGAAGTTTCGTTGTAGTATTTTGAAAACATTGAAGTATCTCTACCTTTCAGGTCGGTCGGTCGGACGGTCGTCCGGTCGGACGGCGACTCGAGTGGCGAGGTTACTTAGTGAGAACAAATCCACAGCAGGGCGGTCACTCGGTCGGATGTCCATCCGACTGGGTGGTAACCCTGTTACTGAACATGTTGAAAATTGTTTAAGTATTAAAGTCCAAATGTCTCATGATTCGAATGGTAGTTCGATCGGATGGTAGTCCGATCGGACAGCAATTCTTTCAACACTCAAACTTCAGATCTTGGCAAAATTGGTTAGGTGTGGGACCCAAGGTGCAATTCGTTTGGACAACCGGTCGCTCGGATGGCTGTCCGTTCGGACTGTTGTCCGACCGGATGGCACTCCGTGTCACACCCCAACCGTTGGCGGAAACATCGGGGCATGGCACTGAGCGAAACAGATTGTCTAGAAGTTTCCATAACAATTATCATTACTATTCAATTTAAAATAACATGTCCCATACCATGTCTCGAACAGTAAACAAATTATTACAGATAAAGTCTAGGCAAATCATTCTGTTCCGACAACTCAGATTTAAATAGAGCAATTGTTTATCTGCTTCTAGAGACCCTTGATTCAATTACTACAGACAAATATTTGTTGTGCTCTAACGCTTTATTCTAGCTGCAAATTCCTACCAGATGTGCATCCTAAGCACCTGTCACATATGTTAAAATAAAGTCAATACATATAATGTAAAGGTGAGCATACAAGTTTGATAATAGCATATAGAGTTCGAATTCGTTTACGCATAACCAGCACGTACACATAGTGAAATGAAGCACGTTAGTTATCGACATAGATCCATCGATACCAATGACTGCGGGTTGACTGCCAAATGCAGTTCGCAATACATGATTACCACCGTAATCCATGCCAGTAATTGTCCTTAACAACCCCCGTGTGAACGGGTGCTGAGTCCAAACTATAGTATTCTCGTTGCTAAGGTAGGTAGACAGCATTCCATGTGTAAACATAACAAACAAGCATTCATAAGCCACGAATAACATGAATTAACGGTTAGCGTTCAAATAGTATTGAGTAGTGTGTTTGATGTGATTTGAATAGTTGTAACGTATGTAACACCCAAAAGTGCATAAAGCAAAAAGGGATCGAGTATACTCACAGCGGTTGATGGATTGAAGGGAGCGCTTAGCGAGTAAGGTTAGCCTGAATAGGTTGATAGCATAATAATAAGCAACGCGTAAAACGGAAAACAAGTGTTGGAGAGTCGGACGGCTGGTCGATCGGACGGCTTACCGTTCGGTTGACAGTCCGTTCGGCTTGCTGTCCGGTCGGTCGGTAGGCCGAGCGGATGGCTGTTCGAGTGGATTGTTTCTTCCTTTGAGAAGGATGTGTTTGTGTATGATGGCTTGTCTTTTGAAGTTTTCGTTGTAGTATTTTGAAAACATTGAAGTATCCTTACCCTCAGGTCGGTCGATCGGACGGCTGTTCGATCGGTCGGCAACCCGATCGGTTAGGTACTTTTAGCAAGACAAGTTCTCAGCAGGGTGTCACCTGATCGGACGGTTGTTCGATCGGGTGGCACTCCTAGTGCATTGAACATGTTGAAAAATCGATTAAGTGTTGAAGTATAGTATCTCATGATCCGAAGAGTAATCCGATCGGACAGTAGTCCGATCGAACGGCAGTTCGTTCAATACTATTCTTCAAAATAAATTTGATTAAGTATGGGACCATGTGTTAACCGATCGGCTGGCTGTCCGTTCGGACAGCAGTCCAATCGGTCAGCATCCTGACCTGATCAGCCTATTCGTCTAACACTTGGTTGTTCTGATTGTTTGTCGTTTTATTGAGGTATTTTGACAACAAGTCGAACCATATATCCCTCGTCCTTACATGGTCCCCCTGGTCGGACAGGAATCACCCAAATCCGGTCGGTGAACTGTTCGGAACGGAGTTTAACGTTTAACCCGGAGTCGGTTAACCTCGTGGATAGAATCTGGATCTTGAGCCATGCAACCACCGGAGTGATTTGTATGCCGGCACAGGCTCCGTTTCTATCGGTTTGAAGGCATTGAGTGTAAAAGAGTTGAAAGAAAGTTGGAAAATCCATCTTTCAATCCTTTTCACCGTGTATATGTTTAGATCTATGAAAGATCTTTGCTTGTTTATGTGGAAATCGGCTAGATCCAAGTTATTCTTGGTGGATTGAGGCCAAAGCATGAAGTTCTTCAAGAACCCATGATGACATCATCCTAGAACAGTTGAATCTTGATGATTTCACGGTTAAAAGTTAAGATTTGAAAGATAGAAAGGTGTAGGAGTGCGTGTAGATCAAGAAAGTACAAGATTTAGGACGAAATCTTACCGGAATCGAGAGAAATCTGAGAAAAGGCGAGTTAGGCGTGCTGGTCGGACAGAGGTTTCCAAAAGTGGAAAGGATGATAATGACAGGGGTATTTATAGGATGCCAAATGAGGAAAGTGTTGGCCAATCGGCCAGGCAGCTCGATCGGAAAGCCTGTCCGATCGGCTGGTTGTTCGATCGGCTGGTAGCCTGATCAATCAGCTGCACGTTTCGAGTGTTCGGTGCGATGATTTTTTTTGATATTTCGAGTTAGGTTGCGAGCGGTTCGATACGATAGGGTTTCCTAGTCAAATTACTTTTAATCCCAACCACTCATATCTCGCACTATCCCTTCTCCACTAATTATCATAGTTCGATTGTGATTCGAGTTCGATGTCGATTGAGTTCGATTGCATTTCGGTTTCTATTCGAGTTCGATTGATTACCACACATAACATAAATAAACATGCACAGATAACACATAAGGCACACACACACGTATATAAATAACCAAAATGCGTAGTTCGAGTTGCGATTCGATGTCGATTTGATTAGCATAGTTTGATTATCGTTTAGTTAACTTTATCGCCTTGTTACTTCCTATAATTCACAGTCGTAGGTCGATTGAATAGCGATTAACATACGTCGATTTATTGAAATTAACGACACTTACTCCACATAATACAATCAAAATAAAGAATTTTCTATAAGTCAATATTCGTATAATCGGTCGTTGACTTGACTTTTGACTTCTCGAAAACACGGGGTGTTACAGCCTCCCCTAGTTTAGGGAATTTCGTCCCAAAATTAAGCTGGAAGTTGTACAACACCGTGAAGCACTTTCTCTCTCTAGACTTTTTCTTTGAATAACTGCGGGTACTTCGCCTTCATGTCGCTTTCGAGTTCCCAAGTGAACTCTGCGCCTCGTTTGCCTTCCCATCGGACTTTCACGATAGGAATGTGAGAGCGTCTGAGCTGCTTGGTTTGGCGATCCATGATTTCGACAGGCTTCTCCACGAAGTGTAATGTTTCGTTCACTTGCAGGTCATCGGGAGGAACATGTAAATCGTGGTCGGCTAGGCACTTTCGGAGGTTTGACACGTGGAAAGTCGGGTGAACGTTACTAAGTTCCTCCGGTAGTCCGAGTCTGTAGGCGACTTTTCCGATCCTTTCCAGAATCTTAAAAGGTCCAACATATCGAGGCGCGAGCTTTCCTTTCTTACCGAATCGGACCACACCCTTCCAAGGTGATACCTTTAGGAGTACGTAGTCACCAACGTCAAATTCAAGGAGCTTGCGTCTTCTATCGGCATAACTTTTCTGTCGATTCCGAGCTTTCACCAGGTTTTCTCGAATTTGGAAAATTTTGTCTGTCGTTTCTTGTAATAGCTCGGGACCGGTTAATTGTGAGTGACCGATCTCATGCCACACAATAGGCAATAGACATCTTCTTCCGTATAAAGCCTCGAATGGTGCCATTTGAATGTTGGAATGATAGTTGTTGTTATACGAGAATTCGACTAACGGCAGGTATTTATCCCGATTACCACCGAAGTCTATGACACAAGAACGGAGCATGTCTTCCAGAGTACAAATCGTTCTTTCAGTCTGACCGTCGGTTTGAGGGTGGAAAGCGGTACTTAGATTTAGCGATGTACCGAGTGCCGTTTGGAACGTTTCCCATAGTCGCGAGGTAATCCGAGCATCACGATCAGAGATGGTGTCGCGAGGCGTCCCATGATTACAAATGATCTCGTCGGTGTAGATTCGGGCTAATCGTTCTACCTTGTAGTCTTCTCGTATTGGCAAAAAGTGAGCTGATTTAGTCAAACGGTCGACCACAACCCAAATGATGTCATGACCTGATGACGTGTGCGGTAGTTTTGTTATGAAGTCCATAGCTATACTCTCACACTTCCACATGGGGATTGGTGGTTGTTCGAGTAAGCCAGAGGGTCTTTGATGTTCAGCGTTAACTCTCGCACAGGTCAAGCATTTTCCAACATAAAGAGCAATATCCCTTTTCATGCCCGGCCACCAGTACTTATAACGAAGATCCTGGTACATTTTGTCAGCACCGGGATGAATAGAATACCGGGATTTGTGGGCTTCGTCCATCATGATCTGTCGCAAATCGGTCCGTTTAGGGATCCAAATTCGGTCCATAAAGTGGAATATCCCATTCGACTTGCTCACAAGCTGGGCTCCATCGTGGTAGATTCTTTCTTTCTTCAGAGTGCGTTCGTTGAAACACGCATGCTGAGCTTCGTGGTTGAGGGATTCGAGATCGTATTGGGCTTGAACATTACGAGTGCCAAACAGATAGCTCCGTCTGCTGAGTTAATCGGCTACAACATTTGCCTTGCCTGGGTGATAACGAATCTCACAGTCTTAATCGTTGAGAAGTTCTACCCATCGGCGTTGACGCATATTAAGTTCCTTCTGATTAAAGATATGTTGTTGGCTCCTATGATCGGTGAAGATCGTACACTTGGTACCATACAGGTAGTGTCGCCAAATCTTTAACGCAAAAACAACTGCGCCTAGCTCGAGGTCATGGGTTGTATAGTTCTTCTCATGGATTTTGTGTGACAACCCTCACCAAATCAGGTATCCGTACGAATTAATTAATATTTAATTAATGCTTAATTACTGTGCTTGCTTACAGTTGTGAATAAACTGCTACTTGATTTCTGATACATACACATACATGCATCATACTTTATTGCTGTCACTCCATTATTTACACAGAACTATAGTGACAAACTTGATGCACAAAAGCACAGTAGCACAATGAACGGATAACCCATTAAACATGCTGACATAGCCAGCCTCAGACATGCACTGTCTCTGAGGCCAGTATGAGCCGGGAATAGTTTACTACACTAGTAGGGAGTATAGGGAGGTGAGGATTGTTAAACTGCGTCACCGGGTGATAGTTATAGTGACCGGATGTGCCTAAAACATGCTCTAACTACAAAATCCTGCACTTCAATACAAAATTCAGCATTTAAGCTAACTAGTAAAGTGCAAAAAACATGGGAAAATAATACTAGACACTTTCCAAAGTGTCGGGAATTCATTGTGTCACTAAAAATAATATTAACGACACTTTAAATGCTTATTTAGCACTTTAACGGATTAATATCCAACCGAACAACCAGGACTTTACCCGGAACATAAAAATTTTGTCAATGACATAGTTTTTCTTTTTCTGAGCTAGTTAGGGTCCCCGAATACCCTAACACCCATTACAAAACATTGCACACTAGTAACTTATTTAAAGTTCCTAATTAACATAACTAAACTCTAACTATATGATTAAAATTCAACCAAACCCCCCCCCCCTTATAACCGATCGGTCCCCAAGAGGGGACACACTCCTTACAAGTTTTATTATTTTATTCATAGTGCCTAATATCTTGTTGACACTTTATATGTTGGATAATACATATGCATGGTTTATAAATAAAACCATAAGGCCACATTCATTTGCTTAAACACTTAACAAAATTTCACTTTTTCTTTCCCTCTCTTTGATATCCTCGGCCGAACACAACCATACCCACCTCACCATCATTAAATCTTGATCTTGCAATTCCACATACATATCAAGGTGCTAGAGTTCATACGAGGAGACCCGGTGCTTACGGAATCACAAGGACCTCTCTACAACGCTATTAACCACCTTGTTTTCGCCTTGAATCTTCCCTAGCCTTGAGCTAGTTGTTAGTGATTCTAAACACTCTCTTGATCTTGTCTAAAGTGGTTAATAAGAAGTTTAACGGTTAAAAATCATGAACACTAAAGATCAAAACTTAAAGACTTGAAAGTATGATGAACTTGTTGGATAAAAGGAAAGTAATGGTGTAAAACTTGTTAAACTTGTTTTGTTATGATTATTTTATGTTGTTGGTTGCTAGTAGTGGGACGGATCGTCATCTAACCACGCGAGATCATGTTCACGGAACATGAACTAGCATTATGTAAAGTAGAAATGTTACAAGATGACGAACCCTTTCATTCACAAACATGAACTTGTGTAAAAATAGTTTTTCTTGTAAAATGGAGTTTTAAACTAGTAAATCTAAAGATCTACAAACGGTATTTTCGAAGAACCAAGTGCAAGATGCAAATCATGTTTAAAAGTCGGATCTTTCTTGAAACAAAAGCATTTTTGTGAATAAACAAGTGTGTAGGCACTTTTGTAACAAAAGGGTTTTAACAAAGAAATATTCTCGTAATTTTGACTAGGAAGTGTAAAGTTACATCTTCTTTAAAGATAAGATTTCCAAGAAACCGATTTTATTTTTAGAAATAGAAAGATCTACTAAAAGTGTTGGAAGATTACTACGTGTTTTCACATAACTTACAAGTTCATGTGTTTGCGATTTATACTTGCTTTGACTAGTTTAATGTTTGAATATTGTTTGTTGATGATGGAAAAATTGATTGGTTGAATTTTTAAAAGAAAATGATACGCTAGTAAGCGTGGCCACCTCCAGTTACAGAGGAAACTCTGGCGAAATTTTTCCAGAAAATAACACTTAGAAATTTTTTGTGACAAGTGTTATAAATATATTTTTGACTTGTTTTTCCAAGCAAACTTCGCCATGATTTTTGTTATAAAATAACCAAGTATTCGGAGGTGGATTTTTGTAAACAAAACTTACCAAATATATATTTCATAGTAAAACACTTGTGTGATTTGATGATTATTTTGTGAACTATATATTATTTTTAGGGTAAAAATAATATAACTGGAATACATTGTGAAAGCACGACTCCAAAATAATACCAACGCCTTCACAAATAAATATTTAAGTTACACCGGTATTATTATTACCACACGAACTTTAGATGTAACTTACGAATTTTCGGAAGAATACTCTTGAATGCGTATTTTGATAAAAATATTATTTTGGGAATTGTATAGAGTAAAATATAATATTTTTGGGAAAAATATGTATATTTTGGAAATAGAATATTTTAGACAAATGAATAAAAATATATTTATTTAAGTGAGACTTAATAATATATTTTTGGAATTATAAAAACGCACATGTATCGAAACCCCCATCCTTGGGAAGGAATACAATTATAAATAATTACGAAGTGTAATACGAAATAGTTGCCTAACAATTTCCCAATAACGTTAAACCTAAAGCCGAGGCACGGCCGTCCGACTAATAGAAGTTAGTACGTGTAGGTCGTCACGCAGCAGGTTGATTGGGAGATACTATTTCGAGACACACTTCAGTGAGTTCATGTCCCCCTTTTCTCTTAACTGTTTTTCAGTTTTTATACTTCGGGGGTAAAATACATGTTACTATGATTACGAGTACTTTTTACATGGTATGGTTAGCGTAAGGAGGGTTACTACTTAGATCATGTGAGTGGGTAGGCGGGAACTGGAGGCCATTAATCCTCAATGTAGGACCGAGGGTCGTAAGCGGTAGATCTATCTGGGTGTAGCGAGCACAACCCCAGGCCCAGCAGAACGGACCTTGGGGTGACTTTGAGCCCGACGCAAAATCCACTAGGTTTGAGTCTTCCTACTGCACTTCACACATATCAATGGCCTTGCAAACCATTGGTGATCTCTTTTTCCTTATTTGCTACATACCAGGGAATTTATACTTACAAAGGTTTTACATACTCACTTTCACATGAACTCGCTCAACTTTATGTTGACTTTTCAACTTACATGTATTTCAGGGAACTAGGGATCTGGCGAGGTATGTTATGTTTTCAAGCTGCGTAAGAAGTGCGATGTCATCCAAGTTTGGGAGTTGTGGCTTTTACCTGGACGAGTCACAAGTCTTGAGCTGTGTTCGTTTCATGTCTGTGGTTGTGTGTTTTGAACAATGTTTTTAGTTTGTTATGTTGCATTTTCGTTGCATGTGTCGACATTTGAAAACAATGTTGTGGTATTTTGTTTTTAAAACATGAAGTTAATGGATGATCATCGTGGTTTTAAATTCATATAGCTTTGATGTGATTAAGATATGGTATTAAGAAGTCACACCAAATAAACCCACGCTTCCGCAAAGCCAGGGTGTGACAGCTTGGTATCAGAGCCTTGATCATAGCGAACTAGGATTCCTTCTCGAGTCTAGACTATGATCACTAGGGCTCTCACGAAAACATTTTTACATTGCATACACTACGTCCAGATCCAGGTCACAAAACATTTTACAAAACAAAAGTTGAGCATATTTGTTAGAATTTTTTGTTGGTCGGGAGACCAGGGATTCAGCCGGGTGGCTGGGGAGATTCAACCGGGTGGCTGGGGAGGTTCTGGTCGGGGGACCAGAGAGTCAGTCTGAGAGGCTGGGAGAATAGTCTAGTGGGACTAGGAGGTCAGTCTGAGAGGCTGGGAGGTTAGACTAGTGGGACTAGGAGAATTACTTGATTGCTTATTGGTGACTAACATGTTTATTTGATTATATGATTGATTGTTTGTGCATATGTGTGTTTGTGTTACAGACGTCATGCCTTCATCAGATACTGGAGAGTCGGACACTACAGATCCCATGGCCATAGTATCTGACGACATAGTTTCATCAGAGCATGAGGTGTATACTTCCGATACGACCAGCACGGATGATGACGACTTTCAGCCCTTTGCGCTGCCAGATGTCGTAGCAGAGCCTGCTGATGGCCATCTTGTTGGGGATTTACCACTCTTGGAGATCCCTGCTCCTGTACCTCTTGCCGCTTATCCCGTTGTTGATATGCCTCTTGATATTGTTTCCGATGATGATGTCGACTTATTTGAGGAGGACCCACTTGAGGGCGAGGCCCATATTGCTGCCGGTGATATCCCACTTCTTGTTGATACTCCTGCGGAGGAGGCTCCCGTTCATTCACCTGCTCCAGACTCCTTTGAGTCTGTGGCATCTGTACCTTCGCACACACAGGGAGTGCAGCACCACTAACACGACGCCGACCTGGACATGGCGTCATCCGCTGCACCTGCTCCTGCGCACAGCTTTGAGTTCGGTCATGATGTTCCGATCCTATTTTTCCACCTGGCTTTGATCCAGACCAGGACATTGAGTTCGTGCACTTAGACCAGCATTTGGATGATCCTGTGGCCCCTGTCGACCCTATGTTTGCTGACCCAGCTGATTTTGAGATGGAGTTTGTTGATCCGGAGCCCGCTGTGGAGCATGACCCTGTTCATGCCGATGCACCTGTTGTTGCTCCTTTGGTTGATGATATACCTGTTGATGATCATCCTGTTGTTGTCCACAGTTGGTGGATGATCATGCTGTTGATGTTCATATTGATGCTCCACTATTGTTAGAGGACCCCGTTGTCGCACCAGCTCTCGCACCACCCGTTGCGGACCTACCTATTGTCGCACCACATCCTGATCGTATGCCAGTGATGTTAGACCATGCACCTTTCGCGACCCACATTGATCCACGATACGCTCACACCCACAATGGGTGGATAGATGATGATGATTACCCACCTTTCGTGGTACCTG
Source organism: Helianthus tuberosus (assembly GCA_030545235.1). Classification (NCBI taxonomy): domain Eukaryota; kingdom Viridiplantae; phylum Streptophyta; class Magnoliopsida; order Asterales; family Asteraceae; genus Helianthus; species Helianthus tuberosus. The sequence continues at coordinate 47,551,210 of CM060386.1, read as the reverse complement.
TTACACCCCCAGTGGCACCCGTTTCAGCCCCTGTTTTAGCACCCATTTCAGCACCCACCGATATCCCACCATTTCCCCCACATACCACCGATGCACGTCACATGGATCTTCCTGTTATGTTCCGTCATATTATAACACCATCACACCCGGGAGAGGGTTCCTCGACTCACCCCTTTGGTCATGTGCCGACATCTGTTCCGGTCATACCACAGTTTTCTTCTGCTGTTCCCACTGTTGCACCATTTACTGTACCATCCTTTGCTCCGTCGAGTGAGCCATTTCTCTGGACCACGCCCCCCATTATGCCACCGTCTGACCCATATCCCCCATATCATGTCGGGTCTTCTACCGAGGATGTCCTTGTTTCTTTGATAGTACAGCAGGAGGCGCTGACCCGTCGCATACAGGAGCTGGAGAGAGCTCAGCGACTCCCGTGCCAGTGCCAGACTCCACCTGCAGTATCTCACCCTCCTCGACCGCTCTCACATGATTCTGCTGCTCGTTTTTTGACTCCGGAGCAGCAGATAGCTTACTTATTGCGCTCTCATCGTGCTATGGAGGAGGATTGGCTTCATATGCGACGTTTACTCTTTTCTCGTTTTCCCCCTCCTCCACCGCCATCAGCTTAGGGCCATTTTGTACGACTCGGGTAGACTTTTGATGAGACGACCGCGATTGTGTAGACTACACAGCTTTTGGAGACCGCATTTTTGATGATTATGACTTTTGATGTATAATTGATGTTGTTGTCACTGACTAGATATTTTGGACTAGGGCGATGTGGCCCTTAGTCACTGATGATGTACGATACAGTCATGTACTTGTAAACCTTACATTGTGGTCTTGATTTATGACAGTGCAATCACAGTATTCTCATCATTTGTGATGTTTGATTGATTGTTTATGTTTTATAACATGAGATGTTATGTGGTTGATTTATTTATAACATGAGATGTTATGTGTTGATATTGCTGAATACATACGTACACTTTACTTACTATGACCTAACCAACACGATCATCTTTTAGAAGATGCCACCGAAACGCGATCCGCGCATGCCTGCCAACGAGGCAGAACTTCAAGGAATCATCGCTGCCGCCATAGCGCAGTATGCAGCCTCAGACGGAGGAACCAGCGGAAGCACGCTAATACCATTTGTATAATCTAATGTAAGTGCAGGGTGCACTTACAAGCAGTTCCTAGACTGCAAACCTGTGAACTTTGACGGCACCGGAGGTGCTGTTGCTTTTGTAAGATGGGCCGAAAAGACGAAGTCTGTTCTTCGAATGAGCAAGTGCGCTCCAGACCAACAAGTGACTTACATCTCTGGGCTATTTTTGGACGGAGCCCTGTCCTGGTGGAACTTACAAGTGCAAACTCTTGGTGAAGCCGCTGCTTACGCATTGACCTGGGCTGAGTTAAAAGAGTTAATACGAAAGAAGTATTGCTCTCGTGCTGAGATACAAAGGTTGGAAACTGAGTTCTGGCATTTAAGGATGGATGGTCCCAAGATTGCGGAGTACGTTCAGAGATTCCACGACCTGTCTCATGTGGTACCTTATATGGTCACACCGGAATTCAAGCGAATCGAGCGCTTTATCTAGGGTTTAGCTCCACAGATCATGAGTATGGTCACTACTTCCAAGCCTGCAACAATCACAGAGGCCATCGATCTGAGCGTAGCTCTTACTGAGGAAGCCATCCGCCTGAACAAGTTTTCGAACGTTGAACCAAAGAAGAAAGAGACCCACGTAGAGTCGTCTGGTGAGAATAAGAGGGAAATTCTCGAACTTCAAGCAGGGAACTAGCGGTGTTGGCAAGAAAGGAGAATCAAGCGCACCGGTCCAAGCTGCAACCGGTGCTGGGAGGAAAGGAAAAGGATATATGGGTACTCATCCCAAGTGTAACTCCTGCCAACGTCATCATTCTGGCCGGTGTGGGCCAAAGGTATGTGAAGCTTGTGGAAAACTTGGCCACTTGAAGGATTCTTGCTGGGCTAGTGCTGGCCGGGGAGGCCAAGGAGGTTTTGGTTGTAGGAACAATAATCGTGGTGGTAATGGAAATCGTGTACAAGGGAATAATGGAGGCAACGGAAACCGTGGGAACAATGCAAATCAAGCTGGGGACGCAAATCGAAATCAAAACAACAATCAAGCGGGGAACGGAGGAGGAAATGGTCAAAGAATGGGTTGTTTTAACTGCGGTGAAATTGGGCATTTTAAGAGAGACTGCCCAGGATTGAACCAAGCCCGCGGAAGAGTGTTTAACATTGAGGCGAGGGAAGCGCGCCAGGATCCCAATGTTGTTACTGGTACGTTCCCTATAAACCAACGCTTTGCATCCGTTTTGTTTGATACTGGTGCCGATTATAGCTTCGTGTCATTAGAATTTAAGAATATACTTGGGTTGACGCCTAGTAAGTTAAACGTTCCGTACTCCATCGAATTAGCAAATGGGAAACTAGTTGAGACGAGTGAAGTTGTCCGAGGATGTGTGATTGAACTAGGAGGGCACGAGTTTACGCTAGACTTACTACCTGTCGAGTTGGGAAGCTTCGATGTGGTAGTGGGAATGGATTGGCTATCGAGTAACAAAGCCGAGATAGTTTGCCATGAGAAGACCATCCGCATCCCACTGACGGATGAAGAAACGATTGTAGTTCATGGAGAAAAGCGCGATACGCCTCTAAGAATCACCAGCTGCCTGAAAGCTCGAAAGTGCCTACAGAAGGGATGTGTTGCCTTCTTGGCACATATCGTGGATAAGAAAGCTGCTGAGCCAAAGATCAAAGATATTCCAGTCGTCAGAGAATATCCGGAAGTCTTTCCAGAAGACTTGCCAGGATTACCGCCTCCAAGGCAAGTTGAGTTCCACATTAATTTGGTTCCAGGCGCCGCGCCTGTAGCCAAGGCACCCTATAGACTTGCGCCATCAGAGATGCAGGAGTTGTCGACACAACTCCAGGAGCTATTGGACAAAGAATTCATCAGACCAAGCTTCTCACCTTGGGGAGCTCCGGTTCTGTTTATCAAAAAGAAAGACGGTAGCTTTCGTATGTGCATTGACTACCGGGAGTTGAATAAATTGACGATTAAGAATAGGTATCCTCTGCCAAGAATCGATGATCTATTTGACCAGTTGCAAGGCTCAAGCTTTTACTCGAAGATCGATTTGCGATCAGGATACCATCAACTTAGGATACATGAGGAAAGTATCCCGAAGACAGCCTTTAGGACTCGTTATGGACATTACGAGTTCCTAGTTATGCCGTTAGGGCTAACAAACGCACCTGCAGTTATGCCGTCAGTCCTCCGGTTCAGGATGATAGTTCTTGGTTAACCCGGAGTCGATAATCTCGGGGATAGGATACGGATCTTGAACCAACACAACCACAAGATTGAGTAGTGAGTCGACACAAGCTCCGATTCTACCGGTTTTGAATGTATTGAGTGTAAAAGAGTTGAAAGAAAGTTGGAAACCATCTTTCACCACTTTTCATTGTGAGTTTGTTTAGATCTATGAAAGATCTTTGTTTGTTTATGTGGAAATCGGTTAGATCTAAGTTGTTCTTGGTGGATTGAGTCCAAAACATGAAGTTCTTTGAGAACTCATGATGACGTCAACCTAGAACACCTTGAATCTTGATAATTTCACGGTTAAAAGTTAAGATTTAAAAGATAGAAAGGTGTACGAGTGCGTATAGGTTAAGGAAGTACAAGATTTAGGATGAGATCTTACCGGAATTGCGAGAAATCGAAGGAAAAAGCGAGTAGGAGCACGGGTCGGACGTCACTTGCCAAAAGTAGAAAGAATGAGAGTGACAAGGGGTATTTATAGGATGCCCAAAGTGGAAAGGGGCTGGTCGGTCGGATGGCATCACGCCCGGATGGCAGCCCGGCCGAGTGGCTCCTCGGTCGGATGGCAGCTCGCTCGGGTGGCAGCCCGGTCGGATGTCAATCCGACCGGCTGGCACCTGGTTCGAGTGCTCAGTGCGACGAGTTTTGCCGTTTCGATTTTGATTGCGAGCGATGCGATAGAGTTTCCTAGTCAAATTACTTTTAATCCCACTATTCATATCTCGCACTATCTCTTCTCTACCAATTATCATACCATTTCGATTGCGATTGAGTTCGATTGCGTCCGAGTTTCGATTGCGATTCGATTGATCACCATACATAACATAATTTAAAACATGCACAAGTAACACATAAGGCACACACACGTATACAATAACCAAAATGCGTAATTCGAGTTGCGAGTGCGATGTCGATAAAGCGATTAGACATGCGATAAATAGCGATTAATATGCGATTATTAATAGATACTCCACACAATACAACTAAAGCGAAAATAAAATAGACTAATTACAAGTCAAAGAAGTCAAAACAGGTATTGAGCAAGGAGAGACAGATCGCAATTAGCAATCTTTTCTTCCTTTGACTTCAATCTTGACTTTGACTTTCGAAACACGGGGTGTTACACTGAAATCGTAATTTTTAAACTAATGGACTAAAATAGTGATTTTTGACAAACCACAGGGACGAAAACAGTAACACTCAATTAATTATTACTTTTATATTTACTTATTTACTTCAAATTCAAACTTAGTTAACTAATTTGATCTTAACTATATCTTTGAACGTTTTGTTTAGTTTGGTATCAAATAGATTTTTTGAAACTTGAAATTAAATTAACTAATATATTTATGGAGTTTTAAATAAAGGGTTACATTTATTGAGACTTCGTTAACAAATTTTGCAACAACAGAATAATCTATTTTTATCACGAAAACCAAACTTTGTATTAATATATTAAATATTTTTATTTTCACTATACAAAATTACATTTATTCGACCCATGTAATACATGAGGTTTTTTAAGATATAACTTTTTATTATTTGATATGTAAATTAGATTTATTCAATTCATACAATACACGGGTTTTTTTTAAGGATAAATATTTTTTTATTATTTAGTACAGAAAATTACATTTATTCAAACCGTGTAATACACATATTTTTAAAGATGTATTTTTTTTATTATTTGGTATATAAAATCACATTTATTCAACCCGTGTAATAAATGAGGTTTTTTAAAGATGTATTATTTTATTATTTAGTAAAAATATTACATTTATTCAACTCATGTAATACACGTGGTTTTAAAGATATAACTTTTTTATTTGGTATATAAAGTTACATTTATTCAACCCATACAATATGGTTCTTATAGATATAATTTTTTTATTTTTTAATATATTAAATTATATTTATTCAACCCGTGCAATAAAGGAGGTTTTTAAAGATATATTGTTTTATTATTTAGTATATAAAATTTATTTATTCAACCCGTGTAATACACGGTGTTATAACCTAGTATTAACTAAAACATAGTAAAACTCACATATATTCAATATATAATAATGGACCCGGTATTTATTTTATAAAGGGGCAATTGGAGGTCTTTAACCGAATTTTTAGGAGGATGACCAGGATTGTTGACTAAAAAATATATATATCTAATAAAGCAAACCATTGGGGGACACGTGTCACCCAATGGTTGATGCCAAATAAGCAGCCATGTCATCATCCATGTGGCACACCTCTTAGTTGAGGATTGAAGCAACCATCTCATTTACGCCAATCCTGTTCTCTCTCCTCTCAAAACCCTAAATCGATTTCTCTCTCTTTTCCTCTCTGACGAAGACGGCAAACACGGCGACTAACATCGATCCAAGAATTTTGACGAAGATTCAATGGATTTGAAGACAAATCATATACGATACTCTCTAATTAGAGTATTTTTTATGATCGATTATATGTTTTAATAAATTTAATTTTGCAGGAAATCAAATCGTCCCGGATCAAATCGTCGATTTAGGGAAGAGGTATAAGCAATCTGCGATTCATCTTCTGACCAACCCTAATCGGCGATTCCTCTGCTTTCCCTTTCAATCGATCTGTTTTTGATTCTATGTTTGTTTTGATTCCATCTGTTCAATCATTCATAAGAATCGGCAAAACCTTTAACCATTCTTTTCATCAGGTATGTGCATCTTTTTTGTTCGGTTACTTATCAGTTTCGTAAGATTTAGGGTTTCAAGTTCATATGTTGTGATTAAAAAATATGATGGTTTTGTTTATGTTGTTTTTCATGATAATGATGATATGAGTTTCGTAGGATTTAGGGTTTCAAGTTCATATGTTGTGATTATAAAATCTGATGGTTTTGTTTATGTTGTTTTTCATGATAATATTATGATATGAGGTATTGGAGTTTGATTGTTCAATGTCGATTGTTTATATATACTGATACTCAATTATAGTTTATAGGAGGTCTGAGTTGGTTCGTCAAATCCACATATAAAATTAACTATAGTGTCAAGTTTACATGATGAATATGTATACAAGTGATGTTGTATGTTGACCTGCAAACCCTTTCACCCTAAATGAACTTTTACAACCACACGCACTAACTGCACTTAATTGTTGCAAATAAAAACAAAAAGGTTTTCATGAATCATGATGACTTTTGGTGAAATGAATACTTAAATCATAGTAATATATTATGTAAAAACAAGTTGCCTGATTTCAATAGAAGGATAGTGTATTGTGGAACTGTCTAATTTCAATAAAAGGATAGGTTATCCTCATATCTTTAAACATTCATGGATTCGTTACAGATTTGCCTAATTTTAATAAAAATTATGGTTCATTCTGACTCACAACTTTCTTTATTGTTAAAATTTTAAACATGATTTTGAATTGAACTGCTTCATTAATGGAAGAGAAACATCATATCTCTTTCTTTACCCTGTTCATATGATTCATAAAGGGCATGGCAGTCATGTGAAATGAAACAATTTTCTTATCTCATTTTTTCAAGCTATTAACACATTATATTTGATCTTGAAAACAATTTTATTATAATTACCTAAATTTGAGAATAATGTTATTTAATAGGTATTTGTATGCTGTGAAACTATGCTTATGGCTCATTTGACATGTTCTTTTTTTGATATTTTTTATTTAAAGTAGCCTAAATATATAAATAGATCATCTTTGCTAGCTCTAAAAAAGTCACACATTATTTCAATTTTTGATTATTGATTTTGATGGTTTATTGATATTTACTTTGTTCCAAAATATTCCTGTTTCAAAACACAGATTGAATATGTAGAATCTTTGAAGATTTCGGTGGGTAGGATAGTTTTGTTTCTCTTCGATTTTGTCAGTAAGTTTATCTTTTTCATTCATGTATATCATCATTTTTTATCAACATGGGTTTCATTAGATCTTATCCATTCAACTTAGATTATACGATGCTTGAACATAGATTTGATGGCCCAATTTTGCAAATGAAGTAATGATTTATCATAGACGTATTAAAGAGGGAGTGAAATTGGGTGCGGAGGTTCCTATTACACATCGAGGGACATGTAAATTTTGAAAGTGATGGTGAAGAGGGATATACACTTTTGAAAAGGGCGAATTGCATATAAATTTGTTGGTGAGGAATTCAATTTCATTATGGTGCTACTAAGTACATAGCTTCAATTGCATCGGTAGGTCATCTTGATATCATTGACTTTTTAAGTTATGGTTCAAAGAATTAGGGCGTTCTTTTGTTTAATTAACTTGCATAACCATCATAGATGTTCAAGGTTTCTGGTGATAAACTCAACAATGGAGGGAATATCATATTTTTTCTTGATGAGGGTTGTGCAAGTAATGGGCTATTTCTTTGGCCTTTAGGAAAAAAAACCAAAATTGAATGTTTTTTTGTTGACTTTTCATTTCACCATTATGGTTTTTTTATGCAGAGAAAGTACAACCATTTGCGTTTCTATTGATGTTCCAGGTATACAACCAAAGGGACAAAATGATGGGGAATTTATCGTTATTGCTACTAATACAGATGCATAGTAATTGCTTAATCTCTTCATCTTATTTGAATAACAATTATGAATCTGATTACATAATTTGATTTCATGTTTAGATTTCAGTTTTAGTTTTGATTTGTGTGTTAGGTATCATATGGGAGATGGTGTGACGAAGCATGAGCCCAGGGCTTACGCTACTGCGAAGGAGACTCAAATAGTGGTTGGAACCCATTCTTGCCTATGGGTTTTTTGTATGTACTCTTAATCAAAAGTGATCTCGATTGGGTTTATTAAATGACTTTAACACGCGAAGCAAACCAACTTAAGAGTTTTACATCAGTCATCCCTTTTATGATTTGATGACACATTTGAAACTTTATCCTCCTTAAGCACCGACCCATTTTATTTGCCTGGTAAAAATCGGTCCACAAGCTTTAGTTCAGTTATCTTTTGTTCAAGAACCGACCCGACCCGATACCCCAAATCTATAAAATTCAGGAACCGGAATTATACCTCTATAAATGGCTAAGGTTCGGTTTTGAGTTACCGGAATTAGTTCAGTTACCACTCCCTTTTCATGGTCGTTACCCCTTTATGCACTTTATTTGATTTTGTTCTTTGGTTTTTCGTTTCATATCTGTTTGTTGATGGGCTAAAGGTTCAGACTGTTAGATGCTCATATATTGATTTCGACAGTTAGATGCTCATATATTTGGTTCAAATGGAAGTCCTTTTGGATCGAGATTGTTTAGTCCAAATGGAAGTCCTTTCATGGATACACATCTGCCTATAACTCATGAGCATAGGCAATCCATGCCAAAGAGTTCAAGAGGCCTGATTATTGAAGAGCTTAACTCTGATGACGAAAAAGATGAACCAGAAGTTGGGCATGGTAAGATAGATAATACTCATTTGTATGGTAGGCCTGTAAGACAAACTTATTTTAAGAGGCCATATATTAAAACTGAAGTTATAGTTTATTTTATTCGAAATAAGAATTGTGTGTGGTCGATATTAATGCAATTGAATGCAAATTTTTTATTCTTTTGCAGGAAGAGAGCTGAATCAGACACAGTATGGGAACCAACACAGTCTCATGCATGATACGCACCCACACCCCCAAGCTCATAGCTTCACATTTCAGAGTTCTACTGTTACATATGGGATTCTAATGGAGCATATTATACTTCATCTACTACTAGAAGGGCTGACAGTGACGGTGTAAGTAACTGTAAACTTTTTATTAAGATATGTATGTTTTTTTGTTATTTTAGTGGTGTTTAATATGGGCGTTTCAGCTGAGATTTGAAGAACATAAAGAAGCTGATTCGACAACGGGTCAGGCAGCTCATATGATATCAAGGGGAATCCACGATAAGGTATTTAATTGTTATTTGCTTATGATTTAATAGCATAGCCCAAAAGTTAATATCTTTTGTATACACCACTTTAATGAAATAAACGTTTTGTATGTTAGGGTCACACTCTTTTAAGGCATCTCAAATCAGACGGGCAGGTGGATACAATGCAAACGTTGCATAACATAAACGAAAGTATGCGTATTTGTATCTTATAATTGTTATATGAGTTTGGAAAAGGTAACTACGATGGGTATCTGTGCAAATTTTGACTAATATTCATACGAGTTGTGTATACAAATGGCTTTCGCTGTGGTTTTAGATATTTATGGATGTTTGTGAGCCCTAATTTGGATGCAATTAAGTATAACGATGGCCGGCGGTTAATGTGTTAGTTTTTTATTGTTTCTATTTTAGATAAATGGCGTCTTCTGCGGATCCGTGGATGAGGGAGTATAATGAAGCGTCTAAACTTGCTGATGACATTACTGGTATGATATCAGATAGGAGTTCGTTTGGAGCAGGGTCGGAAGCTCAGCGTCATTCGTCTGCGATTCGGAGGAAGATTACGATGTTGGGAACTAGACTTGATAGTTTACAGTCTCTTCTGAAAAAGCTTCCTGCAAAACAGCCTTTGTATGTATTCAGCTCAGTTTGTGAATTGTAATTAAGAGAGCGTTATTATCTTGCTTTTGTCTTTAAAATTTTTTAAAGTTGTAACAAAACTATCTACATATCAATTAACCTGTTTTTAATAATTTCAGAACGGAGAAAGAAATGAACAAACGCAGAGATATGCTTGCAAATTTGAGAACAAAAGTAACACAGATGGCGTCTGCGTTGCACATGTCAAGCTTTCGTAACAGGGACAGCTTGCTTGGGCCAGGTACTAAACCGGCCGATGACATGGCCCAAATATCTGGGTTGGTGGCTGATGATGGGAGATGATGGCGCCGGAATTTCAGGTCGATGGTGATGGTGGTGTCCGACAAGAAGTAAGAAAGACAATGGTGGGGCCCACTCAATTTTTTACAATTCAATATGATAGATGGGTCCTACAAATATATCTTTAAATGCTTAATGAATTAATAAAAGGGTATTTTAGTCATTTAGTCATTTTCTTTACTAAAATTATTCAGGGATGACGGATATTGTGAGACCACGGGTAGAAATTGAGTCCGGACAGAGCTAAAGTATGGAAGGAGAAGTCGCGAAAGTATCAGCAGAAGGTGCCAGAGCTGGATATGGAGCCGAAGATCCGGAAGGTGGTTGTAGTTTATTATCTCTGTAAAAATCGACAGCTTGATAAAATTGACCGCTTGATAAAAATTGATGAGAGTTTTGGATTTTGAAACTGATTTTCATCGACTTGTGCTTAAATCTCAGTGAATCAAGGAACCCCTTTGTTGAATATGCAGTCAAATATTTCCGTAGCGGCAGCATACACCACACTGGACAAAATTAAGAGTAAACTGCAAAAATTACTGTCACAGGGTAAATCTTTTCTACTTTTGATAAACTCAAACGTATATGCACAACAAAATGAATTTGATATTCTAATCAGTGATCACTAACTGAAATGTTATGCAGGTATGGATAACATGTCGGATCTTGATTTAGTGCATATGATAGCTCAAACGACTCATTGTATTGCTCAAGGAAATGTTGGTAGTGGATTTGATGTTAGTTCCGCTGTCTATGGAAGTAATCGGTCCGTATTTCACCAAAAATCATTTCTGCGGCTCAGGTCTCTCTCACTCCCTCATACTCACATGTAGGGTGTCAAATGGGTTGGTTAGGTAACAGGTCAAAAACCAAACTGGCACTTTTGTACTTTTGGTACATGTCAGGTTCGGGTGGATTTGCTCAATGCACTTTTTGTTAAAAAAAGTTTCACTTTTTTTATAAATATTGTAGTATGTCATATATGATTACAAAACTAATATTATTTCGATAGTAAGCTAACTTTGACCAAGTTTTGATCCGTTTCCTTCTTAAGATAATTATTTTCGCATCTGACCGGTCAAAACATAACCCAAGTCGATCTCACGTAAGTAATTGAGTTAAAAATGACACCTCTGATTATATTATGAACCCTATTTGCATATGTATTATAATGAGACTGCTTAGTATTTGATCAGTAAATCTGTAATGAATATTTTTTTTATATTTAAACTGATGATTAGATTTGAAATGATTACAAAGAAGACTAATTTGTAATGAATATTTTTTTATTTATTAAAGATGGTATTGTTTCATCGTTGCAGGAAGTTGTTTGTACCACGCCATTAGATGAAGCCATAGGTGAAGTCTCGAAAGCCAAGTTGGATCATGAGAGGACTAAATTTTCCTTGCCACCATTAATGAATCTGGTGATTAAACTACAACTCTCATGCTAATAACTGAATTGCTCCAGAAACCATATATTATATATATAACTGTATGTCACATTATCAAGAATCAAAAGCAAAAATCGTGTTAAATTACTAATATTAGATAGTGATGATAATGCTACAAATAAAACCTTCAATGTTGCATACAAAGAGATATGTAGAAATTCATGACATGTTTTTATTTTTTCAGGAATTGTAACATATATTAAAATTTTTAGTTTATTAAAACCTTATAAAGAAGCAATTTATATGTGCATATATATCTTGTACCTTTAGCTTTGGGAGGCTTTAAAAAAAAATGGAAATTTTGCTTTCTAACCCTAAACTTTTAATTTTTTGACAATTTAAGTTTAAAGTTTTAATTTTTGTTTCCTTTTAAACCCTAAGGTTTTAATCTTTGACAATTTACCCTAAAGTTTTAATCTTTGGCAATTTAAGTTTAAAATTTTAATCTTTGTTTCCTTTTTAACCCTAAAGTTTTAATCTTTGACAATTTAAGTTTAAAATTTTAATCTTTGTTTCCTTTTTAACCCTAAAGTTTTAATCTTTGACAATTTAAGTTTAAAGTTTTAATCTTTGGTAATTTAACCCCTTTTATTAATTTGATTTTTCACTTCTAATTCAAAAGTTTCCATCTTTTGCGATTTAACCACTTTGATTATTTTTACTTATGTGTTGTAATATTGGCTTTGGGGTTTTTCAAAGAAAAAATGGTTATGCATATTGTTGTTGTAACCTTGGCTTTGAGGGTTTTTCAAAAAAAAATTTAATTTTTTTACTTTTCACCCAAAAGTATTTTATAAATTATTTTTAACCCAAAACTATTTTTTTTTTTTTACTTTTAACACAAACTTTTTATCTGTTGCAATTTATCCTCACAAGTTTTTTTACTTTCAACTTTGGTCCTTTATATTTTTCATTTTCGGCAAATTTTTAGCTTTATCATTCGTTCTAAATTTTGTGACTTAACACACCACAACGTGCGTCTTTGGTTTAACGTTTTTACGTTTCGTTCTAAATTTTGCGGGTGAATGTTTTTACATCGTCTATTTTTTCCTGTTTGATAGGTTCAACATAACGTGCGCGCACTAAATCGACTTAGTTATCACTAAAGAATCCCCGCCGCATTGCGGCGGGTCTTAATTCTAGTTTAAATTAAGATGTAACCTCAATTACTTATCTCTATGAAGGGTTTGGATTGCATCTGAAATATCCAGTTTTCTCACATGGTCAACTTTGCGATGCATTATCAGGAGTCAAAAGCAGAGTCGGTGTGAAGTTGCTTATACTGGATAAAGATGTGAATGTAACGAGTAAAACAACAAATGTAGTCTACAAGGAAGTTTTTTCTGGGATTTAATAATTTTCTGTTTGTTTCTTCCAATGTATGCGTTTGTACAGAATATTATATTTCAAAGTAAATAATATGGTTTTGGATGAAGCCGCGCATCGCGCGGGCATTAACCTAGTACACTAAATATTAAATCAGCTGATATGATATCATTTCAAGTTTTACTTGTAATTTGATAACGGCATGTCTATTCACACACCCATGTTGTCTATCAACACACACCCCAGTGTCGAGCTATGTCAGTCTTTTGGCTGGTTGACAGGACTAGAACGCGGCCAAAGCTCGGCGTTTTGGTCCGGTCAACAGACCCGTCAGACACCCGTCAGTCTTTTGTCTGGTTGACCGGACCAAAACGCCGCGCTCTGGCCATAGCTCAACACCGGGGGGTGTGTGAATAGACAAAGAGGTAGGTGGGGGTGTGTGAATAGCATGACCCGATAATTTGCTTTTAACAAATAAATAATAAAATGGTGCCTAAATTCTTCTGACTAAAACCTACTTTGGACACATTCTTAAATACATAAATAGCTACATTATTCTTTGTGTAGTCACGAAAAATGACTGATTGTTATCGTTATATATTTTTTAACATATAAAACATGATCATGTAAAAGACTAAAAGTCCTCTCGTCGTATTCAGGAAAAATAAGTTATATTAATTGGGTGCTGTTAAATGTACCTTTTTTTCTACTGAACGTACCCCTTTTTAACTTACACATTAATACAATTCAAATCTTTTTTTTTTTTTTTTGATTTTGTTATCTTTAATTATTGTTAGAGTAAACTGCCATTTTGGTCCCCGTGGTTTGGGCATTTTTGTCATTTTAGTCTAATTCTCAAACTTTTTAAATTTGGGTCCATGTGGTTTCATCTTTATTGCCATTTTAGTCCAAAATTATAAATCCTCCTTTTTTTGACTGTTCCAAAAAGTTTGAGATTTGGACTAAAATGGCAATAAAGTTAAACCACAGGTACCAAAATGGCAGTTTACTCTTAATATTGGACTAAAATGGCAATAAAAGTGAAACCACAGGGACCCAGATTTAAAAAGTTTGAGATTTGGACTAAAATGGCAAAAGTGCCCAAACCACAGGGACCAAAACGGTAGTTTACTCTTATTATTATTACTAGCATTTGTTTTTAAAACATTATTTTATTTAAAAAGATTTTTTTTGTTATTTGAAAAAAAAAATCATTTTCTTATGTTTTAAACTAAGGCGAGTCATTTTAATTTGAGTAGATTGCCATTTTAGTCCCTGAGTTTTGTCTAAATATGTCATTTTAGTTCAAATGGGTTTTTTTGGCCCCTGGGTCCCTGACTTTTTCCTTTTGTTGCCATTTTGATCACATACCCTAACTCTGTAAAAAAAAACTCAGTTTAGTTAAGGGTATGTTGGTCTGATTATAAATATGTTTTGCTTTTTGCCATTTTTATCCAATAATTATTTTGCATTTATATATATATATATATATATATATTTTGCCTTTTTCACATAAATATATTAAAAACGATTATTTTAATTAATAAAAATAAAACAAACTTTTTTAACATATACACATATGAATGTGATATCACCATCACCACCATCAATTTCTTTCATCTTTTTTCACCACCACCACTGTTCACGGTCACTACCATCCTCCACCTTTAACCATCACCACCATCCTCCACGGTTCACAATCATTGTCATCCTCCACCCATCACAACAACAATTGTTCATACCAACATCAAAACCAATCCCGACCACCAACCCCAAATCAAAACCCACCACACCTCAATCCACAACCAAATACACACATCATTCCCTAAACCACAAAATACTCTGTTTTCTCGAGCATCCAATCGCAAGTTCACTGAACATTTGCCGGAGAATACACTGATGTCCGGAGTTGAGTTTCAAAAATCGGTTTACAAATCAATCCTCTTGAACAAACACCCTCAAATCTTTCCAACCACCCTCAAATTTGTTTGCAACCGTATACAGATGCCCAGGTTATTACCACTTACCTCAGTCACCGGATATTCGCCTGAACACACACCTTTGTTTGGCGGAGTTCGTCTAGGCCTTTTGTTCATTTTTTACACAGGGAAATCGGTTTGCCCGCACCGGTCTTCATTAGATCTAGGATTGGCGGGTGGTTGGTGGTGAACGGGTGGGTGGTGCCATGGTGGTGAACGGTGGTTGGCGTTGTCGGAAGTGCGGTGGTGGTTCTGTGACAGTTGGGTGCTGATTAACGGTGGTAGGTGGTCGTTTTGTGACATTTGATGGTGGTGCACAGTGATGTGATTTGGGGTGTTCTTTAGGAGACAGAGAGAGAGAGAGAGTGAGAGAGAGAGAAGTGGGACTTTGCCCAGGTTTAAAGGGATATATTATTTATTATTTATAAAGGGATAAAAAGGTTTTGGATGAAAATGGCAAATACTAAACTATTTAGTGTGGGTTAACTGACATTATCTAACGGAGTTAATAGGTTGGATCAAAATGGCAACAAAAGGGAAAAGTCAGGAACCCAGAGGCGAAAAAAAACTATTTGGACTAAAATGACAAATTTGAACAAAACCCAGGGACTAAAATGGCAATTTACTCTTTTAATTTTGAAGTGAGATTTTTTTTCCGTTCATAGCTGCTTGAAGTGGGAGTTCGAATTTAGATTGTATAAACAATAATAAACAAAAATTTAAGTGAAGGTTTGAAGCTAACCAACTTAATATTGTTTTCGAGTTAAACGAAGAGAAATATTTTTGA
This sequence comes from Helianthus tuberosus, assembly GCA_030545235.1. Classification (NCBI taxonomy): domain Eukaryota; kingdom Viridiplantae; phylum Streptophyta; class Magnoliopsida; order Asterales; family Asteraceae; genus Helianthus; species Helianthus tuberosus. Next base: position 47,535,479 of record CM060386.1, on the reverse strand, counting down.
GAATCACCACTTTAATTTGTAGATAATGATTTTGATTAGTCAATAACATACCATCACAATCATTAAATTTCAACTTATGTCGATTATTGATTGATATTACATGCTTTGATCAAAGCATTTTACTACCTAAAGTGCTAGTTAACGTTTTATTTTCTTTTTGTATTTTATTACTTTTAATAAATAAAAGTTGTTTATTATATTATAATACATTTTAATATAATAATGATACTAATAGAAATAGAAAGATGAGAAAACTAAAATATGAAATAAAAAAAATATATAAAATCAATTGTTTTTTAACAAAAGTTCTAAAACTTTTTTATTTTTTAAAAAATATATTTTTTATTAATTTGTAGTGACGTTTTATAGAAACATAATAAAATACTAGTTAGAGAAAGTGTCTTCAAAAACAATATTTGAATTGTATAGAGGGGTGAAATTTGACAACTTTTAAAATGTATTTTTAGAAATGGAGTATAACTTGTAAAAAATGGGGTGCATTTAGCCAACCCCATATTAACACATCTTAAAAGCCTAACATTTAAAGTTTGATGCTAATGAGTACAAGGTGTGTCTAAACTAGTTATATCAACTAGTGTAACACCCCGCGCTACGCGCGGGAATTTGGTCGGTATTTTTATGTTATCGGCACTCGTTATAGCAACGGGAAGAAAATACCCCAAAAAAATAAAGTCGATATGCCCATAAGGATATGAACATGTCATTTACATCAATCTTAAACCAAAAAAAAAACGAATAGCGATACCGGTTCGTAATACTAATATCGGTATCAATGTTGTTAGGTTATAATCAGTACAGTTCGTTACGATACCGGTATTATACCGAAACTCGTATAGATTATGATACCACAGTTGCGTATTCATCTTTTTTTAAAAGTTAATATACATTAATATAGAAAAATTAAAGCACATGATATATTAAATATAACTAAAAAAATATTTGTATTTCTATTACAAAGTTTATTATGACAGTTAAAGAAATAAGTAAATAATATAATAATAAGCAACAAAAAGTAAGTAAATAATATAATATCAAAAAGCATATTTCAATACATACAAACTTAACTTAGAAATGTCGGCGGGAACAGTGAAAGAAAACTATTGGCCAAAAGTGGTGGCTGAATTTAATAAATGTTTTTTTTTTCATAAAATAATTATTTACAAGTCCTGTTAAATTACGATTTTATCCCCTGTTAAAAATTATGATATTGCCTCCTGTTCGAAACTGGATTTATACTTTGCCCCCAGCTTAGATCTACGATTTTGCCCTCTTTTAAAAAATACGATTTTGCTCTTGTTAAAAAATTATATATAGTTTTGCCTATAATTTGGTTCCCATTTTAAAACTACAATTTCGCCTTCAGTTCAAAATAAAAATTCTGTTTGCCCCTTTGCCCACAGTAAAAAAATGACGATTTTGCCCACAATTCAAAATAAAAATATGGATTTGCCCTCAGTTCAAAATATTATTTTACCTCCAGTTTAAAATTACGATTTTACCCTAGCTAAAAATTGCAATGTTCTCATCGTTTTTTTTTTTTTGCAAAACTATTATAGTCTTTTATTTGACTTGGTTGACTTAATTTTGTTTTTATTTGTGCCAAACAGCTGCCTAGCACTCGCTAATTGGTCCTGACAAATTATCATTTTTCCCCCAACTCTAAATTACACGCTTGCCATCGTTTTAGTTATTTTTTTATCATAATTATGATAGTTTTTTCTTTACTTGGTTAACTCGATGTATCTTTTTTGATATCGTGCTATAAGTAGCATGTATAACTAACCGAAATAAATGCATACATGTTATTAAAGTGAGAAATATTCGGTTTAGTGTCCCGCAACGCGGGCGGCGCATAACTCTAGTTTCTAACAAATATGTACTGAGGGGAAATAAAAGAAAGGGTAAAATGTACGGATAGTCCCTGTGGTTTGATGAAATTTCACCTTTAGTCCCCAACTTTTCAGAATTACACTCTTAGTCCTTGTGGTGTGATAAGTTGTTACTCGGATAGTCCCTAAAGCGGATGAAGGTTACTCGGATAGTCCCTGTGTTTGACAAGTTGTTACTCGGGTAGTCCCTGTGGTTTTGACAAGTTGTTACTCGGATAGTCCTTGTCATTTCACACTACTTAACTAGAAAAAACTAACATCCATCCGCTTTGGGGACTATCCTAGTAACAACTGTCAAACTATAGGGACTAAGAGTGTAATTCTGAAAAGTTAGGGACTAAAGGTAAAGTTTCATCAAACCACAGGGACTATCTGTGCATTTTACTCTAAAAGAAAAGAAACTGTAGGGGGATCCAAAACTTAGATGACTGGTGCATAATTGAAAAGACAAAAACATGACTATTGAGTCGACATTTATGAATTAATACATATATACAATACTAGGTTATTACCCGGGAATGCTTCCCGGGTAGTTTTATTTTATTACTTATTAAACATGCATACTTTTTTAAAATTTGACATAGTATTTCATTAAACTTTGTTAGTGCATTCTTAATTCTTAATACAATAATATGACATATTAATATCTTCACTATAAGGAGTTATAATTTTTTTCATAAGTTAATCACGAGTTTTGAACGTGTAATAAGACTTATAAACTTATTAATTGCTTATGATTCGTGTTTATAAATTCCTCTATGTTAAAAAAGTGAAGGTTTTTTTTAAACAATTAAAAAATAAGTTAACATATTACAAAAAAAAAAAGCTAGTTCAAAAAAATTAAACGATAAGGAATCAATACATGCTAATAATAAGTGAATAGATGAATAAAAACATGTAAAGACAACATGTAAAGGCTATTTTAGTGTGGTATCATTTTTTATACATAAATATGACGTTTCTTCTACATCCTCCTATTCGATTTACCACACCTTTAAATTTAAATATCATTTTGTTTCTAGTAGTCCACAGGCACCAGCAAGTTAGGCTACTCGGTATGGTGATGGACCATCCTTGGAGGATGGTCCGCCACGTAGGCGCCACGTCATAATCCTCGCAAGGATGGTCCATCCTCCAAAACTAGAAGGCATGGGAGGATGGTCCTAGTCATAGGTCCTCCACCACTTTTTATGTTTTTTTTTTTAGTCTTCTATTTTTTTTTTACATTTAACAAATATACTAATAAAATATTTTCATTAATATTAAAACCACATTACATAAACATAAAAAAAACATAAAGTTAATAAAAAAAACCAAAGGGCTTGATTTTGAGAGTTGAACGGGTGGTGTCGGGTTCGGTGGGAAATTATAAGCACCCCGCATCATCATTTGTTGAAGGGCTTGATTTTGAGAGAATTGAGCGAATTGGTTTGGCGAGTGTTGGAATGATGCAAACGCATTTGATGAATATTGCGAGAATTGGTTCGGTTCTAGCGTCGGATAATATCCCGGACCCGAGAAAACATTAGGTTGGGTCGGGTTGATGGGAGTCGTCGGGTTATACGGATTGTTCGGGTTGTTCGGGTCGCTCGGGTTGTTGAAGGGATCCATGCTAAAGTATAAGGTTTATAAAAGTGGAAGAAGATTTATAAAAATTATGTGAGAGAGAGATAGATAGTGACGTTGCTCACCGCATCCAGGTCGGATGGTGTAGGTGGAGAGCTGCCACTGGGGTATTGTGCGATAGGAGGTTCCCAACAAAATTGAAAGGGAAATTTTATAGGGTTGCAATTAGACCTGCTATGTTATACGGAACCGAATGTTGGGCCATTAAGGAAGTACAGGCACGCAAGATGGAGGTAGCAGAGATGAGAATGCTAAGATGGATGTGTGGCCACACAAGGTTAGACCGGATAAGAAATGATGTTTTTAGGGAAAGGTTAGAAGTAGCTAGTATATCAGATAAGATAAAGGAGGGAAGATTGAGATGGTTTGGGCATGTGAAGAGGAGGCAGACGGTAGAACCAGTTAGAGTGGTTGAAACCCTCGAGGTGGAGGGGAGGAGGAGTAGAGGCAGACCCAAAATTACTTGGGATGAGCGGATTAGGCAGGATTTGCAAAAATTGCACCTCTCTGAGAACATGGTCCATGATAGGAGCTCGTGGAGACGTAGGATTAAGGTTAAGGATTTCTAGGAAAGGGTACAATTGTGTTTTTAGGTGTAGTGTATGGTCGTACATAAGTATCTATGTGTATAGGATGTTTTGTTCAGTTGTGTTTCTAGGTGTAGTGTATGGTCGTAGATATGTAACTATGTGTATAGACTGTTTTGTGTTGTCATATTTGTTTTGTTCTACCATGCACTTTTTCGCAACTCATACTACATTCGTAGCTTCATACACATACACACACACCTCATGCTTAATTTATTTCTTTCCTGGGTGTTTTGCAGCCGAGGGTCTCTCTGGAAGCAGCCTCTCTATCCCTAGGGGTAGAGGTAAGGTGTGCCTACATCCCACCCTCCCCAGACCCTACAAATAGCTTTGCTATTTGTGGGATTTTACTGGGTATGATTGATTGATTGATTGATGTGAGAGAGAGATAAAATTTTGGGGTTAAATTGGTGAATGAGAGTGAAAATGGAATGGAAATTTATATAAATTATAAATATTACCGTTTGTTTGTATGTTTGAATTTTGTTTGTATGTTTGAATTGGAAAATTATTTATTTTATTTTTTTCAAACGGTAACTTTATGGAGGGGCCCACACCTTTTGGACCGTCACCAACGGCATCAACTCGACGGATAGGACGCGACCGGGGGGGGGGGCACGGTGTTCCGCCCGTCACCGACCCACGACGAACCGGGGCCGAACCCCATACCGTGTAGCCTTATAAGGACAAATGTATGCATAAATTTCTTCCTTGCTTTCCCCATTGTCAGGCTAGATATGTGATCTATCATCTATTTATGTAGCATGAACCTTTTAGAAGGATGCATATAAAGTTAATCCTAGAGAGTAAAAGGTCTTGACTTATATATGCTAAAAATCATGAGATAAAGGTGATAACATCATAAATGTCAAAAATATTAGACCCTGCAACTTAGATCAATTCTTCACAGGTGCTTCTGTTGTTTAAGGACATCATCCCTAAATGACCCGGTACATAAAAACTAAAATGGATAGGTAAAATTAGTAACCGATTGAACGATAACATTAAGTAATGTAATCTAACAATATTGTGTAAAAGAGGCATACATCTCATCATCTAGCTTGTTTCTTTAAGTGCGCTTTTTTTTCTTATGCCCTCGTTTTTTTTTGCGCTTTGCGCCTAGGCCCCAGGCGATGCCTATACGCCTTGGGGGCACCTAGCTGTAACATCCCGAAAATACAAATCCTTAAATTTCAATTAAGTTGCAAATAAATTAGTAAAATAAACTAATTAGTAATGACGCTAACCTAGTTAGTTTAGCACTTATGAGTAGTTAAAGACATAGAAACAAAATAAAAGAAACTAGAGGGACCAAAGTGTCAAACTTGAAACTAGTTTTAATAAACATTTTATTTAAAACACAAACTCAAAAAATTGAGTACGGAGATCGACCAGAAGCCAAGGGGGAGGGGGGGGGGGCGACCAAGCTTCTCAAAACCCTAACAAGCACAAATCTCATAAATTGAAGGTATAAATCTGGTCCAAAACGAAATCCGAGCTTAGAATTGTGATCCTCATCGCAAGAGGGTTATAAGGTATGTAAAATTTGATGGAAATTCTCTACTTGAAATTCTCATGAATTTAGGAAATCTGAAATTTGATGATGCATGTTTGTTGCTTGGGTAGATTAGAAAAGATAAAGTGTCTAGGAGTAAAACCTAGACAACAATATGTGAAATCACGCTTAATTTCTGAAAATTTCATAAACACAATGAAGGTGATTCATGGGTTTTGTGAGAAAAATGATAAACACTAGGATGATAGTGGTTGTTCTAGTAATGTTTGACATATGTGAAGTGATTTCAGAATTTTAGAGAATAAAGTTCATGTAAAGTAGTTGATTGATGAAGAATTAAGGCTATATGACAAGTTAAGAACTTGATAATATATGGTGCAAATTTCTGCCCTTAAGGTGTTCGCATAAATGCCTCAAAGAAGACTTAAATATGAAAATTTAAGTTAAACCGCATGATTGTGATGTTTAGGCAAAATATGTGAATTGTGAATTGAAAAGAGTTCTAAACGTGTATTGGTTGAACTCAATAGGAAAGGATACCGGAGCTCCAAGCGGACAAGCCGGTGGCGACTTGCGATTGAAAGGCGTGCATTAAAGGTATGTAACTTGACCCGTTACGTTAAGTGAAATTTGTTAAGTTATGTATAGTCGTAATGTTGAATAAATGATGTATAAATTCTAAAAGCGACGGTGTTCGCTAAACTAAATAATAAGTCAAGGATTTATAATATCTCGTTGGTAGTCATTATATTGGAGGATTCCGTAGATGAACCAAACGGGTCAAATAATCAATTAAAGCATGGATGTTGCTTCGTAATATAATAGATTGGCCTTTGTTATCGATTGATAATTGACATATCAAAATACAAGAATTTAAAGTGTTGGGTTGTTAGAATGAAAGATTTGAGAAATTTGTTTGGGCAAAACAACCAAATCAGTCAAATTATATATATTTGCAGAGGCTACCGTAAGTTACGGTATCCACCGTAACTTACGGTAGAGGCCAAAGCCTTACGGTGGATTTCCCCTGATTTACGGTGGACCAGAATTGTAAAGTGACTACCGTAACTTACGGTGGGAACCGTAAGTTACGGTAGAGCCTGGAAAATTTTGTGTAAATTTTGTATATTATAGCCAATCGAACCTGCTTTGTTCGTAGTTTCGATTATGTATTATTTCTAAGTACTCTAACACTAATGTTTAATGTAAAGTGACTACCGTAACTTACGGTAGGAACCGTAAGTTGCGGTCAAGCAAGTTTTCGAAGAACCGAAGACGAACTTTTGAAGCTTCCGCATAAATTAACTATGTTTAGACAGTGTTTATGATGTAACTATTTTGCTAAACAACTCATGAATGTTTGAATTAGTTGGTAGTTGACTAATGTTTGTTACCTTAGAACCTTACTTTTGGAACTTGTGTTTTTAATTGGGTCATCTTTTATATAAAATCTTATGAATTATTGTTAAATTCGAGTAGTAATTATAAGGGTGTTACACTAGCGCCTTTAATAACTATACAAGAATTCTTCTTGTGTAAAGATATGAAGCATTCGACTAAAGAAAGTCCATCATATTCATATGGCAGTTAGTTGCAGTATATAAGTGCCTTGGACTGCTCCCAAATCAGTTGACTGAACCAATATTCAAGCCTAACAAAGATCACCAAGAACTAAACATTTGTTAAAACTTGATACATGTAAGGATATCCAACAAAGTCACAATGTTTAAACCATAATCAAAACCATCAAGCACAACAGTGGGATTAAAAAGACTAACAATATTTATAGCAGTCTCAAAACATTAAAAAAAGCTGATATATGGTCAACTTGACACCTTCCACGTCATCTAACTCTGGCACTGGAACATGTACTGGCTTTGGCATGGGGACAAGCTGACAGTGCTACAACACAATCGCTTTTAGCTTCGCCTGAAAATTATAACAATCAGTGAGTGTATAGTTGAAGAAAGCAGTAAATAGTGTTTACACAAATTCAGCTCCTATAGCTTATACAGTTTATGAGGATCATAAGAAATTTCTGCAACTCTAGAATCAATGGGGAACATACCAGAATCAAAGAAATATATAAACAGTTGAGCGAAAAACTGAAAAGATCCACTGATACCATTGGACCAAAGACCACTTAACAAAAATATAACTATAATATGCAGATGAGTAATATAGCATATGGATTGTAAGTTACATGAAAGGGTAAATACAATAACACAAGAAGAACCCACCTCAAGACTCTTCATTGCTTGCCTCTTCCTCTTCAGTCTATAGTGAATGGGGAGATACAAGGCTTTCCACATATAAAGGGCCCCACAAGAACGCCCGACTGTGGTAGTACAGTGTTTCATAAATCAGGGGCCCCTCATATTGAATGTAATTCGTCAATAGTCTAATGCAGTGCACAGCATCATACCCATTCTCACATACATCCCCAACGACTTCCCAAGACTGCTTCTTGAAGTCTTTCATTGCCCATACCTTACAAGGTGGAAGAAACGAAGGATCAAACATAGAAAGACAGTCTTCTATAATCCCCAGGCAAATTGATGTGCGTAGTCGACCAAAATAAAATTGGTATGCGTCATCAGGTTGACGGATTTTCGAAAACTCCTCATCCATTAGATGAAAGGATATAATGACATCCATTTGTTTTGATAAACTATTATATGCCACCCAATGAAGCATCCCTTTGCATAAGATACCGGCTGAAGGATTCACCATTGAAGGATTCAGCCATTTTAAACCCTTTACATTGCACCAGACCATTTACTAAAGAATGTAAAATTTACTGTTGAAGGATTCACCACTTGACTTTTACCCGCTCTATTGGCATGATGATCAAAATATTTTGACTTCAAACTGGTCAAAATCCGATACCTAAGACCTTTGACTGACTTATCAATAGGTAAAAGGACAATTTTCATGATCGAGTAATATTAAAGTTACCATTTCAAGAAAACTATTACTCTTGGAACACTATAATGTAGCTTATTTAAACCAACATGTAATGCACTAACCTGGACCAGCTTATTTCTACCAGTTGCATACACACGGCTAAAAATGTTTCCACGATCTGCAAAGAAGACAATGAATTAGAATCATTTGTGAATAATGAATTACAAAAACTAACATTTGCAGGTAAAATACCGTAACCGCATGTGTATCCAGAGCGATCAACTTTGAATACATCTGTTCCTCGCCTTATCCTCCATCAAACAGAACTGGTACTCTTCCTTAAACTGCACCTACCACCTGCAAACATAAATTTTGGCAAACCTTGCTACTTTCGTGTTTTATATACTCAGTAAGTGTCACAACCCCCGACCCCATCCTGGGAGCGGGAGTCGCGAACCTGTCAGATGGTATCGGTGTTTATTAATTTGGCAGCGAAAATTTTCATCAGAACCGTAGTTAGAAAATATTTTTATCAGAGTTAAACACCAAAATGTTTAAAATAGATAAATGGGATGAAAACCCAAGTTTTCTTTACAATACATTTATAGGGATAAACCCTAATTCTTGAAAACAAAATCTCCTTTTTATTCAGGTAACTTGTATAGCCACTTTTCTAAGTCTTCGGTGCTCTCCAATTGGCTTCTATTTGGCTTTCACATTTTGTTACCTGAAACGCGTTTAAAAATATTTTGTCAGTGGGAAATACTGGTGAGTGAATCCCAAATTAATCAAGAAGAGTTTTATCATTTCACAGTATTGAGAGCGATTACAATGTTTACATCTACACAATTACTCATTCAGTACTTGCCACTCGACCGTATCTGTGGCTATAGTCATATCACACATTGAGTAACCCGTTGTCCAATTGTGAAGATTATCAAGTAATGTATACAAAACCCCATAATATCGACAGTAATTGAAAAATTACAAAGACTCAATCACTGCTTAATTGCATTGTAAAATATTTAAGGTTTTGTAAAAACAGTTGCAAAAAGGTGATTACTCACATTATAAAAGAAAATAAATTGTAGGGGGAATCCAAAACTTAGATGACTGATGCATAATTGAAAAGACAAAAACATGACTATTGCGCCGACATTTATAAATTAATACATATATACAATATGTATAAATTGCCTAGTTATAATACTTCGTCTAAACTAGTTACAACATTGAATCTGATCGGTGTCGGTGCGTCAGTATTGCTAAGATCTGACGAATGAACGGTGGATTATAAGTGTGTCCAAACAACTAATTAATACTTCGTTTTTGAAAAAAAAAAAATATATATATATATATATATATATATATATATATATATATATATATATATATATATATATATATATATATAATCACTTAAGATATATTCAATTATCAATGAGAGAATATAATGTAAGCGAGACGTTAGTCAAACATGGAAAGAGGCCTGAATTTGGAACTATAACCATTTTTCTATGGCATTATCATCGGTTGTCTTATTAAACATTGATGTTTTCTGTATTTGTCACTTTCCATTTTTTTCTAATTTTAAATGGTGAACCTAATTCGTTGGATATCCTCCTCAAGTAGCATACGTTTTAATAATCTATATTTTATTTAACGTTAAGTTTTCTTAAAACCCAAATCATTTTATTTTATTCGTTCGTTACTTGATGGTCATATTAGTTAAATCATTTCAAAATCATGTCTTATCATAACATAAGAGTTAACACACCATCGTAAGTTGTTTATAATAAAACACCAAAACATATAAATGCTCATAATAATAATAGTTAAATCCAGATAGACTATATGATGAGGAGGAGAGCTTTCTCGGCAAATGGATTTAGACAGAGGGGGTAAGTTATTCAACTACATAGTATATGGACTTTACAAAACCTAAAAGTTTTAAAAACCGGTTCAAACCGGTAGGTTGAAACGTCCGGTAGAACAAGTTAAACCGTCCGGTACACCCGATTAAACTGTTTTTGAGCCAAATCCGATACGATATAAAAACCGGATTTTAAAACATTGCCTAAAAGGCTAAAAGAGAATATGGAAATACAATCGATTAATAGTTGTGATCTCATACTCGATACATATATGTTACTTTTTTTTTTCTAATTTTGTGGTGTGCCTTTTGGATAGACATGGTACACAAACTAAAAACAACATATATTTCCATCATGAACGATAATCGTATAAAAATCTTATCCTTGATTTTAACTAGACATGTCAACAATAAACAACAAGTAGACATGAAATAATAAATAATATGAAGATTTGATTGATGATAGAAGGCATATTATTTGACAATAAAAATAATATCAAGTGTTTTACAAGTATGTATAAGGTTCATGTCTATAACCAATGTAACCTTTTCATCTCCTAGTTATACATGTTTAGGTCAAATACGTTAAGTCTTAGCCGAAATCTATTTAAATAAAAGACATTATTCTAATCAACAAATAATAGTGAGAGATTTAAGTATGTATTAAATAATAACTAGGATTGAGACCCGCCGCAATGCGGCGGGGATTCTTTAGTTATAACTAAGTCGATTTAGGACCTGCACGTTATGTTAAACCTGTCAAACGGGGAAGAAATAGACAATGTAAAAACGTTCACCCACAGACGCACGTTGGGTCAAGTTAACTCGCAAAATTTAGAACGAAACGTAAAAACGTTAAACCAAAGACGCAGTCGATCTAGGACCCGCACGTTATGTTAAACCTGTCAAACGGGAAAAAATAGACGATGTAAAAACGTTCACCCACACACGCACGTTGCGTCGTGTTAAGTCGCAAAATTTAGAACGAAACGTAAAAACGTTAAACCAAAGACGCACGTTGCGATGTGTTAAGTCACAAAATTTAGAACCAAGCATAAAGCAAAAAAATTTCGGAAAATGAAAACTATAAAAGACCAAAGTTGAAAGTAAAAAAAGTTGTGAGAATAGATTGCAAAAGATAAAATTTTTTGGGTTAAAAGTAAAAAACAAATAGTTTTGGGTTAAAAGTAATTTATGAAATACTTTTAGTTGAAAAATAAAAAAAATCATTTTTTCTTGGAAAACCCTCAAAGCCAAGGTTACGACAACTATATGCATGACTATTTTTTCTTTGGAAACCCCCCAAAGCACACCCCCTGTTGCGACGGGCGTAAAACGGTGTCAAATAGTACTAATGTTACACAACCGTTATCGACCACCAACACTGACTCGACCTAGGATCTGCGTGTTGCGACGAACCTGTTAAACATGAAAAAATATAGGTAAAAAAGTTGAACCACACATGCACGTTGCGCCGTGTTAACTTGCAAAATTTGAAACAAAACATAAAAAACTTGAACCACACTCGTACGTTGCGTCATATTAACTCGAAAAATTTAGAACTATACGTAAACCGAAAATTTGTCAAAGATGAAAAGTATAAGTGACAAAAGTTGTGAAGTTAAATTGAAAATAATGAAGAGTTTTGGGTTAAAGTTAAAAAAACAAATTATGTAGGGTTAAAATTGCAAAAGGTAAAAACCTTTGGGTTAAAAGTAATGAAAAGTTTTGGGTTAAAGTTAAAAAAAACGAATTATATAGGGTTAAAATTGCAAAAGGTAAAAATCTTTGGGTTAAAAATAAAAAATCAAGTTTAAAAAAAAAAAAACCTAAAGCATAATGTACAAGTTTCAATGCATAATTTTTGTTGCTTATTTAGAGTAATTAGAATTACCACCCGCCGCAATGCGACAGGAATTCATTAGTTATATATCAAATTAGATAAAAGTCAAATATTTCTTACATGACCGTGAACCTGTGTGTAAAACATAAAAAGAATAACTAAGTTGATCTCTGACTCGCGCGTTGCGACAGACTTATCAAACGGGGAAAATAGATGCGTTGCGAAAGGCCTGTCAAATGGGAAAAATAGATGAAAAAACGTTGAAACCGCACACGCACATTGCGGCGTGTTAACTCAGAAAATTTAGAACGAAACGTTAAACGGAAAACTTGCGAAAGATGAAAAGTATAAGAGACCAATGTTGAATGTTAAAAAATGTTAGGGTTAAATTGCAAAGGGTTATTGGATTTTATCACCCGCAACTATCGGCCTTTGGCCGATGACACCCGCAACTAACACTTTGACACCCGGCACCCCCAACTTGTTTTTTTGTTTGCACTGGCACCACTCAGTTAAATATTCTCTAACTTGGTTAGTTATTTGTCCGACGTGGCACCATTTTGCTGATTGTACATGCTGATGTGGATGATGAGGTGTAATGTCTCCTTCTCCTTTATAACACAGACATCCCAAATGAACCCTAATTCTCCATTCATCCCATAATCACTGCAATTCATCGATTCATCCCACAATTCATCGATTCATCCCACAGAAACCCTAATCGAGATGAGTTCATCGTCCAATTCATCATGGAGTGTGAACCGAACCCCTAAATTGTTCAAGGTTGATTTGGATGGAAACTTGTATTGTCATCATGAAGTTGTTGCTGTTCTTCGCATCGCTGGTCCTAAAAGTGTTCGACATGGTGATCAATTTTATGGTTGCCCTCAATGGCCTGTAAGTTGTTTACTTATGGATTGAACTTAAATTCTTGTTGAAACTGAGGTTGGTATATTGTTTTGTAGTTATCAGATTGCAAGTTCTTTATGTGGAAACAAGATTTCGACAAATTTTTCGAAGCACATTCAAATTGTAGTTCAAGTCCAGTCAGTTATCAAGAACTGAAAAATGAGAACTTGGAATTGCAGAACAAGTTGCTACTCGAAGAGAACACGTTGTTGAAAAGACAAATTCTTGGCAAAAAGTCCATGTGGAAGCAACCATTTGTGTTTACTATGTGTTTTGTCATTGCCATATGGATGTACATTTTGAACAAGTGATTTAATTAGGTTGTACAATATTGAACTTATTAATGAAAACAAGTTGACAGTTGTTTAGTATGTTTATTGGCCAATTAATAGTTGATTTTGCATTGTACAGTCTTGACTTTTGCATCAGTTGGTCTGTTTTGACCCATTTGGATTATTTGCTAATGACCAAACCAAAGTGCAGCCAACAATGGTCTGTTTTGACCCATTTGGATGATTTGGTAATGACCAAACATAAATAAATGACCAATACTGGTCTGTTTTGACCCATTTGTCATGATTTGGTAATGACCAAACCAAAGAGCAGCCAACAGTGGTCTGTTTTGACCCATATTAGTGATTTGGTAATGACCAAACATAAATCAATGACCAATACTAGTCTGTTTTGACCCATTTGGATGATATGGTAATGACCAAACATAAGTCAATGAGCAATAGTGGGCATGACAGCACCTTGTGATCATATGCATACTTGTGCAACACCTTGTGATCATTTGCATACTTGTGCAGCACACAACTGTTTTGACCCATTTCTTAAACAACTGTCATATACACACAGTTGACATATATATACCACAGCTGGCAAATAACCAATATACCCCTGCAAGATTTAAAGGTTATATAACCCACTATTATATACACACAACAGCTGTCAAATGACCAATTTACCCCTGCAAGCTTTGAAACTTATATAACCCACTGCATATATATACCACACCTGTAAAATGACCAAATTACCCCTGCATCATTAATATTAACTAACCAAAACATTACATACCACATTAAGTCATTACATTACATAGTTTCATTACTTAACATTAAGCCTACATGATTCTTGTCCAAAAGAGGCATTACAAAACACTAAATTGTCCAAACATAAGTTAAACATTCATCAACTAAGCACATCATTCTCTGTTGCCCTTCCCTCTAGGTCTTCCTCTTTTAGCTGACAGTTTGCCCCCTCTTTGACTGGAGGGTTGGCTGTTGAGTTGACTTGTCTGCTGAGTTAACTGCCGTTGACTTGACTGTTGAGTTGACTGTTGTGTTGACTGCTGTGTTGACTTTCTCTTCCTTATGTTCCCCTTCTTGAGCTCTTCCATGAACCATTCCCAACTATCATTGGTCTCCCCTTCAACCACTGCCCATGCCAAAGGATACATCTGATCGTTAGCATCCCTACCAACAGCTGTTAATAACATTCCCCCCAAGAATGTCTTCAGAAAACAACCATCTAAACATAACACCTTCCTGCATCCGGCTAAAAATCCTTTTTTGACACCATCAAAACATACAAATAACCTAAAGAATGTTTCACATGTGGCTGTTGGATCTAGATTGATAAAACCTGGTGGTGCAGTTACAAGAACAAACGTTGATGTTGGATTTGTTTTCTTCAAAATATCCATGTATGCACCAATTTTACTATAATGATCCCTCATTGATCCATGCAACTTCTTATGAGCACAAGATTTAGCCTTGTAAGCTAACCACTTAGTAATTATGACCTTATACTTCTGTTTTACATCCAATACAATCTCCTTAGCTGACCAATTGGGCTTGGATCTAAACAATGGTAGGAACTCATTAGCTATAAACCCTGCTGTTAATTGTCTGTTCTTTATCATGTTCCTTTGGCAAGAATGTTTATTCTTCACTCTTTTAACCATATAAGACTCCTTACCCTTATGCAGTGAGCACAATAAGAAAAATGGACACCCTTCTATACACTTGACAACTATACGACCACAGTTGCCCTCCTCACTCTTAGCAAGGATCAAATTCCTACCATTAGTCACTGAATACCTTCTCACTGCCTCTTTGAAGGCATCCCTTGATGCAAACCTTGTTCCTACCTTCCAAATGAATTTCTTCCAGTTAGTTTCTTCAGTTACAGATGGAACAGCTTCCTTATACTTCTTACCCCTGATATCATCGTCCTCACTTTCACCGGGTGTAAGAATGTCACCATCTGATTCCTCGTAGCTACTGTACCCCTCTATATGTGCACCCACTGCATCATTAGTTTCATGCAACTCTCCCTCTGTTTCTTTCTCCTTTAAGCATTCGTCAAACAACTTTTTTTTGGCTTGACAATCAACATGAGTAGCCTTTCTAACTGCATCTTGTGACTGTCTCCATTCCAAGTCCTCTTATCAGACTCAGAACCATTTACCTCTTCTACAACCTCTTCCCCATCATGATCACTGCTTGGAACTAGGTCATCAATATCAGTATAATCATCCGACTCTCCTGATCCAGCTGATTGTTTATACTCACTGTCATCACTATCACTTCCATATTCATTGTCTATATCCACTGAAACCCTATCAGTTGACCTAGGAGGCTTTGTGGATTGGGCTTTTTGCTCATTGGGCCGGGGAGATGGTTTAGTGGGCCTGGAACAGGAGTGGGCCTCATCTGCCAATATAGGACCTGGTTGGATCAGGACTTCCATAAATGGTTCCTTCCATTTCATAACCTTACCGGCCAAGTGCAACACATCTTTATCACTCTCAAAGTGATTAAGTCCCCCATCATCAGCATCCAACCCATACATATGAAATTTTCTAGAACTGTAAAAACCGGATTCCATGGCATAATCTACAAGTTCAAAGTAAGAAATGTGGTCTACATCTACTTTAACAAGCTTTGAATCACCTCCTACATACTGTGCTTGACCAAATCCTACCTCAATGTGACCGCCAATCCATAGCATAACATCTATGGTTGAAGACATCTCAAATAAATGAGTAATTTCAAGAAATGTTACCTTACAATCGGCAGATTAGGGCTCCATTTGGCTTCATGTGATGATCGCAGTGATGAGTGAAGGTGATGACTGAGATTATGATGTAAGGTAGGGTATATAAGTGAGACATTACACCTCATCATCCACATCAGCATGTACAATCAGCAAAATGGTGCCACGTCGGACAAATAACTAACCAAGTTAGAGAATATTTAACTGAGTGGTGCCAGTGCAAACAAAAAGACAAGTTGGGGGTGCCGGGTGTCAAAGTGTTAGTTGCGGGTGTCATCGGCCAATGGCCAATAGTTGCGGGTGATAAAATCCAATAACCCAATTGCAAATGATGTAAAACTTTGAGTTAAAAGTAAAAAAAAAAAAATCAAAGTGATTAAATTGCAAAAGATATAAACTTTTGAATTATAAATGAAAAATCAAACTAAGGGTTTCAAATTACAAAGAATGAAACTTTAAGCTTAATTTGCCAAAGATTTAAACTTTAAGGTTAGAAAGGAAAAATGCATTTTTTTTTGAAAAACTCCCACAACATATGATACAACTTGCATATGCATATATATGTTGCTTTTTTATATAGTTTATAATTATAATGAGGGGCTTACAAACTAATAACGTTGGAACCTTTGTTTTACATTGAATGATGATGATGATGATGATGATGATGATGATGATGATGATGATGATGATGGTGGTGGTGGTGGTGGTGGAAGACTAGGCGAGTACGCGGCGATCGCTAGTTTGAATGTTGAACTGAGCGGGTTTTACCTCACCGCACTGTCGTGCCTTCGGGCGAGTGTTCACGGGCTTCGGCCCTAGGTGAGGGCTCTCCCCGGTTCGGAAGGCGAGTGTATCCCGATGCGGTGAATTTCGCCAGTAGCTCATTTGGAGGATTCGTTGGCCGTTCAAAAAATAAATATATAAATAATAATAAGGGTAAAGTTATTGTAAAAAAGGTTAAAAGTGTGAGAAATATTGTGAAGGTGACATGTGTTCTAAATCTAAATTAATTCAAAAGGGTAAACAAGTAATTTTAAAATTGATTTAATTAATTCAAAACCTTCCATAACCGACACCCTTACTTATAGGAACATGATTTTTTAAAGATATCTATAAAAACACTACGAATAACACTGCAACAACCATTCAGCACGTATATAACAACATTCAATAATTATATAACAACATTCAATAAGTATATAACACCATTTTAAAGATCTCTATAAAAACACTACGAATAACACTGCAAAATCATCATTCAACACACATATAGCACCATCCAATAAGTATATAACACCATTCAATAAGTATATAACACTGTTAAAAACACTACCTCCATTTCCAGAATGTGTTCTTAGTATAATGTTCAGAATATGGTTATTGTACATGGTGTTTTAAACCTACATGCATGGTGTTTTACATCTGCATGCTAGTAGATGTTATAGATTCCATATGTTAAAACACCATGATGTTTTAAAACCTACATTACAGTAGATAAAAAAAAACACCGCTTTCCAGTATGTGTTTAAAACACCACGCTTTAAATCACAATACAATTAAAACACCACTATATGAACATATACAAAACATCATGGACTAAACATCTGCTCGAAACATATTTTTTTCTCTATATAAGTATAGCAATATGATACTCATATTAAAGATAAAAAAACACTCGTTATTTTGGTGTAGTTTTTTTTTTAAAAAAGTTACGTACAAAAAGTTATTGACGTTTAAAAACAACGGAGGGAAGTTACATGTGCATTAATATTAGTTTCTTAATTTAAAAATGTTAAATTTACCTGTATACCCTTAATCTAGAAAATTAATATGTTTAATAGTAAACATTATTTACAATTTTGCCATTATGATCTCAACTATTAGATCAAAGATCTTATGGTGTAGATTCTTTTATACATTTCTCACAAAAAACCTTTTTTACAGTAACCTCTACCATAATAATAACAACAGCAACAACAATAATAATAATTTCCAATGTGAATAACAAGTTCAGAAAACATGAATATAAATTATGGAATGTTCAAATACGTAACCATTTATTTATTGCGAAGTATCATAGTATCACATATATAGAAAATGACCATATATAATGAAAGAAGGAAAAAAAACTTGAGTTATACATTCACATAGACGTCTTGAATAGCGTTGTTAATAACACTATCTACATGTGTTTATACGATTAGTGTAAGCCCGTATTAAATATAAAGTAATATTATATATGTATTTAACATGGATTGTTTTTTATATCTTCTTCTTCATTGTCCTACACCTACCACGAAGGACTTTTATAAATGAGATGAATATTTAGAAAAAAAAAGATGAATTTTACAAAATGATAATACTAAATAATAATAAACTAATAATTGTTTTTTTTTTTTTCTAACTAAAGAAAATATGGTTACATCATTACTTGAGTTTGTTTCTACAAAAAAACGTGAGATTCTTGATATTGTTGTACATTACGCATCACGGCTTGTACAATGATTTCTGTATAGAGCCACCGAGATCACGGAATATCTCACGACAAAGATAAGAGGTAAGGTATCTGAGTGCCACGTTGACAGGTGGGACCCACGTGTCGGGTCCATATTTGTAAGAAGATTGGACACGTGAACAGGGGAGCATGGGCGGACCTAAGACAAAGTCAGGGTGGGCGGGCGCACCCCCGGGAAAAAAAAATTTAGTGCTAAGTTCCGTCGAAAATCCCGTCCGCACCCCTTGGAATTTTTCGTCCGCACCCCTTGGAATTTCCGTCCGCACCTCTTGTTCCACCCCTTGGAATTTCCGTCCGCACCTCTTGAAATTTTTCGTCTGCACCCCTTAGGTAAAAATTGTTATCAATTTATATTTTAATTTTTTTTTCGTAAACTCTTATTTTTATTTTAAATACTACCTAAATTATATAACTTTTAATACCTAAATAACTAAACCCAAATACCCAATATCTTTAACTAGCCCACTACTAAGTCTTAGCCCAATAAACAAACCCAACAAATCAACAATATTTCAAACTAAAATAAAATAAACAAGCCCAAAACCCTTACATATTCTCTCCCGCTCTCTTTATACCACCGTAATCAGCCACCATACCACCGCCGATCGAACACGGGTAAATTTCTTTGTTATTTTTTATGAATTTTGGTTGATTTTTTGGTTGATATTAGCCGCATACTAACCATGACAGTAGACATGTGCTTCGTTTTGTTTTTTCATTATGTTATATGGTGGGTTATATTTTGTTAGTGATGATATTTTGCCTTTTTTTTATAGCCGCATACACCACACGGTAGATCTGGTGAGTTATATTTGTTAGTGAAGAATGTTTGGCTTTTTCTTTTTATGGTGTATATGTTGTTTAGATGATTTTTAGGGTTATTTACATTATTATTTCTAGGACTTGAATAGTTGATATTTTATGTAATATGTTATGGAGCCATGTTTTGGATAGATTTCAAAAAATGAAAATCCGCAGGATGTCGTTTTAATTATGTTTGTAACAAGGTTTGACATATTTTTGATGATTATATAATTTAGTTCGATGTTCTTTTGTTTTACATGACCCGACCCGATACTAACCGATTTTTTACTTATATACATTGGGGCCTAAAATTTTTAAAAATGTTCCGCACCCCCATGGAAAAATTCCTGGGTCCGCCACTGTAGGGGAGTTATCATGTGCTTATGAACGGTGGTTACGTGGAGTGATGGAATTCTATCGGTCACAATATTCAATTAAGTTCCGTCGTGTTGTAAAGTATTATTCTATTATTAGTGATAAATTTTAATGGAAATGCCCATCACCAGTGATAGTTTTTTTTTTAATTTTTAAATTATAAATTAACAATAAAACAATAAATTTCATTTAAATAAATCCTAAATTACAAACTAAACATTGCAAATTAAAAAAACCTAAAAAATCTATGACATCTTCCAACCCCACTATTCATATATCTCGCATTTGCGTTGAGGTACGATCGACTTAAACGATTTGTCGAGATTATTGTGCGGTTGTAACAAGACGTTTAAATCACTATTTTGTTGGGTTTGAAAGGGTTGGTTGGGAAACGGTTGGGTTTGAAATGGTGGGATTGGGTCGGGTTCGTCTTGCAACCGAAATCTCGCCGGCTCGCCAAGATTAGCTCGAACCTTCGGTCGTACGGGTTTTTTCTTCGAACCCGAACCTCGTTTGCTTGAACCTTCCATTTTGGGTTGAATTGAATTTTTTTGAAGTTTGAAAGATTGTATTTTTTGTGTTGGAATGATTGTATTGTAGGGAGATTGTTTGAAAGATTGTTTGGTATTTTAAAAAAAATGTATTGTGTGTATATATAAATCCTACAAACAAACGGTAACTTATGTCACAACAGTCACAATCAACGTTCATTTTTTGAATTTACAACGCGTGAAGACGACAACGCATCCTCTCCAACACGCGTGATGAATGGTGGTGGCGGTGGCGGTGTTTCACTGGCCATAACGCATGGAACTTGGTTGACAACGGGGTGCCCCGGGTGGCCTTACCGGTTAAAAATTATGATGAATAATTTTGTACAATATTAATTTCTTCCAAAATTATTCCAATCGTTTCAAGTCATTATTCGGTTGTGCACTTTGAAATATGGTATGACTTTAATGATTCCAAAGTACGATAATTATGCATAAAAATCTTATGTTTTCTTTTAATGTAATGGTTGTTAATTTTTAACGACAAACTTGAATCACTAAGACCATGAGATGTGGTTTGCTTAGTTCCTTTGGAGACTACCCGTCACGTAGGCATCACATAACCAAGTGTGTGGAGGATAGTCCCAAATCTGAAAACGATGGCCCACAACAATTAAATCTCTCTCTCTCTCTCTATATATATACATATATATATGGTGGCCCACTAAATAAACATCCAGCCAATCACATGTCTCGTCCCAAACGGCTGTTAATGGACGATTGCGATGCGACGGGGGGGGGGGGGGGGGGGAGGGGGCGGTGTGCGACGGAGGGGACGAGCGGCGCCGGGGGGGGGGGGGCCCACACCCCATGGTCTAACGGACTACTGAAGTATAATCGTGTACCAGATGAACTTCCTGATCATATCCATCTCTACTAGACAATAATGCCTATATACCAATTCAGAAAAAAAAAAAAAAAAAAAAAAAAAAACCTCATTCAGAAAAAAACTCTCTTGATAAAATTGAACGCAACCCTTTGTCACTTTTTTTTAGACAAGTTAACTTACACCACGTCTAGATCATTAAAATCTTTAACTACACGAGGAAGGAACACATTTTGCACTACTTTGATATCGCTTGGCTACAACTGTTTTAGACACACTCTTAACTTTTTTTTGAGCAAAATGTCATTTTCGTCCCTGAGTTTGACAACTTTTGCGTCTTTCGTCCTTGAAGTGTAACTTTCATTAAAAAAAGTTTGAAATCTTGTTATTTTCATTCCTAAGGGCTAATTTTGAGTGACGAAAGTCGCAATAAATTGTCAAACTCAATGATGAAAATGACAATAAACGCAAACATGAATGACTCAAATGCACAACAAATTTGATGGAACAAGTAAAAATAACTAAATCTTAAAGATGATTTTGGCATTTTACATTTTTTTTTTTTGATAAAATGAGAGAAGAATTTGTCCAATGTCCTCCCATCCATTTTCAAAGAGTTTTATATATGCATTTTAATTTACTCGTATCATATTTGCTTGAAACGTTGTAGTTGGCTTCGCACTTGTTCATATACACATATCAAAATGATTCCACATTTGAGAATAAGTTCTCTCTTATTTCCCACCAAGTGTTGTATAACAGATGGCTCACGGGTGTTATTTCATACGTACGAGATTAACATTGGGTTGCTTGAGAACACATATTTTCTACATATCGACATCGTTGTAATTTCACCTCACTTATGATAATAGCCAGCGATATCATGTCTTCGTCGCAGCTTCTCTAACCTGGGAGGTTGAAACATTCGTTGTACAACGAGGTAAGTGTGTGCTATGAAGATGATCCAATATCTGATAGACTTGTACTAGATCGAGCTCGATAGAGCAAACGGCTTTGTGTGCTTCATGTAATATTTCAAATTTTAAGTATACAATATCATATCAATTTTCCTCACGAATATTTTTCTTTATTTATTTTTGCTTTCACTATACGTTAGCGTGAGCAAACAAGACTGGTAGCTTTTATGCAAGCTTAATCATGGACAAGAATCCAAGATTATGCTCCATTTCTTAATCCGGTAGGGTTGCTTATAGTGACGAGAAATAAATCCTTAAGAGGGGGGCCGTGTCATCGATGTCGAAGCCTAAAAAAGGTTGTTCAGATGTCCAAGTCAATCCGTGTCTAAGACAGGGAGTAAATTATTATGACTCCAAAGGAGGGCATCATTCGGTTTCTTGTAATGTCTATGAGCAAAATGCACGATGAATACATATGATAACTTTTTAATCTTAAGCCTGTCTTGAAGTATCAAAGATATTTTTTTAATCGTATAAAATTATATTATTTTTATTAGTTTATTTGCAAGGAAGCGAAGAGTAAAGAAATATGTTATCTAAGCTTTTGAAACATATGAAGGTTAAATTGGACTTTTAATGAATCAGCAAACGAATGATGATCACTTGTAAAGTTAAGGACAATGAAAGCTTCTTATTGGTCCAGTTAGAAAATGATGAGGTAAATATTAGGTATCGTGATAACTGACCAGAACTCTCAACTAGGCATCAAACTGTAAAAAAAAAATCTTTTGTGATTCGTTGACTAGTGACGATGGAGACAATGGAGTAAGGAATAAGAAATTGAAGTTAAAGGAGACCATACTTGTTGGTTAGTCTGGAAGTTTGAATTCTGATTTCTGAGGATTTAGCCAGTTCTATAATTATAAAGATCACCGACAGATCAACGACGAAAGAATAAAAAATGTTAAAGCATAAACGAAAACAATATTTTTTTGTGCTCGTCGATTGTTTTAGATTGTAGTGTCAAATAAATCCAAGTCGATTTATACTGGAATCGGTGGATCCAGGTTCAAAATCGACCACATGTGCACGTGCAATGTCTAAATAAGAACTTCACAAATGTATACGATGCCCGTTTAGTAACAATGGGTTTGTTGAAATAATATCATTCAAATGTGAAACTTATAAGCTTGTTATTATTGTTACAATTGGTTTTAATCTTGTTTGGAGGAGTATTGTGCAGGGTATAATAGCAGAGGGGTTGTTTTGGAATATTAAAAGAAGTTACAGGTTGCTGGTGAAAATTGTTAAGGACTGCGATGAAAAGGTGCATTCTTGGAGGTGCAGAGTGTAACTTGTGAGGGTTCTAATTGTAATTTATTTTGAGTCGCTATATAAAGAGATAGGGATATTGTTGACGTAACTCTCACTCTTTTTCACCAGTCATTCACTCTCGTTCTTGTTGCTCTCAAGCTTTGTTTCTGTTAGAGATCTTGTTGATCTCATCTTGAAGATCTGGTTGAAGATCTTTGTATTTTGTATTGATTTGGTATTAGATTAACTGATATTTCATCAGTTGATCAGTGTATTGTTGTACAAAGTAAATGTGACCATTCATTGTTTATTCTGTGTAAAGATTCTGTGTTCATTGCATTACTTGTCTATGTGGATGATATTGTTGTTACCGGTAGTTCTAAGTCTGAAATTGATAAGGTTAAAAAACTTTTGAGTGATAGTTTTAAAATTAAAGATCTAGGTATTTTGAAGTATTTTCTTGGTATTGAAGTGTTGTATGATAAAGGTAATGTTTGTTTGAGTCAACGAAAATACTGTTAGAATTATTAAGTGAGTTTGGTTTTTTAGGTTGCAAACCTGTTAGTACCCCTATTGAGCAAAGTTATATTATAACTTCAAAAGTTGAAAAAAAACAACATGTTTTAAAAAACATCACTGGATTTCAAAAGTAAATTGGTAAACTAATATACTTGTCATTAACTAGACCGGACATTAGATATACTGTCCAGTTTCTTAGTCAATTTATGCACAGTCCAAAAGATATTCATTTACAAATAGCTCTAAGGTTGTTAAGGTACTTGAAGCAGAGTCCTGGTAAAGGACTATGTTTCAAGAAGTCTGAAGGTTTGAAACTATATGGTTATGCAGATTCTGACCGGGGAAAATGTTTGTCCACCAGAAAATCTGTTACTGGATTCTGCATTTTCTTGGGAAATTGCATTGTTTCTTGGAAAAGCAAGAAACAAAGCACTGTCTTAAGATCAACTACAGAAGCTGAATACAGAGCGATGTGTTCAGCAACTTGTGAGTTAATTTGGTTGCAAAATTTGTTAAAAGAACTAAAAGTTGAATGTCTGCTGCTTATCGATCTATATTGTGACAGTCAAGCTGCTATTTCAATAGCGGCTAATCCTGTTTTCCATGAAAGAACTAAACATTTGGAACTAGATTTACATTTTTAAGAGAAAAGGTTCTAAATGGAGTTATTAGTACCAGAAATGTTGACTCAGAAAGTCAACTGGCAGATGTTTTTACAAAGGGGCTTGGTGTTATACAACATCAAGACTTTTGTACTAAAATTGGGTTAATTGACATGTTTTCACAGTTGAATGATGGGGATGTTGAAATAATATCATTCAAATGTGAAACTTATAAGTTTGTTATTATTGTTACGATTGCTTTTAATCTTGTTTGGAGGAGTATTGTGCAGGGTATAATAGCAGAGGGGCTGTTTTGGAATATTAAGTGAAGTTAAAGGTTGCTGGTGAAAGTTGTTAAGGACTGCGATGAAACGATGCATTCTTAGAGGTTCAGGGTGCAACTTGTGAGGGTTCTAATTGTAATTTATTTCGAGTCTGGTATATAAAGAGATAGGGTTACTGTTGGCGTAATTCTCACCTTTTTTCACCATTCATTCACCTCTTTCTTGTTGCTCTCGAGCTTTGTTTCTGTTAGAGATCTTGTTGATCTCATCTTGAAGATCTGGTTAAAGATCTATGTATTTTGTATTGATTTGGTATTAGATCAACTGATATTTCATCAGTTGATCAGTGTATTGTTGTTGATTGTTTGATAACCGGTGATTTACGACCTTAATTACATGAAAAACAAACATTAGGACAATTAAAAGTAGTGTAATTAGACGTAAATTAACTTAATGAGGCCTTTAGTATACTTAGGAACGCCTATTCGACTTTACAGTACGCGTATGACGATCTGTGGAAAACTGCTGAATATTAAACGATAACGAACTAAAACCGAACAAAATACTGACAACGCTGCCAAATATAAATTTTATACGTATATTTTATACATATAAATTTAGTTTTACGAATTTATCGTGCTTTCGAACGTCACAAGACGCAAACGTGAATGCAAAACGCGACTGCAGGAGCGCACCAGCAACGAAACGGAAGCGTCGGAGACGCGTATTACCTTTAAAAACTTAAATTTTATGATATATTTAGCTTCATAATTATTTTAATAACCACAGTCGAAACCGGATCGAAAAACGACACACGACGCATTTTACGCGATTTTTAACGAAACCGACAAACGAGCACGTCAAACGTGACTACCGACACTATTTTACGTCTTTTGATCTTAAAATGATAGTCTACGACGTTCCGTGGAGCTTGGGTTTGAAAACGGGTTCATAGGTGCATACGGGCCACTGAAATCACGGGAAGTGGGCTTGTGGGCCGTGGGCCCAAGCCCATTTAGGAAAGCCTAAGTATTTATAATGGTCAAAACCCTAATGTCTTCCATTTTTCTTTATCAGCCGCATAACACTTTTCTTTTTCCCTCCCAATTCTCCGTTTCTTATCCATTACACACACACATAGAAACATTGAAGAAAAACATATCATCTCAACAATCATCTTCCCTAAACACCTCTACCCCTCTCTCGGTTCCTCTGTAACCCGCACCCGAGCCGGCTGCCGGAGCCGACTGTTTCTCCGACCACACACCCCAGCCCCTCACCTTCAAATTTCCCTAAAAACAGACACCACAACTCGTTCTCTCACTCCCACGAAGTCCGGTTGAGCCGACGAGATGACGATGATGATGATGATGCACGGTGATGATTTCAAACTCCGGCAACCACGTTTCTAAATGATCGACACAAGTAAGTTCATCTTTTGCACAAGTTAAGCACAAATCTATAGAGAAATTGGTCGCTTAGAAAATTGTTTTTTTTTCCGGTAATTCCGGTAGAAGCTGGCGACAACGTGATGCTACTGATGACAACGACATGATGATTATGTTGATAACGACGATGATTGAAAGTGGTGGTCAATGGCGGCGACGACTACCGAAGCCACGCTGGCGGAAGCTGCACCGGTATAACAACCCTCGAAAACACCCTAAACCGCTCCATACTCGCGAAACCAAACACGTTTAACCCTAGTTTTAGTTAAAAACAAATAAAATAATGTTTTTATGTCGCTCGCGGGCCGCTACCGGATACACCTGGGTGTGTCGCGGGGCGCGACAGCCCCTTGACTTACCGGACACCCAAGGTGCCACGTGGCACACATGTGGCGGGTCTAGCATGGTGATCAGGCAACCCTAGCCGTAGCTTGGGTGCCCTCGCGGGGCATGACAGGCAGGGGTCGAGGCTGTCGCGGGGCGCGACAGACCTCAATTTCACCTATAAAAGGTGCAGAGATGCAACATTTCAAATTGTTTAACTTCTTTTCTTCTCTCAGTCTCTATAGTGTGAAAATTATACCCCTAAAACACGAAGCTCTGCCCCGTTGTAAGTATTTTAACCCTCGATCACTAATTCGTTACCCTACCCGATTTATCTAGGACCCAACAAAGCATGTCAAGGCTCTGCATGACTAAGTCCGTTTGGGTTCTGTCTCGTGATGTATTGCTAATGTGATTTGGGTTATTTTACTAACATGCGTGCATTGTATATTTTTAATAGAAACTCAGGAAAATAATAAGGAAATATCGCAAGGAAGCCCGTAGAAAAACATAAGTCTACAATGTGAGTCATTCTCTTTTTTCTCACAATTTGTGAGCCATTATTTCAAATGTTTTACAAAACCTTAAATGTTTATCAGTTATAATTACAGTGATTAAGTCTTTGTATTCTACAATTGTTGCCAGTATTATGGGGTTTGTATACAGTACTTGATAACCTTCATAATTAGGCACGGATATCCAATGTGTGATATGACCATAGTCACAGATCCATCGAGTGATAAGTATTGAACGAGTAATTGGGTAGATATAAACATTGTAATCGCTCTTAATACTGTAACATTATAAAAACTTATATTTTTATAAACTGTGATGCACTCGCCAGTATTTCTTGCTGATAAAATATTTTTAAAATGCGTTTTAGGTAACTTAATGTGAAGCTATAAGAAGCCAGCTATGGAGCACTGAAGGCTTAAAGAAAGTGGCTATAAAAGTTACCTAAATTAAATGTTTAAGTTCTCAGCAACTAGGGTTTATCCCTATAAAGATATTATGAATAAATTATGGGTTTTATCCCATTTATTTGATATAAAAGTTTGGTGTTTTGAAACTCTGAATTTTATTTCCTAACTATGATCCTGATGTCTCATTTCCGTTGCAAACTAATAAACATCGATACCACCGGCTGTTGTTCGCAGCTCCCGCTCCTGGGGTGGGGCCGGGGTTGTGACAAAAGGTGGTATCAAAGCCACTGGTTTAAGCCATTTAAGTGTTCTTTTAAATACCTAAATTCAAACCAATTATGTTAGGAAATAACTTATGTGTTATTCTGTGTAAATATGTATATTATTATTATTTGTTATTTTGATAATTTTCTTAGTTTACAGTATGAGTGATCAGGGTACTTCTGACGCTTATCGTGTCGCAACCCCCGATCCCTTATCTGTCCCGGGAACGGGCGGACGCGAACTCAGAGTTTCGGTGATATCAGTGGGTTAATTTGGCAGCGGAAATTACATCAGGACCGTAGTTAGGAAATGTTTATCAGAGTAAAACCACCATATTTAATATTAATAATCACATGGGTAAAACCCAAGTTTCTTATTACAATACATTTATAGGGATAAACCCTATTTTATTGAATTTAAAACATCGTCTTTTAGGTAACTTTTATAGCCACATTTTTCCCAAGCCTTTAGAGCTCTCCTGCTGGCTTTTTACTAATTGGCTGTCACATTGTGTTACCTGAAACGCGTTTTAAAAAGATCTGTCAGTGGGAAATACTGGTGAGTGAATCCCAGTTTAATCAAGAAACATTTTATCAATTAATACAATATTGAGAGCGATCACATTGTTTATTTCTACACAATTACTCATTCAGTACTGTCAATCCTGACTTGTAGGTCATATTACACATTGGCTAACTCGTTGTCCAATGGTAACGTACTGTCGTCCCGACTTACTACTCATAGTGTAGTAAATTTTGTATACAAAACCCCAACATACTGGCAGTAATTGAAAAACTACAAAGACTCAATCACCGCTTAATCACATTGTAAAACATTTAAGGTTTTGTGAATTATTACAAAAAGAGGATAAACTCACATTGCTATCTTAGACTTCGTGTAAGGGTTTCCAGGGAATAATCTATAATTTTCACAAATGTACATAGGTTAGTATCATAACCCTTTGAAAATATTAATGATACCCTCCCCGAGACGGTATTCCAACAACTACGTCGGGCAGAACCACGACAGTTGTTACGGAACCCTAAATCAATTGGGCAGCGTATCTAGTACGAAACTGGGGTTATAATACTTACAACGGAGCAGAACCTCGCTAATTAGGGGGTATTATACCAGCTTTATAAAGCCTATATTCAGAAATTGTGATTGAGAAAGAAAGAAATGAACGACGGAAAACAAAAACCCGTTGCTTTCTTATATAGGTGCTGATCCTGGGTCTCTCGTGGCCCACGTAAGAGTAGACGAAGGTCTACGCGGCCCGCGTCAAAGTTAGTCAATAGACTAGCTTGTCCGGCTCATCAGGTAGGTCCGCCACGATGTCGACACGTGTCGGCCTAGGGTGTCTCTGCGTTGTTGATCTCACGCAGCCCGCCTTAACTTAAAATTCACCGTATTCAGCTTTTAGCCTTGATACCACCCGCGTAAGGTTGGGCTGGGTTCTACGCGGCCCGCCTCAGCTTAATATTTCTTGTTTTTCATTTATTTTAACTACTATAACGTAGTTCCGGCTCGGTTTTCAAATACGGGGTGTAATTAAAGACATACTGGGACATTTTAAAATATACTGGGGTGTTGGAAATATTATGAGGGTGTCAGTTTTATTGAGGATTGTTACATCCTCCCCACCTTGTTTTAGAGCTCGTCCTCGAGATCTACTGGAACAAGTGCGGATATTTCCTTTGCATTTCAGATTCAAGCTCCCATGTGTACTCAAGTCCTCTTTTGGAGTCCCATTTCACTTTGACCAGAACTAATCTCTTGTGTTTGAGATTCTTGACTTTCCTGTCTTCAATCTGTAGAGGCCTTTCTACAAACTTGAGTTGTTCATTTACCTCTATATCCTTAAGAGGTACTATCAGTGATTCATCAGCTAAACACCTTTTGAGATTAGATACATTAAATACATCATGTATTCCTGCCATTTCCTCTGGCAGTTGTAGCTGATAGGCTACAAGTCCTATTCTTCTAGTAATCTCAAAAGGGCCAATATACCTGGGACTTAGCTTCCCTCTTTTGATGAATCTTACCACTCCTTTCCAAGTAGAGACATTTAATAATACTTTATCTCCTACTTGAAATTCCAATGGCTTGCGTCGGTTATCAGCATAGCTCTTTTGTCGATCATGTGGTGCTTTCAGTCGTTCCTTGACTTGAATAATCTTGTCAGTTGTTTCTTGTACTATCTCAGGTCCAGATAGTTGCTTTTCCCCAATTTCTGCCCAACAGACTGGGGTTCGGCACTTTCGTCCATAAAGTGCTTCGAATGGTGCAGCATTGATACTTGTGTGATAACTATTATTATAAGAAAATGCTATTAAAGGTAAGTGATCGTCCCAATTATCTCCAAAATCAATTAAACAGGCTCTAAGCATGTCTTCCATTGTCTGAATTGTTCTTTCGCTTTGTCCATCCGTTTGAGGATGATAAGATGTGCTTAACTTTAACTTGGTTCCCATTGCTTTTTGGAAACTTGACCAAAAATGAGAGGTAAATCGGCTATCTCTATCAGAAACAATTGATAAAGGTATTCCATGTAAAGAAACAATTTCATTTACATATAATTTGGCTAGCTGTTCCATACTGAATGTTTCCTTCAATGGTAGAAAATGAGCTGACTTGGTTAGCCTATCTACAATCACCCAGATTGTATCATTTCCTTTCTTTGTTTTAGGTAATTTAGTAACAAAATCCGTTGTTATTAATTCCTATTTCCACACTGGCATTTCTAATTGCTGTAACAAACCTGAGGGTTTCTGGTGTTCAGCTTTAACTTGTGAACAAGTTAAACATTTAGAAACATAGGCTGCTATGTCCTTTTTCATTCCTATCCACCATAATTTTTTTCTTAAATCTTGATACATCTTATCATTTCCTGAATGCATCGTATATTTGGACTTATGGCTTCTTCTAATATACGATAATGTAGGTTTCCTAATTTAGGTATCCACATTCTCTTTGTATGGAATCTCCAAATTCCATATGTTCCTTGTTCTAACTCTTTAATCATACCTTTTAATTTTTCAGTATCATCCTTGATTACTGATTCTTGTGCTTCTCTTATCTGATCATTTAAATCTACTTGTAGATTTAATTTAAGAGAACGTCCCATTTTTGGCTTTTCATGATACTTTCGGCTTAAAGCATCTGCCACTACATTTGCTTTTCCATCATGATACTGGATATCACAATCATAATCACTAAGCATCTCCATCCAGCGTCTTTGTCTCATATTCAATTCCTTTTGCTTGAAAACATACCTTAAACTCTTATGATCGGTGAATATGGTAAACTTACTACCATAAAGATAATGTCTCCAAATCTTAAGAGCAAAAATTATAGCTCCTAACTCTAAATCATGTGTTGAATAATTCTCTTCGTGATTCTTAAGTTGTCTAGATGCGTAAGCTATAACCTTTTGACGTTGCATTAATACACATCCATAACCTAATTTGGAAGCGTCACAATAGACTACAAAGTCTTCAGTTCCTTCCGGTAATGCTAATTTGGAAGCGTCACATACGCATTGATCCGTCCTTCTTTTTAACAAACAGTATCGGCGCTCCCCATGGCGATGAGCTTGGCTGTATGAATCCTTTCTCTAACAATTCGTCTAATTGTTTCTTCAATTCTTGCATTTCTGCAGGTGCCAAACGGTAAGTTGCTTTGGCAATCGGTGTTATTCCTGGTATTAAATGGATTCTGAATTCAGCTTCCCTATCTGGAGGTTGCCCTGGCAATTCTTCTGGAAATACATCTGAAAACTGAGATACTACTGGAATATCCTTTAAATCATTTCCTTTAGTGTTAGTGATTATGGAAATCAAATACACTATAGAACTTTTTCTTATATAACTTGCAGTTTTCATCACAGAGATGAATTTTGTGGATCTAGATGGTTTATCTCCTTTAATTGTGATCTTTTCACCTTTTGGTGAATTTACTTGTATCAACTTTTGATCACACAAAATACTGGCTTTATTGGCTATTAACCAATCCATTCCTAAACAACATCGAATCCTGCCAGATTCATGGGATAAAGGTTTGTAATAAACTTCTGATTTAAAATTTCTATGCTTGCTCCCTGCAAGATTTCAGAAATCCTAACAGTTTTTCCATTAGCTGTCTCTATTAAGCATTCTTGTGGTAGTTTAGTTAATGACTGATTTAGAAATTTGCAAAATGATGTATTAATAAAACTTTGGTTTGCACCAGAGTCAAATAATACTTTAGCAAAAACATCATTAACTAAAAACGTACCAGTTATGACATCTGGAATCATCTTGGCTTCTCTGCAGTCAGAACAAATGCTCTAGCATTCTTAGTATTCTTGTTGTTTGCAGCTGGAGCTAATTTCGGACAATTAGGCTTGATATGACCTTGTTCTCCGCAGTTGTAACATATCCTATTGTTAGCTTTCTTCCTGCAGTCTTCTTCCTTGTGTCCCGATATTTTGCAAAAGTTACAGTATATGGAGCACCTTCCTGAATGCTTTCTTTTGCAATTCTTACAGTAAGGTGTAGAGGTAAAACCTATATTTTTCCCACGATTAAAATTTCCAGAACGAAATTCTTGTGTGAGTTTCTGGGTTAGGTTCCTCCTTTGATCCTCTTCTCGGGTACGGACTAATTCATCTGTCAAGGTATTTGCTAGTTCTACAGCTTCTTCTATAGTTTGAGGTCTAGCTGCCTTGACTACGTGTCTTATCTCCCCAATTAATCCCAGATATAACGGGAGATTAACATTGGTTCTGGTGAAGCAAGAGTTGGCACTATTCTAGCATATTCGAAGAATATTTTAGTGCATCCCTTACTATCCACACCAGTCATCCTAAGGTTTAGGAATTTGTTTGCTATCTGTTCCTTTTCATTGGGTGGGCAGAATTTCCTTTCTACATTGTTCTTAAATTCTTCCCATTCCATATTGTAAGTTTTATCACTTCCTCTTGATTGGAGGATAGTGTTCCACCATTCTAGCGCTGAATTCTTAAACAGATTAGAAGCAAACAATATCTTATCTTTTTCAGCACACTTGCTTATTCTTAAGACTGCCTCAGTCTTCTCTATCCAGCGTAGAGTTGCAATGGCCCCTTCGTTGCCCGAGAATTCCATTGGTTTACAAGACCAGAATTCTTTATAAGAACAACCGTAAGACACGGTTCTTCTTCTTTTGGGAATGGACATTTGAAGTACAGGTCCATTGTTTACGCTGTTTCCGGTTCGATTGGTTGCTTACTGCTATGCTTACTTTTATTATTCGCTTCTTGAATTGTTTGAATAATAAATGGCATTGCATCTATGATTCCTTGTGCCACTATATGTTGAACGACACTATTATCCATTTGGTTTCCATTGTTATTGATGCTTGGATTCTCATTAACCACGTTAATGTTACTCTGGTTATCATTATTCAGATGGCCGACGGATTTCCTTGATTTCCTTCGTCGGCCATCTGAATTTTAAACATTTACCAATCATTAATAGAATAATTAAATAGTTTAAGTAACAACCACATAATACACATATTGGTAAAAAACGTCGTGCATTGCGACTTTACTCTTTTTGCTATAGTAGGCGTCAACTATACGCTAAAACAGAAAATAATAAAAAAATTACAATATTACTATGCCTCGTTAACCACAGAGTGGTCTATACTACGATAGATTTATTATTATTACACATATTTTATTTATTATTACCAACTTTATCACTTCTTTCAGGGATATGGATTTCCCCTGAAATCCATCTGGCGCTCATCGTATTTCCATACGAGTTGCTCTCCTACATACCTCATCCTCTCGCTACTTTCTATGATTTCCTCTCCAAAATTTCGGAGTTCTTGCAAATTCTCTGCACTCATTGGGGGTGCAGGTGCTGGTATTGGCTCTGGGTACTGAGGTACTGGATTCTCCTGAGGGTATGGATTCTCCAAAATCTCCCTAATGTATTCATCATTGTCAAAATAGGGATCTAGAGGGTCCAGACCTGGATATACTGCTAAGTTCGGCAAGGTTTCTTCATTTAAGTTATAGCGCAACACATAATCCCTAAGATCATCAAACCATGGATCATAATTTGGATCTAGAGGATTAGGGGCTGGTATCCTAGGTATCTCCTCAGGGTTAAATTCATGCATTTCTACCTCCATCGGTTGAGTCAAAGGTAAGGGTTGTGGGGCTACTAGTTGTTCCAGACTTGGGTCAGCAGCAGTTGTAGCTAGGATATGGAAATTAGCTAGGCTTCTATTAAGCATATCCTGTGTATGGGCATCTGTCTTTCGCTTAACGACTGCTAAGGCTCTTTGCTGTTGCAACCTTCGCATTCTTTTCCTACGCGTAAATGCTTCCTTACTGAACCATCCTCTTTTCTTATGAGGGAATGGCTCTTCTAACTGAGATTTAAAGGCAAACATTCATTCTTCCTGATCAGCAGAATACCCAGAAAGGGCAGGTTGTGAAGAGGTACCTTCACTCCTAGGTGAATCAGACAACTGACGACACATGTCTGAGGGTCCTTCATTACTCATACTGTAAACTAACAAATAGTCAAATAACACATAACACATAATCACATAAATTATTTCCTAACACAAAATTTTGAATTTAAGTGTCAGCAGAACACTTCTTTGGCTTAGACCAGTGGCTAGGCTCTGATACCACCTTTGTCGCAACCCCCGATCCCTTATCTGTCCCGGGAACGGGCGGACGCGAACTCAGAGTTTTGGTGGTATAAGTTGGTTAATTTGGCAGCGGAAATTACATCAGGACCGTAGTTAGGAAATGTTTATCAGAGTAAAACCACCATATTTAATATTAATAATCACATGGGTAAAACCCAAGTTTCTTATTACAATACGTTTATAGGGATAAACCCTATTTTATTGAATTTAAAACATTGTCTTTTAGGTAACTTTTATAGCCACATGTTTCCCAAGCTTTCAGTGCTCTCCAGCTGGCTTTTTACTAATTGGCTGTCACATTGTGTTACCTGAAACGCGTTTTAAAAAGATTTGTCAGTGGGAAATACTGGTGAGTGAATCCCAGTTTAATCAAGAAACATTTTATCAACTAATACAGTATTGAGAGCGATCACATTGTTTATTTCTACACAATTACTCATTCAGTACTGTCAATCCTGACTTGTGGGTCATATTACACATTGGCTAACTCGTTGTCCAATGGTAACGTACTGTCGTCCCGACTTACTACTCATAGTGTAGTAAATTTTGTATACAAAACCCCAACATACTGGCAGTAATTGAAGAACTACAAAGACTCAATCACCGCTTAATCACATTGTAAAACATTTAAGGTTTTGTGAATTATTACAAAAAGGTTAACAAAAATAGGATACACTCACATTGCTATCTTAGACTTCGTGTAAGGGTTTCCTGGGAATAATCTATAATTTTCACAAATGTACATAGGTTAGTATCATAACCCTTTGAAAATATTAATGATACCCTCCCCGAGATGGTATTCCAACAACTTCGTCGGGCAGAACCACAACAGTTGTTACGGAACACTAAATCAATCGGGCAGCGTATCTAGTACGAAACTGGGGTTATAATACTTACAACGGAGCAGAACCTCGCTAATTAGGGGGTATTATACCAGCTTTATAAAGCCTATATTCAGAAATTGTGATTGAGAAAGAAAGAAATGAACGACGGAAAACGAAAACCCGTTGCTTTCTTATATAGGTGCTGATCCTGGGTCTCTCGCGGCCTGCGTTAGAGTAGACGAAGGTCTACGCGGCCCGCGTCAAAGCTAGTCAACGGACTAGCTTGTCCGGCTCATCAGGTAGGTCCGCCACGATGTCGACACGTGTCGGCCTAGGGTGTCTCTGCGTTGTTGATCTCACGCGGCCCGCGTAAGAGTTAAGGTTAGCTTACGCGGCCTGCCTTAACTTAAAATTCACCATATTCAGCTTTTAGCCTTGATACCGCCCGCGTAAGGTTGGGGTGGGTTCTACGCGGCCCGCCTCAGCTTAATATTTCTTGTTTTTCATTTATTTTAACTACTATAACGTATTTCGGGCTCGGTTTTCACGTACGGGGTGTAATTAAAGACATATTGGGAAATTTTAAAATATACTGGGGTGTCGGAAATATTATGAGGGTGTCAGTTTTATGGAGGATTGTTACATATCGTCACCTATCTCATTCTCCCATGGATGAAGGAACATCCCAGCCAACCTCAGGATATGCAGCCGATTCCGAGGGAATCTTTGTTTTAAAGCCAATTCTGAAGAACCATTTCCCCCTAAGAAATGAGGGTGGTTTAGTAGAGTCAAAATAGAAAGGAGAAAAAGAATGAGACAGGCCCAACAGCGAGCAATAGAAAATAGAGCTGAGTAAAATACTCAAGACCCAGAAGCTAGGCCATTATGGGAAGAGGAATTAGAAAGACAACTAGCTGATTTTCATATGTTTAGAAATGCAGGAGTAGAAATTGATCTCAACCAAGTAGCAGAATCAGGTCCACACCTTTTACCTTTATTCCCTAACCAACCCTTGAATCTAGAACAAAACCAGGAAAACCCACTTCCAATCCCAGCCTTTGATCCAAACGAGCTACCTGGGATTCCAGCACCAAACCCTTTAGAACAGTGGTGGGCCAATGACTGGGCAATTCAGGAAATGTTGAATAACCCATATCCTTACGGAGAACCAGTACCAGCTTATCCTAAACCTCTACCAGCCCCTTTACCACCAATGAGTTAAGAGAACGTGGAAGAACTTTGCTAGTATGGTGAAGAGTTAGTTGAGGAAGGAAACCAGATTCGTCAAATCGGGGAAAAGCTCGTCTAGAAATATGACGAGAGGGAGATGCAGTACTTAAATAAACAGTCACCTACTATACTATATATATGTATATGTGTATAATTTTATTACTTAGAAAAAAAATCAACTAAGATAAATATAAACAAATATATATGTCACACACACACACACATATATATATATATATATATATATGGATACATAATTACAAACGTTTAGATTTCCATCATAGTTTGTAATAGATGCATATCTATATGAAAAGAGTAAAAGTCGCAATGATCGACGATTTTGGTTCAATATGTGTCTGAGTATTTGTTGTTTAATTTATCCTGTGATATTAATACGTGTTAAATGTTTACAATTCAGATGTCAAACGAAGTAAATCAGGAAATTCTGAATAACAATAATAACGGAAATCAAGTGGATAAAAGTGCTATCAAACACATAGTAGCTCAAGGAATCATAGATGCCATGTCCTATATTATCGACACTATTAATAAAAAGGCAGAAAATAATTCTGTAATAGGTAGTAAACGTGCGCCTACCGAACCAAATCATAGCGTGAATGGAAATCACAGACTACTTATTCAAGCTCCGATTCCAAAAAGAAGAGGGACCATCTCATATGGTTGTTCTTATAAGGAATTCTTATCTTGTAAACCGATTGAATTCTCGTGCAATGAAAGAGCCATTTCAGCCTTACGCTGGATAGAAAAGACAGAAGCAGTCTTAAAAATAAGTAAGTGTGTAGATGAGGATAAGATCATGTATGCTTCTAACCTCTTTAAGAATGCAGTATTAGAGTGGTGGAATACCATTACCCTGTCAAGAGGAAGTGACAAGGTTTACAGTATGGAATGGAACAACTTTAAGGAAATAGTTGAAAGAAAATTATGTCATCCTCATGAAAATGAACAGATTGCCAATAAGTTTCTAAATCATAGAATGATTGAGGTAGATTGCAGGGAATATACTACCATATTCTTTGAATATGCAAGGATAGT
This sequence comes from Helianthus tuberosus, assembly GCA_030545235.1. Taxonomy (NCBI): domain Eukaryota; kingdom Viridiplantae; phylum Streptophyta; class Magnoliopsida; order Asterales; family Asteraceae; genus Helianthus; species Helianthus tuberosus. The sequence goes on along the minus strand of CM060386.1, from coordinate 47,497,779 downwards.
ATCAACCTTAGCCTCACCTGAACCAGTGTTAATCTCCCGTTACATCTGAGGATTAATCAGTGAGATCAGACATGTAGTCAAGGTAGCTAGATCACAAACCATAGAAGAAGTAGTAGAACTTGGTAACACCTTGACAGATGAATTGGTACGTACACAAGAGGAAAATCAGAAAAAGAACCTAGCTCATAAGATTACCCAGGAATTTCGTTATGGTAATTCCTACCGCGGGAAAGGAACAGGTTCTTCCTTTGCACCCTACTGCAAGTTCTATAAAAAGAAGCACTCAGAAAAGTGTGCTGTGTCCTGCAACTTTTGCAAGTAACCAGGACATAAGGAAGAAGATTGTAGGAAGAAAGCTAATGCCATAATATGCTACAATTGCGGAGAAGCTAGCCGCATCAAACAGAATTGTCTGAAACTAGCTCTAGCGACAAACTACAAAGCAAAGGCAACAGAAGGACCCAAGAAGAATGCCAGAGCCTTTGTTCTGACAGCCGAAGAAGCCAAGATGATTCCAGATGTGATCGCCGGTACGTTTTTAGTTAATGATGTTTATGCTAAAGTAATATTCGACTCTTGTGCAAACCAAAGATTTATCAATACTTATTTATGCAAACTTCTCAATCAACCATTAACTAAAATTCACCAAGCTTGCCTGGTTGAAACGGTAAATGGAGATTCTATCAAGAGAAAGAAAAAGGAGCTGGTGGATGCAAAAATGGATACTGCTGAAGCCATATCAAAATGGTCACAACAGCAGACTGATGAAGCCTATGAAAGGCTAAAGAAAAGAAAGATAACTGTTTCAAGCACCTCAAAGAAGCATGAACAAAGAATGAAGCTTGAACAACAGATAGAAAACCTCAAAACACTGTTCCGGTCTACTTTTGTGACAAACCAAGAGGAAAAAGAACAGTTGACCAGTGAAGAGGTGAAAGAAAAGGAGGTTGAGTACTTCACAGAATCCATCATGAAAATGGGTCTAAAAGAAGAAAGCTCAGAAAAACTTCAAAACCTTTTTAAAGGGATGTTAACCAAACCTGCATCACCAAACACTTCAACAGACATGACAGACATTGAAAGGCAGGAGCTGATTGAAAGAGAAACTGCAGAAGATATAGCTGCAGCAAATGATGTCATAGAAATGGCTTTCAAAAGAATGTCTGAAAGTCTGCAAGTCTTCTCAAGGCCAATATCTCAAAGCTCAACTTCAAATAAATCTCTCCCAAGAAATCCATTGGGTTTAAAAGTATAAAAGTGACTCTCTGATCAAAAGACCCACGTATTGACTCTGGTCAGATCCAATGGAGAGGTGAAGTATATATCAAGGAAAGAAGCACTAGGCCTTAGTGTTCAAGATTTGCAGGATCTCCTTGAACTTACACTGTGCCGGGATGAAGATGACACAAGTTCCAAGGAATTTGAAGAAGAATTTAAAAGAAAAGCAAGGGAACTTTTGATGAGTAATAAAGATCCAAAATAATGACAGGTTTTGGCATTATCTGTTCCAGGGGGAGATTGTTGGGATTGAACCCTACCAGAGGAACAGATAATGTAAAGCCAAAACCTGGTCACAACAGTGGATTCACAATAAGCAGACGTTTACTCTAAGCTCTCCCCTTGACAGTGGTTATCTATCTGCTGATACACTCTAAGTACTGTTCTGAAGAACAACTGATGAACCAAACACTGATGAAACAGCTAAAGACTGCTAAAAGGCAAACACTGAGCTCTATCTACTGCTGTCTCTTAAGTACTGCTGAAGACCCAAACACTGCTCATTCAAAGACTGATCACCTTTTGAAGAAAGCACTGATGGTCAAGTAATCAGTGCTTAGGCTACAACAGTGGAACGTTGAACAGTGTCAAGACTTGTTTTGTATTTTATTATCAATCAGTTGTTAGACATCAGTAGTCTGTATAGACCAGTGTTTATAGTTTGTTAGGCTGTTAGATGTCACTATCATGGTGACGTCAGCTGAGGTACATCAGTAGTTTGGTTTGCCTATAAATATGACAGTACTCTGTACTGTTATATTTGATTCGTTTTGAGAGAGTTCTTCTCCTCAATTCAATCCTTTCATCTTGTGCAACCAACTCTGAAGTATCAGGCTGAGGGGGAGTTTAGTTTGTAAGCTTGCATTGTAACCTTTTGCTTTTGATGTAATCTTTTGACTCTATGAAAAGCAATTGTTTATCAAACTATATTCTCCTTTGATTGTGTTTACAAAGTTTGTTATTCATTTCCGCTGCACTTAAAACTGTTCATATCTATTTGATTTCTTCAAATCTCACAAATAAACACAATCATGAAAGCCTCAGATCCTAACAAAACAGTTGGACGAACTACTTGAAAAAGGTTTCATACAACCTAGTTTATCACCATAGGGAGCACCGGTGTTATTCGTCAAAAAGAAGGATGGATCGATGCGTATGTGCACTGATTACCGAGAACTGAATAAGGTTACGATTAAAAATCGGTACCCACTACCGAGGTTCAATGACCTATTCGATCAACTTCAAAGAGCTCGATTCTTTTCCAAGATCGACTTACGCTCAGGATATCATCAATTGAAAGTACAGGAGGAGGACATTCCTAAAATTGATTTCAGAACAAGGTACGGTCATTATGAATTTACTGTCATGCCATTTGGTTTAACCAATGCCCCAGCCGCATTTATGGACATGATGAACAAGATATGTAAACCAAACCTGGGTAAATTCATATTTTGTAAGACCCTTACATTTATTGAATATTTCATATAATATATAGTGCATTTTAACCGCTGTTTTTCCAAAACATCGATGAAACGATGTTTACATAAAGTTCAAAACTTCCAAATGATATTTACAAAAGTTTAAAACATCCAAAAGATGGTTATAATAGTTTTACATAAGTTTGGTAACAATGGAGACTATTAAAGTAGCGGAAGCTTCGCTAGAATGTGTGTTAGGTTCTTGACATGGCTTGATCGTTACATATCATACAATTTCATTCAAACGATTAGAAATCAAAGTATTTGAACAAAAGAATTAAATACAAGAAATTATATTTTTTCAGCCCCTTCACCCGGCCAGGTCAGGTTTCCACCCGGTCGTGTCAGCTAAACATATATTTTTCATAGAACCTTCACCCGATCGTGTCAAGTGTCCACCCGGCCGTGTCAGCTCTGCACTTCCCAGCCAAACTAGTTCTTACCGAAACGGACATAACTCTCTCATTTTTGATCCGTTTTGCGTCACGTTTCTTCCTACGTGATCGTAATTTAATTTTCCATCATATGGAGTAAAAATCCGATATCCGGAATAACAATTTTCTAAGTCTTTAAGCCTTTGGCTTTATATATTTCTACAAAATTTTTGACCCGTTCATGATTTCAGCAAACAAACTTGTTTGTTGCATTCAAACTCTCATGAACATCATGTTATAATTATTTCCTATTATACAAGGTTCAAATCACGGGTTTTTATGCATTCTTAACCCGTTTTTGCTTATATGCTTATTTTGACCCGTTAAGGGTATTTAAGCACTTTTAAGCATAAATCACGTTCATTCCTTGCTAGCATCATATTTCCACATTACTTATAAAATGGTCTTCCACCAAAACTATAATTATGGTGGATTTAATGTGGTAAACTATTTATTCCGAGTTCTACCCCTCGGTTTATCTTTTTAAGGAAAAGACTCATTTTAAGGCATTTGACTCACAAGGATCATGCCTTTCGCTTTTATACTTATCCTAATGATTTACTTGATCGAAATGCTTATTTCTAAACAACCCATAAGGGTCGTTTGCTTGATTTATCGATCAAGGGCGTTTTGGTCAACTTTAGCCCCTCTTTTACGACGAAGGACTTTCAACAACATATTTGACCAAAATCACACATCTTTGCTATAATCTTAATTACACATACCTGGCTCGGACCAAAGTATAGATCCGTTTTAATACCTTGCTTTAATAACCGCTAATTAACAGCGATGTAAATATCCATTTGATATTTACTCATGTAAGCATATAACTCGACAAATAATCATTAGTCGATATTGTCAAAGGGTGATATCTTCACCTTTTGACCCATTTGGTCTAAGTGACTGTTTTTCTTTGCGAGATGATATTTATTTACCATCTCATCCACATGACTCACTCCAGTTTACACCGTACGTTCATATTACTTATAAATTATTTCATAATTCCTTTTTGACCCATCACGGCTTATGCCATAAGGTGTCTTTCAAAATTAACGTTTATCGTCATCGCATGACCGAATTAATGTATTACCCTTATTAATTATTTTGGCTTACCTTATAAGGTAACCATTCAAACCCATTGTCTATTCGTCATTATATGACTGAATTAACGATTTACTCCTTTTTAACCATCGATATGGTTTCTTATCATTTTCGCTTATCTTGTTCTGTACGACTACACGTCGGAACATTACTTTTTAAATACTAAATTATCTTTTTTGTAATCAATATGATAAAGGAATATTTTACAAATTTAAAAGGAATGTAAGCTTTACTTACCTTGCATCCAAATTATGTTTTTCCTTCATACTCGATTTGTTTGACCTGCTTCCTTCCCAACCTTCCACCTTGCTTGTCAAGCGTCAAACTATCATTGTAATTTGTAAGATGGTTAGATTAGTCATAATCAGTCACGACTATGCCATCTTACGGTTTTTATGTCAAAATTATCATTCGATCGTATTATTGGTCAGTTTGACTTTTTAAAGTCAACTGCCTATTAAGGTAAGTAATTACACGATGTAGCTCAGCTACTCGTTTAATTACTTGGTCAATTATTCGGTAAGCATCATTCTTATGCTACCGTTTTATCCACTTTATTAACCAAGTTTTTGTAACCATAATTCATTGAATTAACACAATATTAATCATTCTTAACACATGATGATACAACATCATTTTAACATGAATATATCATCATTTTCATCTTATTATACAAAACCCATTTCCTGGCAAGTATGATTTATGTGCTCAAACACCTAAATTGTTCAAGTATCTTCTTATTAATATTATGTATGATGATTCTAATCATAATTATATCACCAATTTCACCATATGATTAAAACCCACTTATCCTAGTGTGGTAAATCATCTTAACATTCAATTCATGGCAATATATGTATAATTTTCACTTAGGGTTTTGTTCCTAAGCAAGTATACATCACAACTCAGCCATAACTTCTATAATTCGTCCATAATTCGCGGATTATGATGTTAATCAAATTTCACAACTTCACAAATCATCAAAATTTTACATACCTTATGATCCCCTAGCTTGGGTGATCATTACTTCGCGTTCAATTGTGAATTTGAGCTTCGTTTAGCCGTTCAATTTGATGGTTTTTCTATGAACTAGGGTTTTGCTCCATGGGAGCTGTCACACCCCAACCGATGGCGGAAACATCGGGATGAGACGAACAAATCGCTCAAAAGCATCATAACACTATGTGACAATATAATTTAAATCCAATTTCATTAATGACTAAAATTTGAATACATTGTTTCAAATAAAGACAAATTGCAACAACATTGTTTATTATTGAATGAGTATCTAAGTCCATCCTAACTTGATTTCTTCATCGTCTTGTCTAACAACCTGCAACATGTATTAAAATAAAATCAACAAAAGTTGGCGAGTATACAAGTTTGAATACATAGCATAATAGAATAAAAACTCAAATCCAACATGATTCATAATATGTGATTACTAGTATGCAATTTTGGCGTGCAATATGATCAAACCTTAGAACACAACGCATAAAAATAGCCTAATCCCAATCGTTCAGCGGGGTGGTAACTTAACAATACCCAATAGAATAGCAGGCGGGGCGTTAATCCTATAGCGCTATAATTGTTAAGGTGGGCGAGCAAGTCAATGAGCATATAACGTTCCAAATCGTTCATAGAGCATACAAGAATAGCAAGTAAGTCACATTAGTTTCATGCTTCGTTCAAAGATTGAGTAGGTTTAGTTCAAAAGTTGTTTGCATAATTATACATGTTGCATCCCAAAGTGTAAAGGGGAAAAAGGGATCGAGTATACTCACATAATTGCTAAGTCTTCCGATTATCCAAGTGTCGACGAGTGTGAGGTTAGGATGATGGAACACCGATGTCACCCTATAATGGACAAACGATGGTGCGTGTGTAAGCGGAATTATGACGGAAGTTTGGGATTGGAATAAAAGTATAACTCGTCGATATAAATGTATATTCATATATAAATATATATATTTATAAGGTCTAGGTAATAATTCTAAATTATTACTATCAAAAGTATTGTTGAAATGTTGTCAAAAATAGAAATAATTATACATTTTTATATTTTATAAAAATTAATCGAATCTGATACGTTTCGTTTTATGACTTTAACACGTTTCGTGTTATCGATTTGTACGAAAAACGGGCAGAGTTTCCTCTGTTTTTGGACGATCCCGACAACCAAAGTGTCGTTTAAAATTTCAAGATTCAACAAACAACAACACAATATATTTATATAGGTTTCTATGTATTTTTTTTAACAATATATATATATATATATATATATATATATATAAAGCGGTTTTGTGATAACGAGATATATATAAAACAATATAATTGGAATATTTACGTCGTTAAACTACCGAGTGCACCGAGACCTCAGTTGACCAAGTTTGACCAGGTTTGACACGACAGTTGACCGTTTGACCGGGACATCGAACCGAACTTGCTGAACCGAAATAAGAATCAAACCACCCTTCATCGGATTTAAAGGAAATAGTAGTAACCAATTGAAAGAAAAGAAATGAGGGATTACCGATTGAACTCGACTGAACCGGATCTGAACCGAGCCGCGTGAGTCGAAACAAACCGAGAACCAAAACTGAATCGGAACTAAGCTGAGCCAAGACCCGAACCAAACTGATGTCGAAACACGAACCAGACTCGACCCGACCCCCACCCGGAGCTCGCCTGACTTCACCCGAGTGAACGGAAACCCAGAACCACGTACCGGAATCCGCGTCTGAGCTGATACGAGAGCCGAAACCACCAAATCAAAACTGAGATTAAGTTTGAAACTAGAATATAACCTGAACCGCACCGGAAATACCCGAATCGTTTGAAAGCCGAGCCGAACTAGCCGACCTGAATCGCGCCACCGTAGACGATGTCGGGGCCGCCGTCATCGTCATCGTTGTAGTTCTCAATCTCCTTCTTCTCGATCTCTCCATCTCGCCGTCTCTCCCTCGTCACCAAGCCGCCACAGACGGTGGTGGTGGTGACTGGTCGTTCGACGGGTTAGGGGTGGCTGAGATTGGAGGTGTTTGGTTCTGTGTGTGGGTGTGTCGGAGGACGAGCAGCCAGAGGAGCTCGCCGGAACGGCGGCTCTGGTCGCCTGCTAGAGAGAAGGGAGGCAAGTGTTTGTGTTGTTTGAGAAGAACTCCATGTCTATAGTCTGTGCTTTGATATGGGATGAAGAAGATGGTTTAGAGATAGGATACGGCTGAAGAAAAAGAATAGGATTTTAGGGTTTGTTTGACTACACTTAAATACATAGGGTTGAGCTAATGAATTGCTTGCACGATGATTCAAATGATTCAAGTGGTGGATAATATTTGATGTGAAGGCCACAGCAAGGTGGTTATGTGCGTGTTTGATGAAACTGGCGACCCGGGTTCGAGTCCCGTGGTCTGCAGTTTTGTGTAATTAATTTTTTTATTTGTTTTAAAAACATAATACTTTCAGAAATGTACAAACAGTCCCTGTAAGTTTCAAACTCGGGAAATTACTCAAATAGTCCTTGGCTTCAATCAACTAGTGAGGTTGTAAAGCTAACTTTATAAATCAACTTGACTAGGTTAGTTTGTATAAACTAACTTTAAAGCTTAACGATACTAAAATACATTTAAATTGAAAAATTAATTAATTTAATTAATTAAACCATGAATAAATAACCAAATTGTAACGAATTAAATTAAAGATAAAGATTTTTTGATGATCAAAACGAAACGACGAATACTAGGATACAAAGTTTCCGAGAATAGGAATATGAGCAAAGGTTTTTAAATAAGGAAAGTTATGAAAACGCAGAGCGTTACAGTCTCCCCTCCTTTAGGAAATTTCGTCCCGAAATTTATTCAAGAGTAAGACTTGAGAGGATTTTGGCAAACAGAAGAGGTTTGTTTAAAATTGAGGCTTTGGAGTTTGGGACAACAGAGTATAATTGAGGTATAAGGGTGAACGATTGATCTAATAACGATTATGAGTATATGAACAGTATAAGTATCTGATAGACAAGGTAGTGCTAAGGATGAGGTCTCGTCGTGGATAATCGGATATAACGCGTTTGCGAGTTGTTTAAAGCTTGTATTAGGTCCAAAAAAAGTATGCAAAACACTGAATTTCTCATGACACGTTTTACGAAAGTTAGTTAACATGGCGAAAACACTTATATATAGGATGTACTAGCGGCGTATCCACCATGTTTTGACCATATTCCGTTCGTCTCGTATTCGGTGTCATGTTACATTACGTGTCTTACCATACGCAGTAGTACACTCTATGATTCTCATACGCCCATTACTATAATCCCATGTGCACCCGCGATTATACCAATCGTCGCATGATCTGCATAGCTTGTACTAGTTGCGTATGAATTACGGTATACATAAATTTTGAAAATAAGATCGCGTGTGCATAAAAATGTAACATATAAGTATGTTTGTGTTCCAAATAGTATAAGACCAACGTAAGCGAATCCCTAGGGTTTCGCTCGCATACGGTGCGAAAGTATGAATTTTGAGTATAAAAGCATGAGGATAGTATAAGTTTAAATATGAACACGCACGTAAGCATAAACACAAAACGCACGTCAGGGGTATGAGTAAAAGTATAAGAATAACGTGTATTAAAAATGAGCATAAATGTGAGCACAATTTGAGCATAAATGAATGACGCGAGTATAGACACGATTCGTATAAATGAGGGTACAAACAAAAGTACGAGTATAACAGAAATCGTATAAACGTGAGTATAAATGCGAGTACGAATATAACATAAATCGTATAAACGTGAGTATAAATGCGAGTACGAATATAACATAAATCGTATAAACGTGAATATATATGCGACTACGAGTATAACATAAATCGTATAAATACGAGTACGAGTGAGAATACGAGTATAAATATGAGTATAAACATAAGATGCATGAGTATGGATGTAAATGTGAAAATTAAGTGTAAAACATGAATATTTAAGTACGAATGGAATGTATGAGTATATATATATATATATATATATATATATATATATATATATATGAGTGTAAACGTGATTTTCATTGAATAAGTACAAGTACAAGTATGTTGTTACGAGTATGAGTATAAATATGAGTACAAGTGTAAGCATACGAACGTATCGTGGGGAGTACGTGTGTAAATATGAGTCAAAGTATAGACACGAAACGTGTCGTGGTAATTATGAGTATATAAATACGAGGATCATAAAAAACGTGAGAATGTGTCTGAATATAAATACGAGTAAAAACATAGCGGTATAAGCGTATACGCAAATTGCATACGTATGAATGTGTATATGATTATAAATAAAACGTAGGTGTACGAATATGAAAGTAAGTATCACGTAATTTGCGTGAGTATAAAGGTAAGTGTGAATGTATACGGGTAAATATACGTGTATGAGTATAGCTATAAATGAAAGTGTAGGCTGTACCGGTATCAACATGAATGTGAGTACAAGAGTAAGCACAAGTGTATAAGCATGATTGAAATGTGAGAGCATAAATTTAAGTGTAAAAACATATTTGTTTAAGTATGAATAAGATGTAGGTGTATGAATATAAGTGTATACGCTCATGCATATTTGATAAATATAAGTATAAACGTGTATCGAATGAATATGCTAAGCGTAACGTAAATACACAAATGCGAATATAAGTGTAGATGTATAATTGTATGAATAAGAATAATAATTGGAACATAAGTGTAACATAATGCATTGTTGTGAGCGAAACGTGGAGTTTATTGAATCAAAATAGGTTGAGTTGTTATAAAATGTAGAATCTAGTTTATGAATGTAAAGAGAGTATAAATCATCCACTATTTATGCAAATAGTACTTTGTAAAAGTATGGGACTGCTACTAAGGTTTTAAAAGAATTTACATAGTTGAAAATTTGTCGGTTCTTATGAAGTTTCCTTGCCCATGTGTTTTGAATTTAATTGACGTATCGAGCGAGGTTTTGAAAAATTCTAAGGGTTCACAAGTTCGCATCGTTTTAAGTCACTTTGTATTAGAAAATTTTGAAGTTTTCCAAATTCTTGTGAAAAAAGTTGATCATTAGAAAAGGGAATTTGGTATATGGACTTGGTGATCGCGAAAGTTGTCCTTAATAAAATGTTTTTGTTTATCTTGGAAAGTTTTGATAAACGATCGGATAATATTTGTAATATTTTGTATGAAAAGTTGGTTTGATTATCAATTGAAAAATAACAATCTTTATTATAATGATGCAAGATGAGCGCGTTTTAGTAATTACGTGGAATACGAAATTTTGTGGGCAATGGATTTATTAAACCGACTAGATTGATAAGTAGCATTTCGTGAAATTTTGAAATTCAAGAAGTGAGCTTTTACGGTAATATTAAGAATTTCGTGTATGTGAGTGAACATGAAAATAGGTTGTCGTATAAGAAGTAAGTTTAAATAAATAATGTATTTGAAATATGTAGGAATTTGACTAATGATAAACGAATTAGATATAAATATAATCGTGTTTATATAATATAGTATATTAAAAGGAAAGTATAGGTAACGATCACCTAGGTAAGGGAATCACCCCAAATCCGTCGGTGAGGTCGTTGTAGGATGAGAAAGAAGCGGAGTTAATCATTAAGGTAAGGAAATCACTCATATCTCGATGATATGTCTCTGCTCGTTGTTACAAAAGCGTAAGTAAGATTACGTGAGATAATGCATGCTAATAATGTATAATCGTATGAAAAGTAAGAGTATGATGTTGCACAAAAATGAAATCTCGAAGAAAAAAAAATTGTTCAAAATTGACAAAAGATCGAAAATAATAAAGCGTAAGCTCGAATAAAACTTGGATGGTTCCAAACGGAACATTGACAAACCAAAGTGGTCGAAAGATCTTTTGAAATTGAGAAACATGCTTTGGCCTAATAGGTGGGATACTCTTGCCGATATCTCGGCTAACGGTACTCACCCTTCCAGTTACTACATGTTCCCAATCTATCGAAAATTCGAGACTTAGCGGGACTTTTGAAAATCAAGGAGCGGAACTAGTCGACAAGGTGCGGGTTTCACCCCTAACTTGGCGATTTAGTATCCTAAGTGTGGTTGGTACTCGTCCGGTCAAAAGTTAATTTCGACACTTTGACGAGGGTCCACTAGAATTTGAAATTTGAATTTCTCCATCAAGGTGAGGATTTCACTCCTAACTTAATGGTGAATTTCATGTAAAAAGAAAAGTAGATGGATTGAGAGTTGTTCACCAAATTGTAGGTTTCACGCCTATTTTGGTGAAGTCGTCTCGTTTGTGTATTACGAGGGTTTGTGAATTTAGAATAGTCGAGTAAAATGTATAAGGAAGAGCGTATGTTAAAGGAATGAACAAACAAGTATAAACACATCGGAAAGCATATCAAGAATAGCACATAAAGAGTGGACAATAAAACAAATATTAACACATCGAAAAACAAGTTAAGAGTAGCACATAAATAATCGAACAATGAAGCACGTATTAACACATAAAACAAGTATTAATACATAATAAAACAAGTATAGCATGTCAAGTGTTAACACATAAGTGACATATATGTTTAAAATATGAAAAGAGAATAAATAAAGGCAAATAAGATAGCATGCAAGTAGTTTCAAGCAAAACATGAGAATAAAGCTCTAAAACTATAGACTAGGTTAAAGCATTCCTACTTTTCCTAATTCCCTATAGTTTTGGCTCTGATACCAATCTGTCACACCCCAACCGATGGCGGAAACATCGGGATGAGACGAACAAATCGCTCAAAAACATCATAACACTATGTGACAATATAATTTAAATCCAATTTCATTAATGACTAAAATTTGAATACATTGTTTCAAATAAAGACAAATTGCAACAACATTGTTTATTATTGAATCTAAGTCCATCCTAACTTGATTTCTTCATCGTCTTGTCTAACAACCTGCAACATGTATTAAAATAAAATCAACAAAAGTTGGCGAGTATACAAGTTTGAATACATAGCATAATAGAATAAAAACTCAAATCCAACATGATTCATAATATGTGATTACTAGTATGCAATTTTGGCGTACAATATGATCAAACCCTAGAACACAACGCATAAAAATAGCTTAATCCCAATCGTTCAGCGGGGTGGTAACTTAACAATACCCAATAGAATAGCAGGCGGGGCGTTAATCCTATAGCGCTATAATTGTTAAGGTGGGCGAGCAAGTTAATGAGCATATAACGTTCCAAATCGTTCATAGAGCATACAAGAATAGCAAGTAAGTCACATTAGTTTCATGCTTCGTTCAAAGATTGAGTAGGTTTAGTTCAAAAGTTGTTTGCATAATTATACATGTTGCATCCCAAAGTGTAAAGGGGAAAAAGGGATCGAGTATACTCACATAATTGCTAAGTCTTCCGATTATCCAAGTGTCGACGAGTGTGAGGTTAGGATGATGGAACACCGATGTCACCCTATAATGGACAAACGATGGTGCGTGTGTAAGCGGAATTATGACGGAAGTTTGGGATTGGAATAAAAGTATAACTCGTCGATATAAATGTATATTCATATATAAATATATATATTTATAAGGTCTAGGTAATAATTCTAAATTATTACTATCAAAAGTATTGTTGAAATGTTGTCGAAAATAGAAATAATTATACATTTATATATTTTATACCAATTTTTCGAATCTGATACGTTTCGTTTTATGACTTTAACACGTTCGTGTTATCGATTTGTACGAAAAACGGGCAGAGTTTCCTCTGTTTTTGGACGATCCCTACAACCAAAGTCTCGTTTAAAATTTCAAGATTCAACAAACAACAACACAATATATTTATATAGGTTTCTATGTATTTTTTTTAACAATATATATATATATATAAAGCGGTTTTGTGATAACGAGATATATATAAAACAATATAATTGGAATATTTACGTCGTTAAACTACCGAGTGCACCGAGACCTCAGTTGACCAAGTTTGACCAGGTTTGACACGACAGTTGACCGTTTGACCGGGACATCGAACCGAACCTGCTGAACCGAAATAAGAATCAAACCACCCTTCATCGGATTTAAAGGAAATAGTAGTAACCAATTGAAAGAAAAGAAATGAGGGATTACCGATTGAACTCGACTGAACCGGATCTGAACCGAGCCGCATGAGTCGAAACAAACCGAGAACCAAAACTGAATCGGAACTAACCTGAGCCAAGACCTGAACCAAACTGATGTCGAAACACGAACCAGACTCGACCCGACCCCCACCCGGAGCTCGCCTGACTTCACCCGAGTGAACGGAAACCCAGAACCACGTACCGGAATCCGCGTCTGAGCTGATACGAGAGTCGAAACCACCAAATCAAAACTGAGATTAAGTTTGAAACTAGAATATAACCTGAACCGCACCGGAAATACCCGAATCGTTTGAAAGCCGAGCCGAACTAGCCGAACTGAATCGCGCCGCCGTAGACGATGTCGGGGCCGCCGTCATCGTCATCGCTGTTGTTCTCGATCTCCTTCTTCTTGATCTCTCCATCTCGCTGTCTCTCCCTCGTCACCAAGCCGCCACAGACGGTGGTGGTGGTGACTGGTCGTTCGACGGGTTAGGGGTGGCTGAGATTGGAGGTGTTTGGTTCTGTGTGTGGGTGTGTCGGAGGACGAGCAGCCAGAGGAGCTCGCCGGAACGGCGGCTCTGGTCGCCTGCTAGAGAGAAGGGAGGCAAGTGTTTGTGTTGTTTGAGAAGAACTCCATGTCTATAGTCTGTGCTTTGATATGGGATGAAGAAGATGGTTTAGAGATAGGATATGGCTGAAGAAAAAGAATAGGATTTTAGGGTTTGTTTGACTACACTTAAATACATAGGGTTGAGCTAATGAATTGCTTGCACGATGATTCAAATGATTTAAGTGGTGGATAATATTCGATGTGAAGGCCACAGCAAGGTGGTTATGTGCGTGTTTGATGAAACTGGCGACCCGGGTTCGAGTCCCGTGGTCTGCAGTTTTGTGTAATTATTTTTTTTATTTGTTTTAAAAACATAATACTTTCAGAAATGTACAAACAGTCCCTGTAAGTTTCAAACTCGGGAAATTACTCAAATAGTCCTTGGCTTCAATCAACTAGTGAGGTTGTAAAGCTAACTTTATAAATCAACTTGACTAGGTTAGTTTGTATAAACTAACTTTAAAGCTTAACGATACTAAAATACATTTAAATTGCAAAATTAATTAATTTAATTAATTAAACCATGAATAAATAACCAAATTGTAACGAATTAAATTAAAGATAAAGATTTTTCGATGATCAAAACGAAACGACGAATACTAGGATACAAAGTTTCCGAGAATAGGAATATGAACAAAGGTTTCTAAATAAGGAAAGTTATGAAAACGCGGAGCGTTACAGGAGCTCTCCTGAGATCGAACAGAACACACACTGTGTGTGTGTGTTTTGTTTTAAATAAACTTTCAACTTATCCAACTTTGGCGTCTCATGTTTGGTTAGTTATTAAATAGGCTATAAGCTACTTATTTCCAACAATATTCCCTCTTATTAACTAGGTTAAACATTCCTGGTTAACTTAGTGGGTTCGGGGAGGTTACAACTCATTTTATTTTAAGTCCCGTTAACTCGGGCCTTTTATAAACTTTATTTCCTCAAAAGCCTTCGTTCAACTTTTATTTAATATTAGGTTTATTTATTTAAATCCTAATATTCAACGGGTTAATTTTTACCACTAACGGTACTTTTCCCGCCTTTTAGTATTAACGTGGTTTGATTTCCAAACTCGTTTTTGGGGTGTTACATAATTGTCTTTATAGATGATATTCTAATTTACTCTAAGAGTAAGGAGGAACATGCGGAGCATTTGCATATACTCCTAGCATTGTTGAGAAAAGAAAAGCTTTATGCTAAATTCTCAAAATGTGAATTCTGGTTACAAGAAGTGCAATTCCTTGGACATATAGTTAATCATGAAGGAATTCATGTGGATCCCACAAAGATTGAGGCGATTACCAAATGGAAAGTTCCTGAATCACCAACAGAAGTGAAGTTTTCTTGGACTGGCAGGATATTATAGACGCTTTATTCAAGATTTTTCTAGAATAGCCATTCCATTAACCAAACTAACTTGCAAATAAGTTAAGTTTGAATGGGAACCATAACAAGAGGAAGCATTCAGAATTTTGAAGCAAAAGTTGACCAACGCACCAATACTTTCTTTGCCAGAAGGAATTGAATACCTTGTAGTCTATTATGACGCATCTAAGTTAGGATATGGATGTGTGTTGATGCAACGTCAAAAGGTAATTGCTTATGCCTCTAGACAACTTAAGAACAATGAAGAGAATTATACAACCCATGACCTAGAGTTAGGAGCGATAATTTTTGCCCTTAAGATTTGGAGACACTATCTTTATGGTAGTAAGTTCGTTGTATTTACAGATCATAAGAGTTTAAGATATGTTTTTGGGCAAAAGGAATTAAATATGAGGCAGAGATGTAGGATGGAAATTCTTAGTGATTATGATGGTGATATCCAGTATCACACAGGAAAAGCTAGTGTAGTAGCTGATGCTTTAAGTAGAAAGTATCATGAGAAGCCAAAAGGGTACGTGCTCTCAGATTAAACCTGCAGATAGATTTAAATCAACAAATTAGGGAGATACAGAAAACAGCAATCAAGGACGATGCTGAAAGTTTAAAAGGAATGATTAAGGAATTAGAACAAGGATTAGATGGAATTTGGAGATTCCATAAGAAAAGAATCTGGATACCTATCCAAGGAAGTCTAAGAAACCAAATTTTAGAAGAAGCTCATAAGTCCAAGTATACGATGCATCCGGGAAGCAATAAAATATATCAAGACTTAAGAAAGAACTTTTGGTGGTTAAAAATGAAAAAGGATATAGCAAATTATGTTGCTAAATGTTTAACTTGCTCACAAGTAAAAGCTGAACATCAGAAACTTTCACGATTACTTCAACAGTTGGAAATACCAATCAGGAAATGGGAATTGATAACAATGGATTTTGTTACCAAGTTACCCAAGACACGAAAAGGTAATGATACAATTTGGGTGATTGTAGACCGATTAACCAAATCTGCTCATTTCTTACCAATGAATGAAACTTTCAGTATGGAACAGCTAGCTAAGGTGTATGTAAATGAAATAGTTTCATTGCATGGAATTCCTTTATCTACTGTGTCTAATAGAGACAGCCGTTTTACTTCTCATTTTTGGACAAGTTTCCAAAAAGCAATGGAAACCAGATTAAATCTAAGTACAGCTTATCATCCTCAAATGGACCGACAAAGCGAAAGGACAACTCAGACGATGGAAGACATGCTTAGAGCTTGTGTAATTGATTTTGGAGGAAATTGGAATAATCACTTACCTTTAATAGAATTTTCCTACAAAACTGCTATCATGCCAGCATCAATGCTGCACCATTTGAAGCACTCTATGGACGAAAATGCCGAACACCAGTTTGTTGGGCAGAGATCGGAGAAAAACAATTGTCAGGACCTGAGATTGTGCAAGAAACAACTGACAAAATTATTCAATTCAAGGAAAGACTGAAAGCAGCACGAGATCGTCAAAAGAGTTATGCAGATAACATACGAAAACCTTTGGAATTTCAAATTGGAGACAAGGTATTATTAAAAGTTTCACCATGGAAAAGAGTTGTCAGATTCGGTAAAAGAGGAAAGCTAAGCCCAAGGTATGTTTGACCTTTTGAAGTTATCAAAAGAATAGGACCAGTAGCTTATCAGCTACAATTGTCAGTGGAAATGGCAGGAATACATGATGTATTTCATGTATGTAACCTCAAAAAGTGCTTAGCAGATGAATCGCTGGTAATACCTCTTCAAGACATAGAGGTAAATGAAAAGCTTAAGTTTGTAGAGAAACTCATTCAGATTGAAGATAGAAAGATCCAGAATCTTAAACACAAGAGATTAGTTCTAATCAAAGTAAAATGTGATTCAAAGAGAAGGCCAGAGTATACATGGGAACTGGAGTCAGCAATGCAAAAGAAGTATCCACACCTATTCAAGTGAATCTCGAGGACGAGATTTAAAACAAGGTGGGGAGGATATAACAACCCTCGAAAACACCCTAAACCGCTCCATACTCGCGAAACCAAACACGTTTAACCCTAGTTTTAATTAAAAACAAATAAAATAATGTTTTTATGTCGCTCGCGGGCCGCGACCGGATACACCTGGGTATGTCGCGGGGCACGACAGCCCCTTGACTTACCGGACACCCAAGGTGCAACGTGGCACACACTTGGCGGGTCTAGCATGGTGATCAGGCAACCCAAGCTGTAGCTAGGGTGCCCTCGTGGGGCACGACAGGCAGGAGTAGAGGCTGTCGCGGGGCGCGACAGACCTCGATTTCACCTATAAAAGGAGCAGAGATGCAGCATTTCAAATCATTCAACTTCTTTTCTTCTCTCAGTCTCTATAGTGCGAAAATTATACCCCTAAAACATGAAGCTCTGCCCCGTTGTAAGTATTTTAACCCCCGATCACTAATTCGTTACCCTACCCGATTGATCTAGGACCCAGCAACGCATGTCAAGGCTCTGCCTGACTAAGTCCGTTTGGGTTTTGTCTCATATTGTATGGCCAATGTGATTTGGGTTATTTTACTAACACGCGTGCATTGTATATATGTTTAATAGAAACTCAGGAAAATAATCAGGAAATATCGCCAGGAAGCCCATAGAAAAACGTAAGTCTACAATGTGATTCATTCTCTTTTTCTCACAATTTGTGAGCCATTATTTCAAATGTTTTACAAAACCTTAAATGTTTATCAGTTATAATTACAAAGATTAAGTCTTTGTATCTACAATTGCTGCTAGTATTATGGGGTTTGTATACAGTACTTAATAACCTTCACAATTAGGCACGGGTATCCAATGTGTGATATGACCATAGTCATAGATCCGTCGAGTGACAAGTATTGAACGAGTAATTGGGTAGATATAAACATTGTAATCGCTCTTAATACTGTAACATTATAAAAGCTTATATTTTTATAAACTGGGATGCACTCGCTAGTATTTCTTGCTGATAAAAAATTTTTAAAACACGTTTCAGGTAACTTAATGTGAAGCTATAAGAAGCCAGCTATGGAGCACTGAAGGCTTAAAGAAAGTGGCTACAAAAGTTACCTAAATAAAATGTTTACGTTTTCAGCAACTAGGGTTTATCCCTATAAAGATATTATGAATAAATTTTGGGCTTTATCCCATTTATTTGATTCAAAAGTTTGGTAGTTTGAAACTCGGAAATTTATTTCCTAACTACGATCCTAATATCTCATTTCTGCTGCAAAATTAATAAACACCGATACCACCGGCTGTTGTTCGCGGTTCCCACTCCCGGGGTGGGGCCGGGGGTTGTGACAATCGGTGACGGTGGCAGTGGAGGTGAGTGTGTTTTGTTCTGTTCAAATGTTCAAGTTTTGTTGGTTCGTGACATGTTTAGACTCGGGTTCGGTTCAAAAATTTGATATCGGTTTAGACTTGGCATGGTTCAACAGGTTCGGGTTTCGTGAAGCGAGTCGACACCGGTTCGTGGTCAGATTTCTTGGTTCGGGTCAGATTTAGCGCGGGTCAAACACGGTCAACATCAAGATCTGTTCGGTTCGGTTCAGTTCGGAGTTCTAGGAACGAGTCGACTCGGTCAACAATTAGTCAACTCGGTCAAGCTCGGTTAAACCGAGTCAATTCGATCAAACCCGGTTAACTCAGTTGACTCGGTCAACTCAGTCAACATCTTCGGCGAATCGACACGAGAGATTGGTAAAGATTTAACTGCGCGACTATTTACGTTATTTTTATAGTTTTTATTTATTTTTCGTGAAAACGAGCTCGAACCGATTCGATTAAAGTATAGTTTACATTTTGACATATTTTATGAAATTTGATATATTGTGATTAAATTGTGTTGAATTTTGGAAATAACGACAACTTGTGTTGTCGAGGGCGTCCAAAAACAGAGAAAACTCTGCCCGTTTTTCGAGAAATCCCGTAAACAAAACGTGTCTTATTATAAAACGCAAACTATCGAATTCAAGCGACTTTTATGAAAACAAATACAAATGTATATTTGCTTCGACGACATTTTATAACGTACAAAAACAACGATAACGCGAAACCTTTTATAAGAATAAATTTAATGAATTATATTTGTTTCAAACGTCTAAAACTCGGGAACCTTTTTATTAAATAAATATAATTACTTATATTTATCAAAATTCGGACATTTTTATAATTAAATATAATTATTTATGTTTAGTTAAAACATCGAAAACTCAAAAATTCTTTTATAAAATAAATATAATTATTATATTTATTTCAAACGTCAACAACACAAAAGCTTTATAAACTAAACATAACTTTCATATATTTATTTCAAACGCCTAAACGTCATACTATATATCAACGTACGAGTTTGCAAAATATTATTTTCATATAAATATTTGTTACATACACGTACGACTTTTCGAGACAACTAACGCGATTCTATCGATATATTTATATATTTTTATATAAATATTTGTATATTTTAGATCTCTTAAAACTAAGTACTTCCAAAACTTAGTAATTATTAATGACACCAAATGGAACTTAACAAGTATAACTTTTTCGTTTCTTTCAAGTTAACAACATACCATCGGATCGTTCGGTTAGCGATTCGGTAGAGCTCGGCGACACATAGTTTTGCTACATTATTTTAGTAGAAACTTATAAGTTATTCCGTTCTAGGAATGCATTAGATTGCATGCTAGCGAGTCACGTCTTGGAATGACATTATGGATGCATATTTAGCTAGCTTTGCACAAGGAAATCAAGGTGAGTTCATAACCCCACCTTTTTACGGTTTTACATTTTTATAAATGTTTTCGGGGTGGAAAGACATGCAAGTTTTGCAAAAGCATACAAGGTTTTCGATGAACATACATTACATATTTCTAAACCACGCTTTTAAACATGTTTTAACTAATACAAATGTTTGTGAATTTCAATAAACACAAATGGTTTACGAAAGGTTTATGTTAACTATACCGGTTCTCAAACAAACGTATTTTCAAAACGTGCATACAAACGTCTTCTATTTTCTAAACTTTGGTGAAAATACACGAACAAACGATATGTAAAACTAAGGAATGATACATTAGATCATGTCACGAATAGGGTATATGCAAGCACCATTAATCTAAGTTTAGACCGAAGAGCAAAGGTTAGATCTAGCAGGTATTGGTAGCCTCACTCTTGGCCTCCACATTTGCCATAGAGTCCTTTCGGGTCAGAGTTGTGAATCGATGGATAAAAGTCGCCTAGGTTTGGATGCTTCCTATGTCGCCATACATGTTAATGTCCTAGCTAAATTTTAGCGATCTCGATTTCCTTACATTTGTAACTCACAAACTTACATTTTTCAACTTACATTTTACATTTTACATTTACATATCATGTTTTATACAAATACAACTCATAGGTTCATGCATGCATGTTGTCATTGTCAGGTGTGGACATTGACGGTTACACAAGTTTTATAAGCACAAAACCATACAAGTACAAAGTTTTACAAACATGACGCTTTTCACATACAAAGACTCATAAATACAAAGTTTTCATATAACATTTCAAAGAAAATGATTTTATTTCGTTTTCTCAAACAATATTTTAAAAACCTGTTATTCAAAAAGATTTATTTCAAATATTTTTCCAAACAAACTATGAACTCGCCAACTTTATGTTGATTTTTCATATGTTCTTTCTCAGGTTACATTTTCCAAAATTATGGCGCGGTTGGAATAGGAGAACCTTGTGGATTCGAGTATTTAGTGGGCGTTCGTTTTCTAGAAGTCTTAGCATTATTTGCTTCCGCAGCAATGAAGATACCAGTCCGGTCACGCCAACTCTGATTTCGGCGAGGTGTGACAGATTGTTACAGATCTTACATTCGTAAGATCTAGGGTTTTGATTAGGCATTTTTGGGTTGGTTAACTAATACAAGTTTTCCGTCATATTTTACCGCTATATTTGGTGGTGGTGTTTATTTTTCTGTAGTTCTTTGTTGTTATATACCAATTTTACTAGGTTCGATATATGTAAACCCATGATGTACACCTAAGACACAATTTGTATTTTTTATTCTACATTAGGGTGTGAGGGGCACTCCTTTAAGTGGGGAGTGACATCTCTTACGCACAGCCAATCAGCACGCGCCACGTCAACTCCCACTTAACTCCCCCCACATCCTCAATTTGATGGCGACACTCCTCTCTTGAGGGACTTGATTTTTTTGTTTTTTTTATTTGTTTTAATAAAAAAAGGGTTAAAAATTACAAATTTCATCGGTGACCTCTCCCCACTCCCCGATTTGGGTCACCGAGGGGTCAGCGGCGGTGTTCCCGATCGGGGAGTACACTCACCGCACCCCTCCCCGCAGGCGCCCCTAACACCCTTAAGAAAGCTCACATTCTATTGTAGTATAAAAATACTTGTGTCATGTCGCAAGATATAGAAGGTAAATGTGCAATAAGACTGAAGGGAGTGGGGCGACTCCCCCTCCCACGTCGCCTGAAGCCGCCCCAAACACCACCCCCATCGGCGTTCTAGGGGGCGTCCCCCCTTCGCCCATCCTCTGCAAGACGCCCAGCTCTCCTCACACACATCCACCTTTTTGGCACAAAGTTTCAAGATTCCCACCTTTTTGGCACAAAGTTTCAAGATTCCCACCTTTTTGCACATGGTTATTTGATTAAATGGGTGCCACGTGTCGCAAGACGCCCCACCCAGCAAGGTTGCCCCACTACCCCTTTTTTGGTCAAAATCCTCTTATGTGACGTGGCGCCACGTGTCGCAAGACGCCCACTCAAAAGGTTGCCCCACTACACTCAGTCTAAGGGAATAATGCTGATGTGACGACATGACAGGTGACCAGATCAAACAAGAAATACACAAGTGGATATAAGGGGAAAAAAAAGCAAAATACAATGTTTTTGCACTAATACGTGAAAGATATAACTTAATTTTATAACATAACTAGTTGATTTGCACCGCGCTTCGCGGCGGCATTTAAGCCGATATCAATTTGGTTTGTTTTTTACCAATACGATGCAAACATTCGGTATAGCAATCACCACACGTTTTACATCTATCGAAAACAAAAAACAAACATGGTACCGGTATCGATGTTGTTTGGATGATATAGGTTCAGTTGGTCACAGTATCGGTATTGTTTCACTGACGGAGTTCTATAAATGAAATATTATCAAAACCAAAAACCATAAAAAAGAATACGGGTACCGCTACCGATGTTGTTTGGTTCAGCTCGGTACAATGCAGTACAGTGGTGATATGGTGTTAGTTTATCGAAACTAAAAATCATAAAACTAAATATCGGTACCAATACTGATGTTGTTTGGTCAATTTTATGTTCGATACGATAGCACACGGTATCCATTTTCAATAAGATTGACAAAAAACCATAAAAATTAATATCGGTACCGATATTATTCAGTCGGTTTTCCGTTCGGCATGGTAGCGGCGCAACATCCATTTTCAATAAGATTTATATCGGGATATTGGAAAAAAAAATCAAATATAGTTGCGTCTTTGGATCACTTTTTAAAACTTAACATACGCAAGTTATTAGCAAAAATATCATATTAAATAAAAGGTAAAATACTATTAACAAAACTAAAACAAATACTTAAAATTTTATTTACTATTCATGGTCCTTCGTGCCGCTACCAAACCAAATCGAAACCGATTGAAAAATTTCTGTATCGGTACCGGTTTTATTTTTATTGTTTTTGCTTTCAATAAACTGACACCGTATTGCTACCATATTTTACCAAGCTGAACCGAACAACACCAATACCAGTATACATTAATTTTATGGTATCCTGTTTGATAACGGATACTTTGATCATATGTTAAAAGTTATATAAAAATATGTTTAAAATCAAATGATGTAATAAACCAATATAATATCAAACCTTAGAAAAAATCAATATTAAAAAATTGAATCACTATTCATCACCTGTTTCTGTTAATATCTATAATATAATAATATAATATAATATAATATAATATAATAATGTTAATATAAATAATAAATAAAGTAATATTAAAAAATAAAAAACCAAATACTTTAAATTTTGAAACACTGTTCATTATAATTTTATATTATTCATCATATGTTTCTGTTAATATCTATAATATAATAATGTTAATATAAATAATAAATAAAAAATTATTAAAAAATAAAAAACTAAAAACTTTAAATTTTGAAACACTGTTAATTGTAACTTTATATTATTCATCACCTGTTTCTGTTAATATCTATAATATAATAATATTAATATAAATAATAAATAAAATATTATTAGAAAATAAAAAACCAAATAGTTTAAATTTTGAAACACTGTTAATTATAACTTTATATTAATATGTATAAAATGACCGATCGTGAATATTATTGTCAACATATAAACAAAAGTAAAATGATTGCATTATTTAAACCGTAACAAACAGTATCTATCTATCATTAACCACTATACTTTCTTACATGTAAGGTAGATACTTTCTTACATGTAAGGTAGAGAGGACAATCTTGACCTAAAGCCTTCCAAGTGGGTTAATTTGGATTGCTTTTAAAATTATATGGGTTGGTTTGGGTAAGATATTTTAACTAAATGGGTCATAATGGGTAACTTGAAATTACATCTTGTTGGTTTGGGTAAGATATTTTAACTAAATGGGTCGACAACATTAAAGAAATGGGTCGTTATGGGTTAGTGTCTTAAAGAAACGGGGCAGGTTTCGGATCGGAATGAGTTTCGAGCCGGCACAAGTATACGCACGAGACGGGTTTTGGATCGGAACGGGTTCAGTCCAAATTGAGTTTCGGGCCGAGTCGGGTTTCGGCACGACGCAGGTTTTGGATCGGAACGGGGTCGGTTCGGTTCGGGTTTCTGCACGGGACGGGTTTCGGATCGCAACGGGTTTTGGGCCGACACGAGTTTCCGCACGAGACGAGTTTCGTACCGTTTCGAATCGAACCGTTTCGACACGTACCGTTTCGACGCGCACCGTTTCGACGCGTACCGTTTCGACGCGAACCGTTTCGACCCGTACCGTTTCGACCAGTACCGTTTCGAATCGAACCGTTTCAACGCGTACCGTTTCGACCAGTACCATTTCGAATCAAACCGTTAAATTATTCATTCAATATGAAAACAAAAACGTTGGCCGTTCAAAAAAAATATGAAAACAAAAACAACACCTAATGTCAGTTAAACAATCACATGTGCAGCAGAATACAGAACTGGTCACCAGTTAGGAAAAGTTGGCGATGGAAGGATTTGTAAGCTAATTTAATTAAATTATGTTAGGAAAAGTTGATGTACAATCACTTTAAAAAAAAATTAACCAACCCGACCCGAAACCCGTTCTAACCTGAACCCGTTCCGATCCGAACCCGTTTTGACCCGAACCCGTTTCGACCCGAATCAAAACAACCCTTTTTTTAATTGACCCGTTTTGACCCGAACCCGTTTCGACCCAAACCCGTTTTGACCCATGACCCGACCCGACCCAACCCGTTTGCCAGGTGTGAAGTGTCATGGACACTATCTTTGAATACATAAATCCTATAATATGAAAACTTAAATAGTAAGTTGTTCTATTCAAAGTTAAAAAAATATATAAAAAGCTTCAACTATAAGGACATGTATGTGATACAAGAGCTTTGGAACAAGACAACCAGATTACAGAAGTTCTACAAGATTATGTTAAAACGTAAGTTTTGTTCAACAATCATATCATATGTTACGTGATATTTATGAGGTAATGAAAACGTTAAAACGAAATATGATTGGAACTTAAATAAGTCATGTGTGTCATTGTTTCATTGATATTGATTTTCACATCCAACTATTGAACCCACGTCTGTTTCATTGATATTGATTTTCACATCCAACTATTGAACCCACATCCTTTATTAACAAATTGACATTCATTTTATCGCTTACCTAACGGAATAATTTTCTACAGAAATTGATTTGGGTATAAGTGATATAATTATAAATTGAAATGCTTTTATAGATTTTATTATTGGAACATATGTCGGAAATAACATGGATATCCATGTGCCTAAGCAGCAACCCGGTGACAAAGTACACACTTTAAATATTTATTAATCACTTCTTAAATGTTATAAACTGATGGTTGTGAGGAGGTGTTGGATTGGATTGGATTGGATAAAATGACTTTTTTTAACTGATTGTGTGAGTCATGAGAAAGCAGGATGTTGCGATGTTAGTACTTAGTAGAGGTTGGATAAAAGGACTTTTTTTTAACTGATTGTGTGAGTCATGAGAAGGCAGGATGTTGCGATGTTAGTACTTAGTAGAGGTTGGATAAAAGGACTTTTTTTTAACTGATTGTGTGAGTCATGAGAAAGCAGGATGTTGCAATGTTAGTACTTAGTAGAGGTGGCAAAAGACGAATGGTGATGGTACTATTATTTTTTTTTAACGACTAAACTTATTTTCCTCATACTAATACTAAATTACACCTCTCCTAAAGATTGAACATTGGTCTCTCCATAACAGGTAATTCCTCTTAACTACTAGGTCATAGCCCAAGTGACGATGATACTATTCATTTAGTTGCAAGTTGTAAAAAACTAGAACTCGCCGCCGTCATTATGGCGGTTGGCGCCGGTTCCTCCATCACCGTCGCTCCATTCTCTTGACCTCGCCTCTCTCACTCCTCTTTCTATCTCCCCGTTGTGTCTTGATTAGGATTGAAAGCTGTGGAGGGATAAGGAGGCTCCCACGTGTCTGATGTCATATGCCTTAAATACCCTTAACATTTAACACTGTTCATTTTGTTTGCTTATTAATATATGTATAATTACAACTAATAAATTTTTTCTTATGTTGTGACGAGGTAATTATCGATTTGACTCATTATAATTAAGTCGATTTAGAACCCGCGTGTTGAGCTGTGTTAACTCACAAAATCTAGTACGAATCGTAAAACGAAACGTAAAACGTTGAACCACACACACACGTTACACCATGTTAACTCGCAAAATTTAAAACGAAAAATCTGCGAAATATGAAAAGTATGAGAGAACAAAGTTGAAAATAAAAACGTTGTGAAGTTAAATTGCAAAAGATGAAACTTTTAGGTTAAAAGAAAAGGTAAAATAGATTTGGGTTAAAGTGTAATATCATTTTTTTTGACATACTCTTAAAACATTTGAGTAGAGCACCTATATGCACAATTATGTTGATCATTTATGGGTTGTTAACACTCACGTTATTTATAAGGGGGGTGGGGTGCTCTAATTTTCATCACTCATCACACCCAATCATGTTTCGTCACGTCATCGAACTTGGTTCCATCACTTTTTTTTTTTGAAAGGAAAACTTCATTAACAACACCGAGCCCGAAGACCGGGACGGCCGAACAATACAAAACTTACATATTCACAAATCTACACCAATCTCCCCAATCGAACATGCCTTTCTTAGCTCTATACTTAAACCAAAAGAAACTAACAATCATAACTTCACTAAACACCTCTTCGACACTACTACTTTTGCCATTAAACCTCAAATTGTTTCTAGCCTTCCATAAAATCCAACACGTCGTGATGACAATACCCTGAATAGCACTCCGCTCCGCCTTCGTTCTAACCCCCACCTTGTGTATTTCTATCAGATCTCTGAACGAAAAAATAAAAAATTTTGGAATTTTGCACCAAAAGCTAATCTTCTCCCAAACGCCCATTGCTAACGGACAAGCAAAGAATATGTGTGCAACCGAGTCCAGGTCTTCGTTACAAAACTTACAGCCGTCGTCAATCACTACCATTCCTCTATTTTCAAGCGCCTCAACCGTGGGAATGCGATTCAAGTCGGCACGCCAAGCTAAAATATTGCATTTTTTTGGAACCCATTTGCTCCACTCCATCACGAAACGACTGCTGAAATCACGGCTCGACACGATGAGCCGTTTTACCGCTGCCACCGAAAAGCCCCTAGATCCGTTTCCCATCCACTCCCACTTATCCGAACCATCCGATAATATGACAGACTCCAACTCCGACGTTAACGAGAGCCACTCAGCCATTTCCTCGGGTGAGTTCGGGTCGTGCCTCCAAAGCCAAAGACCGGAATCTTCCAATCGATCTCTGACACTGCAAGTTTTCACAATCTCCAACGAGAAAAGAGCGGGAAATCTATCTTTAAGGGGAGTGTCCAGCAGCCACGGATCCAACCAGAACAAAATATTATCTCCCCTCCTCACCACTCCTTTTAAAAGACTCCGCATATGGATGTTATCGAATAACGGACGATTGAGAACCGAGACAATATTATTCCAAACCCCACCGTACGCCTTTTTCGCGGGAAGGAAATCCCATTCCGAGTTTCCGATGTGGATAACGTTCACGACCTTGACCCAAAGACTACCTTGCTCTTTTTTGTATCTCCACCCCCACTTTGACAACAAAGCCGTGTTTACGTCTTTGAGATGTTGAAGCCCAAGACCTCCCATGCTGACTGGCGAAGCCACCCTATCCCAGGCTACCCAATGGATCTTTTTAACCTCCGAATACCCTCCCCACAGAAATTTTTTGATGAGGGCTTCCAAATCCTGAATCACCTTCACGGGAGCTCGATATAAAGAGAAGTAATAACAAGGGAGACTTTCAAGAACAGAACGGATCAAAGTGACTCTTCCTCCAATCGAGAGAAGCGATGCTTTCCAAAGGGATAGGAGTTTTTCAAAAACGTCGAAAACCGGGCGCCAGTTAGACAACCGGTTCATATTCGAACCCACATTAAGACCAAGAAAACTAAAAGGGAACGAGCCCGCATTACAACCGACAAAATCAGCCATCTCATCAACTTCTCCTGGTTGCACTCCAATTCCCACCAAGTTCGACTTGCACAAGTTAATCCTGAGACCCGAGCAAACGTGAAAACATTTCAGAATTCTAACCACGTTTAGAATATTTTCTTTGCTCCAAGCACCCATAATAATCGCATCGTCAGCATATAAAAGATGAGAGACAGACGGGCCTCCGTTCGGAAGAGAAACTCCCTCAATAATCCCCAAATTGCACGCTTTATTAAACATACACGTAAGGGCTTCCATGACTACCACAAAGAGGAAATGAGAAATGGGGTCTCCCTGCCTCATACCTTTATTACATTTAAACTCAAAGGTCGGTGAACCGTTAACTAGAACCGAGGCCCTAGCTGAGGACAGAACTCCCTTAATCCACGAACACCACTTGTTGGAGAAGCCCATTTGACCAAGAATATCCAACACAAAATTCCAGTTTATATTGTCGTACGCCTTCTCAAAATCGATTTTAAAAAATAAAACCTTTTTTCTTGCTTTCGGCTCCAATTCTGAATCTCGTTAACGATCAACGGACCATCCATGATTAGACGGCCACTAATAAAAGCGGACTGAGACGTCGAGATGACCGAATCCAGCACATTCTTGAGTCTACCCGCCAAAATTTTCGAGATAACCTTGTTGACGATTCCCACCAAACTGATGGGGCGGTAATCTTTCAACCCAATAGGGTCGATAACTTTGGGGACCAAAGCGATAAAAGAAGAACCACAACCCGTGCTAATCACCCCATTCGAATAGAAATCTGCCATAGTGTTCACAAAATCAGCTTCGAAATAACTCCAGAAAGTCTTGATAAATCGGAAGCTAATACCATCCGGACTCGGGGCCCGATCATCACCGCAACCAAAAACAGCCCTTTTAATCTCTTCGGTGCTGAACCGAGCATCAAGAACTAACGAGTCTTCACTAGAAATCCTTCTTATATCAGCACAAACCAGCCGAGGGCGGCTGACCCATTCTTCAACGAACTTAGCTCTGAAAATTTTAAAAACCTCCTTTTTGATAAGCGACGGTTTCGACACCCAAGCACCCGTTCACATCCAAACCATGAATCGTGTTCGAAGCTTTCCTGCAATTAACTAAAGCATGAAAGAACTTAGTGTTTTCGTCACCGTCCTTAGCCCACTTTATCCTTGAGATCTGTCTCAAATCACTACTTTTCCGTTCTTCTTCCTCCTTTAGGACTTTCTTGCTTTCTAAAAGAATCCACTCCTCCTCTTCAGTAAGGTTCCGACTAGCAAGGATATCCTCAATATCTTTGAGGTCTGTCATGGCCGCCGACACGTCTTCCGAGTTCTTCTTCAGCATCTCATCTCTCCACCCCTTTAACTCAGCCCGGAGGATACTCAATTTTTTAATCAGGCGAATATCAGAAGGACCAAACACACCGGAATCTTTGCTCAAGGCCGAAACAACCGTCTCAACAAAACCAGGTTTGTCGAACCAAGAGTTAAAGATCCGGAACGGCTTGGGGCCAAAATTAGTCAGCTCCGTCTTTAGAATAATCGAACAATGATCAGACAAAAACGTTGAAACCGCTTCGACATCCGCGCCAGGCCAGACATTAAAAAAACCAGAGTTGACGAGGAATCTGTCGAGTTTACTTTGCTTCCTGCCATCAGCTGAAGAGAAAGTAAATTTTGAGCCTCTCATGTTATACTCCATCAGCCCAGCATCAAAAACAAAATTATTAAAATTTGTTGCACAAGATAATTTGAACGAACAATTCTTCCTCTCTTCGCGAAACCTGACCGCATTGAAATCGCCCCCTACCACACATAACCCGTCCGAAGCCGAGATTACTTGGACCAACTCCTCCCACAGACTTTTTTTTGCCACAACACTCTGAGGGGCATACACATTTATAAAGCAAAAAGCCAGGCCACTACCGGCCAAATGACCTGAAACTTGGAGATAATTCCTGTTCTTGACCACATTGGATAACCGAAACACAGACAAGTCCCAAACACTAATTAGCCCCCGGACAAACCGACCGAATCGACGCTCTCGAACCCAAAATTCTTGTTGCCCCAATAACCCGCAATTACCTCCGCCTTCACCGAGACAGATTTCGTCTCTTGAAGAGCCAAAAAACTAACACCATGTTTAGATCGAAGAGATTTAACCCACCGCTGTTTCTCCACACCCCCGATTCCACGAGCATTAAACGATAAGAAATTCATAATTCCACTCCATTGTTACCTGACAAACCGATAATTTTGCTGACCTGCTCCGCATCCTGCCCAAATTCGACGCCAACCTTAGCACCAATACTGATGATATTATCGACCTCCTTCTCAGGGTAAAGACGATACCTCTGGTAGTCCTCCTTCGATCCGTTAGTCTGATCCTCGGTATCAACCAAAACTTCATCCAGGGGTTCAGATGATGGAGCTCTAGTGTTAAGATCCAGAGGATTCGGAAGACTAGAAGTGAACCCAACGAAGCCAAAGCCAGGTGTGTTATTCTCCAAAAGACTCCTCGATCTTTTTTTTGGCCGCAGATCTTCCGGAGAATTATTAATACTGGGCTGGGCATGTGCTCTCAATTTCCTTTGTCCCAAATTACACCTTCTCTTGGGCCGGCCCACCTTCTCTCCTGACCCACTCTTAAAACCTCCAACTAACCCTGGCCCCACACCTTTAGATCCCAGCTGGATACCTTGAGAACCAAAAGGTCTGCCTTCTCTCTCCTCATCAATTAAGTCTGCTCGAGAATTATTTTCCCCATGCACGTGAGTAGAAACTGCATGGGAACTAGAACCGGAAAACTCTGGCGACTTCTCGTCTACCCCAACACCTCCCGTCCCCTGAGCTTCCACGAACTCGCCATCACCGGAAACCTGCATACCATCATACCGGGGCGACTCCGAAAAAGAAGCACCCTCCGAATCCGAATCGGAAACCCGACTAAAACAATCTGGAACCCAGTCAACGGGGTCCTCCTCCACCCAGATCCTAAACGATCTATCCTTCCATTTAACTGAAACTTCTTCATTAGTCCTCCTCGGCTGACCGACAAGAACCCCAATCCTAACAACGGACAAGTCTAGATCTTCCTCGAACAACTTAGGCACAAATAAGACCTTCCCAAACAAATCTCCAACCTGGGACATAACATATGCGTCGAGAAGATGCAAGGGAATTCCACTGAGTTTCAACCAAGCTACCCGCTCAAGGGCCAGCGATTGACCGCTCCACGGATCAAGTTTCGAAAACCACGGGTTCCAAATGTCCTTCAAGTCCATAAACCGTCTTAACGAATCTTCATCATGAAACGAAATAAGCAACGATAGGCCACCGAGGTATTGAAAGTTAGCAACAGTAATATTGGCAATTCTAAGAAGCTTATCAAAATCAACCAAAGTCTCTAGGTTCTTAGTTTTGCCCACAAGAGCCAGCCCATAAAGATTCTTGAAAGCCCCCAATCTATCAGGCACCACAACCACTCTCTCTTCCACCCTCTGATCACTCTCCTTTCTTCCAGCATGCAGCTCTTTAGGGCCGCCCCCTCCTTGGACGACCCTACAACCTCTTTGTAGCTTCTGACATCTCTGACATTGAAATTGCCTCCGTAAAAGCTCCTACCAGCTTGCCTGAGATTATTCGCCGAGCCTTCTTTCTCAACGTTGACGCCGGAGTTCTCCACTGCAAACCTTGCCACATTGATCTTCAACTTAGACTCACCCATTTTGACCCCTCCAAGCCTTTTCAACAACTCCTGTCTATCTCTTACTCCTGAGAACGAGACAAACCCGAACCTGTAACCTTGTTTGTCTCTTTTCCTTGCGACATACGTCCCGGAGATATCCCCATAACCTTCCAAACTCCTCCTGAGTTCCCAAGGTGTACAACCTTCGGGAAGATTAGTGACAAAAAACTTGATGACGTTACCGGCCATAAAACCGAACCACAGCACCCCGGCCGGAGCACAACTCGAGGAAGTGTTAACGGGATTCGAACCGGTCAAGCGAAGCTAAACAAGAAAAGATGCGACCGGTATCAGACCCGCTAAGCCAACCGGAGAAGAGCCAGCCGAAGATGCACCACAGGAACGCGAAGAAACCCGACCCCGGAAGCGAATGGAAGCTCCAGCAAAAGGAGTTAGAATGAACGGTCAAGCCATATAGCCGGCGACCCCACACGCTAACCCGGTCCTGCTGCCTTCGTCGAGCAGCCGGCGGACGGGAGATGGGAGAGAGTTTATGAGAAATTACGTGAAGCCTCTATAATCTAAATAATTAAAGTTTGTAGTTATCAAAGGCTTTGGAGCATCAGGGTTGCATCAGGGTTCTTCATGCTGCATCCATCACTAGTGATGGATTTTAGTTGCTTATCACTAGTGAAAGGTCATTGAAGGGCGTTCGTGTACTGTCATGTTTGCACACCATACAAATCTCAACAGACTTTCAACGCGTTGTCACCGCCACTCGTTATCACCACCACGCATGGTCACCATGAGTGGCGGCGGTGTTCCACGCGTGGTGAGCCACTCACAACAGACTATAACGTGGCGCCCCGACTGGCCTAACAACTGAAGTATAGTAGTAATATATATAAAAATATTATAGTGACACG
The DNA here is from genome assembly GCA_030545235.1 of Helianthus tuberosus. Classification (NCBI taxonomy): domain Eukaryota; kingdom Viridiplantae; phylum Streptophyta; class Magnoliopsida; order Asterales; family Asteraceae; genus Helianthus; species Helianthus tuberosus. The sequence goes on along the minus strand of CM060386.1, from coordinate 47,464,916 downwards.
AAGACATAAAGAATGTAACATGCAAAACCGCTGAAAGTAATGAAGACATGAAGAATGTAACATGCAAGGTCACTAAAAGTATAAGAAAAGCTTAGCGTTTAAAACAAGACTAAGACAAAGTTGTATCATCTCCCTAAAAGTCCTTACGTTACTCATACGTCTTCATGAATTCCAACCTATCCTCGACCATCTTCTCAAATATGTGTCACTCTAGCAAATTCTACCTAATCTTTAAGTCGATTTTAGTCTATCTCTACTCTTCATTCCCTCTACAGTAAAAGTTTCTACAGCTTTTACCGGAGTTATCGTCTTTTACTCTTCAAATATCCAAACCATCTGTATCTATCGTCCTTTGTGAATGTATATTATTATAGTAAAATAGTAATAAAGAAAAAAACACGTATTAGCTTAAAGTGGAAAACACGGTACCCAACAGATTGGAGGAATCACAAAAATGCATAAAGAAACAATGGATGCCCCCTCCCTACCATATGTATACGGTTTACTTTTTATAGTTAAATAAAATAAAATCTAGGCTCAAATATCTATAAAATAAGTTCTAGATACGCCCATCACATGCCAATCTTTAATGCCAAAAAAAGTATTAATCCACACGTGTCCCCTCCCCTCATCCACCCATTTATAGAATAGTAACCATAATTTTGTTCAAACTGGACACCTGTCGTGCCACCACATCACCACCATTATTCAACTTATTGCACTCACATGCATGCTTCTCTTTTGGTTTTGGTAGCTGAATAATAATACACCACCAAAATTAAACCACTGTTAATAATTAATATTCTTTGTCTTATTCACATTAAAACTTGTTAGTTTTGAGCCGTCCTGTAATTCGCTTGGTCAAACCTTGGTTAGTCAAGAACGGTTAGTTTGACATTATAAATAACGAAATTATTTTGTTTTGTGGGGGATAAAATTGACAATAAAGTTGGCCCAAATATAATTGATTCGAAAGTTTTCAATCAGATTGGTTGTGTAATCGGTTCTCGATCTAATACTATAAACACAGGTTTGTACATAACATGTCGAGTTTGAACAACATATATTAAAGATAAATTACAAAAATTGTTCTTTATGTATGAAACTTATTGCAAACTGTATCATTTGTCTTCAATAATTACAGAAAATATACACGATGTTTGCAAACCCTTACAAGTTATGTCCTTTAGCCCTAACTCAGTTAATTTTTGTGGTTAAATCTGAGCAAATGGACCACACATGAGGGTATTTTTGTAGTTAAATATGACCAAATGGACCCACATGAGAGTAAAATGACCAAAATACCCTCATGTGGGGTCCATTTTGTTAGATTTAACCACAAAAAATTAACCAAGTTAGGGTTAAAGGACATAATTTGCAAGGGTTTGCAAACATCGAGTACGTTTTCTGTAATTATTCATGTCGTGGTTTTGGTGGCATTTTGGAGTATATGGAAGATGAGAAATGATGTTGTATTCAGGCAGGCGGTCCCAAACTTTACGCGGACTCTAGACGAGATTAAATCGATGGCGTACTTATGGATTAAAAATCGGTCAAAAGTGACTACATTATCATGGGAGGACTGGAATCGTTTTAATTTAAGCGTTATGTAATGATGTAATCGTGTGTTAGTTTGGTGTTAAACGTTGTATATTTGGGGTGTAGCATCTTGCTACGATGAATAAATTTTTTTGTCGGCCGTTCAAAAAAAAAACCCAACCCTCCCATATCAACAGGCTTCGTTATTTTATCCCAACTAACCCAACAAAGACTCTTGTTATCCTCTTCCCCACCCCAAAAATGGAATGTTAAATGGTATTTAAATATTAATTGTAAAAATTATTGTTTGAAACAACCAATGCAAAAATAAAAATAAAAATAAAAATAAAAAGACAATTAACAATAGATTTTAATTAATAAGTCATAATAAACGTTTTGATGTTGATTTGAAACAACCAATGCAAAAATAAAAATAAAAAGACAATTAACAATAGATTTTAATTAATAAGTCATAATAAACGTTTTGATGTTGATAATTATGGAGTAGTTAATATAGAGTCGTAATCAAAACAAGTAACTAAAATGACATGCCATGTTACTTGAACTGAAAATGTTGGTATCATCTTTACACGTACACTATTTAAGAAATAGAAAGATGAATGATTAAGTATGAATCAAATAAATTAGAGTAAATTACAACTTTTATCCTTTATGTTTACACCAAATTACAGACGGTGTTCTATGCCTTTAAAATTGACGGGTTTTGTACTTAATGTTTCAAAATCTTGCACGGTATGTCCTTTGAGCCTAACCCAGTTTTTTTTTTTTTTTAAATCTGGTTACCTAGGGGTATTTTAGTCTTTTTCACTCATTTAATACCATTTTAGAAAATAAAACAAGGGAGATTATTTATAAAACAGTCCCTATCTATATATTATTTAAATAATAACCTCTGGAATTGTTAAATGACAAGAATGTCCTCATGTGCATGACACATGGACCAGATTTAACAAAAAAAATAAAAATAAATAAAAAAATAAACTAGGTTAGGCGCAAAGGACTTACCGTGCAAGATTTTGAAACCTTAAGTACAAAACTCATCAATTTTAAAGGTAAAGGACACCGTCTGCAATTTGGTGTAAACATAAAGAACAAAACTTGTAATTTACTCATTAAATTATTATGTATCTTCTTTTTCAATCGACATACAGAGAGGCCGATGACATTCCTTTTATATACATGTTTTAAAACGCTTAGGGCGGACGGTATCATAGCGGTGACCCCTTTGGGGATTTGGTTTCACCGCTTGGTGATTGATCGCCGACAACATTTCGATGAGTGGGGACTGGCTAATTCGGTGTATACTCACCGATTAAAACGACAACCAATTTTTTGACCGTTGCCCATTTTTTGACTGTTGGCACCCCTTTTTGACCGTTTGAAATTTTTTTATTTAAACCACATTTTTTAATCATTTTTAATACACCACTTATAACAAACCTCCTAATTAATTTTTCCAACACCCCTAATATATTTAGAACACCCCTATATGTCTTAAAATACACCCCGTATACGTAAGTGGGCCCCAAATACCTTAAATTTTATTTAAATTAATTAAAAACAAAATTTAATGGGCTGTCGCGGGGAGCGAAGCCTTTAGCTGGATACGTCGCGGGCCTCGACGGCTGGAGATCAGGACGCACCCTAGTACGCCACGTGTCAGGACGCGTGTGGAGGCTACGAGTCGAATCAGCCAAGCTAGGGCCTACCCTAGCTGGCCTCGCGGGCGCGAAGGACCTGGAGGATGGCTACGCGGGGCGCGACAAAGTCTGAATCAGGCCCTATAAATAGGAGGGATCGGCTTCAGTCACAAAACGCACACAACTTTCTTTCTTTCTCGAAAAATTACATAGTATAAGCTATTCTCGGGTATAATACCCCCTTAAATAACGAAGTTCTGCCCCGTTGTAAGTATCATAACCCCGGTTACGTATTAGATACGTTGCCCGATTAATCCAGGGTTCCGTAACAGCTGCCCGACGTAGTCGTTGGAATGCCGTCTCGGGGAGGGTATTGCTAATATAAATATTGGTTTATTGTACTAACGCGTGTGCATTTGTATAATTTATAGATAATCACCAGGAAATCCTTAAAGAAAAACCTAAGACATCAATGTGAGTAATCTCCTTTTTGTAAACTGTTTTACAAAACCTTTATTTATTTTAAATTAAAATTAGCAGTGATTGAGTCTTTGTTGTGTGTTATTTGACTATTTGTTAGTTTACAGTATGAGCGACCAAGGACCTTCCTACGCCTATCGTCAGTTATCCAGCTCACCTAGGGACGAAGGTACCTCTTCACAGTCTGCCCTCTCAGGGTATTCTGGTGATAATGAATAAGGGATATTCGTGTTCAAGGCTCAGTCTGAAGAGCCATTCCCTCCTTAGAAGAGAGGATGGTTCAGCAGAGGTGCGCATGAACGTAGGAAGAGAATGAAAAAGTTGCAACAGCAGCGGGCTTTAGCAGCCATTAAGAGAGAGACATATGCTCTCACCCAGGATATGCTCAATAGGAGTCTAGCAAACTTCCATATCCTAGCAACCACAGCTGCAGACCCTAACCTGGAGCAACTCATAGCACCCCAGCCATTACCACTGTTTCCCACACAACCAATGGAAATCGAGAACAACCCAGGAAACCAAATCCAAATGCATGACTTTGACCCAATGGAAATACCTAGGGTACCAGCACCCAATCCCTTAGAACCAGACTACGATCTGTGGTTAGACGACAATAGGGACTATGCGCAACGCTACCCAATACCAGAAGTTGAACCCATACCAAATCTAGCAGCCTACCCAGGTTTGGACCCTCTAGATCCCTTCTATGATAGTGATCAATACATCAGTGAAATTTTAGAGAATCCATACCCATACCAGGAACCCAATGCCCCAGTTCCCAAACCCAGTACCAGCACCTGCACCCCCAATGAGTGCAGAAAATGTGCAAGAACTCCGAACCTTCGGTGAGGAGATTTTAGAAAGTAGCGAGAGGATGAGGCAGGTAGGAGAACGACTCGTTTGGAAGTATGACGAGCGTAATATAGAGTTCTGGATGAACCCATATCAATGAAGGTGATGGTGGAAGTAGTAATATATATATATATATATATATATATTATCGCAACCCCCGATCCCTCATCCCAGGGAACGGGCGGCCACGAGCCAGTTTCGGTGGTATCTCGTATTGTCTAATTTGGCAGCGGATTTTTTTTCATCAGGACCGTAGTTAGGAAATATTTGATCAGAGTAAAATACCACATTTTCATAGTATTAAACTAATGGGTTAAAACCCAAGTTCATAGTACACACGTTTTCATAGGAATAAATCCTATTTATTTAATAAAAACATCTATTTTATTGTTAGGTAACTTTATTGCCACTTTTCCAAGCCTTCAGTGCTGTCCAGCTGGCTTCTATTTAGCTTTCACAGTTTGTTACCTGAAACGCGTTTTAAAAACATTTGTCAGTGTGAAATACTGGTGAGTGAATCCCAGTTTAATCAAGTTTAATAAAAATCATTTCACAGTGTACAGTATTGAGGGCGATCCCGCAATTATATTTGTTTCCAAGACATAACAATTAACATCCATGGTACTGTCGAACCCGACTTGTGGAAATGTTACTCCTTGACCAGGTGGTAACAAATTTTGTATACAAAACCCCAACATACTCATCATAATTGTATTCTTACAAATACTCAATAACTGTCATTCGCATGGAAAAGTATTTAAGGTTTTGTATAAACAGTTCACAAAATAGATTTACAAAAAAATGGATAAACTCACATTTTTATCTTAGATTTTCCGTAAGGATTTCCTGGTGATAATCTAAAATTTAAACAAATGCACACGCGTTAGTATAATAACCCATTTTAACATTAGTAATACCCTCCCCGAGACGGCATTCCAACGACTACGTCGGGCAGAACCACGACAGCCGTTACGGAACCCTAGATCAATCGGGCAGCGTATCTAATACGTATCCAGGGGTTATAATACTTACAACGGAGCAGAACTTCGCTAATTAGGGGTATTAGACCCAAGTATTACTTCTACTATCAGAAAATTCGAGTGAAAAAGAAAGATATGAGCGACTGAAACTGATATCCCGAGCTCCCATTATACAGGGCTTCATATGGGTTTTCTCGCGACCCGCGTAAGAGTAGCCAAGGGGCTACGCGGCCCGCGTCAATGCTGGTCAACGGACTAGCTTGTCCGGATCAGCTCATAGACCTGCCGTGTGTTTGGCCACGTGGCCGCACCGGGCTGCGCCATGTTTTAAGCTCACGCGACCCGCGTAAGGGTTGGGGTGGGTCTTACGCAGCCCGCCTCAACTTAAATTTCAGATTTTTAATTATTTTTAATACTATTTAATATATTTGAGGCCCGTTTTCGCGTATGGGGTGTATTTTGGGACGTATTGGGATATTTTAAAATATATTAGGGTGTCGGAAAAATATTCGAGGGTGTCGGTTTATTGAGGATTGTTACATCCTCCCCACCTTGTTTTAGAGCTCGTCCTTGAGATCTACTGGAACAAGTGTGGATATTTCCTTTGCATTTCAGATTCAAGCTCCCATGTATACTCAGGTCCTCTTTTGGAGTCCCACTTCACTTTGACCAGAACTAATCTCTTATGTTTGAGGTTCTTGACTTTCCTGTCTTCAATCTGTAGAGGCCTTTCTACAAATTTGAGTTGTTCATTTACCTCTATATCCTTAAGAGGTACTACCAGTGATTCATCTGCTAAGCATTTCTTGAGATTTGATATATGAAATACATCATGTATTCCTGCCATTTCCTCTGGCAGTTGTAGCTGATAGGCTACAGGTCCTATTTTTCTAATAATCTTAAAAGGTCCAACATACCTGGGACTTTAACTTTCCCCGTTTGATGAATCTTACCACTCCTTTCCAAGGAGAGACTTTTAACAATACTTTATCTCCTACTTAAAATTCCAATGGTTTGCGTCGGTTATCAGCATAACTCTTCTGTCGATCACGTGCTGCTTTCATTCGTTCCTTGACTTGAATAATCTTGTCAGTTGTCTCTTGCACTATCTCAGGTTCAGATAGTTGCTTTTCCCCAATTTCTGCCCAACAGACTGGGGTTCGACACTTTTGTCCATAAAGTGCTTCGAATGGTGCAGCATTGATACTTGTGTGATAACTATTATTATAAGAAAATTCTATTAAAGGTAAGTGATCATCCCAATTACCTCCGAAATCAATTACACAGGCTCTAAGCATGTCCTCCATTGTCTGGATTGTCCTTTCGCTTTGTCCGTCCGTTTGAGGATGATAAGATGTGCTCAGATTTAACTTGGTTCCCATTGTCTTTTGGAAACTTGACCAAAAATGAGAGGTAAATCGACTATCCCTATCAGAAACGATTGATAAAGGTATTCCATGTAAAGAAACAATTTCATTTACATATAATTTGGCTAGTTGTTCATACTGAAAGTTTCTTTCATTGGTAGGAAATGAGCTGACTTGGTTAGCCTATCTACAATCACCCAGATTGTATCATTTCCTTTCTTTGTTTTGGGTATTTTAGTAACAAAATCTATTGTTATTAATTCCCATTTCCACACTGGCATTTCTAGTTGCTGTAATAAACCTGAGGGTTTCTTATGTTCAGCTTTAACTTGTGAACAAGTTAAACATTTAGAAACATAGGCTGCTATGTCCTTTTTCATTCCTATCCACCAGAAATTTTTCCTTAAATCCTGGTACATTTTATCACTTCCTGGATGCATCGTATACTTAGACTTATGGGCTTCTTCTAATATACGATAACGTAGGTTTCCTAATTTAGGTATCCACAATCTCTTTTTATGGAATCTCCAAATTCCATCTGTTCCTTGTTCTAATTCTTTTAGCATACCTTTTAATTTTTCAGTATCATCCTTGATTACTGATTCTTGTGCTTCTCTTATCTGATCATTTAAATCTACTTGCAGATTTAATTTAAGAGAACGTACCCTTTTTGGCTTTTCGTGATACTTTCGACTTAAAACATCTGCCACTACATTTGCTTTTCCTTCATGATACTGGATATCACAATCATAATCACTAAGCATCTCCATCCAGCGTCTTTGTCTCATATTCAACTCCTTTTGCCCGAAAACATACCTTAAACTCTTATGATCAGTGAATATGGTAAACTTACTACTATAAAGGTAATGTCTCCAAATCTTAAGGGCAAAAATTATAGCTCCTAATTCCAAATCATGTGTTGAATAATTCTATTCATGATTCTTAAGTTGTCTAGATGCGTAAGCTATAACCTTTTGACGTTGCATCAACACACATCCATAACCTAACTTAGAAGCGTCACAATAGACTACAAAGTCTTCAGTTCCTTCTGGTAACGCTAATATGGGTGTATGGGTTAATCTTTGCTTATGAATTCTAAAAGCTTCTTCTTGTTTTAGTCCCCATTCAAACTTAATGGATTTACAGGTTAACTTAGTTAAAGGAATGACTATTCTAGAGAAATCTTGAATAAATCTCCTATAATAACCAGCCAATCCTAAGAAACTTCTAACCTCAGTTGGTGACTCAGGGGTTTTCCATTTGGTAATCGCTTCGATCTTAGTTGGATCTACATGAATTCCTTCATGATTTACTAAGTGTCCAAGAAATTGTACATGTTCTAGCCAAAACTCGCACTTCGAAAACTTAGCATAGAGCTTTTCCTTTCTTAATAGACTTAAAAGTGCGTGCAAGTGTTTTGCATGATCTTCCCTATTTTTTGAATAAATGAGAATATCATCTATGAAGACGATTATGAATTTATCCAAATATGGCTTACATATTCGGTTCATCATGTCCATAAATGCAGCTGGGGCATTGGTTAAACCAAATGGCATGACAGTAAATTCATAATAGCTATACCTTGTTCTGAATGCGGTCTTAGGAATGTCCTCTTCCTGTACCTTTAATTGATGATATCCTGACCTTAAATCGATTTTAGAGAAAAATCGAGCTCCTTGCAGTTGATCGAACAGATCATCGATTCTCGGTAATGGGTACCGATTTTTAATCATGACTTTGTTCAATTCACGGTAGTCAATGCACATACGCATTGATCCGTCCTTCTTTTTAATGAACAGTATCGGCGCTCCCCATGGCGACGAACTTGGCTGTATAAATCCTTTTTCCAATAACTCATCTAACTATTTCTTTAGTTCTTGCATCCCGGCGGGTGCCAAACGGTAAGGTGCTTTGGCAATCGGTGCTGTTCCTGGTAGTAGATGGATTCTGAATTCAACTTCTCTATCTGGTGGTAGTCCTGGTAATTCTTCTGGAAAGACATCTGAAAACTGAGACACTACTGGAATGTCTTTTAGTTCTTTTCCTTTAGTGTTAGTGATTATAGAAATCAAATACACTATAGAACCTTTTCTTATATAGCTTGCAGTTTTCATCACAGAGATGAATTTAGTGGACCTCGAGGGTTTATCTCCTTTTATTGTGATCTTTTTACCTTTTGGTGAATTTACTTGGATTGACTTTTGATCACATAAAATACTGGCTTTATTGGCTATTAACCAATCCATTCCTAAAACAACATCAAATCCTGCCAGATTCATTGGGTAAAGGTTTGCTAGTTTGCTATAAACTTCTGATTTAAAATTTCTACTCTTGCTCCCTGCAAGAATTTAGAAATCCTAACTGTTTCTCCATTAGTTGTCTCTACTAGACATTCTTGTGGTAGTTTAGTTAATGACTGATTTAGAAGTTTGCAAAACGAAGTATTAATAAAACTTTGGTTTGCACCAGAGTCAAATAATACTTTAGCAAAAACATCATTAACTAAAAACGTACCAGCTATGACATCCGGAATCATCTTGGCTTCATCTGCGGTCAGAACGAATACTCTAGCATTTTTAGTGTTCCTGTTGTTCACAGCTGGAGCCAATTTCGGACAATTCGGCTTGATGTGATCTTTTTCTCCACAGTTGTAGCATAGTCCGTTACTGGATTTCCTCCTGCAATCTTCTTCCTTATGTCCTGGCATCTTGCAGACCTTGCAGAATGGTGCAGAGGTAGAACCCATATTCCTACGGTTGTAATTCCCAGAACGGAATTCTTGAGTAAGCCTTTGGGTTAGGTTTCTCCTCTGATCTTCTTCCCTAGTACGGATTAATTCATCTGTCAAGGTATTGGCTAGTTCTACAGCTTCTTCTATAGTTTGAGGTCTTGCTACCTTGACTACATGTCTAATCTCCCCAATTAATCCCCAGATGTAACGGGAGATTAATACCGGCTCTGGTGATGCAAGGGTTGGTACTATTCTAGCATATTCAAAGAATGTGGTAGTATAACCCTTACTATCTACTCCGGTCATTCTTAAGTTTAGGAACTTATTAACTATGTGTTCCTTTTCATTAGGAGGGCAAAATTTCCTTTCTACCGTATTTTTAAATTCTTCCAATTCCATGTTGTATACCCTATCACTTCCTCTTGACTGGAGGATAGTGTTCCACCATTCTAAGGCTGAGTTCTTAAACAAATTAGAAGCAAACATTATCTTATCTTCTTCCGCACATTTGCTTATTTTTAAAACAGCCTCAGTTTTCTCTATCCAGCGTAGAGCTGCAATGGGCCCTTCATTGCCCGAGAATTCTATTGGTTTGCAAGATCAGAATTCCTTATAAGAACAACCATAAGGGCGCTTGAAGTACAGGTCCATTGTTCACGTCGTTTTCTGGTTCAGTTGGTCGCTTACTGCTATATTTACTTTTATTATTCGCTTCTTGAACCGTTTGAATAATAAATGGCATTGCATCTATAATTCCTTGTGCCACTATGTGTTGAACGACACTATTATCCATTTGGTTCCCATTGTTATTGATGCTCGGATTTTCATTAACCACGTTAATGTTACTCTGGTTATCGTTATTCAGATTTCCTTGATTTCCTTCGTCGGCCATCTGAATTTTAAACATTTACCCCATATTAATATCACAAAATAATCTATATCTCTAATAAAGCAAACCATTGGGGGACACATGTCACCCAATGGAGCAAGCCACCTAAGCATCCACATAAGCAATGATGTGGCAAAAGTCTAATTATGTGACAAGTGGCAGTGGTGTCTGATGGGGATTCAATTGCTTCTCACATACGCACTCTCATCTCTCTCTTTCATTATCTCAAACCGTTTCAATTGGCTTCTCACATACGCTAGCTCCTCTCTCTCTCTCTCTCCATTCTCTCATTCACCCTCAATCCGATTGCGTCTCCCAAACCCTAACCATTCAAATCCACCGTTTCATCTCTGCATCTTCCGCCGTTTCATCTATTTTCACTTGAAAGAAGCTTAGATGTATTCGATCTACAATTCAGAAAGAAACCCGGTAAGTTGTTTTTCGATCTTTAATCTAAAATGTAAGTTTCTCATGATGATTTTTGTTTCATGTCTATATAATCTTGATTTATAATTCCACTGCTTTACAGCGATCGCCACTACCACATTCTTATTTTGTGTTTTGATTTCTCAGTTGTTCCATAATATTACTCAATCTAGATCTTCCAATGTTATTCATCTTCATTTTATATCAATCATTTATAGATCCAAATGAATCAAGTTTTTGATATTGAAGGAAGAAATTTTTAGGGTTTAACATCTCATTCTCAATCGGCTGACAGCAAGGTAATCTCAGGGTTTCACATCTCATTCTTATCAGGTACGATCCTGTTTGTTCTTTAACATATACCGTTGATTTTTTGTTTAAAATTTTCCCATTTTTTGATTGTTGTTCTATTCTCTAATTTCATCATTAATCCCTTTTTAGTTGGTGTTGTTGGAGTGGTTTATACGGTGTGAATTGTGTGTCTGAATCTAAAAGAGAAAATCCTAATTCAATTTTCTTAGTATGTAGATTCATTTCATTTTATTTACTTTAATTGATGATTTGAATGCTTATTTAACCTTACTTGAATGGCCGATCATCAATTTTCAAAGCTCTAAGTTTGAGGTTTTGAAATTTAAATTACATTACTCTTTGAACTATGTTGTTTTCTTTTGTTTTCAGGTAATGCTCGATTCAGTTGGCGATGAGATGCAGGTTCTGAATAAGAGTGACTGAGTGAGCATGCCATTTATTTTCAACAGGATGGTAATGTTATTCTGACCGTTGATAAAGGTCAGGAAGCTTCTTCTGAAGTCCTACCAATTAACTTTGATGGACTAGCTAAGCTGAGAATGCTTTCGCATAATTTATCAATCATTGTTTACTTGGATCATATTTATGTGAGCCAAATGGGAGTAAATATTGGAATATTATGGTATATTAAGCGGTTTCCATTAATTCTCATTCATATTGCTTCTCTTATGAGAGAATCTTTTCGCTTTAAACTTTGGTATCCTTTTACTGGATTTGCAGTCCACGTATTCTAGGCAATGTATGTTTGTGAATTTTTTATGTATTGATTTAATGACCACGTTGTGGCTGGCAAAAGAACTAAACTCAGATGGTTTGTAAGAGCATAAATAGTGGTATTTTTTGGAGCCATGTACCCTGTGTGGGAGGCATTTTATAAAATGATCAACTCTATTTTGAGTTTTTACTAATAGTCAATAACTAGAGCAGAATATTAACTATATATATGTAATCTAAAAAAAGGACAAAATTTTTTAAATAAGGTTACAATGCGACTGGCTTGAAGTTATTTTGACCGAAAAAGTATTCCATTTTTGCTACAAAATGGTGGGGGTGGCACTTGGTTCAGTTTGGGGGCTTTATATAGTGCAACCCAAACCGAAAAAGTAGTCCATTTTGCTACAAAATGGTGGGGGTGGCACTTGGTTCATTTTGGAGGCTTTTTATAGTGCAACCCAAACACAATCTGTATATGAACGGGGCAAATAAGTTAGCTGGCTAGACAAGTTGTTCGTGCAATTGTTATAAATGGCCTGCCATATTGAACTTATAGTTTCTAAACTTTACAAATCTAAACTTATAGCAGGTTAGTGGGTTGAAATTGAGTATGGGACACTTGGCGTTGATTTGGAGAACTGATTTCTATTTTGGCGCACAATTTTTTTCAGTCAACCTTCCTTGCTCGGCTACAAAACTCCTAACGCCGATCCTGCCCTAAGACTATTGATGGATTCAAGACGACGATGGTTGTAAAGGTGATGATTATCAATGGTAAAGTATACTCCAGACACACGATATTACTCTTACTAATTCTTTGTACGTGTTCTTTGGTAAGATTGCTATGCCTCCAGCAATGGCGGTTAAATTAGCATAAAACCCTATAAAATTTCTCAGATGTTTAATATTGAAATCGATGCCACAAATCTTAGGAGAATCCAACGACTTGGTTTGATAATCAAGAACAAGTCCAATCCTTTCTGACGAGATGATCGTCTTCGTCTCCAGCGTATTCCAATGGCAAATAATACTCAGATGTATTCTATGGTTCTTCATATTTTGTTCTTCTTATATTTTGTAGGGCAGGGGCATAAGTTTTTGTGTTGGTGGTGATATTGTTGCTCTTCATTGATTTATTTTTAACTGATACAAAGAATGTTTAGGTAATATGGAAGGGGATTTTTAAATCCATATGTAATTAGTATCTACAACTGTAGCTTCTAGCAAAAGGGTTGGTAATGTTTAAGTGGGAATAATGATCATTGAAACCATATTATGGGAGGCAACATCAATCTCTATCACAATCTAGAATAAAAAAAACTTCAAATTAGAGTGAAACAATAAATTGATGCGATTATGCCTCTACGTGTGTTACACTTTTTTTAACTGATTACATATCATCAATCGGTTGTGGAACTTCAGTTACTTTAGGTTTAGTAAAGAAATATTTGTTGATGTCTTCTTCATTTAGTCAAGCAGGACACCTTTTTTTTATTTTGGTTATCATTTCTGCATGTATTCATGAACTAAACTTGAATCATGTGCTCATTTTTTTAGTGATCTAAGACTGTCATCATTTCTACATGTATTCAGGAACTAAACTTTGTTAATGATCTTATCATGATACATTAGTTTAGTGAAGTATGTGTTCATGGATCTACTCATACAATAGAGTTTTTACTTGGAGCAGTGTCAAATGCAGCTTCACACCTTCGTTTATGGGCCCTCAGGTATATATTGTTACAACACTCATTTTTCTCTTGAAAATAATATTATAGTTCATTTTTGTTTTCATTTTTTAAAAAGTAATGTTAAGTTATTAATGATGTTGGAAAAATTTAATATTTATTTCTTGATTATCTGGAGAATTGGGAGTTCAGTCAATATTATATCGAGTTGGGAAAAATTCAGTAGACTCCCTTCTTTAGAAGTCTTAAGGATTAGGATTTGTGAGCTTAATATTCTTAATTTGGATGTTAAAAGTAATATGATGTTGATTACCAGCAATTGGGAGTTGTTGTTTTTTTTTTTTTTGGTATAAGGTTATAATAGTTATTTTATATAATTTAAGTTTTATACTTGGAACTTGCAATAGACTATGGTTGAAGTTTTTCTTAAAGCAATTGCTTAATGTTGTGTCACGTTACATTATCCTCTTCATAAGACTGTAAAATGATTTAAACTCCAATTCCTCAAGGCTTTGTGAAACTTTGTGAAGCTTCATTATTCTTTCAGAACATGCAATATTGCAATTGATAGTGGGCTTAGCTTGAAGACGTGTTATTTTGGGTGGATGGAAAATATTTTCTTAAAAAACATGGATTCTGCGTTTTTTTACTTGCAACTCCACCTACGCAAGTTGATAGATAAACCTAACCTCAGTTTATTTATACTATTGTTAAAAGATTCCAACGGTGTTGTTTTACCAGATATACCCCTCTCAAACTCGATATTATTTACCACATCCGGCGCTTGATTGTGACACTTTGGGTTTTTCTGCACGATCCGTTATGCATTTTAATTATAAGAAAATATATGAACGTGGTGGTTAGTTTTGACTATTTGATTCCTATTATGTGGGGTATTATGATGGGGTTTGACTACATGCTTAAGAATGCTCCAATGTTCAAATGTTTAGAAGCTAGAATTAAGGTACAAGTTAACTCCTTCAATGTGTCATGTGTGAATGTTTTTAGATTAGAATATATGTCTAATTCATTTTTTTCTTTCTTGAAATGGAAAGGTTAAGAACTTGGTGTTGGTCGGTGCTGTGCTATTGCTATGCGAGCTCGGGTAAGTACTACAATTATAAGTTTTACAATATTACTTTGAACGAATTTTAGGTCAGAGCCCAAAAGTAGAGGTGCAGGTTGGTCACACGAGTTTTACTGCAGCGGGTTCACATTCAAACTGACCAGTTCAGTTTAGGTTGGTCCACAAACATGTTGGTATCATTTCTTTGGTACATATTTTTATAAATAGTTAATATGTTAGTTATAAGTAGAAAAATAGTATTATCATTTTAGTATTCTTGATCATTGAATAAAAACAACTTAAGAAGTTTTGTGTATTAAATTAGACTTAAGACGATTAGCTAAGTTTTTCGAATTGATCCACTTGAGATAAAACATGATCCAAATGATCTATTCATAAGCAAATGGGTCGAAACTATCACATTAACAAACAAATTCGTGCATGTCATAATTTAGATCTTTTGTTGCTCACGAAGCTGGAATAATGTCAGTGATGGCGGCGAACCACTCTCATATCTTATGATTCTATATTTTATAAAAGATCTGCTATCTTGATGTCATTTATGTGTCGAGTTCTTATAAGTTACCGGTATGAAAAAAAAAGCTTATTCTGTTGTTATGTGTAAAAACTTGAATCGTTAGTTATTGTGTCCTCACTTTACAGCAATCATGGGTTAGCTTTTTTACACTTTATCCCACTTTTTAATGTATTTTGGTTACTTGAAGTGAAATCTTTATTGTTTTTTTTTTCTTTTTTTGCATTGCTTGGATTGATTGCACATATTTAGTACTATGTCGAAAATGTAAATATTAAAATATTTTTGAGGCCTTTATCTGATATTGATGATTGTCTATATCTCATGTTATAGCCTAGGTACATTCAAGCATTGATGGACAAAGCAAAAGTGCATGAGCGAGAACCTGAGATAATATTTATCTTTTTGGTTTTATTTATATCAATAGTACTTTGGTTGTTTTATTTACTTTGTCAACCTGAGAGTTTCATAATAATTTCCTTTGGAGAATTTCATTATGAACATCATACATGTATACTGTTCTTTGTCAATACTTCGAAAGCATATTATTTTGTCAAACACTTCAATTTATAACATATAACCATAAAAACGTATTTCCTTCATTTACTTATCTTTTCGGTTTTATTACATCTATAGTATGATGCTTCGTTGTATTTTGATCTTCAACTTCAGGTTTCCATAATAAGTTCATGCGTACAGTTTATTTATGACCAGTAACGTAATTTTTTTTTTTCTAAAAGTAAGAAACATATCATTTTTCAACACCGCGAATTCACGTACCCTGTTCGAGCTTGAAGAAACGTGCCCTTCTGTAATGTTTTATCATTTTTTTAAATCAAATTATTATCGGGCTTAATAAACCTGATGCCAAGTGGGCTAAATTCTAAACCATGATAAACGATTTGTAAATGAACCTATATTGGAATTGTTATGTGTTTACTATTTTTTTTAAATATTAGCGTATACATATATCGGATTTTTTTTACAAATCATGTGCCCCTCGAAATCATAGGCCTTGTGCGGAGGTCCTCCCCGCACACCATCAAAGCCACTACTGGCGTATGGGTTGCGAAAACATTTTTATAGAGAGATCTAATTATGAATTAAAAAGGAATTAGTTTTACATGAAAACTTTGAATACATATGGAGGCAAAGTTGGAATACTGATAAAACCGAACAAAAAAATTGTGGTGGGAAGGTTAACAACAAACTTAAGATGTTCAAAATGTTGTTTATGTACCTTTTATAATTGAAAACTATATTTTCCTACCCCGGGATGTTCCTGGGTGATAGCCTATTAAGTAGCAAGGAATCATTTTTGTTTAGCAAGGAATCATTTAGTAGTTGGAAAGATATTTACAGGTAGTTTACCTCTTTTGTCTTCTGAGAATACATCATTTATTAATACATGGATTAAGCTTGGTAAATTAGAAGTAGGAAATCATAAAGTGTCATAGACCTCTTCCATAGCATGTAAAAAGGACTGCTATCACAGTATAGGAAATTAGGCCTATAATCACAGTTAGTGTATTGCATTGTATCCGGTTTTCTTTCTTTTTGTGATTTTTTTGATTTATTTAATTTGATATATGGTTCAACCGAACGTCACTATAAGAATTCCTATCAAGTTTCAACGACGACAATTCCCCTTAAATGTATGTTTTGCAATGACTATAAACAAAAGTCAAGGACAATCTCTATTAACGGTTGGATTGTATTTGAAATATCCAGTTTTCTCACATGTTCAGCTTTATGTTGCGTTATCAAGAGTTAAAAGCAGAGCCGGTGTGAAGTTGCTTATACTAGACAAAGATGTGAATGTAACGAGTACAAATGTAGTCTACAAGGAAGTTTTTTCCGGCATTTGAATAGTTTTCTGTTTTTTTTTCCAATGTATGTATTTGTACAGAACATTTCATTTCAAAGTAAATAATATGGTCTTGGTTGAAGCCCGCGTATTACGCGGGCATTAACCTAGTATTTTAATATAGTTAATCACATGACACACAATTTAGCCAAAAGCGTCGATCATTGCGACTTTACTCTATTCATCTACTATATATCTATTACACACCAGTACTGAAATAAAATTACAATACCAACTGAAATAAATAATAGTAGGCATCCGTACACACATATTTTATTATTATTTTATTATTATTATTATTACCGTTCCCACCATCACATTCACGGATATGGATTCATCCAGAAATCCATATTGCGCTCGTCATACTTCCAGACGAGTCGCTCTCCCACCTGTCGCATTCTCTCACTGCTCTCTAAAATTTCCTCCCCAAAATTCCTAAGTTCTTGGACGTTTTCTGCACTCATTGGGGGTGCAGGTTCTAGGACTGGGTTCGGAATCTGGGGTGCGGGTTCCTGATATGGGGGTGTAGGTGCCTGAAATCGGTAAGGATCTTCTAAGATCTCCCGAACATATTCATCATGGTAATAGGGATCTAAAGGGTCCATACGTGTATAGGCTCCTATGGTTTGCATGGGTGTATCTTCATGTGTCGGGTAACGTTGCACATAGTCCCTAACTTCATCCCACCAGGGATCGTAATTTGGGTCTAGGGGGTTTGGTGCAGGTACCCTAGGGATTTCTTCTGGATTGAAGTCATGCATCTCTACTTGGTTTTCAGGGTTTTCTATCTCTATCGGTTGGTCAGGGATTGGTGGTTGTGGTTGGGGTGCTATTATTTGCTCCAAATTAGGGTCAGCTGCAGTGGTTGCTAGAATGTGAATATTGGCTATACCCCTATTTATCATATCCTGGGCATAGGCATCTGTCTCTCTCTTGGCTGCTGCTAGTACCCTCTGTTCTTGTAACTTTTTCATACGCTTTCTACGCTCGTGTGCCCCTCTACTGAACCATCCCTTCTTTTTCTGAGGAAATGGCTCCTCGGACTGAGCCTTAAACACAAAGATTCCTTCTTCCGTATCAGCAGAATACCCTAAGAGGGCAGGCTGAGAAGAGGAGGTGCCTTCGCTTCTAGGCGAACCAGACAATTGACGGTACGCGTCAGATGGTCCTTGGTCGCTCATACTGTAAACTAACAAATAGTCAAATAACACATAACAAATAATTACAGTTATGCACGTATCCCCGTAATTTATTTCATAACACTTTACATTTTTATGTCAGCAGAACACCTCCGTGGCTGAATCAGTGGCTTAGCTCTGATACCACCTCCTGTCGCAACCCCCGATCCCTCATCCCAGGGAACGGGCGGCCACGAGCCAGTTTCGGTGGTATCTCGTATTATCTAATTTGGCAGCGGAATTTTTTTCATCAGGACCGTAGTTAGGAAACATTTGATCAGAGTAAAATACCACATTTTCATAGTATTAAACAAATGGGTTAAAACCCAAGTTCATAGTACACACGTTTTCATAGGAATAAATCCTATTTATTTAATAAAAACATCTATTTTATTGTTAGGTAACACTATTGCCACTTTTCCAAGCCTTCAGTGCTGTCCAACTGGCTTCTATTTGGCTTTCACAGTTTGTTACCTGAAACGCGTTTTAAAAACATTTGTCAGTGGGAAATACTGGTGAGTGAATCCCAGTTTAATCAAGTTTAATAAAAATCATTTCACAGTGTACAGTATTGAGGGCGATCCCGCAATTATATTTGTTTCCAAGACATAACAATTAACATCCATGGTACTGTCGAACCCGACTTGTGGAAATGTTACTCCTTGACCAGGTGGTAACAAATTTTGTATACAAAACCCCAACATACTCATCATAATTGTATTCTTACAAATACTCAATAACTGTCATTCGCATGGAAAAGTATTTAAGGTTTTGTATAAACAGTTCACAAAATAGATTTACAAAAAGTGGATAAATTCACATTGTTATATTAGATTTTCCGTAAGGATTTCCTGGTGATAATCTAAAATTTACACAAATGTACACGCGTTAGTATAATAACCCATTTTAACATTATTAATACCCTCCCCGAGACGGCATTCCAACGACTACGTCGGGCAGAACCACGACAGCCTTACGGAACCCTAGATCAATCGGGCAGCGTATCTAATATGTATCCAGGGGTTATACAACTTACAACGGAGCAGAACTTCGCTAATTAGGGGTATTAGACCTGAGTATTACTTCTACTATCAGAAAATTCGAGTGAAAAAGAAAGATATGAGCGACTGAAACTGATATCCTGAGCTCCCATTATATAGGGCTTCATCTGGGTTTTCTCGCGGCCCGCGTCAATGCTGGTCAACAAACTAGCTTGTCCGGATCAACGCATAGACCTGCCGTGTGTTGGGCCACGTGGCCGCACCGGGCTGCGCCATGTTTTAAGCTCACGCGGCCCGCGTAAGGGTTGGGGTGGGTCTTACGCGGCCCGCCTCAACTTAAATTTCAGATTTTTAATTATTTTTAATACTATTTAATATATTTAAGGCCCGTTTTCGCGTATGGGGTGTATTTTGGGACATATTGGGATATTTTAAAATATATTAGGGTGTCGGAAAAATATTCGAGGGTGTCGGTGTATTGAGGATTGTTACAGATGATATCAGCTACGTCATGATACTCCCCACCGGTAATACGTGGAAATATCGGGGTGTGACAACATTCAAAGCATTTGCATGCACTTCTAAGTTTATTAAGGAAAGAAAAGCTTTATGCAAAGTTTTCGAAGTGTGAATTTTGGTTAGAATAGGTATAGTTTCTTGGACATTTAGTCAATCATGAAGGAATTCATGTGGATCCCACCAAGATCGAGGCAATTTCTAAATGGAAAACCCCTGAGTCACCAACCGAGGTTAGAAGTTTCTTAGGATTGGCCGGTTATTACTAAGTTAACCTGTAAATCTGTTAAGTTTGAATGGGGACCAAAACAAGAAGAAGCCTTTAGAATTCTTAAGCAAAGATTAACCTACACACCCATACTAGCGTTACCAGAAGGAACGGAAGACTTTGTAGTATATTGTGACGCTTCTAAGTTAGGTTATGGATGTGTGTTGATGCAACGTCAAAAGGTTATAGCTTACGCCTCTAGACAACTTAAGAATCATGAAGAGAATTATTCAACTCATGATTTAGAATTAGGAGCTATAATTTTTGCCCTGAAAATTTGGAGACATTACCTTTACGGTAGTAAGTTTACCATTTTTACCGATCATAAGAGTTTAAGGTATGTATTCAGGCAAAAGGAGTTGAATATGAGACAAAGACGCTAGATGGAAATACTTAGTGATTTTGATTGTAATATCCAGTATCATGCAGGAAAGGCAAATGTAATAGCTGATGCTTTAAGTCAAAAATATCATAAAAAGCCAAAAAGAGTGCGTTCTCATAAATTAAATCTGCAGGTAGATTTAAATGAACAGATTAGAAAAGTACAAGAATCAGTAATCAAGGATGATACTGAGAAATTAAAAGGCATGATTAAGGAATTAGAATGAGGAACAGATGGAATTTGGAGATTCCATAAGAAAATAATGTGGATACCTAAATTAGGAAACCTACGCCACCGTATATTAGAAGAAGCCCATAAGTCTAAGTATACGATGCATCCTGGAAGTGATAAGATGTATCAGGACTTAAGAAAGAATTTCTGGTGGATAGGAATGAAAAAGGATAAAACAACTTATGTTTCTAAGTGTTTAACCTGCTCACAGGTCAAAGTTGAACACCAGAAACCCTCAGGTCTATTGCAACAGTTAGAAATGCCAGTTTGGAAATGGGAATTAATTACAATGGATTTTGTTACCAAATTACCCAAAACAAGGAAAGGTAATGATACAATCTGGGTGATTGTAGACAGGCTAACTAAGTCAGCTCATTTCCTATCAATGAAGGAAACTTTCAGTATGGAACAATTAGCTAAACTGTATGTAAATGAAATAGTTTCATTACATGGAATTCTTTTATCAATTGTTTCTGATAGAGATAGTCATTTTACCTCTCATTTTTGGACAAGTTTCCAAAAAGCCATGGGAACCAAGTTGAATCTAAGCACCGCTTATCATCCCCAAACGAACGGACAAAGCGAACGAACAATCCAGACTATGGAAGACATGCTTAGAGCTTGTGTAATTGATTTCGGAGTTAATTGAGACAATCACCTACCCTTGATAGAATTTTCTTATAATAACAGCTATCATACCAGTATCAATGCTGCACCATTCGAAGCACTTTATGGATGAAAGTTCTGAACGCCAGTCTGTTCGGTAGAAATTGGAGAAAAACAACTCTCTGGACCAGAGATAGTACAAGAAACAACAGACAAGATTGTTCAAGTCAAGGAACGACTGAAAGCAGCATGTGATCGACAAAAGAGCTATGCAGATAACAGACGCAAGCCATTAGAATTTCAGGTAGGAGACAAAGTGTTATTGAAAGTCTCTCCTTGGAAAGGAGTGGTAAGATTCATCAAAAGGGGAAAGCTAAGCCTCAGGTATGTTGGACCTTTTGAGATTATTAAAAGAATTGGACCTGTAGCCTATCAACTACAACTGGCAGAGGAAACGGCAGGAATACATGATGTATTTCATGTATCTAATCTCAAGAAATGCTTAGTCAATGAATCACTAATAGTGCCTCTTAAGGATATAGAGGTAAATGAAAAGCTTAAATTTGTAGAGAGGCCTCTACAGATTGAAGATAGGAAAGTCAAGAATCTCAAACACAAGAGATTAGTTCTGGTCAAAGTGAAATTGAATTCCAAAAGAGGACCAGAGTACACTTGGGAGCTTGAATCAGGAATGCAAAGGAAATATCCACACCTATTCCAGTAGATCTCGAGGAAGAGCTCTAAAACAAGGTGGGAAGGATATAACAACCCTCCTAATTAATTTTTCTGACACCCCTAATATATTTAGAACACCCCTATATGTCTTAAAATACACCCCGTATACGTAAGCGAGCCCCAAATACCTTAAATTTTATTTAAATCAATTAAAAACAAAATTTAATGGGCTGCCGTGGGGCGTGAAGCCTTTGGCTGGTTACGTCGCGGGCCGCGACGGCTGGAGATCAGGACGCACCCTAGTACGCCACATGTCAGGACGCGTGTGGAGGCTACGAGTCGAATCAGCCAAGTTAGGGCCTACCCTAGCTGGCCTCGCGGGCCGCGAAGGACCTGGAGGAAGGCTACACGGGGCGCGACAAGGTCCGAATCAGGCCCTATAAATAGGAGGGATCGGCTTCAGTCATAAAACGCACACAACTTTCTTTCTCTCTCGAAAATTTACATAGTAAAAGCTATTCTCGGGTATAATACCCCCTTAAATAACGAAGTTTTGCCCTGTTGTAAGTATCATAACCCCGGTTACGTATTAGATACGCTGCCCGATTAATCCAGGGTTCCGTAACGGCTGTCATGGTTCTGCCCGAAGTAGTCGTTGGAATGCCGTCTCGGGGAGGGTATTACTAATGTAAATATTGGGTTATTATACTAACGCGTGTGCATTTGTATAATTTATAGAAAATCACCAGGAAATCCTTAAAGAAAAACCTATGACAGCAATGTGAGTAATCTCCTTTTTGTAAACTGTTTTACAAAACCTTTATTTATTTTAAATTAAAATTAACAGTGATTGAGTCTTTGTAATTCTTCAATTACTGCCGGTATGTTGGGGTTTTGTATACAAAATG
This sequence comes from Helianthus tuberosus, assembly GCA_030545235.1. Classification (NCBI taxonomy): domain Eukaryota; kingdom Viridiplantae; phylum Streptophyta; class Magnoliopsida; order Asterales; family Asteraceae; genus Helianthus; species Helianthus tuberosus. Next base: position 47,442,044 of record CM060386.1, on the reverse strand, counting down.
TGGAACACGTTACCATTGGACAAAGAGTTAGCCAATGGGTAATATGACCTACCAGTCAGGATTGACAATACTGAATGAGTAATTGTGTAGATGTAAACATTGTAATCGCTCTCAATACTGTAAATTGATAAAACTCTTCTTGATTAAATTGGGATTCACTCACCAGTATTTCCCACTGACAAAACGTTTTTAAACGCGTTTTAGGTAACAAAATGTGAAAGCCAACATAGAAGCCAGCTGGACAGCACTGAAGGCTTGAAAAAGTGGCTATAAAAGTTACCTAAATAAAAGAAGATGTTTTATTCAATAAAACAGATATTATCTCTATAAATCAGTTGTAATGAAAACTTGGGTTTTATCCTAATACGTTTAATATTATAAAAGTGTGGCATTTACTCTGATAAAATATTTTCTAACTACAGTCCTGATGTAATTTTCGCTGCCAAATAATGACAAACACCGATACCACCGAAACTAGTCTCGCGGCCACCCGTTCTCGGGACAGATAGGGGGCGGGGGTTGCGACACCACTCTTTCTAAACATCTCTCTTTCTACACCCACAAACACCATGGATAAACAAAACAAATGTGAACCCAAGAAAAAAGGTTCCGCTAGCCGAGGATCGGACCCAAGAAAAAAGGTTTCGCAAACGAGACAAGGTGATTCTAGAGGTCAGAGTGCACAGGTTCAAACCTCCTACGGATATCCACAAACCTCCTACGGATATCCACAAACCTCTCAACCTCAATTCTTTTTACCCCCAACCTTCACAACCGACTTTTTATAGCACCCAACCTAATTTTCCACCACAAATATTTTCACACCCAAGCTTTTCGATCCATTTACATTTAGGAGCCTGCCAATTCAATCACCAAGAGAGAATGTCGAGCGCCCACTTCCTATCTACGTTGAAGACCAAGATGAAGAGGTTGTCCCCGAAACACAACATTTGGATGTAGATAGTGGCGAGGACGAAGAAGAATATAAGGATGAAGACGATGATATTGGTGAAGGAAGTGAGCCGAAACAAAAGGGAGTCAAGGCGGAGCGTCAAAGTTGGATGAAAAAACAAGAAGAGGCCTTAACCAAGGCATGGGTTCATTGTTCTTTAAACAAGAAAAAAAGGAAATCAACAAAAATGGGACAGTTTTTGGAAAAAAGTTCTCGACCATTACAACGAAACGGTCGGCGGAAGTACTCGAACAGTTCATCAAGTACGTTCAAAATGGATCCATATGTTGACTAAGATAAACTAGTTCAACGGCCTTTGGCAACAAGCGGTAACATTTTTTTTAACATTTAATAAATATTTTCCAAAACATTGTTTTTGTTTATTTTTTTTACTTTATATTTGTTATATATGTAGGATCGTATTCGTGTTAGTGGGTGTGGCGGCGTTGAGGTCATGAATAGGGCTTTAAAAGATTTCAAATCAAAATATCCGAGTGGTTTTCATCATATTGAGGCATGGGGGGTTGTTAGACTAAAGGGTATGGGGGCCGGCTTAGGCCCGGCGCCGGTCCCCCACACCGCCCCCCTAATGCCCGACTCGTCCCAACCGGCTCCCACACGACGCATACGACGGGCCAAAATTCAAAATTATAGCTGTTTTTTAACGGCTCTATTAATTAAAAAAAACTTTTCCACTTTAAATAAATACCCCTTCTCTCATCCTTTTTTATATCAAATTCTCAATACTTCTCCCATTCTCATCCAATTTTATAAAAAAACACTCCATCTTTTTTATAGAATCATGAACCATTCAACCCAAACAACCCCAACCCGAACAATCCCAACCCGAACCAACCTAACTTTTTTTCGACTCCCGCTTACACTCCGAATATCGATCCTTCATGGGTGTCTCCGCAATTTACGTTTTCGGGTTTCCAACAATCACCCAACGCCTTCAAACAAATGTCTCAAGTTCAACAAATGCAACATTACCAAGCACTCCAACAAATGATGCAACGCAACTCGTTTGAATCTCTAGCGCAATTCCAATCGCAACCGTCAACATCCCAATCGCAACCCCCGGTTTAAGTTGATGATGATGATGAAGAAGTCGTCCCCGAATCGCCACCTCAAGAGCTCAAGCGCAAAAAAAACAAGGGGAAGGCGGTTGAAACCGTAGCCGAAAACAAAGGCGGTTCGAAACCAAAGGCGAGACCTTGGACAAAAGTAGAGGAGGAGGCGCTAGCAATTGCGTTTGTTAAGTCCTCAACTTGCCCGATTGTCGGTATGAACCAAAGTTTATTTTTTTTAATTTAAATTTAAAAGATTTATTTTTTACTTTTACTAATGAATTTTTTTTAAATTTAGGGAACAACCAAACGGGCACTAGTTTTTGGAAGGCGATAACGGAAAGATTTAACGGGATTATGGAGCAAGGCCCGGTGTGTGATCTCGATTTCGTCTCGGGCAAGTGGCGTAAAATGAGCAAGACCATCAACACCTTTTGCGGGTATTATAACCAAATTTACACTAATCCTCCTAGTGGGAGTAACGACGAGGACATTCTCAACCTTGCTTTGGCTAAATGGGACTCCAAAAATTCAACGCCTTTCCAACACCTCCGAACATGGAACGTTTTAAAGAAAGAAAACAAATGGAAGCCGGTTCCAAATGAGGTCACAACCGCAAAACGGAGTAAAACTTTTGAGTCCGGAAGTTATAGTGCGGGAGGCTCCACCGCTCGTTGTCAAATCCACATAAACGACGACCCGGAATATGACGAGGAGGTGTTGCCCGTTCACGAGTCGGAACGTCCCCCCGGAAGGGACAAATAAAAAAAAGAGGCGGTCTGAAAGCGAAAAGGGGGCGACTCAAGCCAAACATCTTCCGGGGCGGGTTCGAAAATTAACGAGTTGATATTCGAATTCCGTTCGTTCAAAGAGCTCACGGCGAAAAATATAGTTATAAGTGTCGCAACCCCCGCCCCCTATCTGTCCCGGGAACGGGGCCACAAACTCAGTATTGGTGGTATCGGTGATTATCATTATTTGGCAGCGGAAATTTCATCAGGATCGTAGTTAGGAAATATTTTATCAGAGTAATATCACACTTTTATAATATTAAACATATTGGGACAAAACCCAAGTTTTTATTACAAACTAATTTATAGAGATAATCTCCATTTTATTGAATAAAATATCTTCTTTTATTTAGGTAACTTTTATAGCCACTTTTTCCAAGCCTTCAGTGCTGTCCAGCTGGCTTTTATGTTGGCTTTCACATTTTGTTACCTGAAACGCGTTTAAAAACATTTTGTCAGTGGGAAATACTGATGAGTGAATCCCAGTTTAATCAAGAAGAGTTTTATCAATTAACACAGTATTAAGAGCGATTACCTTGTTTACATCTACATAATTAGTCATTTAGTACTGTCAATCCTGACTGGTGGGTCATATTACCCATTGGCTAACTCTTTGTCCAATGGTAACGTGTTCCACATTTTGTATACCAAACCCCAACATACCAGCAGTAATTGAAGAATTACAAAGACTCAATCACTTCTTAATCACATTGTAAAATATTTAAGGTTTTGTAAAACAGTTTACAAAAAGGAGATTACTCACATTGTTGTCTTAGGTTTCCTTTAAGGGTTTCCTGGTGATTATCTATAATTTACACAAATGCACACGTGTTAGTATAATAACTCATTATTTATATTAATGATACCCTCCCCGAGACGACATTCCAACGACTACGTCGGGCAGAACCACGACAGCCTTTACGGAACCCTGGATCAATCGGGCAGCGTATCTAATACGTAACCGGGGTTATGATACTTACAACGGAGCAGAACTTCGTTATTTAGGGGGATATTATACCCGATATTATGCCTACTATAAAGAAAATTCGAGAGAGAAAGTGTGAATTAGCGATTTGAGACTGAAGCTCAAGCTCCCAATTTATAGGGTTGATTTTGAGTTTTGTCACGACCCGCGTAAGATGAGACCAGGGGCTACGCGGCCCGCGTAGTAGGTTGGGTAGGCCCTAGCCTGGCCCAGTCATCGCACTAGCTCCGCCACGATGATGACACATGGCAGCACCGGGTGCGGCCCTAACTCCTTGCTGTCGCGGCCCGCGTAAATAGTAGCCAAAGGCTACGCGGCCCGCGAGCGACACCAGAATTTTATTTTAATTAATTTTTATAAAAATAAAGGTATTTGGGCTCGGTTTTTGATATGTGCAAAATGCAACATATAAATTACATCAATTGTGGCATAAAACTAACCATTTTTTAGTACTAATGTTGGAAAAAGTGTGCTTTTGTCTTCCTTTTGTATTTTCAAGATTAAATGAGCTCAAATTAACAAAAGAAGCAAAAAGACATCAAAATCTGACATAAATACAAGAAAAGGAACAAGACGTGACATGCCCGACCCCACGACAGCATCTTCCCAAGCAAAACAAGACAACAGAAGACTGAACACGCCCGAGCTTAAAGAGAGGAACAAGGCGTGGTCAACTAATAAGACAAAGCTGCATTAAATGAAGAAAGAGAGGATGTGGACACGGGGCCGTGCCCGAGCTTCTGTTCAGCCTATAAATAGGAGTGCTTGGCTCAAGCTCAAACCATCCCTTGGCACACCACCTCTCTCACACTTCACCCACCACCCACCACCACCATAACACCATCATCCACCACCATCATCCATTGTCCATCGTAGAGTGTGTGAGTCGTCTCGGGATCCAAGATTGATTGTAAGAGTTCTTGACAATCAAGGCCATGTTTGCCTAAGTCTCTTACATCACTTGGTGAAGACAAAGTGTCTAGTGTAATACTTTTTATTTCTAATCTTTTCGCATTTTTTACTTGGTTTTGTATTAATGACTTTAATAACTAGTTGCTTATGTTGAAGGTGATCTTTCCTTATCGTTTGTCCGTGGTGTCTTGGCATTATTTTACTGTCTATATAAAATAAAAGATTTTCACCATTCATATCTCCACGGTCTATATGGAGGTATGTTGGCTACCTGGTCGGGGGTTAAGGGAACGGTTTGGTAAAGGTCTTGCCATTGTTCAGCGTTTAGAGGTCCTGCAATGGACCTGGGTCAAATTTAGTAGGATCTCCTTCAATACTTAACGGTATTGGATGGCGGGGGTCCAAACTCTTTGATCCCCTCATAAGTTAACTACTATTAATACTATAACCCGGCTATTTAGGACTGTATCCCTGCTGACTCAGACTACTTAGTCGAGGGTAACGTCACCTCCAAAAGAGGGGCCTACCATAATTTGCATTAATAACTTAATTAATTATCTTCCAATAATCCACCCTTTTAGGATTGTATCCTTGCTGACTCAAACTACTGGGGTGAGGGTAACGTCACCTTCAAAAGAGGGGCCTACTACAATAACTAAGATAATCTCTTAAATAAGTGCAAAAGTGCGGAAATAATCAAAGGTTACACTAGATACGAGTCGGAACCAAGTGATTCATCTTGTCTATCTGTTTTTCTTTTTATTTTTATTTTCCGCATTTTAGTTAGTTTTTATTTTTTTTTAGCTTAAAACATTTTTCTAAACTTTTTATTTTGATTAGACGTTGAGGATAAACCGGTACTAAAAGCTCTTGTGTCCTTGGACGACCTCGGTATCTTGCCAACACTATACTACGCTCACGATGGGTGCACTTGCCCATATGTGTGTTTAGTGTTAGTAAAATATCGTGTTTTATAAATTTAAAACTTGGCTAAAAATAAGTGTTAAAGGGGCTTAAAATATACACCTAATATATATAACACTTCACACGCATCAGTTTTCACATACGGGGTATATTTTAGGACATATTGGGGTATTTAAAATATATATTAGGGTGTCTAGAAATATTTTTGAGGGTTGTTATACCCCCCCCCCCCACCTTATTTTAGAGCTCGTCCTTGAGATCTACTGGAATAAGTGTGGATATTTCCTTTGCATTTCTGATTCAAGCTCCCAAGTGTATTCTGGTCCTCTTTTGGAGTCCCATTTCACTTTGACCAGAACTAATCTCTTGTGCTTGAGATTCTTGACTTTCCTATCTTCAATCTATAGAGGTCTTTCTACAAATTTTAACTGTTCATTTATCTCTATATCCTTAAGAGGTACTATTAGTGATTCATCAGCTAAGCATTTCTTGAGATTAGATACATGAAATACATCATGTATTCCTACCATTTCCTCTGGCAGTTGTAGCTGATAGGCTACATGTCCTATTCTTCTAATAATCTCAAAAGGTCCAACATACCTGGGGCTTAACTTTCCTTTTTTGATGAATCTTACCACTCCTTTCCAAGGAGAGACTTTTAATAACACCTTATCTCCTACTTGAAATTCTAACGGCTTTCGTCTATTATCAGTATAACTCTTTTGTCGATCGCGTGCTGCTTTTAGTCGTTCCTTGACTTGAATAATCTTGTCTGTTGTTTCTTGTACTATCTCAGGTCCAGATAGTTGCTTTTCTCCAATTTCTGCCCAACAGACTGGTGTTCGGCACTTTCGTCCATAAAGTGCTTCGAATGGTGCAGCATTGATACTTGTGTGATAACTATTATTATAAGAAAATTCTATTAATGGTAAATGATCGTCCCAATTACCTCCGAAATCAATTACACAAGCTCTAAGCATGTCTTCCATTGTTTGAATTGTCCTTTCGCTTTGTCCGTTCGTTTAAGGATGATAAGCTGTGCTTAGATTTAACTTGGTTCCCATTGCTTTTTGGAAACTTGTCCAAAAATGAGAGGTAAAACGGCTATCCCTATCAGACACAATTGATCCATGTAAAGAAACTATTTCATTTACATACAATTTAGCTAATTGATCCATACTGAAAGTTTCCTTTATTGGTAGAAAATGAGCTGACTTAGTTAGCCTATCTACAATCACCCAGATTGTATCATTAACTTTCCTAGTTTTGGGTAATTTGGTAACAAAATCCATTGTTATCAATTCCCATTTCCACACTGGCATTTCTAACTGTTGCAATAAACCTGAGGGTTTCTGATGTTCAGCTTTAACTTGTGAACAAGTTAAACACTTTGCAACGTATGCTGCTATATCCTTTTTCATCCCTATCCACCATAAATTCTTCCTTAAATCCTGGTACATTTTATCACTTCCAGGATGCATTGTATACTTAGACTTATGAGCTTCTTCTAATATACGGTGACGTAGGTTTCCTAATTTAGGTATCCACATTCTTTTCTTATGGAATCTCCAAAATCCATCTGTTCCTTGTTCTAATTCTTTAATCATACCTTTCAATTTCTTAGTATCATCCTTGATTACTGATTCTTGTGCTTTTCTAATCTGCTCATTTAAATCCACTTGTAGATTTAATTTAAGAAAACGTACCCTTTTTGGCTTTTCATGATACTTTCGGCTTAAAGTATCAGCCACTACATTAGCCTTTCCTGCATGATACTGGATATTACAATCATATTCACTAAGTAATTCCATCCAGCGTCTTTGTCTCATATTCAATTCCTTTTGCCCGAAAACATACCTTAAACTCTTATGATCTATGTAAATAGTAAACTTACTACCATAAAGGTAATGTCTCCAAATTTTCTAGGCAAAAATTATGGCTCCTAATTCTAAATCATGGGTTGAATAATTCTCTTCATGATTCTTAAGTTGTCTAGAGGCGTAAGCTATAACCTTTTGACGTTGCATCAACACACATCCATAACCTAACTTAGAAGCGTCACAATAGACTACAAAGTCTTCCGTTCCTTCTGGTAACGCTAGTATGGGTGTGTAGGTTAATCTTTGCTTAAGAATTTTAAAGGCTTCTTCCTGATTTGATCCCCATTCAAACTTAACAAATTTACAGGTTAACTTAGTTAAGGGAATGGCTATTCTAGAGAAATCTCGAATAAATCTTCTATAATAACCAGCTAATCGTAAGAAACTTCCAACCTCCGTTGGTGACTCAGGGGTTTTCCATTTGGTAATTGCCTCGATCTTAGTGGGATCTACATGAATTCCTTCATGATATACTAAGTGTCCAAGAAATTGTACATGTTCTAACCAAAACCCGCACTTTGAAAACTTAGCATAAAGATTTTCTTTCCTTAGTAAACTTAAAAGTGCGTGCAAATGCCTTGCATGTTCCTCTTTACTCTTAGAGTAAATGAGAATATCATCTATAAAGACAATTATGAATTTATCCAAACATGGCTTACATATTCGGTTCATCATGTCCATAAATGCAGCTGGGGCATTGATTAAACCAAATGGCATGACAGTAAATTCATAATGACCATACCTTGTTCTAAATGCGGTTTTAGGAATGTCCTCTTCCTGTACCTTTAATTGATGATATCCTGACCTTAAATCGATTTTAGAGAAAAATCGAGCTCCTTGCAATTGATCAAATAAATCATCGATTCTCGGTAATGGGTACCGATTCTTAATCATGACTTTGTTCAATTCACGGTAATCAATGCACATACGCATGCATCCGTCTTTCTTTTTAACGAATAAAATCGGCGCTCCCCAAGGGGATGAACTTGGCTGTATGAATCCTTTCTCCAACAATTCGTCTAATTGTTTCTGTAGTTCCTGCATTTCTGCGGGTGCCAAACGGTAAGGTGCTTTGGTAATTGGTGTTGTTCCTGGTAATAGGTGAATTCTAAATTTAACTTCTCTGTCTGGATGTTGTCCTGGTAATTCTTCTGGAAACACATCTGAAAACTGAGATACTACTGGAATATCTTTTAGTTCTTTTCCTTTAGTGTTAGTGATTATAGAAATCAAATACACTACATATCATTTTCTTATATAACTTGTTGTTTTCATCACAGAGATGAATTTTGTGGATCCAGAGGGCTTATCTCCTTTAATTGTGATCTTTTCACCCCTGGGTGAATTTACTTGGATTGACTTTTGATCACATAAAATACTGGCTTTATTGGCTACTAACCAATCCATTCCTAATACGACATCAAATCCTGCCAGATTCATTGGGTAAAGGTTTGCACTAAACTTTTGGTTTAAAAACTCTATTCTTGCTCCCTGCAAGATTTCAGAAATCCTAACGGTTTCTCCATTTGCTGTCAATACTAGACATTCTTGTGGGAGTTTAGTTAATGGTTGATTGAGTAATTTTCAAAACGAAGTATTAATAAAACTTTGGTTCGCACCTGTGACAACTGCCAAATTTGCATGCATCCGTACAATTAATTAGACAATAATTAATGATTAATGACTGTGCTGATTTACAATTTATGACTTGAATTGCTTTCTGATTACTGCCATATTCATACATGTGCATCACATATTGCTTAATGTTATATCATTACTGCATAAGGACTTTATTGATTTAGACGATGCATGAAACACAGTTAGCACGGTTATCAGACAAATCAGAAAAATGTTGACAGAACTCAGCACATAGACAGACAGTGCATTGAGACACAGAATGAGCTAGAAACCAAGTACTACACTAGTATAGTGTGTAGGGAAGTAAGGATCCCAAAACTACTTTTCTAGGTGATAGTTAAGTGCCGAAAAGTGCCTAAAACTCACCCAAAGAGCTGAATTCAGCAAAATTCAGCATAAATCAGCATTTTAACAATCTAATTTTATGCAGAAACATGGTTAAATGGTCCTGAATACTTTCCTAAGTGTCGGGAATCAAAAGGGTCACAAAAGGTAACATAAAGCACACTAAACTGCAAGTTTAGCACTTTAACAAACCAGTATCCAACCGGACACTACCCGAAACATCAATATTACACTAGAAGCATTGTTTTAATGTTTCCAAGCTAGTTATGATCCCCGAACATCATAACACCTCCTAAAAATATCTAATAACTGAAACACGTAACGAACACTTGGATTTGAACTAGATTACAACTAAAGGATTAAACCTAGACCCCCCCCCCCCCCACCTATGGAAGGCCATGCCTCACCCACATACCCTCAAGATTTTATTTCTTTATTATAATGGATCTTGTTCCCCTTTTTACTACACATTACACATAAGTTAATAAGGGATGATGGATTATAAAGGAACATGGAAGATTATAAGCTCATAACTTTCACCCACTCAAACACACACTACTCTCTCTTCTCCTCCCTCTACTTACGGCCGACCTCACCACCACCATTACCACTTTCATTCATCCACCTTACAACCATTCCAAGCTTATATAAGGATGCTAGAAGACGTATGATGAAGCTAGGAGCTTTCGGAAGTTGAAGAACCTTCACTGTTTGCTTTTATCCTCTTGTTTTCTACACTTGATCATCCCTAGCCTTGTGCTAGTGGTAAGAATCTTGATCTATCTATATTACTTCTATTTTGAGTGGTTAAAGTGGTATCATAATCAAAAACTTGAAGAACACTAAAGAACATAAGCATGAAACTTGAACATAAGCTTGATTTATGAAGTAATCTTGATGAAACTAAGTTGTTTATGATATGAATGCTTGTTGATCATTGATTGTTTGTAAAGATGATGTTGATCATCATAACATCTTGCTAGATCATGATTAGAAACATACTTTAGCAAGATGAGAAAGTAAGAAGGTTGTAGGATGAAAGATCGTCCACACTTGAATCATAAACTTGAAAAGAATACTTTGGTTTCTTGAAAAATAATAATCAAAGTGAGTTAATAATCATATAGATCTAAAATTTATGAATGGTTTTCCAAAAGAACCAAGCTTAAAATATGAGTTTTAGTCGATCTTGGTTCTTACATAAACAAACACTATTTTTAATGGTTAAACAAGTGTAGAAACACTTGTGTAACAAGAAGATTACATAAAGAAGCATTTTTAGAAAATATGTTTTGAAGTTGTAAACATCCAACTTCTTTAAAAATGAAGTTTCTAAAGAAGTAAACACATTTTGAAGGGTAACTAAACTCACTAAACACACTACCAAGTTACTACAATTTTTTATAAACTTCCAAGTTCATGAAGTGGTAGATTAAGCATGATTTTGGCAAAATGGGTAAGAGTAAGTTGTTTAGAGTTGATTGTAAATTGATTGTTATGATTTTTACAAAAGAAAATGATATGCTTGAAAGCATGGAAACCTCCATTTTTAGGGGAAACTATGGCAAAATTTTCTAAAAATATAAACACTTAGAAAAATATTTTCAAACAAGTATTTACAAGTGTATTTTAACCATGAGTTTTCCATATAAACTTTGCCATAATTTTGGTTACAAAATATAAGTGTTGGAGGTTGGTTTTTATAAATAAAAGTGGCTAAATATATATATATATATATATATATATATATATATATATATATATAGGGAGAGGATCATGAGAAAACTAGATATAAATGAGAAAACTAGAAAACTAACTAAAAACCACTAAAAATGAGGGGGGAGACTTTTAATGAAGGAGGGGGGACTTTTAATGAAGGAGGGGTAAAATTGGAAAAATAAATATATAACTTTTCAAACATTTCTCATTTCTCCATACGTTATCATTTTAAAACAAAAATGGCACCATAAGATCACAAATTTTTGTATCTTTCATTCAAGTATATTCGAGCATATTTTTTATGACATAAAAAAAGATTTATGGTGTCGTCTTGTTTTCAATACTATTATTATAGTAGTGCACATGTGCAATATAACATGTACTACAATTGCATTGCATGCTTAAAATTAGCCTTTTGAGTCTAGTTTAGCTTTTAGGGTTAGTTTTTTTGGAGGTTTAGGATTAGGATTAGGTTTTTGGGTGCGGGGGGAGGGGGTTTAGGTTTTTGGGGGGTGGGGGTGGGGGGTTTAGGTTTTTTTCGGGTTTATGTTTAGGGTTTAGTTTTAGGTTTTCGGGAGGGTGGGGGTGGGGGGGTTTAGGTTTTTGGGGGGTGTCGGTGGGGGGTGGGTTAAGTGGTTTAAGAATTACATATTAGTGCACATGTGCAGTACAACAAAAAAAAAGGCTTTTTTTTTTTTTTTTGAAAATTTTTTTCCATACATAAAAAGTAGCGATTTTTCTATAAAAAATTGTTAAAAAAAAATTGGTATGTTTTTAGGTTTTTTTTAGGCTTTTTTGGTTAGTTTTTTTGTTTTCTCATTTAAACTAGTTTTCTCATGATCCATCCCCTATATATATATATATATATATACAATGAAGACACACATGTGTGATTATTTGTATACTTGGTCTATTAGTTATATTATTTTAGGGCATGTAATAATGTAACACATCAAAACACCGAGAATTACCATCCAAAATATTACCAAAAATCACAAGGAATAAGCATACAAGTTACACACAATATATTAGCAAAACCGAACAAGAAATGTAACTTACAAAATATTCCGGAACTAAATTCACAAGTATATTTTGGTAAATAATATTTTGGACACAAGGAAACGAAAATATGATTTTTGTGATTATCACAGAGTTATATCATATTTTGACAAAGAAAAAATATAGCATTTTTGACAAGTATAAACATATATATTTTCCTAGGAATTATTAGAAAATATATTATTTTTGGGAAAAATATGTATTTTCTTGAGTAAACTTGAAATACATTATTCTTGGACAAAAATAAGTTTATATATATTTTCTAAAGTTAGACTTGAAAATATATTATTGGAACTTATATGAAAATACAAATATTTTTGCCAAAAGAAAAGTTACAAATGATTTTTCTAAGTAATATTTCTTTAACATATATATTTTGGCAATATATATATATTGGTGGACTTTGATTAGAAATAATATTCCGGAAATTATAATATGAATTTAAGTATGTGAATACATAATGAATACAATAAAATATTTATTTTCACACGTACAAATACACACCGGAATACGACACCAGTACATGGCAAGATATACAAATACAAGAATACGAATACACATGTATACGATACGCCCATCTTTGGGAAGAAAATGCAAGTATAAATACTTGGGAAGTATTAAGTTAATATATACTGTTTACCAATTATTCCAAAATGTAACAGATATAATTTAAGTTAAAATATTAATTATTTTGGCAAAAATTATATAACTTGGAATAATATCGAAGGCATAAAAGAAAGGTAACTCAGAAACGTTAACACTAAGTCAAGGCACGACCCGTTCGTCTGATAGACATTAGTACGTTGTAGGTAGTCGTGTTCACCGGAGAAGTACGAGTTACGATTGTTGAAGACGCAAGACTGTGAGTTTCATGTCCCCCTTTTCTTTTAACTATTTTCAGTTTTATAACTTCGGGGGTGAAATACATGTTACAACTGTTTACAAACGTTTTATACATGGTATGGTTAGCTAAGGAAGGGTACTACTTGATCATGTGAGTGGTGGGTACAACACTTAAGGCCATTAATCCTCGTTGTAGGATGGAGGGACATGAGTGATAGATCTATTTGGGTGTAGCGAGCCCACACCCATGCGGACCAGGGTGGCCCATGTGGTGACTATGTCTTATTCCCGGAGACAAATCTGCTAGGTTTGAGTTTTCCTGCATCACTTCACACATACCAATGGCCTTGCAAACCATTGGTGATCTGTTTTCCTTGTTCCTTTTATACCAGGATTTACATACATACAGACATACATTCAAAGGTTTACTCATACACACAAACAAACACATGAACTCGCTCAACTTTTGTTGATGTTTTCAAACTACATGTATTTCAGGGAATTAGTAAGTGGATCTGGCGGGCGTTGGAAGTTTTATGCTGCGTTAGGAATAAAGATGTCATCCATGGTCCGTGGGTTTGGTCAGTGTGTCTTATTCCTGGACGAGGCACGTCTCCCAAACCTTGGTTTTATTTAATGTCTTTTGATGAGTCGTTAGTGAACTCTTAAAACAATTCGTATGGTTTGTAAAACTTGTGTTTGAAGTCCGCGTTTTAAGGAAATGTCGTTATGTTTAAACTTATTTAATGGATGACAAATTTATGGTTTTATCATATAGTGGTTGTTATGATTGAATGCAATGATATTAAGAAAGTCACACCATAATCACGCTTCCGCAAAAGTCAGGGTGTGACAGCACCAGAGTCAAATAATACTTTAGCAAAAACATCATTAACTAAAAACGTACCGGCTATCACGTCCGGAATCATCTTGGCTTCATCTGTAGTTAGAACAAATGCTCTAGCATTTTTGGTATTCTTGTTATTTGCAGTCGGAGCTAACTTTGGACAGTTTGGCTTGATATGGCCTTGTTCTCCACAGTTGTAGCATATCCTGCTGTTAAGTTTCTTCCTGCAGTTTTCTTCCTTATGTCCAGATATTTTGCAGAAGTTACAGTATATGGAGCATCTTCCAGAATGCTTCCTTTTGCAAAACTTGCAATAGGGTGCATATGTAGAACCTACATTTTTCCCACGATTAGAATTTACAGAGCGAAATTCTTGGGTAAGCCTTTGAGCTAGGTTCTTCCTTTGATTCTCTTCCCGTGTACGCACTAATTCATCTGTCAAGGTATTGGCTAGTTCTACAGCTTCTTCTATGGTTTGTGGTTTAGCTGCCTTGACTACATGTCTTATCTCACCAATTAATCCCCAAATGTAACAGGAGATTAATACGGGTTCAGATGATGAAAGGGTTGCCACTATTCTAACATACTCAAAGAATAACGTAGTGTACCCCTTAATATCCCCTCCAGTCATCCTAAGGTTTAGGAATTTATTTGCTATGTGTTCTTTTTCATTGGGAGGGCAGAATTTCCTTTCTACCATGTTTTTAAATTCCTCTCATTCCATATTGTAAACCCTATCATTTCCCCTAGTTTGGAGGATAGTGTTCCACCATTCTAAGGCTAAATTCTTAAACAGATTAGAAGCAAACATTATCTTATCCTCTTCTGCTCACTTGCTTATTCTTAAGACTGCCTCAGTCTTCTCTATCCAGCGTAGAACTGCAACGACCCCTTCATTGCCCGAGAATTCCATTGGTTTACAAGACCAGAATTCTTTATAAGAACAACCATAAGACATGGTTCTTCTTCTTTTGGGAATGGGTACTTGAAGTATGGGTCCATTGTTTACGTTGTTTTCAGGTTCAGTTAGTCGCTTACTGCTATGTTTACTTTTATTATCCGCCTCCTTAACAGTTTGAATAATAAATGGCATTGCATCTATTATTCATTGTGCCACTATGTGTTGGATGACACTATTATCCACTTGATTTCCATTGTTATCATTGTTCGGATTATCGTTATTCAGATTATTGTCATTCTGGTTTTCCGGGTTATTATCCAGATTCTCTTGATTCACTTGGTCGGCCATCTAAATTTTAAACAATTTTCACATATTAATAACACAAGATAATATTTAATATAACCAATCACATAATACGCATTTTGGTCAAAAGCGTCGATCATTGCGACTTACTCTATTTTTATAGTATGCATCTACTACAAACCAGAACAGAAATTAAAATTACAATACAACTGAAATAAAATTACACTACTAGTAGGCATCTATAGTTATGATTTTTTTTCATACACACATATTATATATATATATATATATATATATATATATATATATATATATATATATATATAGGGTGAGAGTTGGCTACAAAGTCTACTTTTTCTAAAAAGTATATGAAGTGTTCTAAGAGTGAGATGTGGCATCTAGGATTTTGTACTAAAGGGCATAAAGGTAATTCAATAATTAATTTTATTTTTGGAAGATATATCTATTAAACAATAAATGTTATTTTTATGGAAACTATATATTTATTAACTATTCAAAATTGGTAGTCATATCCACAATTGTTTCATCCAAAGTTCAAAACGTAAAACAAATTAATTATTTCTTGACATTGTGTTTTATCAGTTTCTTGTTCTTCACACTGTGTTGTATCAGTTTTCATAATAAAACATAAAATCTATCATCCGAAGTTCGAAACATAAAACAAATTAACTATTTCTTGACATTGTGTTGGATCAGTTTATGGTTTCTTCATATTGTGTTATATATTTTTCACAATTAAACACACACTCTCCACATATTTCGTAACATTAAACACATTCATTATTTCTTAACGTTGTGTTTTATTAGTTTCTGGTTTCTTCACATCGTGTTTTATCAGTTTTCACAATTAAACACACCCCTTACACATAAAACACACCAATGTCTGAAATACATAATATAAAACACACCAGGGTCTGATTTCACGACGAACAACTTGAACGATGAAATGAATCACGAATCTTGGTTTTTAGTATAGAAGAGAGAGATAAAGAGAGAGAGAGAGAGAGAGGAAGTTTCCAAGATTTAAGTAGTGTTTTTATAGAATGACACTTGCCTTTTTTAAAATACGCTAAATGACTTTTTTGCCCACAATCAATTAAATCAATCCTTATTTAAAACAATAATATTACTAAAATGCCACCAAGATGATCTCAACCATTAAAAACACTCATCCAATGGTCCAAAACACTTCCTACACTTTGTAGGAAAAACACACTTTGTAGAGTAACCCCACCCTATATATATATATATATATATATATTACCATCTCTACCATCACCTTCACAGATATGGATTCATCCAGAAATCCATATGACGCTCGTCGTACTTCCAGACGAGTCGTTCTCCTACCTGTCTCATCCTCTCACTACTTTCTAAAATTTCTTCTCCGAGAGTTCGGAGCTCTTGCACATTTTCTGCACTCATTGGGGGTGCAGGTGAGGGTACTGGATCTGGGTACTGTGGCATGGGTTCTTCCTAAGGATACGGATTCTCTAAGATTTCCCTAATGTATTCATCATTATCGTAATAGGGATCTAGAGGGTCCAGACCTAGGTAAGCTGCTAGGTTTGGCATGGGTAGGTCTGTCAGTTGGTAGCGCTGCACATAGTCCCTATGATCATCAAACCACAGATCGTAGTCTGGGTCTAAGGGATTGGGTGCTGGTACCCTAGGTATCTCTACTGGATTAAAATCGTGCATTTCTACTTGATTTCCTAGGTTGTTTTCTATCTCCATTGGCTGTAATGGTTGGGGTGCTATCAGTTGTTCCAGGTTTGGGTCGGCAGCTGTGGTTGCTGAAATATGGAAGTTTGCTAAACTTCTATTAAGCATGTCTTGGGTATGGGTATCGGTTTCTCTTTTAGCTGCTGCTAACACTCGTTGTTCTTGCAACTTTTTCATTCTCTTCCTACGCTCATGTGCTCCCTTACTGAACCATCCTCTTTTTTATGAGGGAATGGCTTTTCAGACTGAGCCTTAAACACGAATATTCCTTCTTCATCATCAGCAGAATACCCTGAGAGGGCAGGCTGTGAAGAGGCGCCTTCGCTTCTAGGCGAACCAGATAACTGACGATACGCGTCGGATGGTCCTGGTCACTCATACTGTAAACTAACAAATATTCAAATAACACATAACAATAAAATACATATATGCACGTATTTCCTAACAGGTTGAATTTTGGTGTCAGCAGAACACTTCTGTGACTGAATCAATGGCTTAGCTCTAATACCACATTCTGTCGCAACCCCCGAACCCTATTGTAACACCTGTGCCTCCACGGCCATCAAACAAATGCCAAACCAATGAAATATTGTATTTCATACTTGGGATTTGTAAAAATATGTGTATCGTTTACACATATCAACTCTTGTTCGATTTCAAACTCTAAATCGCTTTCTGGAAGGTTATACGCGCACTAATGCGTAAATATAACCAGTTTAATGCAACAAACATTCCGGAATAGTGACATAGGCTTAACATACCTTAAATAACCTTTACATAACTTAGAAATAAGTTTTGAAGGCTTTGGTATGGCAAAATCAAGTTAAATCGCTTACAGGGACTAAAGTTGACAAACTGCGAAAGTATGCCAATTTGAACTGTAACAGACATTCCGGAACATGACCATAAGTTAAACATACCATAAATATCCTTTACATAGCTTAGAAATAGGCTTTGAGGGGTTCGGTGTGCTAAAATAAACTTTTGTGTCATTCAGGGACTAAAAGTGTCAAAAAGTGCACAAGTTTGCATTTTCGCGCATAACTTACGTTCTGAATACATCCGGACATCCAAAAATTTATGTAAGCACTAAAATATTTTATTTTAGTGTTTGGCATAAGAAAAATCCATTCGTCACGTCATTTGGATCGTTTTTCGCGCTTATGCGCATTCCGTCGTAATTAAGCGAACATCGCGTTCGTACGACCAAACGAACCAACATCCGGCATATTTTTGTGCATGTTTCATGTCCACAATGTTTAGGCAACATTTTAGGGCCTTAAAGTTGGCTTTACGGGCCTTGGAAGTGCCGGAAATGAGCTTAAACACATGCAGGGACCAAAACTGTAACTTCTGAAACTTATTGCTGATCTGTGACTCCTAGGCGGCCCGCCTCAGATTCTGTTAATCCCCAGGCGGCCCGCGTCAGACCTTCTGACCAGGTTAAATGTTTCTAACAGCAGATTGCAGCTGTTTGATCCACCACCACACAATCCCAATTGTCTAGTCAGCTGATAAGGATCAAATTTTAGTCACCATAAGGTCCCGACACTTGTACGGGTGGGATTAAGGCACGTTTTCCATGAAACGATCCTAACGGTTACCCGAAAACTATAAATACCCCCATCACCCCAATGCAAAACTTACAAGAACTTTGATTTGAGAAACTCTAAGTTGAAACTATTGTTTCATACCTGAGATTTTTGAATCGAGGTTAGCATTCGGGGACCCTTCGTAAGTATTCTTTCGTTCTTTTCCTTATTTTATTGCTTTTCGAGTCAGAAAGTCAAACTTTGTTTGACTTTCAGCGTTGACCAGTAATGGTCAATGCGAAGTTCGTTTGAACTTCGCAACGTGAGTGTAATCACGTTGGTCATAGTCCCTTGGGACTATGCCCACTGATTACCACGTTGTCTAGGGTCGTAGGGTAGGCGATCTAATAAATCGCCTATACCCTCGAACCCGACCCAGTTTGGTCGATCATTAGGATCCGACCAAATACATTAGGTGACCATAGTAGGTAGGGAATAACCTTCCGAGGTTATACCCTATGGTCACATCGTTTAAGTAGTTGTATGATAGGTAGTTTATATGCCTTAGGTAAATTACCAGAATACCCTTTTCATGTATAATTGGTAATTAAGCATATGTAACCTAAACTTTTGTCATATAACTGATTATGTAACATGTTTAGGCATATTCTACTTGTCATAGGACTAGTTAGGCGGTCCGAACGCGTTTCACGCGCACGACGCGTTAAAGTAGCATAAGCTACCTTAATGGGTCGCGATGGGTCGAAAGCACTTAGGTTTGGTTTCATTGTAGTATGTAGGCCTTGTTAAACCATATCATATGAGTTCCAATACTCATTTGGTTTACCAAGCCTCATCCTATCCGATCTCCCGATTTAAGTCCGGTTTATTTATATAGTTTTAGATTGCCGACTGATTCCGTGCTCCCTCTAGCTTTGTTTGGTTGTTGTTCAAGACCTACAAGCATTCTCAGGCGAGTACATTATTCCCCTATTTTACTGCTTTCAATTGTTTTGGGGTGACTCATATGTGCTAAATGTTTTCGATGTTATAACGATGGTTTCAAAAACGATTAAGACGATTTATACAAAACTAATAACGATTTCGATAAAGTGAACAAACTTGTTGGTTGTAGTTACATAACAAATGACATTCATTAGCAATGATCAAGCCGACCAGTATTAGGTTATGGTACCATAGGATCTGACAAATCCCGTTAGTTACTACACCCGTAGTTATGTGTGGGTGTTGTGGGTAGCGACTGAATCTGAAATTTTTAATTTACTCTTTGGTAAGGGTTTATTAATGCGAGATGTTAATCTATCCTTTGGTAAGGGTTTATTAATGCGAATTATTAATCTATCCTTTGGTAAGGGTTTATTAATGCGAGTCAAGAAGGTTTGAATGTTATTAGCGAGACGACCATTTAAGTAGTTTCACGACCTAAAACGAGTTTTAACGATTGGGTAAACGATTGGCTTCAAAGCGATATACGATTGGGTTTTGGTTACATATTACATGATTTACATTGGGCATGAACATTACTTTGGTGGTTTGGTTTGATTAAGTGATTAAGTAACAATGCGTGTGGAATATGATACAAGCATGGTGGATACGCCGCTGGTACTTCCTATATATAAGTGTTTGTATGGTATTACATATTGTAGCGTTATTTGAATCATTTCAGTTTGAGACATAGAACATTTTATACAAGTAACATACTTTTCACAAGACATTTATTTACAAACAACTTATCTTATACAAACTCATTTTACATGGTTATTCATTTAATCATGCATTATTCTCTTATTATACATATCACCTGAACTTATTATTTTTCAAATGATTTACAAAGGCAAAGCAAATTACAAGGTTCATGACTAAACATTTTCTTAAACAGAAGTCATGAATCTTATTTTCACAAAACCTATGTACTCGCCAGCATTTCTTTGCTGACCTCGTTTTCACATATGTTTCAGGTATTGTTGAATGATATCGATTGATAAGATGCATGCTCACATAGGACTGGACAAGGCCTTAGTGACT
The DNA here is from genome assembly GCA_030545235.1 of Helianthus tuberosus. Lineage (NCBI taxonomy): Eukaryota > Viridiplantae > Streptophyta > Magnoliopsida > Asterales > Asteraceae > Helianthus > Helianthus tuberosus. The sequence goes on along the minus strand of CM060386.1, from coordinate 47,421,551 downwards.
CAATAACAATGATAGACTATGTTTAATTTGTGTATTTAGATTTCCAGACGATGTAATTATTCAATGTTTAATAAAACGAAACACTTTTTGGTATCCATGGTTATGAAACATTAATTCTGTTTATAATATTAAACATATTGGGACAAAACCCAAGTTTTTATTACAAACTCGTTTATAGAGATAATCTCCATTTTATTGAATAAAACATCTTTTATTTAGGTAACTTTTATAACCACTTTTTCCAAGCCTTCAGTGCTGTCCAGCTGGCTTTTATGTTGGCTTTCACATTTTGTTATCTGAAACGCGTTTAAAAACATTTTGTCAGTGGGAAATACTGGTGAGTGAATCCCAGTTTAATCAAGAAGAGTTTTATCAATTAACACAGTATTGAGAGCGATTACAATGTTTACATCTACACAGTTACTCATTCAGTATTGTCAATCCTAACTGGTGGGTCATATTACCCATTGGCTAACTCTTTGTCCATTGGTAACTTGTTCCACATTTTGTATACAAAACCCCAACATACCGGCAGTAATTGAAGAATTACAAAGACTCAATCACTGCTTAATCACATTGTAAAATATTTAAGGTTTTATAAAACAGTTTACAAAAAGGAGATTACTCACATTGTTGTCTTAGATTTTCTTTAAGGGTTTCCTGGTGATTATCTATAATTTACACAAATGCACACGTGTTAGTATAATAACCCATTATTTATATTAATGATACCCTCCCCGAGACGGCATTCCAACGACTACGTCAAGCAGAACCACGACAGCCGTTACGGAACCCTGGATCAATCGGGCAGCGTATCTAATACGTAACTGGGGTTGTGATACTTACAACGGAGCAGAACTTCGTTATTTAGGGGGATATTATACCCGAGATTATGCCTACTATAAAGAAAATTCGAGAGAGAAAGTGTGAATTAGCGATTTGAGACTGAAGCCCGAGCTCCCAATTTATAGGGCTGATTTTGAGTTTTGTCGCGACCCGCGTAAGATGAGACCAGGGGCTACGCGGCCCGCGTAGTAGGCTGGGTAGGCCTTAGCCTGGCCCAGTCATCGCACTAGCTCCGCCACAATGATGACAAGTGGCAGCACCGGGTGCGGCCATGACTCCTTGCTGTCGCGGCCCGCGTAAGCAGTAGCCAAAGGCTACGCGGACCGCGAGCGACACCAGAATTTTGTTTTTAATTAATTTTTATAAAATCAAAGGTATTTGGGCTCGGTTTTCACATATGGGGTATATTTTAGGACATATTGGGCTATTTAAAATATATATTAGGGTGTTTAGAAATATTTTGGAGGGTTGTTATAATAAGAAAAACTTGTCGGCCGACTATGCTCGAGCGTAGGATTTTAGGATTATGAGGTTGGATCTCGACTCGGTTCCGGAGGATGAACGCGAGGTTTACCGGAGGATGAAAGAGGAGGTTAAGAAAAAATGGACGTCGTAGGTTGTTTACTTTTTTAATCGTATCGTTATTTTTTTTTTGTCACTTTTATGTTTTCCGTTTTCCGTTTCTAGGATTAGTAATTTTAATTTTTAGGAAATGTAATTTTTTTATGTTATGAAATGAATTTAATTTTGTTGTTTTATGTTTTAATTTTATTTAATTTTTATGAAGTTTTTTATCAAGTTCACAAAAAAAAAAGTTAGAAAATTATAAAATAATTAGGTGGGGTAGGCCCACCCCCCACCCTCCACCCCCCTCAAAATCCAAGGAGGCTCATCCTCCATGGGATGGTGACGTGGCGCCTACGTGGTGGCCCATCCTCATGGGGATGGGGCTCTCCATACCCTTTAGTCTTAGTAAACATGACAAATGGGCACCGGTACCATTGTTGGGTGAAGATAGTGGAAGTTCGGGCCAAAAAAGAAAGTCTGATTCGGATAACTACAATACAGGTACACCGGGAACTGAGTTCACTAGTGATATACCAGACATAAACGTAGACCCGTCACCAACAAGACCAAAAAAGAAAGAAAAGAGGCCCGCAACATCACCAACCGATAGCAAATCGGCTTTGATTGAGAAGCTTGCGCAATACACTCTTATGAAAGAAGAAAAAAAGCACGGGCGATAGAGTTGTCGAATATAAAAAAGAAACGCGAGGAACGCACCATAGCCTTAGTGGCGGAACAACGTGAGGTGGTGAGACATTTACTAAGCCACACGACCATGTTTTACCCGAGATGTTGCCGTTTATTCTAACGCGGAAAAGGGATATCGCAAGAAAATATAATTGGTCATGCAATTTCTAAATTTTAGGTTTTAAGTATGTAATGTGTTTTTTTAATTAAAAGTACTTTTATTTAGTTTAAAATATGTTTTATATATTTATGCATAATTTATAATTTCTAGAAATAAAAAAACATATAACTCAAACACCCTAATATGTTTGAATAATTGCCAGTGATTGAGTGCAAAATGAGGAGTGAAATGTGGACTTGACATGACATTATATTATTGGCTAGACGTTAACTCAAACACCCTAAAATGATTGAATGATACCCTCCACCCTTATAATCTTAATCTACTTATATTAAATAAGTATACATGACTATCTTTTGCTGAATTTGAATCCTTCCCATCTAAAATCGAGAGAAGATACATTACCATCATACCATATCCTTTAAGGACTCCTTTAATATACAATGAACAATCATATTTTTAAATCACCATTTAATAATAAATTTTAAATAAACTCTTTAACATAATCAACAATAGGGGAATGTTCATTTGAGAAGAAATTTAATGTGAGAAGAAAAAAAAGAAAGGGCATATTAGTAAAATGTTATTTCATTTATAATTCATATCATTAATATTTCTCTCTTTAATTAAATAGTCAACTAATCATTAATTATCCTACATATAATCTATAAAACCTACACATATCAAAATTTCCCTACATATATCCTACACATTATAGAATTTTATCATACACAGTCGAAATTTATCCTACACACCACGAAATATATCCTACACAACTCGTAATTTATCCTACACAACTAGTAATTTATTCTACACTTTAAATTAAGTTGTTTTTTTTTAATTTGGAAAAAAATATATATTTTGAAAAGGAGTTACAAATTTAATTTAGCTACTTATTAAAGGGGAAGAATACAAATTAATGATTTATGTAAGTTTACTAATATACCCTTATATTAAAATTAAATACAAATATTAAATGAAGTAAAATGAAGCATTCTAATTGGTTGAAACTTCTTTTTTCTTCTTACAAAAAAATTCTTCTCATGTGAACCTTCCACATCAACAATAAACTTTCTTATATATTCGTTACAAACTTATATAAATTACTTTAACGACTAAATTGCAAGCTCTTAATTGTTTGTTTAAAAGAAACCTTTCTTCAACACAAAACACATTATGACGAGTTAGTCGCTTGAAGGCTTTACCTCTATTCTTATACATTATAGATAGCTCATCTAGATACATACATGACACGTTAACAAAACTAATTGAATACATAAAAATGCAAACACACTTCAAAACGGTTTTTCAAAGTTACTAACCACCTTATCACATTCAACAACATAACTATTTCACACCGATATAATATATTTCATCACCAATTGTTCTACCATTTGATTACATGTTACGGTTTTTTTCAACCTCTGATTAAGACATAGGGGCTGTTTGGCAACTTCTGAATGGTTAAGTAGTGAATCATTAAGAGGTCTGAACCATTAAGTGCTGAACTATTAAGAGGTCTGAATCATTAAGAGCCAGTATAATGCTTAACCGTTCACACGCAAATGTCTGACCAATTCAGATTAGAGGTCTTAACCATTCAGACTCCGTATAATAGTTAACCATTCAGAAGCAAATGTCTGAACCATTCAGACATCTGCTCACGAAACAAACACTCTGAACCATTAAGTGTTGAACTAGTAAGAGGTCTGAACCATTAAGAGTCCCATTAAGAGGTAAACAAACAACCCCATAGTCAACATAACCATATTTATTCGTATAAAATTATTGCAGTTTTCGTACTCAAATACACATGTTAAAACATCTTTAATGGTCATTTATAATATAAGTTAATATTATTCATTTCTTAAAGTAAATTTATTTCCAATTATTACAAGGGTGGACTTGGTGAATAGCAGAAAATAATAAAACTATAAATATAATTATAAATGATATTTATGTTTGTTTGACATATATTATAAAGATGTAACAACTAATTTTCAGAACGATAATATAAGGTAAATGTAATACTGGTCTTAATTGTTAACCATTAGATTACTAAACTCTGTCTTGGTTGAGTTCTCCAATAAAGACCCAAGTTCAATCCTCATTTATGTCACTTTTGTGGGTTAGGCAATGTTGGATAGAGTCTAGCATCCCTACAGAGGTGTCAGGTTGTATCCTGAGGCCATTTGGGTTTTCGTCCCACCGTGTGTTACGTCAAAGAGTGTTCAGCTATTGTGATGGCACAACGGTTGTCAAGTGCCAGTCAGCAGTATGGTTTTCCAAGGGAACGCCCAAGCCAAACTCTGCATCCAGTGTAGGTCCAGTTAAGACAACATAATTTGACTGAAGTGGAACGAGGCTCTCCAATTAAAATAGTGCGAGAGCCTAATACAAGAATGTCTAACGTTTTGAAAAAAAATAATGTCAAATATGCCACAGATTAGACATGACATATGGCTTCGTTTAATTAGATATAATTAGATATATTTTTATAACGTTTTAAGTTACCTTTTTTTCTTTGAAATGAGAAAAAAAAAAAACAGAAAAAAAAAAAAGAAATATGATGATTTCGAGATGCGATTCAAAACGACACTACGTGAAAGCGACTAATCAAAGAATATGATGATAAACCCAAATGTTGGAATCGAGCATAACAAGTTAACAACTCCATATAGTAGTGGTTACTATTTTTTTATGTTTTTCGAAAATTCTGAAAAAGGTCATAATTTTTTTCTTGTTGGATGTTATGGCCCTTTCACACCACAAAAAGAAATCAAATAACTAAAAACATAGATGCCAATGATTCCCAGACCAATTGGTTTGGGAGGAGGTGGGAAGGTTTTCCAAAGGTCTCAGGTTCGATCCCCATTGGGGACAATCAACCTGCCCGGCTCTTTCATAGGGGCTTTGACTTGCGGTTTCCTGCCCGGGTGTGTAGGTTGAAACCTACAGAGGAGATTTCACCTGGGGGAGAACCCCGAACCTGGGTGGACGGGTTACATGTACAGGCATGGCCCGGGGTGTAAGCGGAGCTCCACCGCCATCACCATTAGCCGTTCAAAAAAAAAAAACTAAAAACATAGATATATTTAAAGGGGAAAGTTCTTGTACAAATAATCTTAACATACTAAACATACAAATTGAAGGAAAACTAAAAAAAAACAAGGTGACATTATTGTAATTATCAATAACTATCAAAGTTACTCTACAAATATACATAAAAAACCTAAAAAAAGCCTAACAACCCCCCCCCCCCCCCCCCCCAACCCCACCCAAGCTAAATTGCTAAAAAATAAACCCCCAAAAAACCTAAAAAAATCTAAAAAAACACACAAATTATTATTATTATTTTTTAATATTTTTTACTAAAAAATCGCTACTTTTAGTAGCAGCAAAAAATTTTTTTTTTTTTTTTTTTTTGCTAACAAAATGTAGCGATTTTTTTATAAAAAATATTTAAAACAAAAAAAATTGTGTTTTTTAGGTATTTTTGGTTGAGTTCACATTTGTATAGTAACTTTGATAGTTTGTGGTAATTACAAAAATGTCACCTTGTCTTTTTGAGTTTTCCTTCAATTTGTATGTTTAGTATGTTAAGATTACTTGTATTTGATCTTTTGCCTATATTTAAAATCATTGTGTAACCAGCTTACTAAAGATTTAGTTACCAAAATGAATATATTTTAGTTACTAAACTAGGCAAAACATTGGGACGCAGGGTGTTGTTTTAGACTTTATTTGTAGATAGTTTTCGGGTTTTGTATGTTTTTGTTTTGTATTAGCCTACTGGTTTTAGACTATGATGATATTTTTTTTGTTGCTACTCTGATACAAAAGCCGAAACTTAAACCATAATATTTTTTTAATGTCCAATTCGGTTATTTTGGCTGAAATGGAAAACTGAACCAAATTTGAATTCGGCATTCGGTTTTTACTAAAAGTTCAAACACAGAAAACCGAAAACCAAACCATATTTTATATTAAAAATTTTTGTAGTAAAAAGATACTTTTTAACGTCAAATTTCTTTTTACTCCATGTCATCTATGAAACTCAAAACCAAAACATCCCCTTGTAAGGACTACCACCCAATGGTAGTAAAAAGATACTGAGCATTCATATTCATTCCATCATTTTTTCACTCTAAATTACACTAAAAAACACTACATGTTCTCTTTTATTTTCAATTAAATAATATTCTTTTATACCTTTATCATTATCTTTTCTCTCTCCCCACTCACAACCACTTTCAAAATATATTAAAAAATTATAGGGGATGAACAGTGTCCCCTCAAATATAAAGATAAACAGTAACATTTTCTCTCTCCTCCACTAACAACCACTTTTTATTCGCTTTATATTATAAAAACTACACTCACATATTTTAGTGGGTTAGATGTGAATGCTCTACACTCCTTCCTTCTATCTCTCTTTATACATACATAGATATAAATAGAAAAAGATAGAGTAAAAAGGGATATGAAAATAAGAGTTTAATACGTAAGAATAGTGAAAGCCTTTAAAATTATAACAGATAACTTTTGGCAAATTAACAGGCAGGATAGGAGTTGGCCAGAAAGTCTAAATTTCCTAAAAAGTGTAAAAAGTCATAAAACACCATAATGTTAACCATAAAACACACCAAAAACCCACAAATAATATGATGAAGATTACTAAAACATCATGTATGTGGGTTTTGTGTTGTGTTTTAGATGTTAAGGCTTTGATTGTGGAATGACAAATATTATTGTGTTTTATGTTGTTTAGCATTGTGTGTTTTATATTCATAGTTCTACGATGATGTGTTTGAAGTTTTTATGGACTATTAGAGTTTGAATATGGTGTTTTAGTAATATTCATTCTATTATTTGTGAGTTTTAGGTGTGTTTTATGCTTGAAATTATTGTGTTTTATGACTTTTTACACTTTTTAGGAAAAACACACTTTCCGTAGGATCCCCACTCATACAAGATCATATATATGTTTTTACAATCCGATAATACCAAATATTGTTATTAAATAATTATCATTTTCCTTTAAATACATCAATGAGTGAAGTCACTGAAGCAAAAGGTCAATGGTTCCTCTCCTCAATGCGTATCTAACGCTCCACCGCCTTTGGAACTACCCTATGAGGCTATTTTAACGTCCCCTAGTTTTCTCAAGGTCCAGTCAATGCCTTACACCTGTCCAAACTAGCACACGCGGCATTCAGTCTCGATATCTTTTATGTTGTTCATCGTCACTTTACCGTCGCTTAGGCTACTGGGTATGGGGACTGTCCCCGGAGCATCCAGGAACGGCTCCGCCCCGCACACCGTGCCGCCTGGTCTGTCCCCGTCTTGAGCGTCCTCCTCTAGACGTTTGAGACGGGCCACTAAAGGACAAAAGAGTGTGGGGACCGATGATAATGTGACCGTTTGAATAAAAAAATTAAATTAAAATTTTCATTTAAAGAACCAACGGCTATTTTCAAAATTAATACCAAATTCACTCCCACTTTTATAAATACTTACCTCTTTTACACCATTTTTTCACATATTTTCACCCACTACAATCTCATATCTCTCTCACATTTTATAAACACTCTTCCCCTTTTATATAAACTCAACATTTTTTATACCATTTTTTACCCACTACCACCTCATTTCTCTCTCAAAAATTACCATGGCTTCACCTTCTTCCATTTCTTCCATTGCTTCCATTTCTTCATCTTCTTCGTCTACGTGGTATTCATCATCTTCGGAAGAGAATGACACATTTATGGAAAACATGATTATGAACGCGGCTCAGGCCTTCATGGCAGGTGATGAAGCGTCGTCCCAACGGCTAACTAGACGAGCAAAATTAAACCGAGACCAAGAAGGTACTTTACTATTTTTTCCGTATGTTTTATATAGATTTAAAAATGTATTTTATAATTAATTTCATATATTTTTCGTTTTAAATGTATAGCTGCCCACGATAAAATAGTAGCCGATTATTTTGCCGACGAACCCGTGTACACAGACGAGATGTTTCGACGTCGGTTCCGCATGAGTCGTCGACTTTTTTTACGTATCACAGGCGACATGGCCCAGTCTGATCCGTTTTTTACAATGCGATACGACGCTAGGGAGCAAAGGGGTTTCAATAATTTACAAAAATGTACGTCGACAATTCGCCAACTGGCATACGGTTACGCACCCGATGCATTAGACGAGTATTTAAGGATGTCCGAAAGAACCGCACGTCTATGTTTGCATAAGTTTTACGAATGGGTTGTCAAATTATATAGAAAGAGATATCTGCGGAGACCGAACGCAAACGACGTTCAAAAATTTTATCAAGCACACGAACAGAGACATGGTTTCCCATGAATGCTCGGGAGCATTGATTGCATGCACTGGCCGTGGCAGAACTGCCCAACTGCCTGGCAAGGTCAGTATACTAGGGGAGATCATGGACATCCGACTATTATTCTAGAGGCTGTTGCGTCATAGGATCTCCCATTCTGGCATGCTTTTTTTGGTCTACCTGGTTCGCTCAATGACCTTAACATCATATACCAGTCACAGATATTTGACGATGTAGAATGGCGGGAACATGTCCAGACACAAGTTTTACAGTTTCGGGGGTGGAATACAGGCGAGGTTACTACCTAGCAGATGGAATATACCCAACGTACTCGACAATCGTTAAAACTATTCCGCACCCGACAGACGAAAAAAGAAAAAAAATTGCGAAGTGTCAAGAGGGTGCGAGAAAAGATATTGAACGGGCTTTTGGTGTTCTACAAAAAAATTGGCATATCATTGAACATCCAGCACGTTCAGCTACACCAAAGAGGTTACGACACATTATGTACGCTTGTATCATCCTTCATAACACAGTCATTGAAGACGGAGGTAGAGCGATATGCGAGTACGACGAAAACGCGTCTACCGGAAATTCTGTTCCAGATAGTGGGGAACAACAAGATTTGAACATGTTCGCTCAACGTAACGAGTACACACATCATAACCTACAAGCGGACTTGGTGGAGTACATTTGGAACAACGCTCAAAACGAACCAGACGACAACATGCAGGACGAAGACTACTAGCTTTTTAATATATTAAGATTTTTTTTAAGTTTATGTTTTTTTTTAAGTTTATTTTTTTTAGTCTATGTTTTTTTTTAAGTTTATGTAATGTTTTTTAATATTAATGAAAATATTTTGTTAATTTATTTGTTAAATGTTAAAAAAAGTAGAAGATTAATAAAATAAAAAATATAAAAGTGTTGGGGTAGGATCATATAGGACCATCATTCTATTTCCACTAGTTTTGTGGGATGGATCATCATTGTAAGGACTATGATTTGGCGTCTACGTGACGGATGGACACCATACCATATATCCTTATTGTTTTGTCCATTGTTGAATGGAAAAGCCAGTACTACCTTGGTCAGAAAGTAAAACGCGCCGATGGTTACTTTATTATATTTTATTAGCATTTTAATATTTAAAACACCGATGGAACGGTATTAAAACCGGGTGTCTTAAAAAGAATTAAAATAAAGTAAATGCTTTAGAGTCAGGGTGTTAAATGGGTCGTGTTCACGGGCTAGCGGGTTCAACCCGACTCGAACCCGAAAATTTTACACAAACCCAAACTCGAAAATCGTATCATACATAAGAACCTGAACACGACCCGAAGTTTCGTGGGTTGACCCGAACACGACCCGTTCAACCCGAATTTTTTTTATTTTTTTCTGAAATTAATATATTAAAATTAAAATTTACTTAAAAACCACAAATGTATATAATAATATCATATTTAAATTATAAAACCCATGTTAATTTATGTTTTTAAATTATAATCATGGCATAAAATACACACCTTGTTTAATTTATGACATAAATATATTGTAAAAAATATAATATAGTATAAATTTGTTAAACGGGTCAACCTGCAAAACCCGACCAAGTTGACCTGAACCCTACCCGTTAACCTTAACGTGTTCGCGGGTTCAACCTGAAACTGACCCGAACCCTTTTAGACTAAACCAAAACCTGCGAATTTCGTGTTAGATTCGTGTCGGGTTTTCGGGTCGTGTCAGAAATTCACACCCCTATTTAGAGCATTCACAATGGATCCCCTACACTATGTTTTAGAGTTTATAATGGAAGAAAAGAAAGGAAATAGAAAGAATAAAAGAGTTAATTGCCAAAATAGTCGTTGTGGTTTGGGCTGTTTTGACAATATAGTCCAAAAGTTTCATTTTTCGCCTGTGGGTCCAAAAAGTTTTTATCATTGTCATTTTAGTCCAACTGACTTAACTCCATCCATGCTCTTCAGTTAGTTAAGAGGTATTTTTGTCATTTCATGTTTTCTGAATTATATTAAAGATTAAAAAAAAAAAGAAAACAAAAAACGTTGTTAAGGAGGATCGAACCCAGGCCTTTGCCCGGTTCGCTCACACACACACACACAAGAGACTAGCCAGTGAGCCATGATTGCATTTGTGCAAGAAATAGGTCTTTATTAATTTTATTTTTTGATTCATTACATCACTTACACACAATAACAGATCACCAAAGAAATCTTAATATTCAAGTTTGGGTTTTTGATCTCCACATGTTCTAAGTTAACATTATATACAAATTTCAACAAGAATCGGTTTGATATTGAAATCAAGTTAATGTCGATATTATGTTTCTTTAATTTGAATCATTGAGGCAATTATATGTTACTCACTTTCGGATATGATCGAACAACTTTAGAGGCAATCATTTTACATTTATTAGGGAATGATCTGGTCAGTTTCAAATGATACGAGGTAGCCGGACGTCACCGGAAATCGACCGGAGAGTGAAACGGGAAAACAGCAGGGTCGGTTAATACTAGGCGGACTTTAGGGCTTGAATTAAAACGAAAGATTAGGTGTTAACATCGTGCGGATCAAAAGCCCCATGGTTAATCTGTATTGACATGGTGCAATCATGTTTAATTTTAAACTTGAAAGATTAGGGTTTCTTTGGTCATCTGTTTTGGGGTGTAGGTGATGAATTCAATCAAAGAATAAAATTAATAGAGACCCATTTCTTGCACAAATGGGATCATGGCTCGTTGGCTAGTCTCTTATGTGTTTGTGAGCGAACCAGTCAGATCCCCGGGTTCGATCCTACTTCACAACATTTTTTGTCTTCCTTTTTTTAATCTTTAATATAATTCAGAAAACATGAAATGACAAAAATACCCCTTTGACTAACTGAGGAGCATGGATGGAGTTAAGTCAGTTGGACCAAAACGGCGATCTTTAAACCTTTTTGGACACACAAGCGAAAAATGAAACCTTTGGACTATACTGTCAAAACAGCCCAAACCACAGAGACTATTGTAACACCCCAAAAACGGTTTTGGTAATCAAACCATGTTAATATTAAAGAGTGGGTAAAATACCATTAGTGATTAAAACTAACCCGGTAAACATTAAGATCTAATTAAAAAAAACTTAATGTTAAATAAGAGATAGATAAATGCCTTTTATAATAAAATTTATAAAAGGCTCGAGATTATCAGTATCTGATCTAAGTTGGGTAGTAGCATCCCCGAAACTTAGAAAATTAGATTATCATGTTTATTGATAATTGGCGGGAAGTATGCAACTAGGAATAATTAACCTAGTTGATTATCCGTATTATTAAGTGATAGATATTGTATTATACCCATTTATAATTGAAATCTCAAACTTGAGGGACCAAAGTTATCAAAAAGAAAACTAAAGTTTAAAAAAAATTTAGACATAACACACACATAGTGTGTGTATGTCGATCATCAGTAGGTGGGTGGAGACAAAGGAAACCCTTGCTCAATCTCAATTCATCAAATTGGAGGTCAAATTCGGATCTTCAAATCGTGCATGAACTCAAGTATCGATCACCTAGACTAGAGGATAATAAGGTATGTCAAAAATCTCGACTTGGTGATATTATGATTGAAAGTAGAACTCGTGGATTTCAATCCATGTATGAATATGAGAAATTGAGGAAAGATAAAGATGTATACTTGCTTAGGAACAAACCCTAAGTGAAAATTTTGAGTAAGTTGCTATGATTTAGGTGTTTGAATGAATTACCACACGTAGTTAAATGGGTTTTGATAATATGATGAAGTTAATGATAAACTTGTGTTTAGAATCATCATACATGGTAGTAACATGAGGATACTTGAACAATTTAGGTGTTTGAATATATGATCATACTTACCATGAAATGGGTTTTTGTATGATGTGATGAAATTGATGTTATATGTATGTTCATAGATTGCTTGAAATCATGAATGTCTATATGAATACTCAAAGCTTTTGGCTAAGTTTGATAATCGGTTAAATTTCATACATGTGAAGCAATGGGTTGTTTCATGGAGATGAAACGATCCCTAGTTTTTATATAATATTGATAGATTAGCATACAATGATTGAGATTATGTTAATTTAATGATTTACGGTTTCAGGAACTTGGTTAAGAAAATTAGTTTAAAACGGTAGCGCAGGATTAATGCCTACCGGATATTTGATAAATTGTCTAACTGAGTTGTTAAACTTAATTGTGTAATTGCTTATGTTAATAGGCAATTTGACTTACTTTTAAAAGTCAAACCGACCTATAATGAAATCAAATAGTAAATTTGATATAAAGTCCGTAAGATGAGATAGTTGTCGCAACCCCGACCCTACCCAGGGAGCGGGAGCCGCGAACAACAGCTGGTGGTATCGGTGTTTGTTAATTTGGCAGCGGAAATGAGAACATCAGGATCATAGTTAGGAAATAAATTTCAGAGTTTCAAAACACCAAATTTTTATAATAAACTAATGGGATAAAACCCATGTTTCATTCATAATACATTTATAGGGATAAACCCTAGTTATTGAAAACATAAACTTTTATTTAGGTAACTTTTATAGCGACTTTCTTTAAGCCTTCAGTGCTCCATAGCTGGCTTCTTATAGCTTCACATTAAGTTACCTGAAACGCGTTTTAAAAATATTTTTATCAGCAAGAAATATTGTCGAGTGCATCCCAGTTTAATCAAAATAAGCTTTTATAACTTTACAGTATTGAGAACGATTACAATGTTTATATCTACCCAATTACTTATTCAGTATTTGTCATGTTGGCAGTTCCATGGCTGTGGTCATATTACTATTGGCTAACTCTTTGTCCAATACAAAACCACACATACCGGCAGAAATTGTAGAATACAAAGAATCAATCACTGTAAGTATAATTAAAATATTTGAGATTTTGTAACATGGTTTGGTAGAAAAAGAGAATGACTCACATTGTAGACTTATGTAATTCTACAGCTTCCTGTTGATTTTCCTGATTATTTTCTATTAAAACATATAATGCACACATGTTAGTAAGATACCAAATCACATTAGCCATACAACACGAGACAGAACCCCAACGAACTTAGTCAGCCAGAGCCTTGACATGCGTTACGGGGCCCTAGATCAATCGGGTAGGGTAACGAATTAGTGATCGGGTTTAAAATACTTACAGCGGGGCAGAGCTTTGTGTTTTAGGGGTATAATATCGAGCTATTATATTTGCACTATAGGGACAAAGAGAAAGAATTTGATGAACGATTTGAAATGCTGAAGTCTGCTTAATTTATAGTTGAATCGAGCCTCTCTCGCGCCCTGCGACCCGTCCCCCTTTCCCAGTCGAGCCCCGCGACCCGTCCCCCCTTCCCCAGTCGTGCCCCGCGAGGGCACCCTAGCTACGGCTAGGGTTGCCTGGTAATGACCCTAGACTCACCACATTACGGGATACGTGGCATCACAGGTGACCGGCAAGCAACAACTTCTCGCGCCACGCGAGAGGTCTTCCTCCGATTGGTCGCGGCCCGTGAGTGACACAAAACATTAATTTATTTGTTTTTATTAAAAAATAGGGTTATAAGGGTTCGATTACGTGTATACGGAGTATATTATGGTGTTTTCGAGGGTTGTTATATCCTCCTCACCTTGTTTTAAATCTCGTCCTCAAGATTCAGTGAAACATGTATGGATATTTCCGTTGCATTTCTGACTCTAACTCCCATGTGTATTCTGGTCCTCTCTTTGAATCAAATTTTACTTTGACCAGAACTAATCTCTTGTGTTTGAGATTCTTGATTTTTCTATCTTCAATCTGAAGTGGTTTCTCCACAAACTTAAGTTTCTCATTTTGTCACACCCCAACCGATGGCGAAATCATCGGGATGAGACGAAATAGATTGCAAGAGAATTCATAACACTATTTGTGACAATATTTAAATCAACCATTTTCATTTCATAATAAAATTGGCAACACATTACAAGAAATTCAAATAACAACATTATTCATGACATAAATATAACAAAATTGATACAACAATTTAAACCTAAGACGTCTAAATGTGTATCTAGGCATCATCGCTACTTCGTTTCATAGAATCATCATCCTCAACCTGTAACATGTTTAAAATAATTTCAATGCAATAGCAAAGGCGAGTACACAAGGTTTGAATAAGTATAACCTAAGTATAAAAGCATTTTCTCGAATCCACATGGCAATTTGTAAACAAGGTAACTAGCATGCATAGCAATACGTCAAACCCAAGTGTCCACTAGTATTTAGTATCCCTCGCCACAAAAGTGACGAGACCGTTTAGAATAAAGACTTAACAAGACCCCGACGGGTGGTGTTCTACTCCTATAGCGCTATATATGTTAAGTTGAGTGCTTAGCAAAGTTAATGACATTTAGCATGTATAATCTAGCATGAACCTAAGTAAACAAGTAGCATGTATAACGGATTGAGAGCATAAAGAATGTTTAAGTGTGTGAGTGTGTATTTTGTATAATAACATGTTACAACCCAAAGTGTCTTTGAAAAGTAAATGGGTCAAGTGTACTCACGGTTTTGCAAGTCTTGAACTTGAGAATCCGCGAGTGAGTTGTTTGTTGATTAGGAGGTTGGAACTCCAAGTCCTTCTACACGAAGTAAACAAGGCGTATGAGTTTCGGAGATTAACGGTAGATTTGGAGTTTAAAACATAAGAACATATGTATACGAAAGTAATCGTCTTTTAACACAAAATACTTGTTTTGACACTATGAAACCCCAAGGGTTATAATGTTTTCATGAGTAATATACCCATTAGAATCATAACAAGTTTTATGTCTTAGATGATATTATTCTAGTACTTTGACGAATGAACACAAGTTCATTATCAAAGGTTCGAATGTTGAATAGTATATATAAGTATTATTTAGGTTATATATTATTATGTCCAATAGTCAAGCATGAGGTAGAAGATTAAATCTTCATTTAGGTACCTCTAAGTTTCATGGAAATCATGTAGGAGGTAGGAAGATAAGTCTTCCATTTAGGTACCTCTAAGTGTTCACCACTACACTTGATGTAAAAACATACAAGGAAGGTCATGAACTATAAATAATACAAGAATATAAGCAACTATTCTATAAGAAATCATTAAGCAATGTGGGGATTTTATGTAGGACAACCCAAGTTAGTCCTTAATCACACCTACAATAAGTCTTGGACTTAAACATTACTTGTGGGTTAAAACCCTAAACAAAACAGAATGTATATGAGGTTTAACCTCTGATTTTGAATGTCTCAACCTTGTTTTTAAGCCTAACTAACCACATAAGTGGTTATAAGCATAAGGACATAGGTTTGAGATGAGTTAGACTCAAGTTGAACAAGTTTAGTAAAGATTAGATGAAATCATAAATGAACAAGGAACTTTGGAGCCTTTTTGACGACATTCCAGGGACTTATTTACTGTGAAAAACCCATGGAATCGATGCTAAGGTCAATCCAAGCAAATAGGAAAAAGAATGAGGTAAATCGGACAAGAAACGAGTGAGTTATGCTCACTTTAGTGAAGGAGGATGCTTATGTCCGAACTTGTGTTTGCAGCTGCGATTTGGATGATTTGAGAGAGTTGTGAGGGTGTTTGTAAAGTGAAAATGGCTTGGGGAAGCTTGGGTTTATATAGGGAAGGGATTAGGGTTGTGTTAGTTGTGTATTTAATGCCCAAAACCCGTTTAAACTCAAGTTAAACTCAAAATCCCGCTCAAATTCGCGAGCTGAAATGAAGAGTCTGATCTGGGGGTTGGCTCGTGGCCAGCGAAGGCCCTGAGGGTGGTCTTCGCGGCCTGAAACAAGGGGCAGGGCTCAAGTTTTAGTTAATTACAAATTGGCCCCTGAAGTTTATAATTTAGAGTTTTAAGGTGTTTTAGGGGCTATTTTCGATATATAAGCATAGTATAAAGGTAACTTAAGTATGATGAACATAATCCAAGTATAATTAAGTGTATGAATGTCGTATTTAAGTTTCGTATACGTTCAAAAGACGTTTTATGCATAAGTTTCACATATTTGCAAGTTTAGCACATAGTTTCCAAGAATTACGAATAAGTATCAATTGTTTCACGAAATTGAATGTATAAGCATGTATAAAGTATGTACAACATGAATTTAACAAAATACGAGTTTTATTTATGATACAAGTCTCGTATTTTACAACGATTACAAAGAAAGGACGATTAAAAGAACACAAGACTTCCAAAAATAGAAATACAAGCAAGACCTTCTAAATATGGAAAGTATGAAGAAGCAGGGCGTTACAGTCTCCCCTCCTTTAGGGAATTTCGTCCCGAAATTTAGGAAGAAGTAGTGAAAAGATATGGATATTTCGTCTTCAGTTCACTCTGGAGTTCCCAAGTAAATTCAGCGCCACGTTTTCCTTCCCACCGAACCTTAACGATATGAATTTTACTGTGCCTCAATAACTTGACTCCTTGATCCATTATTTCACCGGTTTTTCCACAAAATGCAAGGTCTTGTTGACTTGGAGGTCCTCTAGTGGGACTTGAAGTCCTTCGTCAGCTAGACACTTCTTCAAGTTGGATACGTGGAAGACAGGGTGTACTTTGTTGAGTTCTTCAAGCAGGTCCAGTCTATACGCAACCTTGCCAATCCTTTCGAGGATCTTGAAAGGACCAACATAGCGAGGTGCGAGTTTCCCATTCTTACCAAATCGAACTATACCCTTCCAAGGGGATACTTTAAGAAGTACGAAGTCACCTGTCTCGAATTCCAAAGGTTTGCGATGCTTGTCGGCGTAAATCTTTTGTCGGCTTCTGGCTTTTAGTAAGTTGTCTCGAACCTGTAAAATCTTGTCCGTTTCTTCTTGTATAAGCTCGGGACCAATGAATTGAGATTCACCAATCTCGTGCCAACAAATAGGCGAACGACACTTGCGACCATACAATGCTTCGAAAGGTGCCATTTGAATACTCGCATGATAACTGTTATTGTACGAGAATTCGACCAAAGGCAAGTGCGAATCCCAGTTGCCACCAAAATCTATTACGCAAGAACGAAGCATATCCTTTAATGTTTGGATAGTGCGCTCGGTTTGACCGTCTGACTGAGGATGAAAAGCGGTGCTAAGGTTAAGAACAGTACCCATAGCAGATTGAAAAGTTTGCCAAAGACGGGACGTAAAACGAGCATCACGATCGGAAATGATGTCAATGGGGATACCATGACAACAGATGATTTCATCGGTGTAGATTCTAGCCAATTTCTCGACTTTGAAATCTTAACGAATGGGAAGGAAATGAGCTGATTTGGTCAGTCGATCAACGATCACCCAAATACTGTGATGACCAGAAGAAGTACGAGGGAGCTTAGTGATAAAATCCATCGCAATGCTCTCCCATTTCCAGACAGGCATTTCTGGTTGTTCGAGTAAGCCAGAGGGACGTTGATGCTCAGCTTTTACCTTCGAATAACTGAGTAAGAGGCGGACCAGGAAGATCGTCGAGAAACACATCGGGAAAATCACGTACGCCGGGAACATCGCTTATGCTTGGGCCTTTGTCCTTCTTTTCCATAATATGGGTGAGAAAGGCGAAGGTACCCTTGCGTAAGCAGTTGTTCGCTTGGTTACACTACATAAGCTTGAGACCTTGAGAAGGTTTCTCGCCATATACGTGTAGAGAATCACCATTTGGAAGAGGGAGGCGGATGAACTTTTTAGAACAAACAACTTCAGCACGAACTCGCCTAAGCCAGTCCATGCCTACTATGATGTCAAAGCTACCCATTTGCATAGGTATAAGATTGATCGAGAAGGTATGATCGTTAAGAATCAAGGAACAATTGGAAAGAACGGAATCGACAGTGATGGATTTACCATTTGCGACTTCGACAGCGAAAGGTCTTGGCAACTTAGAGCATTTACACATAAGCAAAGGTTTGAATTCTAGCGACACAAAACTTTTATCCGCACCAGTATCAAATAGACAAGAAGCATAAACATGGTTCACAAGAAACGTACCAGTAATGACGTCGTTCGCATTTTGGGCTTGAGTAGTAGTAAGGAGAAAAGCTCGGCCTCTAGCGGGTTGTTGAGCTTGTTACTGCTGCTGCTGATGTTGATTACGCTGAGGATACACGTTGGCTAAATGATTGAGATCACCACACTTGAAGCATGCTCGCACAGGAGCAGCTTGAGGTTGAGCCTGATTAGGAACAGGGTTTGCAATGATTGCCTGATCTTGGGCATGCTTTGGGTTGTAGCGACAACGATCGGCGAAATACCCCAGCCTGTGACAGGTGGCACATTTGCGACATGGGGTGCCTGTAGGGTGATGGTATGAACATTGGTTACACTTGGGCCATGTCCCAGTGTAGTTTCTTCTTGGTGGTTCTAGGGTTGTGGGATTAACGGCAGCTACTGATTGGATGGGTTGAGGGTTTGGCGGAGTGACGACCACATAATTCTGGCTTGAAGCCTTTCGCTTCTTGCCTCGGTTTTTCTTTGATTGGGAGGATGAAGGTTCAACAGCGGTGGTAGTATCGGTGGTCTCAGTGACGACTTGATGAGCACTCTTCGTCGAAACCTTATCATAGGTTCCATGAAGAACGCAATTGTTGTTAAGCTCGGTGGCTATGCTAAAGGCTTCCTCTATGGTTTTAGGACAAGCAGAGGCAACATGGTTAGTCAAGGAAGGTGCAACACAACGGATGAACTTGGCTATGGTTTTGGGGACGGAGTCGACTTGTCCAGGGCAAAGTACACTAAGCTGTTTGAAGTGCATGATCAGACCATCCATGTCGCTCCCCTTTTGTGTTAGGTTCCAAAATTCGTTCTCCAACTTTTGGAGTTCGTGAGGAGGACAGAAGTGGTCTTTCATAAGCTGCTTAAGCTCGTCCCAAGGCATGGCATGTGCAACATCGTTTCCCCTCTTGTTGCATTCGGTGGTCCACCCCTCAAGTGCCCTTGAGCGGAAGACTCCAATTGCGTTCAAGGTTCGTAGCTCATCAGGACAACCAATTTGCAAGAAGGTAAGCTCAATTGCGTCAAACCAATTCATCATGGTGGTGGTGCCATCTTTTCCTGTAAACTCTACGAGTTTACAAGCAATGAATTGCTTGAATTGGAAGGTTGATTTGGGTTTGTCTGCCTTTGAGTCGACAGAGCCATGCGGTGAATCGGTGTTTGGCTGAATCTTGCTAACAATTGTCAGGTATGACCTTAGCCATTTGCTTGGCCATGAATTTCATGGAATCCCTTTGTGACATGGAGTTGGATTTGGTGTTGGAGGTCGAACCCTTCTTTGACTTGGTCCTCTTTGGTGCACCGCTGGACGACATCTAAGAATCGAAAGAGAAGGAACGGGTGAGACTTGATCATAAATTCAAAATAAGTTGTGCAAGTTTAAGTATGCAAGCATGATGTATCACGTATGGTTCACATAGTTAGTATGAATTCAACAAGTATAAACACGTATGAATGCGTAAAAGAATATAAATTTAATTTGTTCACGAGAATTATTATTGTTTTTGATTGCGTGAGGCGTGCGAATTGTGTAATGGTTTTGAAACGAACGAGGTAACAAGTATAAAATCACATATAAATTGAATCACATAAAAGAGAGGCTCATAAAACATAGGATTGTTTCGGGTTTAGAAACGTCGACTATTCCAAAGTGAATCGAAAGTCGTTTCAAATTAGAGAAACGTGCTTTAGCCTATAGGTAAGATACTCTCGTCGAGAAGTGATTAACGGTATCTTACCCTTCCAGTTACTACACGTCTCTAATCGATTGAAACAATCAAAACTTTGGCGAGATTGAAAATCGAGGAATGGGACTTAATCGACAAGGTGCGGGTTTCACCCCTAACTTGACGATTCTGTACCCTAATGTGGTTAGTACTCGTCGGGTGAAAATATAATTTCAACACTTTGACGAGGGTCCACTAGAGTTTGAATTGGAAATTTACCATTAAGATGTGGATTTCACTCCTAGCTTAATGGCGAAATTTCGTGCAAAATAAGAATAAGCGGAATGAGAGTCATTCACCAAATTGTGGGTTTCACGCCTATTTTGGTAAACTCGTCTCTTTTGTATAAAGAGTGTCTTCAAGTCTTCAAGTGTATTGTGTAAAATGTCTTAGGAAAGACATTATGTAAATATTAAGACCAAAAGAAGAGAAAGAAGCAAAGTAGGAAGAATAACATTTTAAGCAAGAATAAAAAATGGTCAAAATATGGTTCCTACTATAGACTAGGTCGAACATGGCAATTCTACCTAATTACCTATAGTTGTGGCTCTGATACCAATCTGTCACACCCCAACCGATGGCGGAATCATCGGGATGAGACCAAATAGATTGCAAGAGACTTCATAACACTATTTGTGACAATATTTAAATCAACCATTTTCATTTCATAATAAAATTGTCAACACATTACAAGAAATTCAAATAACAACATTATTCATAACGTAAATATAACAAAATTGATACAACAATTTAAACCTAAGACGTCTAAATGTGTATCTAGGCATCATCGCTACTTCGTTTCCTAGCATCATCATCCTCAACCTGCAACATGTTTAAAACAATTTCAATGCAAAAGCAAAGGCGAGTACACAAGGTTTGAATAAGTATAACATAAGTATAAAAGCATTTTCTCGAATCCACATGGCAATTTGTAAACAAGGTAACTAGCATGCATAGCAATACGTCAAACCCAAGTGTCCACTAGTATTTAGCATCCCTCGCCACAAAAGTGACGAGACCGTTTAGAATAAAGACTTAACAAGACCCCGACGGGTGGTGTGCTACTCCTATAGCGGTATATATGTTAAGTTGAGGGCTTAGCAAAGTTAATGACATATAACATGTATAATCTAGCATGAACCTAAATAAACAAGTAGCATATATAACGGATTGAGAGTATAAAGAATGTTTAAGTGTGTGAGTGTGTATTTTGTATAATAATATGTTACAAACCAAAGTGTCTTTTAAAAGTAAATGGGTCAAGTGTACTCACGGTTTTGCAAGTCTTGAACTTGAGAATCCACGAGTGAGTTGTTTGTTGATTAGGAGGTTGGAACACCATGTCCTTCTACACGAAGTAAACAAGGCGTATGAGTTTCGGAGATTAACGGTAGATTAAGGATTTGGAGTTTAAAACGTAAGAACATATGTATACGAAAGTAATCATCTTTTAACACAAAATACTTGTTTTGACACTATGAAACCCCATGGGTTATAATGTTTTCATGAGTAATATACCCATTAGAATCATAACAAGTTTTATGTCTTAGATAATATTATTCTAGTACTTTGACGAATGAACACAAGTTCATCATCAAAGGTTCGAATGTTGAATAGCATATATAAGTATTATTTAGGCTATATATTATTATGTTCAATAGTCAAGCATGAGGTAGAAGATTAAATATTCATTTAGGTACCTCTAGGTTTCATGGAAATCATGTAGGAGGTAGGAAGAGAAGTCTTCCATTTAGGTACCTCTAAGTGTTCACAACTACACTTGATGTAAAAACATACAAGGAGGGTCATGAACTATAAATAATACAAGAATATAAACAAATACTCTATAAGAAATCATCAAGCAATGTGAGGATTTTATGTAGGACAACCCAAGTTAGAACTTAATCATTATGGATGAGATTTTTACCGAAATACCGGTACCGTACCGATACTGTACCGTATTGATCATAATGGTACCGGTATCGGTAATAGATTTTTTGAAATTCGGTATCGGTAAAAAACGGTATCGGTATTTTTCGGTAAATACCGGTATTAATAATGAATTTAATAATGACTTTATGTATTTTGCTATTATCTTAGATCCTACTATACAGTTATATTTTCTTGAACATTGTTTTACAAAATCCAATATCAACTTTTTTTGTTTGGTTATTTTTAATCAAGTATGATGATTTTTTAGAAATGTTGGAATTTGGATGTTAAAAGTCGAACCCATGGATGTTTACCTTTTGATTTTTTTGACTACTTAATATGTTTATGTTAGAAATAACCCGTTCATGTGGCCTAACGGATCATTTAAGTAACGTTGCCAATATGACACAATTACAAGTTCCTAACATTTACTTGATAGAAGTAATTGTTATAAGTTAAAGGGACTTTACGATTTCCCTTTAGATGCCTTTAATAGAGAGAATACCAAGAGTTTATAACCAACCATGATTTATGATCATAATTATAGATCATTAGTGATAGTAGTCATGGTTTATAAATAGTTATATAAAGAACTCTTTTAAGAACATCAGAACTACACTTTCTCTCATCATCCCATCAAGACTAAGGCATCATAACGGGAATCATGGCTTCATCATCATCGTCTACGAAGATAATCATTCCCACAAGTAAGTGCCTATATTTTCATGTTCATAATTATGTAAGGCTTGAATAAACATGATTAGTGTTCTATGATTTTAACCCATGTTTAAAGATATAATCAACATGTGGTATCAGAGCGATGTTGATTATATCAATTCAATCCTGAAAATCTATTTGTTTCCTTCATAATCCATCGTTTGCAGAAAGTTTCTTTTGAATAAATATATTATCATATGGAAACATTTGTGGAATATTGATTTTTAAGAAAGAAACCCACAAACTAATTCATTAGTTTATTGAATCACGTGAACTTTTCATATACATTGAAACTTGCACATGACTCACGAAAGTCTTTAAGTTTTCTATTGGATATTTACTCTAAATCTATTAAATAGATATATTTTATTCCATATGAACTTTATGAATAAAAGAGACATGATGTTGTGTATGATGGATAATGGAAATTATGATGATATGTGTTAACGATTTACTTCTGATGTCGGCACGTTTATATGTGCCAAATGAAGTGAATCAATTTTTTTATTGAGATATTTTATTTTACAATCAATTTAATTTTTTTTCATATCGTTTATATGCCTACCGGTTTTCATGAATCTTAAACAGGCATAATTTGCAAATCACTAAATTAGCAGTATTTTTTTTTAAATCTATTGATGATCGATTAAATCAATTTATTCTAAATGTTGGTGACTTATTTCAATCACACACCAACAAACCTATTAATGGTGACTTAATTTGGTATAGATGAAAAGTACTGAAATCGGATAATTAGTTAATTATTTTGGCAAAATTATCTTGCAAATTATGAAATCATTTTGCAAAGATGTCAAAATCGGTTTGCAAGCCTTAGTTATTTATTTACTTATTTTTTGCTCTAATATGGGACTAACTTGTGAATGGCCCAACTTAAGTATGCAAGTTAAATGGCGAACTTCAATGATCGATGGTTGAACCAACGGGATATCATTTGACTAAACATTGAAGCTTAAGTTATGCAATCTTATGTAATTATATGTATTTGCCTAATTTACATAAATATTTCATTTCTGGCCCAAAGGTGTTATGTTATATTTATGTGTTTTATCTTATTATTTATGTATGTTCATCATGATACATGAATTTTGGTCAAAGCCAAAGCGAAGCCGGAGTTCATGTAGAACACTAAAGACGGTCTATTATTTATATTGTTCATAATGCTGGATTTTGGTTAAAGCCAAAGCGAAGCCAAAATTTAGGTAGAATATTAAGCCGAGGTTTATTATTTATGTCGTTCATAATGCGTGAATTTTGGTCAAAACCAAAGCGAAGCCAAAATTCAGATAGAACATTAAGTTGGTTTTATTTATTTATGTTCATAATACATGAATTTTGGTCAAAGCCAAAGCGAAGCCAAAGTTCATATAGAGCAATAAGTCAGTCTGTTATGTATGTTCATAATGCATAAATTTTGGTGAAAGCCAAAGCGAAGCCAAATTTATGTAGAACATCAAGACAATCTGTTATTTATGTATGTTCATAATGTGTCTGAATTTTGGTCAAAGCCATAGCGAAGCCAAAATTCAGGTAGAACCTTAAGTTAGTCTGTTATTTTGTTGTTATAGTAGACTATATCTTCAATATAATAATTTGTGTTCGTCTTACTTGATTACCCCATAATGTAAATCACTCTAAGCTTTTTCTTAAGTTTGTATCCCATCTATTTCATCCACTCTAATTTCAAATCCTAAAATGTTTTGCTTACTAAAGAGTTTCTACACAATTTGCACTTATTGGATTGTTGATTATCTCTTAAGATATGACAATCCTCTTGCTCTTTTCTAATAAAAGTATTACAGAAGAAAACTAGAGCATGACTAGTGGGATAAGTCAAACATTATATTGCTTATGATAATCAAGAACTCACTTAATTATTGTTGTCATGTGAGCTATTCTAGATTCTAAATTTCCTAAGACTAATTTGTTTTCTTTGGAAGAATCAAAATAACTCCTAAGACGCATGCATTACTCTAGATTCTTACTATAAAGTTTGTAGCATATGTGAATACATCATGATATACAATACCATGACCCATAATTTAAAGGTTTACACATGGAAATTAGTACACTTTTCCGGTGCATTACATATAACTTTTCCACTAATACCATAAGTTTCCTTAAGAATCAACTATAACACTCAAGAGTACCAAAGGAAAATGAGTGTGTTGATTAGCAGCATATGCACTGGAAAAGGAATGCATGAAACTGGAAAATTTGATGTTGTTCATCTCACCGCCACTAAACCTGAAAGGATGATACTTTTAAGATTCAGAGATAGTGTACAACTACTACTTCCAGCTATAAGTTTCTTCAAAGGAAAGTCTCACTGCAGGTTTATGCCATTAAACTAGGCATGAGCATCGAGACTATTCATAATTCAATGGAACAGCTGGCTAAGATAAGTAGTAAGATATTTATGTTATTTAAGTCCGCTAATGGTAATATTCTAACCAAGACATGACTGGTTGACTCTAGTTCTATGTGTTTCCTTACCAGAAATCAACAAATAATTAATATCAGAGTTAGTGGTAAAATTTTATGTTAAGACTATAAGAACCATAATAAACTGTTTTATAATTGGGCTTTATGATACCTTATATATTCTGTAGATTATTCAGAATTTAGTATCAATATAAAAGCTACATTATGACAGTTGTGAGGTTTGCATGGTTAAAACAAAGTCACTTTTACCTTAAACTCATATTATTTGTCATCTCAATCTGGATAGAAACCTTATAAGATAGAACTAGATGATGCTACATTTTTTCACAACTTTTTGTTATCGTGAAAATGAAAATTTAATAAAAGAAAAATGAGACTTACAAATTCCATCCATTAAGACCAAATTTCATGAGAAATCAGGAGTAGGTTAATGAAGGATGAAATATTATCAAATCTCATTCTTAGTGACTTATGAGAATGTGTTATAAGCCTTAATATTTAAATGGCTAAGGGAATAAATTAAGTTCCATTAGAAGTTATATTTCATTGGAAATTATCCCAAAAGTTGAATATTCAGACATAATTCATTTATCATAATATTTACTTGTATTTAATATGTCTTATATGAATAAAGGTATCAAAGAAATTAATTCGTATATACTATGATTCCTTTTAAATATGTCCCCAAAATTTTTATAATATATGGACATTAAGGAAATCAAGTCTAACATATATGACATGTTCCCACAGCACATACATCATTGAAACTTATCTTGTAGCATTCCTACAGATCTAAAAGGTTAGTGGGAGCATTAAGTGTCTTAATCTTAATTTGCGAGAGTTGCAAGAGTTAGGGGAGTGAAAACTTGTTATTACCTCAATTTGCACCTCTTGTATAAGACATTGCTCCTTCACAACTTTTCTCTTTAAGAATATACTGCTACTCTAACAAAAGTTTCATTGTTGCTTAAAAGTGGGCACACTCAGATTTCTTGCCAAAATTGTAATCCTCAAACAGAGAAACTACAATGAGTAACTTCATTAATTTGTTTCTCTATTAGAATTTATTGGTCTTCTAATGTTGACCATAAGCATGCTAAAATGTCAAAGATTTCTAAGTCAGTGGGAGCAGTAAAAGTCCTTATTAGGACTTGCTAGAAATACAAGAGGCGGGGGGAAGAGACCTATTAAATTTTACTCCGATTACACCTCTTGCACACACTTAGAATTATGAAAGTGATAGCAACTTAGGCTAGAGTTAATCCATAAAACTGAAACTCTTAATAAACCTAATAATCAACTAAGGAGGCCATCTAGTTTTAAAAGCCTACTAACTTTGATGATTATGTATCCTCCTTGACTGAAGTTGAAATGGATATTGGAAAGTTTACTGGTCCTACCTCCTCTAATGAAGCGATTAGCATCAATCAATTTTCTAAATGGAATAAGAATTGTTATTAGCAAATTTGATTTTAACGTTTGGGATTTGGTTGAATTACCTAAGGGTGTTCATCACTAAACAAAATCTGAATGCAAACGTTCAGACGCTAAAAGTATGATTGATTGTTAAAGGTTATGCTTAGAAGAGAATTATTTATCAAAGAATCATCCTACCTTTCTTACAAAATGTTTCTTTGAGGATCATTGTTGTTCTAGTGGCTTATAATCATTTAGAGCTACATTATATGAATATTAAAACAACTTTCCTTAAACAAAGACTTACATGTTCATAAAACAACCTGAAAGTTCTAAACTAAAGGTCAAGAACACTTACTTTGTAAATCAATTAATTCCATGTATGGGTTTAAGGCAAACATCAAAATGTGATGAAATCTTAATGCATTCTTTTCATCAAGAATTAAGTGGATTTATGTGTGACAACTGGCACAAAACTGGTAATTTCCGTACAGTCTAATTATTATTTAATATCTGCAAATATGTGCTTAAATGTCAACATTGTCTAAGTACATGCTATACATATGAATTCATGCACGTTTTATTGCTTTATGCATTTCTTTAAGCGTTGCGTCAGAAAGACTAGTAAGCTCACCGGTAAGACACATTGTGTCAACAGTTTTGCAGAAAACAATCAGGCAATAGAATTAGGGCCTAGGAGTAGGTCCAACATCTAAAATACATTAAAACCCAAGTGTGGACACAAGGGTTAATATATAAACTCTCCGGAAGCTAAACTATGCACTAAAAGACACCCGAAACGCACTTTAAATGCAGAATTCAGCATAAATCAGCACTAATTCAGCTATAATCAGCTATTTAACACAATAATATCATGCAAAATTTATGTTTTATTGTCTAAAATAACTTACAAAGTGTTGGGAATTAAAACTGCCACAAAATGTGCTTCATACCTAGTGAAACTGCGAAATTCAGCACTTTAACGAACCGAACAACCGGACAATAACCGGGACATCAAAATTTGACTAGAAGTAATGTTTTTATGATATTAAGCTAGTATTAATGCTAGAACACTTTAAAACTCATAAAAACGCCTAAAGACACTTAAACATACTTAAACCTTCTAGTTTGCACTTTAAACCCCTAACTTCCAAAAATTTACATTTACCCCCCCCCCCCACCAAATCCGGCCCCTATGGGTCCCACATAAGGATTTTAGTTGATTTTATTTGATTATATTAGATTTTATGTTGGGGAATATTCTAGTGAATATGCCATGAAAGATTTAGAAAATCTTATAAATCCTAAACTAATAACACACTTTCATTCACTTCATCTTCTCCCCCTTTCTTCTTCCTTAGCTCACGGCTCAAGCACACACCCACACATCCATCTTTTTCAATCCAATTCCTGACAATCCAAGGTGATCTAGAGGTGTATGGAGGCCATTTAGGAAGGTGTATGGTGCTAGAACTTGAAGGACCACCTTGTGGAGCTTTTAACCTCTCATTTTCTTCCTTGTTCATCATCCTCATTTGTGTGCCACTTCCCTAGCCATTAGAGCTAGTAGTAAGCTTCTTGATCACTAATTTATGTCATGTTTATGTTATGTACAAGTTTCACCATCTAAACAACTTAACTTCTAATGTTAAAAATGAAAAGATCTAACATATTCATGAAGAAAATAAGTGATTACATGAAATTTTAGTGTATGTATTGAAGTAGTTGATGTAGTATCTTGTGTTTATGATTAGATCAAGTATGTTAAAGCTTTGATCTACCAAGTTTAAGCATGGATCTTGAAGGATCCATGGTTAAACTTGAAGGTGAACATATGAAGCATGATGTGAACTTGAAATGTGAATTTTCATGCATAAACTTGTAATTTTGAAGTAATAAAGTATGTGTAGAACTAATTGTTGAAACTAAGACTCATGGAAGGTTTGTTAAAAGTTTAACATAAAGCTTGTTTTTGAAGGATCTAAAGTTATTAAGCATGGATCTTGAAAGATCCATGGTGAAACATGATGTTAAACATAATGATCTTTCTAATAAACATAAAAGTGGTTTTTAGAACATGATTTACAAACTTTGAAACCATTAAACTCATAAATAAGTTGTTAATAAAATAAAGTCTTACAAAAGTTTGTTTAAAAACCACAAGAACACTTATTTTTGGAAAGATCATAATATGTTAAGTGTAGATCTAAAAGACTACACGTTTTTAACAAGAATCAAGTTCACCATGATGTTTCATATGAAGAAATTAGTATATGTTGGTGATGATTGTTGTTGAAATTTGTTTTGATGATTGAAAATAAAATAAACACATGTTTTGAAAACATGGGAAACCTCTATGTTTAGGGGAAACTATGTCAAAATTTTTATAAAATTTTGACACTTAGAAAAATATAAGTTTTGGTGAAACTTATTCCCTAAAAATTCACCTAAAATATTTACCAAGGTTTCCCTAATTTTTGTGTAATTTTCAAGTTAAGAAATGATGATTTCTTCAAGATAAAAATTGATATTAAGTATGTATATTTTTAAGGAAAATATATATATTTATTGATCACCAAATTTTGTGCTAAGTGTATATTATGTGTATTATATGTAGTAGTGTATTAGGAACTTGAAAATACACTAAATACTCCCAAGGAGTATGAATACAAAAATACACATACAAATACATGAGAATACATAAGTATACAGGTATACGAAAATTCCTCACAAGGAAATACATGGTCAAATACAAGAAAATATATTTATGAAAATATCTTTCTTAGCATATTATTAAACTTGGACAATATGTGGACACTATGGAATTAAATATATATTTTTGAACAAATATATATAACCTATACCAGGTATTGGAATTTATACGAAAATCGGGTGGATAACAAGAATAACCATATATATTTTATAGCATGACAAAATATATATTTCATACAAGCCTTATAAATATTTTATTTTTAAGAAATATAATTCCGGAAGGTAATAAAAATCAAAGTATTGATTTTTGGTGAAAAACACAAAATGCACAGGTGTTTACATAAAATACAAGTATACTTTCCTAAGAATACTTGTACAAAAATAATATCAAGAATATTATTTCACAAAATACTTATATTTATTTTTGGGAAAAATAATATAAGTAACATATATGAAAAGTAAAAAATATAAATTATTTTTAGCAACTTATTACCTCGAAAAGTCTACATAAACAAATATATATTTGAGGAGTAAAATATATATTTATAAGACACATTACAAACTCAAAGTGCAAGACACGACAAACGGGCAAGACCCGACAAACAAGGGCACGACCCTCACAAAGATTGAACATACAAAGAACATATACATAAACAAAAGATGGTGACTTGTACTTGTGTGATACAAGTCTAGTGACTAACATTAATAGAACACGTATAGGTCACGACGCTACGAAACCAACCGATGAAGTTTACGGCGCAGGATATGCAAAGTTGTGAGTTCATGTCCCCCTTTTCTTTTAACTGTTTTCAGTTTTATAACTTCGGGGGTGAAATACATGTTACAAATGTTTCGAACGTTTACAAATGGTATATAGAATACAAAACTAAGGGATGATACCATAGATCATGTGACGAATAGGGTACCATAAGCACCATTAATCAACGTACACATTTAGACTGCGGAACAAAAGGTTAGATCTAATGGGTTTCAGGCAACCCCACTCTTGGCCTACTTCTACCAATGAGTGCTTCTGTGTCTCAGTCAATCTCGACAAAAATGCCTATGTTTGGTGGCTTCCTATGTCGTTGCACATGTTAGTGGCCTTGCAAACCACTAGCGATCTCGTATTCCTTACAATTACAGAACTCAGTTTCAGATACGTCTTTACAAATTACGTACCATGTTTTCATTCAAGTATAAAACATTCTATACAAAAACTGCATGAATTCACACCAACATTATGTTGACGATTTTCCAAAAACTTACATGTATTTCAGGAAACAAGATGGATCTTGGGCACTGACGTTGTTTTCAAGACATAAATTTAAAGTCTAGATGTCATCCGCTTTTGTTTTGTAACATAATTTGAGGATACATTGGTTGAAACTTAAATGACTTGTGTGGTAACATTTCAAACCTTTGAATGGATGAACATCATTTTGATCATATAGTTGTTTATTATAATCGAATGCAATAAGAACCGATTAAGTCACACGCATACGCTTCCGCAAACGTCAGGGTGTGACATTATGTACCTACCTCAAGATGAGTGGGAGCGACTAATGTAAACTTGTCCTTATATAGATAGCATTTTTTGGATAAGTATATATTACACAAGTCAAATAATTTCTCACATATATTTTGATATAATGAATCTCGAAGATACCACTTACGTGAGAGATATCAAAATATATCGAGATAGACTCAACTGGACATTAGTTTCGTCCCATAAGCTTTACTCTAAAACGGGCTCTTACATGTGTAACAAACAATATAGCTCTCTTTTAGAGGATAAAATGATAAATGAGATTACTTCCTTATGCTTCATTAATTAGAAGCCTTACGAAGGTTCAAGTCTATACTCGTTTAGATATTGCTCACATTGATGAACATTAGACCACTCTAGATTATTGTGAAGCATCTTACAATATCTTTAAGAAATGAGAAAGACTATAAGAAGAGGTTGATTATTCTTACATTGATTTTGTAATATTCAAAAGAAACTAAAAGTCAATTTGGGGTAATCCTTATGTCTGCGGACAAATCTATCTCATGGAGGAGTCATAAGAAACTGTTAACAACAACCTAAATTATAATGACATAATATGTTGTTAATTAACAAGACAATTGTCACTAAATGTTGTTAAAATTTTATCAGTGGACTCATAAACTTATTAACTCCATATAAATACTATATTGAAGAGTTACTGTGAAAAGTCAGCTACCTTATTTCCTCGAACAGTAACAGTTCGAAAGGTGCTGCATTAAACTTCGATACAAAATTATTGTTCGTTTATGAACAAGAAGAGGAAACTAAATATTTGTATCGAATACATTTACATTCATGATATGTTTGCGGATCCGATAACTAAGGTCTACACCCAAAGTCTTTTTAAGAGCTCATAATAAAGACGGGTTTTACTAAAGGCCTTACATAATAGCATATCGTACATATGAATGATTAGTTATTTTTTCCTCAATTATACAATTTGTTTGTCTATAAATACGTATGTACACCTAATGATGTATAGACAAGAATTATGCAAATTAATCTTAAAGGGCTTACCTCAATCATTTTGGTCTTAAATTTACGTATGTTTTAATTTGGGGTTGTAACATGATTAATGGGGGTCTTGAGTTAACAATAACTCAATGACTGTATTTTTCTGTTACAGTTTCAATTTGAAACATTAATTAATGTTATAACTTGGCCAAACTTACTTATGCTTATCACAAATGATCACTCGGCCAAGTGGGAGAATGTTAGAAATAACCTATTCATGTGGCCTAACGGATCATTTAAGTAACGTTGCCAATATGACACAATTACAAGTTCCTAACATTTACTTGATGGAAGTAATTGTTATAAGTTAAAGTGACTTTACGATTTCCCTTTTGATGCCTTTAATAGAGAGAATACCAAGAGTTTATAACCAACCATGATTTATGATCATAATTATAGATCATTAGTGATAGTAGTCATGGTTTATAAATATTTATATAAAGAACTCTTTTAAGAACATCAGAACTACACTTTCTCTCATCATCCCATCAAGACTAAGGCATCATAACGGGAATCATGGCTTCATCATCATCGTCTACGAAGATAATCATTCCCACAAGTAAGTGCCTATATTTTCATGTTCATAATTATGTAAGGCTTGAATAAACATGATTAGTGTTCTATGATTTTAACCCATGTTTAAAGATATAATCAACATTTTACCCTTTGTTTAGATTCCTCGATATATTACTCTAGTTCAATTAATAATGGATGGATGGGTTGCACATGAATTTTTTTAGGTAAAACAACGGATGACACCAAAGCGGTACCAATATGGTAAAGTACAGAAATACCGGTACCAATACCGGTACCATACCGATACCGAATCTATAAATACGGTACGGTAATCGGTATCCACATTTCCTCAATTTCGGTAATGGTATTTACGGTATCGGTACCGATACGGTACCAGTATCGTACCGATCTCATCCCTATTAATCACATCTACATTAAGTCTTGGACTTAAACATTACTTGTATGTTAAAAACCCTAAACAAAACAGAATGTATATGAGGTTTAACCTCTGATTTTGAATGTCTCAACCTTGTTTTTAAGCCTAACTAACCATAGAAGTGGTTATAAGCACAAGGACATAGGTTTGAGATGAGTTAGACTCAAGTTGAACAAGTTTAGTAAATATTAGATGAAATCAGAAATGAACAGTGAACTTTGGAGCCTTTTTGACGACGTTCCAGAGACTTATTTACTGTGAAAAACCCATGGAATCGAAGCTAAGGTCAATCCAAGCACATAGGAAAAAGAATGAGGTAAATCGGACAAGAAACGAGTGAGTTGTGATCACTTTAGTGAAGGAGGATGCTTCTGTCTGAACTTGTGTTTGCAACTACAATTTGGATGATTTGAGAGAGTTATGAGGGTGTTTGTAAAGTGAAAATGTCTTGGGAAGCTTGGTTTTATATAGGGAAGCGATTAGGGTTGTGTTAGTTGTGTATTTAATGCCTAAAACCCGTTTAAACTCAAGTTAAACTCAAAATCCCACTCAAATTCGCGAGCTGAAATGAAGAGTCTGATCTGGGGGTTGGCTCGACGCCAGCGAAGGTCCTGAGGGTGGTCTTCGCGGCCAGAAACAAGGGGCAGGGCTTAAGTTTCAGTTAATTACAAATTAGCCCCTAAAGTTTGTAATTTAGGGTTTTAAGGTGTTTTAGGGGCTATTTTTGACATATAAGCATAGTATAGAGGTAAATTAAGTATGATGAACATAATCCAAGTATAATTAAGTGTATGAATGTCGTATTTAAGTTTCTTATACGTTCAAAAGACGTTTTATGCATAAGTTTCACATATTTGCAAGTTTAGCACATAGTTTCCAAGAATTACGAATAAGTATCAATTGTTTCACGAAATTGAATGTATGAGCATGTATATAGTATGTACAACATGAATTTAACAAAATACGAGTTTTATTTATGTTCCAAGTCTCGGATTTTACAACAATTACAAAGAAAGGACGATTACAAGAAGACAAAACTTCCAAAAATAGAAATACAAGCAAGACCTTCTAAATATGGAAAGTATGAAGAAGCAGGGCGTTACACATTTACCTCTACGCCCTGAAGAGTTATTATCAAAGATTCGCCTGCTAAGCACTTCTTGAGGTTACATACATGAAATACATCATGTATTCCTACCATTTCTTCTGGCAATTGTAGCTGATAAGCTACTGTTCCTACTCTTTTGATAATTTCAAAAGGTCCAACATACCTTGGGCTTAGCTTTCCTCTTTTAAGGAATCTGACCACTTCTTTCCATGGAGAAACTTTTAACAAAAACTTGTCTCCAACTTGAAATTCCAACGGTTTTCGATTATTATATGCATAACTCTTTTGACGATCTCATGTTGTTTTTAGTCTTTCTTTGACTTGAATAATTTTGTCAGTTGTTTCTTGTACTGTCTCTGGTCTAGATAGTTGCTTTTCTCCAATCTCTGCCCAACAGACTGGAGTTCGGCATTTTCATCCATAAAGGGCTTCAAACGGTGCAGCATTGATGCTGGTGTGATAACTGTTGTTGTAAGAAAATTCTATGAGAGGTAAATGATCATCCCAATTTCCTCCAAAATCAATTACACAGGCTCTAAGCATATCTTCCATTGTCTGAATTGTCCTTTCGCTTTGTCCTGATGCTATACCCTGCGCTTATATCCTGATTGATTATCCTGGTTAGTAAATTTTAACCTATACATGTATTTTGATTCGCCGGGTCTCCAGCATCTGCTTCATCTCTACAATGATGCTTGCAGAACAGCTAAGCTCCAAGAAGCCAAGATCAAGCAACTTGAGACCACCAATGCTGATCCGGGCACCATTGCTGAAGCCAAGACCCGCCACTATGAGGATAAGCTAAAGAAGGTCACCCAGGATACTGAAGTGAAACTAGCTGCTGCCCAGCTTGATCATGACCAGGCTTTGCTCGCCTTCCGAGAGGGGGTCAAAAACTCCGCTGTCGTCTCCCTCTTGCAGGCCAGGATCAAGATGGCTTACGAGGCCAGGGAGACTGGGATGAACTGCCCAGCTTGGCCGGTTGACTCCTGGGTAGCAAAGCTAAAGGATCTTGGAGGCAATCCTGTGTCGTATCCTGCTAAAGCTGGGGCTGGAGAGACCTCTAAGGCAGCTGAGGTGGTGGACAAGGTTGGAGAGAAGAAGGATGCTGGAGAGGATGCTGGTGAGGATGCTGCTCAAGATGTTGCTCAGGATGCTGAAGCTGAGAAGGCGAGGTAGGATGGTGGTGATGCCGCTGTGTGAGGGCATTCAAGTGGGCAATGATGGATATTGATGCCTTGGCCGGAGCCCACTTTTTTAAATTTGAATGGTCTGTAATCCCAAAACAATTTACTTTTCCTGCACTTACTTTTCCTACACTTAAACAATTTATATTTCCTGCATGCTTATGAACAATCAACAGTTGAAGGTGGAGGGATCCTATGTTTTCAGGATGAAGCCTTCAACTGTTTATGTGAATATGGTTTAGGACTAATTACACTGTTGGTGGATGGGTCTCGTTTTGAGATCAAACTAATAGTGCAACCTTTTGCATGTGAATAATAAACTAACCAACCTTTCGGCCTTATCTTTGTTGTCGTATTTCTATTACATTACATGTATTCGATTTGGAAAGTATTTTTCTGCTTTATTATTTCAAATATTTTAAAAAATATCCTGAAAAAGTATTCTAAAAAATGTCCTGATCTGGATACTGTTATTAATCTTAGTATCTAACCAGAAATACATAAGTCTAAAAACTTAATTTATTTAGATGAGGTTTCAAAAGATAAAAAAAGGGAAGATCATACCAAAGACTCTTAGAGAGTTGATTCCAATTTTCCATCTTTGATCCTTTTGCAACATTCCCCTCATGGATGTCCCCTGTGCACATTCAGGAAACTGAGTTCATCCTTCGAATTGTATCAAGGTGTATATCCCCGTTGTTCAGTACATTTGAATACTTAGGAATTTCTCGATGTAAATACAATCACATTTTGTTTGGAGCCTGTCCACAGACTTTAGTTTTTCTGGGGATAAACCCTTATCTTCGTGCACTACAGGCGGGAGTGTATAAACTCCAAGACATAGAAATGTGAAAACCTTTAAACCTTAGAGAGTATGAAAATACCCTTTCGTGAGAGAGGGTGATCAATCCTCATATACCTTAAGGATCCAGGATTTAGCCAATAATAACGAAATTGTCAGTCACTTTTACATGAACTGGTCCCGCTATCTTGAACTATCCCTGGATAACTTGCGCTCCAGGCGGGGTGTTTAAACCCAATTCGAGAGAAAGGTGAATACCTTTAAACCTTTGAAGGGATAAGAATCCCTTAAAAGTGAGAGAGGGGGCCAATCCTCTAATCTTTCGATTCATCTTGGGTATATATCCTAGAATAACATCCTGAAGCGTATCCGACAAAACACCTTTAAACTAAGGTGGGTGTTAGCTTGGCTAACACCTCTCTGATGCTTAAGTCAGTATTGGGTTCAAAATAATAAATAAAATCAAACATATTTAAAAGAGATAGAATTCATACCATCCTAAGTTAGAAATTAAATTCTAAACTCACTTGAAATAGAGCTTAAGGTGTATAGCATTCCAGGATCTTGGTAACATATCACCTTCCATATTCTTGAGTCGGTATGCTCCTTTCCCAGATTCTGATTCAACTTCATAAGGTCCTTCCCATTTTGGGGCAAGCTTCCCATCAGCAGGATTAGTAGTATTCTGAAAAGCCTTCCTTAACTCCCAATCTCCAACTTGAAACCTTCTAGTCCTTAGATTCTTGTTATATGCTCTGAATATCCTCTGTTGATATGCTGTCATCCTCAGCTTTTCCGCTTCTCTTGTCTCATCAATAGTATCCAACTCTTGACACAAGGCTTCAGGATTCGTCTCAGGATCCCGGAGGATCGATCTTGCTGTAGGTATCACCATCTCTGTCGGGATCACTTCTTCTGCCCCAAATACCAAGGAAAATGGGGTTTGCCCAGTAGCATTCTTCACCGTTGTTCTATCAGCCCATAGGACAAATGGTAGTTCTTCTGCCCATTTCCCTCTTTTGGCACCTAACCTCTTCTTTAAGTTGTTGACGATTATCTTGTTCGAGGATTCTGCTTGCCCATTTTCTTGAGGATGTACTGGAGTGGATGTAATCATTTGATTCCCCAACTTTTGCAAAAATCAGTAGTCCTCTTACTGATAAACTGAGAGCCATTATCACAGATTATCTCAGCTGGTACTCCAAATCTAGTCAGGATATTCCTCTTTATGAAAGATACTACTTCTTGATCTCTGACTTGAACAAATGCTTCAGCCCATTTGGAAAAATAGTCTGTCATTGCTAGCATAAAAACTTTTCCTCCTGGAGCCTTGGCAACTTCCCCACTATGTACATACCCCATTTCATGAATGGCCAAGGCAAAGTAATAGGATATAATGGCTCAGCAGGCTGATGCAATATATTGCTATGCCTTTGACATGCATCACATCTTCGAGCATATTCTGTTGCATCTTTCCTCATAGGTTGCCAATAGTATCTTGTTCTTAGCACCTTCGAGAATAATGATCTGCCCCCAGTATGGTTGCCACAATCTCCTTCATGTATATCCTGAAGTACCTCCATGGTCTCATGATCTTCCAAGCACCTCAAGTATGGTCCTGCAAGAGACTTTTTATACAAAACATCATTTATAATAGTAAAACGAGATACCTTCATCCTAAAAGCCTTAGGATTCTCGTCCTTTGGGATGTCTCCTTCTATGAGGCATTTTATGATCGGAGCTGTCCATGACTCAGGATTCTTCTCAGGATACTCATCATCAGGATCCTGGATACTTGATACTTCCTTATCCTGAGGCTTGAAGTGTTCTATCGCAGGATACAGGATATGTAGTATTGGTATTTGAGTTCCTTCCGGTATCCTGACTGTAGATCCTAAATTTGCCAAAGCATCTGCTTCAGCATTATCCTCTCTTGGTACCTGTTCAAGTGTAAAAACTTCGAAATATCCTGCTAATTTTTTTTGACAATTTCAAGATATTCGATTAATCTTTCACCTTTGACTGCATAGGATCCATTGAAATGGTTAGTAATTAACAATGAATCAACATATACTGGCAAATTTTTAACATTCATGTTCTTGGCCAACTCTAATCCTACAATCAAAGCTTCATATTCTGCTTCATTATTAGTGGCAGGAAATTCACACCTAATAGCCTGGGGTAGTATGTCCCCCTGTGGCGATTTTAGTAGTATACCTAATCATGCACCTCTTACATTGGATGCACTATCAGTATATAATGTCCAGGATTCTAAGGTTTTTCCTAGTTGTTGTACTTCTAGGTCTACTTCATTTTGAATCGCACTACTGAAATCAGCCACAAAGTTTGCTAGAGCCTGAGACTTTATAGCATTTCTAGGCTCATATACTAGATCATTTAGCCATTCTACCCGACATCTCCGGTTTCCTAAGCACATTTTTAATAAGATAATTAGTTTTGACATGAATCTTATGTGTCTCAAAATAATGTCTAAGCTTAGTTGATGCCATAACTAGGGCTAATATCAATTTCTCTAAGTGTGAATATCCAGTTTCAGCATCTAATAAACTTTTACTAACATAATAAACATGATATTGCTGACCTTCATGATCCTTTACCAAAACAGCACTTACTGCATTCCCTGATACTGCAAGGTACAGGGATAAAGGTTCACCATGCTCGGGCTTCATCAATAAAGGTGCAGTTGAAAGATATTGCTTTAATTCTTGTAGGGCTGCTTCATGCTTTTCTCCCCACTCGAATCTCTTATTCTTCTTCAGGATATCGTAGAATTCTTTGCATTTCTCTGAGGATCTTGAAATAATATGTTCAATGCCGCTACTCGTCCTGTTAATCTTTGCACATCTTTCATGTTGGATGGTGATTTAATATCCAGGATAACTTTGATTTGTTCCGGGCTTGCTTCTATCCCCCTTTTAGTCACCATATATCCTAAAAACTTTCCTTCCCCCACTCCAAAATGACACTTGGCGGGATTTAGCTTCATGTTATACCGATCCAGGATATCAAATGCTCCTTCAATATCCCGGAGATGATCCTCAGCCTTCTTGGACTTTACCACCATATCATCAATGTATACTTCCATGGTGTCCCCCAGTTTGTCTTTAAACATCATGTTCACCAATCTTTGGTAGGTTGCACCTGCATTTTTCAAACCAAAAGGCATAGCAGTATAACAGTAAATACCTGTTGGTGTCATGAAAGCAGTATCCTCCTGATTCGAAGGTTCCATTTGGATCTGCTGGAATCCTGAGGATGCATCCATAAAGGTTAGCATTTCATGACCGGCAGTTGCATCCACCATCGAATCTATATGAGGTTGTGGGAATGGGTCTTTAGGACACGCTTTGTTCAAGTCTGTGTAGTCTACACAAACTCTCCATTTCCCATTCTTCTTTTGAACTACGACCACATTTGCTAGCCACCTGGGAAATTTAACTTCTCTAATCATCTTGTATTTTAATAATCTTTCAACCTCTTCCTGAATAATTACGTTTCGTTCAGGAGCAAACTTCCTTCTCTTTTGCTGAATAGGCTTGAAAGACATGTCTATTCCAAGCTTATGAGTTATGATATCCTTAGAAATACCTGTCATATCCTCATGCTTCCATGCGAACGTAGACATCCTACATTTCAAAAAGTTAGTTAATTGACTTTCAATATCCTGAGGGATATTGGTTCCTACGAGCACCGAGATATCAGGATTATCCTGATCCAGGATAATTTTCTTAACATCTTGCTCTGAATCCTCCATGATATCTTGGGCTCGTATCTTTAATTGCTATCCTGGTTTAGGCTTTGTTGAAGACTTCATTGAGGAAGAATAGCATTCTTTTGCCTCTTGTTGATCACTTTCCACCTTGACAAACCCCTAAGGGGTAGGAATCTTGATACACTGATGATAGGTTGATGGGACAGCCTTCATGTCATGGATCCATGGTCTGCCTAATATAATATTGTAACAGGATAATGAGTCCATTACACAGAAACGTTGCATTGAATTCACACCCTCAATATATACTGGTAGCTTTATTTCTCCCACAATATTCTTGGCCTCTCCACTAAACCCACAAATACAGTGGACTTCGAGGTGATCTCCATTTGGGAAATGTTCAGCCTCTTCAATGTTTCTAGCTGGATAATGGTGACAGAGCTGTCGTTGTCCACCAATATCCTGCGCATAAAATGATTAGCAGTATATAAAGTTATCACCAAACCATCATGGTGGGGATCCTAGACACTATCCCTGTCGCCACTATCAAACATTATCACTTTATCGGTCGTAAGGGTTGTCATCCTGG
This sequence comes from Helianthus tuberosus, assembly GCA_030545235.1. Classification (NCBI taxonomy): domain Eukaryota; kingdom Viridiplantae; phylum Streptophyta; class Magnoliopsida; order Asterales; family Asteraceae; genus Helianthus; species Helianthus tuberosus. Next base: position 47,381,046 of record CM060386.1, on the reverse strand, counting down.
TCGGCTTATCTCCGCATTCTGCCTTAGCTTCCTTCGCGTGTCTTTTTGCTGCAGAATAAGAGGTTCCACAAATGTCTGATCCTCCTGAGATAAAGTTGATTATCTTGGCATCCGCGGGAGGTGATGCTGCTCGTTCCGGATCCTGCTCGATATCCTGACCCTTATTTTTCTTCCTGCCCAAAAGATCATTCAGATATCCTTTGCTTAGCAGATAGCTTATTTCCTTCCTCAAGGCTATGCAATCTTCTGTGACATGTCCAAAATCCTCATGGAAAGTGTTATGGTCAAAAATTACCGAAGCAATTAAATGATCAAATTAGTTATGTGAGGTAGTGTGCTAAGAAAATGTGTTGAAAATATGCTGATTTACGCCCCGCTTGCGGTATGCTCATATAATGTATATATGCGTGGGCGCTCGGGGGGCAAAAGTGAAAGTGCACTAATTTTAACGTTATTTTACTAATTTCGTGAAAATAACGTTAAAAGAGGGGGACGGTTAATCATGCATCATGTGGTGGCGTTGATAGCCAAAAGACAAGGGGGTGCATGCACTAATCGGCGTTTGTCTCAATTGCTGAGTGTTATGTGCCTTATGTCCAAGGCTTGATGCAAAACCACAATCGAGCCGGGGGTCTCATTGGAAGCAGCCTCTCTATTCCTACGGGGTAGAGGTAAGGCTGTCTACATCTCACCCTCCTCAGACCCTACCTTAGCTTTGCTATTGGTGGGATATACTGAGTATGATGATGATGATGATGATGAAGTTGATTGTAAAAACAGTTTTCAGGATACGGCTCAGGATATTGAGCTGTATCTACGATCAAACTATGAGCAAAAAGTAAAGAGGGTGACACGAGATATACGAGGAAAGCCCTTGATCAATCTAGATTGCCGGCACAAAACCACGGGAGCTGACAATCGCAGCTGCCTTGTTCTTCTTATTGCTTTAAACGTCAGGATACAGTGCAGGATATTGATCAGATCGCTAAGTGTTACAATGCTATTTGTGAAAGTGAAAATTGCGAGAGAGTAAGTGTGAGAGAGTAGTGAATGTAGTAGTGATGTCCTATTCGATCTGATTTATCCATCTATTTATAGCTATGACATACAAACTAAAATTCCTACAAACGGGGGATGCTCCCGAATATTCCATTATTAACGTTGTGGACCGAGTAAATCGGCTTCAACGTCTTCATTCAAATGACTTGGACCGAGTCTCCCGGAGAAACGGACTTCGTGAATGTTGCGAGCTTGGACTCATACTCCTGCACACAATCCGTTAGTGATCCCCAGGATACCATTCAGGATGTTACCAATATCCTGAATGAACATCATGGGTTTAAACACATATCATACAATTAAGATATAGCTTAAAATATTGACCAGGATATAGGCTCTGAATTCCACCCATAACAATTGTCCCCAAAAATGTTACCATTAAGTATCCTGATACTAACGGTTACATTTTTTCATGATAAACGAGGCGATTAAGAGATTAGACTCATGATGTGACTGTTTGTAACTGCGCAACCTATATTTACTCATTGCTTCCCTATATCTTCGCATGCTTATCCCATTTAATCTTTACCATAGAGAAAAAAGGTAAATTCTTCTCTCTCTCAATCTTATCTTCTTCCTTCATTCTACTCAATATTCCGACGATAATATGGCAAGGCAAACAAGATCAAGCTCCGGTGACTCAGCTCCCACATTCATCCAGCATAATCTTCTCCAAGATCCGGAGATGGAAATATGCACCTTTGATAGTGCACACTTGTCAGCCCTTAAAGCCTCCGGCATCTTCCCGAAAGGGACGGTGTTCCGGCCATTTGATCGGGAAATTCGATCAGATATGGTTTTCGACGAGTGGTTGTGCTTCAGTGCCTTCCCTTTTACCTTAGGGTTGCAATTTCCTTTCTCGGACTTTATCACCGAGTTCTTTAATGTCACCAAAATCTGCTTTAGTCAAACAATGCCAATGCTTTGGCGAGTCTTATCTGTTCTTGATCAGATCAAGAGAAATCATATCCCTGGCCTCTCCATTCATGACCTTCCTCTAGCATATCGACTTAGATGCCACGGTTCCTGTAGATTCTTGTTTTATTCTACATCCGGTGATCCGCTGATACTTCGTGCCACCAGGAATGAGGAGAAATGGCAATCCAAATTCTTCTTTGTAAAAAGAGACTCAATCCCTGGTGGAACGGAATATCCGGTGAAGTGGTTGAGAAAGGGTAGGATTTAGGGTTTAAGGGTGATCCTGTCTTGTATCCTGCTTTATATCTTGAGCTAATCAATTTCTTTTTATTTCCTTGTACACAGATGACTTTAGAAAGCTTGCACTTCCCCTAGCTGATTCACAGAAGAGAATTGACGCTATCAGACTCCTCCCAGAGGCTGAAAGAAGTTTTAATCCGTCTCCACCATCTCCAAGTCCTCTTTCCAGTGCAAACATGTCTGGTAATGATCCTGCATAATATCCTCCGTACATGTTTTTAGTTAATATATTCAGGAAAGAATTTTACTCCCTGTATGCAGACTCCAGCAAAGTTCCAATCCTCCTTGATCTTGACGACCTTGACAGTTACCCCACTCCAGTCATCGTCAAGAAAGAGGCTCCTGCTGCTACTAGCTCCAAGCCGCTCCCGGCTCCTAAGGCCAACCCGAGGACTCGTGCTTCCACCGCAAAAAAAGAGGAAAGGTTCCGAAGTCAGTGCCCCAGGCTCGGAAGGGTTCACCTATGAAGAACTCAGCTTTTCTGACTCCTTGGAGCCGATGACATCCTTCCTCAACAAGGTAATATCCTGCGACTATATCCTGCACATATATCCTGATAGGATATCCTGACAGGATATCCTGACAGGATATCCTGGTTAATATATTTTAACTCATACCTGAATTTTGACGTACAGGGCCTCCAGCATCTACTCCACCATTACACCGATGCTTGCAGCACGAACGCATTCCAAGAGGCCAGGATCAAACAGCTCGAGACCACTGTTGCCGACCAAGGGGCCATTGCCGAGGTGAAGACTCGACATTACGAGGACAAGCTGAAGAAGGTCACCCAAGATGTTGAGATCAAACTGGCTACCGTCTAAATGGAGCATGAACAGGCCATGGTCTCTTTCCGGGAAGGGATTAAAGCCTCTGCCATCGTTTCTCTGCTACAAGCTCGCATTAAGATGGCTTATGAGGCCAAGGAGACAGGCCTTGAATGCCCATCCTGGCCGGTTGAATCCTGGGTGGCGAAGCTGAAGGAATTTGGAGGCAAAGTTGTGCCCCTTCCTGCTGAAACTGGCGAATCCTCTAAGTCAGCAGAGCCGATGGACAAGGCTGGAGAAAAGAAGGATGTTGGGACGGATGCTGGCGAGGATGCTGCTCAGGATGCTGGGACGGATGCTGGGGCCGAGAAGACGGAGAAGGTTGGTGAAGATGCTGCTGTGTGAGGGCATTCAAGTGGGCGATGATGGATGTTGATGCCTAGGCCGAAGCCCACTTTTTAAATTTGATCGTTGGTCTGTAACCCCAAAACAATTTACTTTTTCTGCATTTTACTTTTCCTGCATTTGAACAATATGATGGCCAAAGGTGGAGGGATCCTGAGTTTCAGGACAAAGCCCTTGGTCATCAATGTTAGTATGTCTAACTTTTGAATAATATACAGTTGGAGGTGGATGGGTCTCGGTTTGAGATAAAACCTTCAACTGTTAAGTAAATATGGTATGGGACTTATTGTGCTTTTGGTGGATGGACCTCGGTTTGAGGTGAAAACAAAAGCACAACTTTTGATATGTTAATAATATAACTTTCCTTTTGGCTTTATTTCTGTTGTTATACCTTTACTACATGAATTCTATTTATGAAAACAGTTTTGTTCGAACATTCTTGGGGACACATTGTAAGAGTATCCTGAGATATATCCTGCTCAGGATACTGACATATAATCTATAAAACTCAAGTTATCCAAATAAAAAGGAGAGATCATACCAGAGATTCCCAAAGAGTCAATTCCAATTTTTGATCATAGGAATGTCCCCATTGCAGATTTATAAGTTTGAATTCATCCTTTAAATTGTATGACGTATGTCCCCTGTGTTCAGCATACTTGAAGACTTAGGAATGTAAACATAGTCGTACTTTAGCTTTACCGAATAAATCCTGAATATCCTGGGGATAAACCCTTAATATCCTGGGGATAAACCCTGATTTTCATGCGCTATAGGCGGGAGTGTATAAACTCCAAGACTTAGAAAGGCGAAAACCTTCAAACCTTAGAGAGTATGAAAATACCCTTTCGTGAGAGAGGGTGATCAATCCTCATATACCTTAAGGATCCAGGATATAGCCAACAATAACGAAATTGTCAGCCACTTTTACATGGCTTGGTCCCGCTATCTTGAACTATCCCTGGATAACTTGCATTCCAGGCGGGGTGTTTAAACCCAATTCAAGAGAAAGGTGAATACCTTTAAACCTGTGAAGGGATCAGGATCCCTTAATCGTGAGAGAGGGGGCCAATCCTCTAACTTTCGAGTTATTCTGAGTGTATATCCTGGAGCATATCCTGCAAAACAACCTTAAACTAAGGTGGGTGTTAGTTTGGCTAACACCCCTCCGATGCTTAAGTCAGTATTGGGTCAAGCTAACACCCCTCCGATGCTTAAGTCAGTATTGGGTTCGAAAGAATAAGTAAACTCAAATATATTGAAAAGAGATAGAATTCATACCATCCTGAGTTAGAACTTAAATTATAAACTCACTTGAAATAGAGCTTTAGATGTATAGCATTCCAGGATCTTGGTAGCATATCCCCTTCCATATTCTTGAGTCAATATGCTCCTTTTCCTGCTTCTGATTCAATCTCATAGGGTCCTTCCCATTTTGGAGCTAATTTTCCATCGGCAGGATTAGTAGTATTCTGAAAAGCTTTTCTTAACACCCAATCCCCAACTTGAAACCTCATAGTCCTTATATTCTTGTTGTATGCTCTGGATATCCTCTGTTGATATGCTGCCATCCTTAGCTTTGTTGCATCTCTTGTCTCATCCATAGTGTCTAATTCTTGGCACATAGCTTCAGGATTCTGCTCAGGATCCCGGAGGATAGATCTTGCCGTAGGTATCACCATTTTTGTTGGGATCACTGCTTCTGCTCCAAATACCAAGGAAAACGGAGTCTGGCTAGTTGCATTTTTTACCGTTGTCCTATCAGCCCAAAAGACAAAGGGTAGTTCTTCTGCCTATCTTCCTTTCTTAGCTCCTAGTCTTTTCTTCAAGTTGTTGACAATTATCTTGTTTGAGGATTCAGCTTGTCCATTTGCTTGAGGATGTACCGGAGTAGACGTGATCATTTTAATTCCCCAACTCTTGCAAAAGTCAGTAGTCCTCTTGCTTATGAACTGGGATCCATTGTCACAAATAATTTCAGCTGGTACTCCAAACCTGGTCAGGATATTCCTCTTTATGAAGGATACTACTTCTTGGACTCTAACTTGAACAAATGCTTCAGCCTCAACCCACTTAGAGAAATAATCAGTCATTGCCAGCATAAAGACTTTTCCTCCCGGAGCTTTTGGTAATTTCCCTACTATGTCCATCCCCCATTTCATAAATGGCCAAGGGGAAGCTATAGGATATAGTGGTTCAGCTGGTTGATGTAGTATGTTACTGTGCCTTTGACATGCATCACATCTTCGAGCATATTCTGTAGCATCTTTTTTCATTGTCAGCCAATAGTATCCTGTTCTTAATACTTTTGAGAATAATGACCTGCCCCCAGTGTGGTTGCCACGATCCCCTTCATGTATATCTTGGAGCACTTCCTTAGTTTCAGGATCCTTCAAGCATCTCAGGTATGGACCTGCAAGAGATTTCTTATATAAAACATTATTTATAATGGTGAATCGTGATACCTTCATCCTGAATGCCTTAGGATTTTCGTCTTTAGGGATGTATCCTTCCTTGAGATATCTTATGATTGGAGTCATCCAGGATTCATCATCCTTATCAGGATCATGACCAGGATCCTGGATGCTTGTTACCTCCTTATCCTGAGCTTTGAAGGGATCCACAGCAGGATACAGGATATGAAGTATCGGTATTTGGGTTCCCTCTGGTATCCTGACTGATGATCCTAAGTTTGCTAAGGCATCCGCTTCAGCGTTATCTTCTCTTGGTACCTGTTCAAGTGTAAAAACATCGAAATATCCTGCTAATTTTTTGAGAAGATCGAGGTACTCGATTAACTTCTCACCTTTAACTGCATAGGATCCATTAAAATGATTAGTGATTAACAAGGAATCAACATATACTTGCAAATTCTTGATATTCATATTCTTAGCCAACTCTAATCCTGCAATTAAAGCCTCATATTTTGCTTCATTATTAGTAGCAGGAAACTCACACCTAATAGCCTGGGGTAATATGTCCCCCTGTGGCGATTTTAGTAGTATTCCCAATCCTACTCCTCTAACATTAGATGCTCCATCGGTATATAATGTCCAGGATCCTGAGGATTCTCCTAACTGTTGGACTTCTAGGTCTACTTCATCCTGAATGTCACTACTGAAATCAGCCACAAAGTCAGCTAGAGCCTGTGATTTTATGGCATTTCTGGGTTCGTATACTAAGTCATAAGCACTTAATTTCACTGACCACTTAGCCATCCTGCCTGACATCTCAGGTTTCCTAAGCACATTTTTAACGGGATAATTGGTTTTAACATGTATCCTATGTGTCTCAAAGTAATGTCTAAGCTTTGCCGATGCCATAACTAGAGCCAATATTAACTTTTCTAAATGTGAATATCTAGTTTCAGCATCTAATAAACTTTTACTAACATAATAGACATAATATTGCTGACCTTCATGATCCTTTATAAGGACGGCACTTACAGCATTCCCTGATACTGCAAGGTATAAGGACAGTGGTTCACCATTCTCAGGCTTCATCAATAGAGGTGCAGTTGAGAGATACTGCTTCAAATCCTGCAGAGCTGCTTCATGCTTCTCTTTCCATTCGAACTTCTTGTTTTTCTTCAGGATATCATAAAATTCCTTGCACTTTTTCGAAGATCTTGAAATAAATCTGTTTAATGCTGCTACTCGCCCTGTTAACCGTTGGACATCCTTCATATTCGAAGGGGATTTGATATCCAAGATAGCTTTAATCTGCTCCGGGCTTGCCTCTATTCCTCTTTTAGTCACCATGTATCCTAGAAACTTTCCTGTCCCCACTCCAAAATGGCACTTAGCAGGATTTAGGTTCATGTTATACTGATCTAGGATATCAAATGCTCCCTTAATATCCTGGAGGTGATCCTCAACCTTCTTAGATTTTACCACCATATCGTCGATGTATACCTCCATGGTGTCCCCCAGCTTCTCTTTAAACATCATGTTCACCAATCTCTGGTATGTTGCACCTGCATTCTTCAAACCAAAAGGCATAGCAGTATAACAATAAATACCTGTTGGTGTCATGAAGGCAGTATCCTCCTGGTCTGAAGGTTCCATTTGGATCTGCTGAAATCCTGAGGATGCATCCATGAAGGTTAACATCTCATGGCCGGCAGTAGCATCCGCCATTGCATCAATATGAGGAAGAGGGAATGGGTCTTTGGGACAAGCTTTATTCAAGTCTGTGTAATCTACATAGACTCTCCATTTCCCATTCTTCTTCTGTACCACTACTACATTTGCTAGCCATCTTGGAAACTTGACTTCTCTGATCATTTTAGATTTCAATAGCCTCTCTACTTCTTCCTGAATGATCACATTTCGCTCCGGAGCAAACTTTCTTCTGTTTTGTTGGATAGGTTTAAATGATTTGTCAATACCGAGCTTATGTGTTATAACATCTTTGGAAATGCCTGTCATATCCTCATGCTTCCATGCGAACGTCGACATCCTGCATTTCAAAAAGTTAGTTAATTGTTCTTCAATATCCTGAGAGATATTGGTTCCTATGAGCACCGAGATATCCGGATTATCCTGATCCAGGATAATTTTCTTTACATCCTGCTCTGAAGCCTCCACGATATCCTGGGCCCGCATCTTTAATTGCTATGCTGCATTAGGCTTGGTTGAGGATTTCATTGAGGATGAGTAACATTCCTTTGCCTCCTGATGATCACTATCAACCTTAACAACCCCCCAAGGGGTAGGGATCTTGATGCATTGATGATAAGTTGATGGCACAGCCTTCATATCATGGATCCACGGCCTGCCCAATATGATGTTATAGCAGGATAGGGAGTCCATCACACAGAAACGTTGTATTGAGTTGACCCCTTCAACATATACTGGTAACTTTATCTCTCCCACTGTGTTCCTAGCCTCTCCACTGAACCCAACAAGCACGGTGGATATCGAAGTGATATCCATTGGAGATACATTCATTCTTTTCAAAGTTTCTAGTTGGATTATGTTGACGGAGCTACCATTATCCACCAATATCATGCGTACAAAATGGTTCGCCACATATAACGTTATTACCAGAGCATCATGGTGAGGATCCTGGATAGTATCCCTGTCATCAGCGTCAAAAGTGATCACTTTATCAGTTGTGAGGGTAGTCATCCTGGCTGGTTTATCTCCCCTTTCGGCCTTAGCTTCCTTCGCATGCCTCTTGGCTGCAGAATACAAAGTCCCACAAATGTTGGATCCTCCTGAAATAAAGTTGATTATCTTGGCATCTGCAGGAGGTGATGCTGCTCGTTCAGGATCCTTTTCAGTATCCTGACCCTTATTCTTTTTTCTTCCTAAGAGATCCTTCAGATATCCCTTGCTTAGAAGATAACTTATTTCTTTTCTTAGAGCAATGCAATCCTCAGTCACATGTCCGAAATCTTCATGGAAGGCACGCCATTTGGACTTATCCTTCCAATCAGCTTTTTGTTGATTCTTTCAAGGCCACCTAGCTTTGTCTTCTAAACCCTGCATAGCATACATTAATTCAGGTATGTTAACAGAAAAGCAATATTCAGATAACTCGGGATATTCTTCAGGATCCTCGTCTTCAACAGCATTCACTTTCTTGTTGTCACTTCTGCCATACGGCTTAGAGCGATATGGTTTAAATAAGGATTCTGACTTCCTATTAGTCGACTCATAAGTGGTGGACGAGTTCATCCTCTCTTGCATCTTTTTGTCATCCTCCAGTCGAATTTATCTTAGGGCCCTGTTTCGAGCTTCATCCAAGTTCCTGCATGGGTTCATTACAAGATCTTGGTAAAATTGAGAATCTTTTTGCACCCCCATCTTGAAAGCTTGCACGGCTGTTGCAACATCAAGATGTGGAATATCTAAGGACTCTCAGCTAAACTTGTTCACATAATCTCTTAAGGATTCCTGAGGTCCTTGAGTTATCCTGTAGAGATCACTTGTTAGTTTTTCAAAACTTTGACTGCAAGAAAATTGACTATTAAATAAATTCACTAGGTGAGCAAATGATGTAATCGAATGAGGAGGAACATTCAAAAGCCATTTTAAGGCCGATCCCGTTAAAGTAGAACCAAAACCCTTGCATAGGCATGCTTCCTTGAGCTCCGGAGGGATAGGGTTAATCTCCATTCTTTCCCTATACTGGGCAATATGCTCTTCAGGATCCGTAGTTCCGTCATAGAGCTTCATATTGGGAGTTTGAAATCTTTTTGGGATTTCAGCATCACAAATAGGATGTGCAAACCGAGATATCCTGTGGCTATCTTGGGACACTTCCGGAATTGGTTGCACTATCCCAGGCACACTTGATATCATATCCTTCAACTTTTGAAGCTCTCTGGTTATCACTGATGTCACACCTGCATCCTGCAATGATCCAAGATTATTAGTAACAAGGATACTGGTGTTAACAGACAAGTTACCAGCTTGGTGATTCTGGCTATATCATGGGGCGCATCCTGGAGCATATCCTGGATCCCTCACAGTCGACATCCTGGTCGAAGAGGGTATCTCAGGAATATGACTCCGGGAATGGCTAGGCACAATATTCCCCCTGTTATCCTCAGCATATACTGTAGAACTGAAGTTTAAAGCTCTTGGTTGCAAGGGAGTGACAGTATCCTCAGTGGGCCTGCTTGAGCTGGATTTCAAGTGTTGTATCTCTCTTATCAGCATTTGGTTGGTCTCCTGCTGCTGCCTCATTTGTTCCTGTACACTACCAAATAAAGTTAGAATTTCTTCATTAGAGGCCAAAACAGGACCAGATCCCTGAATATTCTGAGTGGGAATAACATCCCGATCCACATGAATTTCGGTTCCTTGTGAAGAGGCTTGCATTCTCGGGGAAGGTGGTGGAAGCATCGAACCAATTTTTGTAGAGGTTGTAGCGAACATGGTGGAAGAGCTCATGTTTGATCTCGAGGCCATTGTAAACAGTGTGGCAAAAAGTTTTGAGAATAGAAAACCAAGTAACGATTTCACAAGAGTTTTAAGTAATGATAGCACCACTTGCCCCATGGTGGACGCCAAATTGTTTTGGTCAAAAATTACCGAAGCAATTAAATGATCAAATTAGTTATGTGAGGTAGTGTGCTAAGAAAATGTGTTGAAAATATGTTGATTTAAGTTTATTTTAAAAACGGTTTTCAGGATACGGCTCAGGATATTGAGCTGTATCTACGATCAAACTATGAGAAAAAAGTAAAGAGGGTGACACGAGATATACGAGGAAAGCCCTTGATCAATCTAGATCGCCGGCAGAAAACATCGGGAGCTGACAATCGCAGCTGTCTTGTTCTTCTTATTGCTTTAAACGTCAGGATACAGTGCAGGATATTGATCAGATCGCTACGTGTTACAATGCTATTTGTGAAAGTGAAAATTGCGAGAGAGTAAGTGTGAGAGAGTAGTGAATGTAGTTGTGATGTCCTATTCGATCTGATTTATCCATCTATTTATAGCTATGACATACAAACTAAAATTCCTACAAACGGGGGATGCTCCTGAATATTCCATTATTAACGTTGTGGACCGAGTAAAGCGGCTTCAACGTCTTCATTCGAATGACTTGGACCGAGTCTCCCGGAGAAAGGGTCTTCGTGAACGTTGCGAGCTTGGACTCATACTCCTGCACACAATCCATTAGTGATCTCCAGGATACCATTCAGGATGTTACCAATATCCTGAATGAACATCCCGGGTTTAAACACATATCATACAATTAAGATATAGCTTAAAATATTGACCATTATATAGGCTCTGAATTCCACCCATAACAGAAAGCACACCATTTGGATTTATCTTTCCAATCTGCTTTTTGCTGGTTTTTCCTGGGCCACCTTGCTTTATCTCCCAAATCATGCATAGCATACATTAGTTCGGGTATACTAACAGAAAAATAATATTCTGACAATTCAGGATACTCCTCAGGATCCTCATCCTCGACAACATTCACTTTCTTGTTGTCATTCCTACCATATGGTTTAGAGCGATATGGTTTGTATGAGGATTCTGACTTCCTGTTAGTTGATTCATAGGTTGAGGATGAATTCATCCTCTCTTGCATCTTTTTATCATCTTCCACTCGAATATATCTTAAAGCCCTGTTTCGAGCTTCATCCAGGTTCCTGCAAGGATTCATTACAAGATCCTGATAAAACTGAGAATCCTTTTGCAGCCCCATCTTGAACGCTTGTACAGCTGTAGCGGCACCAAGATGTGGGATATCTAAAGACTCCCTGCTAAACTTGTTCACATAATCCCTTAAGGATTCTTGTGGACCCTGAGTTATCCTGTAGAGATCACTGGTTAGTTTCTCAAAACTTCTACTGCAAGAAAATTGACTATTAAACAAATTAGCCAAATGAGCAAATGATGTAATTGAATGAGGTGGAACATTTAGAAGCCACTTCAAAGCTGATCCTGTTAGTGTAGAGCCGAGGCCCTTGCAGAGGCATGCTTCCTTGAGATCCGGAGGAATTGGGTTAATCTCTATCCTCTCCCTATACTGAGCAATATGTTCCTCCGGATCCGTGGTTCCGTCATAGAGCTTCATATTGGGAGTTTGAAATCTTTTTGGAATTTCAGCATCACATATAGGATATGCAAACCGGGATATCCTGTGACTATCCTGGGACACTTCTGGAATCGGCTGAACCACCCCAGGTACATTGGATATCATATCCTTCAACTTCTGAAGTTCCCTAGAAAGTGCCGACGTCACACCTGTATCCTGCAAAGATCCAACACCGTTAGTAGCAAGAGTATTAGTATTATTAGACATGTTACCAGCTTGAGGATTCTGGCAATATTCTGAGGCATATCCTGAGCCCCTCACAGTTGATACCCTGACTGATGAAGGTATCTCAGGAGTATGACTCTGAGAATGGCTTGGTACAATATTGCCCCTGTTATGCTCAGTATATACTGCCGAACTGAAGCTCAATGCTTTGGGCTGCAAAGGAGTGACAGTATCCTTAGCAGGCCTACTTGAGCCGGATTTCAAGAGTTGTATCTCTCTTATCAGCATTTGGTTGGTCTCCTGCTGCTGTTTGATCTGATCCTGTATACTACCAAACAAAGTTAGAATTTCATCATTTGAATCCATAATAGGGGTTCTCCCTGAAGCAGCGGATCCTTGAACATTCTGAGTGGGAATAATATCCCGAGCTACGTGAGTTTCAGTCCTTCTTGTAGGAGCTTGAGGTTGTGAAGAAGCTTGCATCCTTGGAGGTGGTGGAAGCACCGAACCAATTGTTGCAGAGGTTGTAGCAGACATGGTAGAAGAGCTCATGTTTGATTTTGAGGCCATTGAAAATAGTGTAGCAAAAAGCTTTGAAAATAGAAAACCAAGTAATGATTTTAAGAAAGCTTTTAGTAGAAATAGCTCCACTTGCCCCACGGTAGGAGCCAAATTGTTTTGGTAAAAAATTACCGAAGCAATTAAGTGATCAAATTAGTTTTGTGAGGTAGTGTGCTAGTAATACTTGTGAAAAATATGCCGGTTTGTTAGTTTGCAAAAACAGTTTCAGGATATAGCTCAGGATATTGAGCTATACTGACAATCAAACAATGAGCAGAAAAGTAAAGGGTGACACGAGATGTACGAGGAAAGCCATTGATCAATCTAGATCGCCAGCACAAAACCTCGGGAGCTGACAATCACAGCTTCTTGTTCTTCTTATTACTTCAAAAGTCAGGATACAGTGCAGGATATTGACCAGATCGTTGCTAAGTGTTACAATACTTGCTGAAAGTGTGTGAATTGCGAGAGAGAAAGTAGAAGTGTTCGAGAGCAGTGAGTGTGATGTCCTATGTGATCTGGTTTATCCGTCTATTTATAGTTACAAAAAGAAAACAAAATCTCCTAAAATGGGGGGATGCCAACAAATATTCCCATGTGAACGTTGAAGACCAAGTAATGCGGCTCGTACTCCTGCATACAATTCGTTAGTAATCCTCAGGATACAGCATTAGGATGTTACCAATATCCCGATTCAGCATCCTGGTTGTGAACATATGTTATGTAATCAAGATATAATTCAAGATACTATCCAGGATATGGGCTCAAAATTTCACCCATAACAACTAGTGTGTGTGTTTTATTTATTTATTTAAGGTTTTAATTAAAACCTTATTTCAATTGCCCATTTTTGGTCCCTCCAATATTCAAGGTTTATAAAAGGCTTACTAGTTCACGCTTATTTATTATCTTAAAACAAATAACTAACTAGGTTGATTATTCCTAGTTAACTTAGTGGGTTTCGGGAGTTATAACCCGTTTATTTTAAGTCCCGTAAACTCGGGTCCCTTTTTTATAAACTTTGTCTTCTCAAGTCGTTTGCTCTCTTTTTACTTATTATTATTAGGCTTATTTATTTAAATCCTAATAATTTCCAGGTAAGCCTTTACCGCTAATGGTATTTTACCCACTCTTTAGTATTAACGGGGTTTAATTACCAAACCCGTTTTCGGGGTGTTACAAGTCTACCCCCCTTAAAGAGGTTTCGTCCCCGAAACCTTATTTACGTAGTTCTTATAATTTAGACTAAACGAACTTACTTTCGTTTTTATGATATTCATTCTTTCGGTGTCTTTTATGTGAGTCCTCACTGACCGACGCTTTCACCTCTTATTTCTTATCCTTTTCACCTTTTTGACCGATTTGTCATTTGACCACTTAGTCGTGTTAGTTGTCAACATGCTTACTTCATGTTAATCCTATATTGACAAGCGTTTTGCACAATTCATGACATTATCTTGCCTCTATATCGTTCTACCGGCTAGACTAATTAGTCATCGTCACTTCGCACCCCGTCACCCGGGTATACTACGCTGTCGTCTCCGGCCTTTGTGTGTTTACCGTTTCCTAAATCCCCTCATACTACTTATGTTTGTTAAAACGTTGCTTTTGACTAAAAACTAAATTTTTAGTTTACGTTGTCTCTGTCTTACGTCTTTTCTCATGTCTAGGAATGTTGCTTCCAAGGATTTGTTCCTTTCCATTATCATTTAATGCGGGGAATTATAACTAGTTCTCATGCTTAACCCAAATAACCCGTAGATTCTTTCACTTAGTCTCGTATGCTATTCCTTTAGATTTCCACCTTTTTAAGGTGAGACCCCGATAATTTGTTTCTTTCTATTTCTGACCCAAGGGTCTTTTTGGTCCCATAGACCTTAACACTACCTTTAATCCGTAGGTTATGATGATCCCGTAGATCATCTTTTATTCGTGTCTTTATTCAATGTACATATATATACATATATGGTGTCAAGGCACCCCTTGTTATTATTATTTTTTTTTTTTTGAATTATTTATTTTCACTTTCAAATTTTAGTTGACCTTGACCATGGTCTAAGGCTTCATTCGTTTACTTTCGGACTAATCTTCCGACCTTATGACTCCTTACGTCATTTACACGTCGGTTTGTTCTACACTTACCGCTTCTCGGTTCGTACTTATAATTCTTTACGACCCATTACCCGGGTTCTTTAATCTTAATATTTTTAGCTTTCCGGTTTCACCGGTTTACGCTTTCCTTACTATATCAAACGTTAATCCTTAATTAACTCATTTGACTCATCTTGGGTCAAATTTCATCGCTTATGAGTATCAAACTTCGTTCTTTATCCGACCCGTCCAACTTTGAAATGGTTGAACGTAATTATCAAAATTTATGTTTGCAAAAATCTTGTCATCTTTTAGTCATAACTCATAATCCGAGTCTTTTGACTTTTAATTCACGTTCCAGTGTCTTGTTTTACACACACTTTTGAATCCCTACCCATCAATCGGGTATTTTACCAAAGTCACTATTATTGCAACCCTTCCGGTATACATTAAAATTTCGTTTTGATTTATTTGGTTGTCTTAGCAAATTTCATTGCTTTTATTCGACCAAGTCTTTTATTCTTTATTTTACCCCTTTGACTTGTCTGTGTGAATTTCATCACTTATGACAGTCAAACTTTATCCCCTATGCCTTAGCATTCACATTAGTTGGTTTGTATTTTCATTTACTTTAATCTTTGTCCCTTCTCTCGGGCTCGTTATTCTAACGTAATACGCTTCCGTCATCCGACTTGCGTTTACGTTTACTACCAAACGTCTTACTTATTTGATTCATTTGGGTACCTTTTTAATTCGTCCCATTCACCCCGTCCTTACTACATCGGACGTAAATGTGTCCACTACAAGAAGTTCATGGTATCATATGTCACTACTTATTTGGCTAGAGTAAGCGATCAACACATGATACACATGACCTTTTTATAGTTTGCACATCACGCCCTATGTAGGTAACGCCTCAATTTATTTCATATCTCTGATTTCATTTAGTAAAACTTTTTTTAGTTGCAAAACAACAATCATTAGTTTTACTAGTTTTACATTTGAACATTTAAAATGTTTTCCTTTCTATCGGGCTATTATATAATCACATTTGTTAATGTGATCGCTACTTTTCTCAATAGCATTATATTGAGAGCTTCACACTTGGATAATTACCCCCCCCCCCCCGTCCAAGTTTCCATATGAACTAATCCTATTATTTCTTTGTTATTCATCATCGTGAATAACACATGTTTCTATTAGACTTCTCTTGGAAACATCATCCTGAATAGATATCCTATTCAGGTTTTTTTTCAGGTTTTATCAGATATACGCAACCGTCATTCCCTACGTGTTTGTTGCATATTATTACTTGTGCGATTAAATTTAATAGCGTGCACCTGGTAATGCTTGCCCTAACGGGCTTTCCATGCCTTTATCCTTGTTTGCGATCACTACGTGATTTAGGTCCTTGATGAGTATGCTCTGCTCGTCATACCTCGGACCGTTCCACCGTCGTATCCACAATTCGTTCATCTCTTGTCATCTTCAGATGCGAGTGTCCTTCAATTAAAACATTTGCCAAGATTAGTAATTTCGACATTAATTAACGCCCGTATTATAATACAAGGCCTTTCCATTATACATGTCAACACACGTAATTTCGTTAACTATATCTATCCTTTATCAATTTGATTGGTGTAACCTGTATTACACGATGACCCTATGTGTTGTTCTCAACACTTTAATCATACTAAACCATTAATATACGTGTACTTACCGGATTTGCGATCAAGCCTCGAATCGAACACACTTTACTCTTTAACCATAAGCTCTGATTACCAACTTGTAACACCCTTGCTATTATTTTAAAGGTTTTCGTCTAGATTATGAAAATAACTTGTAACTATGATTACAAATATGTTGAAAATACGGTTAAATTAAGACTTTTACAATTTAAAAATAATGCGACGTAATGTAATTGAGTTCATCGTTTAAAAGTTACGACGACACGCCGTGCGGAAGCTTCTTTTTCATGTGTTCGGTTCTTTTTCGCCACTTGATCTTCATCCGTGTACTCTAGATATTCACCTACGATCAAAACCAACTCAAAAGTTAGTTTGGATAACTTATAAACGATTTTAATCAAATTCTAGCATCAAACAAACAAAATAAAAATAAAAATTCAGACTTATGCCTCTCGCGCCACGCGAGAGGCTTCTAGTTTTCTTATGCGGGCCGCGACGGCACCCGCGTGTCGCGCCAGAACCACGTTTCCCCTTCGCGTGCCATGGGGGAGAAGGATTTCCAGCAGGTCCGTATCTGGACCTGCATTTTTGCCCATCTCAAATTTTTAACCAAAAATTCAACTTCAATTTATCATAAGTTTTAATCTAGATGTCCGTTTTACGCGATTCTTTTTCCCACGCGTTCATAATTTAATTCTCCATCTCATGGAGTAAAAACCTGACATCTGAATTCACAAAATTTTAGATTTCAAGCTCTCTGCTTGAAATTCAATTACGACACTTTTGACCCGTTCGTGATTTTATCAAACTAACTTGTTTATTTCCTTCAAAATACCATGGACATCATGTTATATCAGTTTACTAATTTTCAAGGTTCAAATTTCGGGTTTCTCATGCAATCTTAACCCGTTTTGCTTAAATACTCGTTTTGACCCGTTACGGTTATTTAACACTTTCAAGCTTAAATCATGCTTCTCTTAGTTTACACCCTATCTCCATTTTATACGTATCCCAAGGACTCAATTTAACAAAACGCTTATTTCTAAACAACTCTTAAAGGTTGTTTTCCCTATTTACCCCTCAAGGGTTTTTTGGTCAATTTTAGTCCTTCATTCTGCGACGAAGGACTTTCGCCAGTAGTTGACCATAATATCGCTTCTAACTACAATACAAAATATGCTTACCTGGCTCGGGTCAAGTATTGACCCGTTTTAATACCTTGCATTAATGATTTTGCAAATTTATAGCGATGCAAATTTCCATGAGCTGTTCTTATCCTGTGAGCACTAGACTCGACAATACTCATTAGTCGTTATTTGTCAATGGCGCTAAAAAATCACCCTTTAACCCGTTTGGTCTAAACTGTCACACCCCAACCGATGGCGGAAACATCGGGGTGCGAGCACTAAGCGTTTAGATTGCTCATGAGAATTCCATAACATTATTGTTTCAATAAAGATTAATTGATTTCATGCAAATGTCTAACAAACGTCACCACAAGTATCACATTACAGACCAAATCATAAATTGTTCAAAAGACTAATATTATCTAGGCGACGTTTCTAGCATCTCCTAGCTGAATTCCATGCATTCCAAGCATCCTATCAGCCTGCAACATGTATTAAAATATCAATACAAATTATTGGTGAGTATACAAGTTTGATAATAGAATAAATAGATTAAAAACGACTCATATCCATAATGTAAACAAGAAAATAGTTTCAGCCGTGCTAGTGTCGAAGTCCACGCAGTGATAGCCCAAGTATCCCGATGATTTAGTGTTTACCCAAGACTCAAGGTAAACTAGAATCCTCCTAACAATACCCCCCGAGAATAATGGGAGAGGTGCATCTCCTATAGCGCTTCTATTGTTAAGGCGGAACTACACACTCTGGATTAAACGTCACATAGCACAAAGAGTCAAGAATCAAGAATCACAAATTTCATGTTCACATAGGATAGAGTATAAGTATCAAAGATTCAAGTTTAAGTTTCATAGAATACATGTTAGACCCCAAAAGTTTAAAGTAAAAAGGGGATCGAGTATACTCACAGTGGTTGCTTAACAGTATAAACTGCTATTGGATCAAAGGGAGCTCTTTTAGAATTAGCCTGATTAGATTACAAAAGGATAAGAGTCGGGCAGAATAACGAGGCTGCTCAAAGGGTCAAGTTGGTCACTGGATCGGATGACTGTCCGATCGGATGGCTATCCGATCGGTTTGCCGGTCGATCGGATGACACACGGATGTGAGTAGGCAGATGGCTGCCCGATCGGATGGCCATCCGATCGGGTTGCAACTTGAGTGAAAACCATAAGCGAGGGGGATAGGGTGGCTGTCCGAATCCGATCGGATTGCCACTCGATCCGGGTGTAAGTATTCTGATCATCCCACTCGGATGGTTGCTCGATCGGACGGCTATCCGATCGGGTTGCCACTCGATCAAGATTTCCAAGTTTTTTATAATTTTACTAAGTGTTTGAAAGTTTCAAGACAAAGGCAAGTGTCACCTGATAGGGTGGCTGTCCGATCGGACAGCTGTCCGATCGGGTTGCCGCTCGATCGGGCGACCCTTGTTCTTGTTTATCATTTTGTAAAACTTCTAAGTTTGGTGACGGTACAACACGTATTGAGACAACGGTAAACCTATCAGCTCACAATCGTTCTGATCGATAGGAACCACCCCTGTCCAATCAGTCGTATGTCTC
The DNA here is from genome assembly GCA_030545235.1 of Helianthus tuberosus. Lineage (NCBI taxonomy): Eukaryota > Viridiplantae > Streptophyta > Magnoliopsida > Asterales > Asteraceae > Helianthus > Helianthus tuberosus. Next base: position 47,361,811 of record CM060386.1, on the reverse strand, counting down.
TGACGGGTCTATGTCGGAATCCGTGCTTTGGTCGTCTTTTCCGGTAAGGATTCAGATCAACACTAACTCTAGACTATTCATCAGATCTACAGTTAGTTTAGACCCGGTTTCCACCGAAGGAAGTAAAAGTTTGAGAAAAAGATGAAGATACACAAGTTTTATAGGAAAAAGTCTAGATTTAGCTTAGATTTAGTGTGAAAACGCATGAAACATCTTAGATCTGAGCTAGATCTTGCTCAGAATGACATCACATGGCAGTTTTGTACAAACCTCCATGATGACATCACCCTTATGACTCAGATCTGAGAGATTTCACGGTGAAAAGTGTGATTTCAAGTGAGAATCACGTAGAGAATGATATGTAGATCAAGAAAGTACAAGAATCTAGCCTTAAACGTACCAAAATCAGCAAGAGAATGGAGGAGAAAGGTGTTTGTGCGTCTGAGTCGACCAGGGCTGTCACATCACTGAAAATGGTGATGTGGCAGGTCTATTTATAGTGTGAGAGAGTGAAAGAAGGGATGGTGAGCAACGGGTCGGATGGCAGTCCGATCGGATGGCAGTCCGATCGGGTGGTCATCCGATAGGGTGACAATCCAATCGGGTGACAATCCGATCGGATGGCCATCCGATCAGATGGCCATCCGATCGGATTGCCATTCTGGCCAATCCAATCTTTCCGCGTTCTCGTCTTTGATTCGTTTTTACGAGTTAGAATAAGCGTTGCGTTGCGCATAGTTTAGGTAAAGTATCTAGATTACATTTTAAACCAAAAGTTTCCAAGTTTCATAGATTTCGCCAGTGATAAGGCTCCAGTCTCTCGTTCAACCAAGAATCAAGTTTCACGAGTCTAAGGAGTCAAGCACCAAATAAATCTCAAGAGTCAAGAATCATAGTTCCTCAAGCATCAAGAATCAAGATGTCCAAGTATCAAGTATCTAGAATCATAAAGAAGCTAGCTTCCATAGTATTAAGAATCAAGTACCTAGTTTAATCATCAAGACTCAAGTATCTAGATTATATATCAAGTCTCATAGTTTAAGTGTCAAGAATCAAGCATCTAGAATAAAGAATCAAGCATCAATATCAAGAAGACTCATGCCAAAAGTATCAAAGTATTAGCATCACATAACTACAGGGACTAAAACTGACAATTGATAAAAGTTCAGGACTAATTATGCCGAAAGCCTAAAGTTTAGGGATACTGGGCGTTACAGTATCCCCTCCTTTAGGAGATTTCATCCCCGAAATCTTAGAAGAAGACTGCTTGAAGAGATGCGGGTACTTAGACTTCATATCGCTTTTCAATTCCCTAGTGAATTCGGCGCCACGTTTTCCTTCCCATCGAACCTTAACAATGGGAATTTTGGTGCGCCTCAGACGCTTGACGGTTTGATCCATGATTTCGACTGGTTTCTCCACAAACTGGACAGCTTCATTTATTTCTAAGTCTTTGAGGGGGACCTGTAGTCCCTCGTCGGCTAGGCATTCACGTAGATTCGATACGTGGAATACTGGATGCACGTTGTTTAGCTCTTGTGGCAAGTCGAGTCTGTACGCCACCTTGCCAATCCTTTCAAGTATCACGAAAGGACCCACATAGCGAGGAGCGGGCATTCCCTTCTTTCTAAAACGAACTACTCCCTTCTAGGGAGATACCTTGAGTAGAACCCGGTCACCAACATCAAATTCCAAAGGCTTCCGCCTATTATCAGCATAGCTCTTTTGTCTGCTCCTAGCCTTGATCAAGTTATCACGGATCTGAAGAATCTTATCTGTTGTCTCTTGAATGATTTCAGGGCCAGTAAACTGCTTGTCACCAACTTCATTCCAGCTGAGAGGAGATCGCCACTTGCGGCCATACAAAGCTTCGAAAGGAGCCATCTGAATACTGGAATGGTAGTTGTTGTTGTACGAGAACTCAATCAATGGTAAATGTACATCCCAGTTACCACCCTAGTCGATGACACAAGAACGGAGCATATCCTCTAGAGTTTAAATAGTGCGCTCGGTCTGTCCATCCGTCTGAGGATGAAAGGTCGTGCTAAGATTCAAGTGCGAACCCATAGCGGACTGAAATGTTTGCCAAAGATGCGAAGTAAAACGACCATCACGGTCCAAGATTATGTCAAGAGGTATGCCATGACGTCATATAATCTCATCAGTATAGACTCGAGCAAGTTTCTCCACTCTGTAATCTTCACGAATAGGAAGAAAGTGGGCTGATTTGGTCAACCGATCTATAATCACCCAGATACTATCATGACCTTTAGAGGTACGGGGTAGTTTAGTAATAAAGTCCATGGAAATGCTATCCCATTTCCAAACAGGGATCTTAGGTTGCTCTAAGAGTCCAGAAGGACGCTAGTGTTCAGCCTTTACCTTCGAACAAGTAAGGCACTTAGATACATATACAGCAATGTCCCTCTTCATGCCAGGCCACCAGTAAGTCGTACGCAGATCCTGGTACATCTTATCAGCACCTGGGTGGATAGAGTAACGGGATTTTTGAGCCTCGGTCATAATGAGCTCACGGAGATTATCGAGATCTGGCACCCAGATACGATTCAGATAATACTGCAGTCCGTTAGGCTTTGTTTCAAGTTGGTCAATCCTAGCGCCGAGGATTTCTTCTTCTAGACTTCCTTCATTTGCTAATGAATATTGGGCGTCACGAATACAAGCATGCAGATCACTTGAGATATGAATAGCCTTGAAATGGGTTTTACGACTAAGGGCGTCGGCTACTACATTCGCCTTGCCGGGATGATAGCGAATTTCGCAGTCGTAGTCGTTAAGCAATTCCACCCAACGTCTCTGTCCCATGTTCAGCTCTTTTTGGTCAAAGATATGTTGAAGGCTCCTATGGTCGGTGAAGACCACACATTTAGTACCATAAAGGTAGTGTCGCCAGATCTTTAACGCAAAAATAACCACACCAAGCTCCAGATCGTGAGTAGTATAGTTTTTCTCATGTATTTTGAGATGTCGAGAGGCATAAGCAATAACCTTGTCTCGCTGCATGAGCACACAGCCCAATTCACGGTTCGAGGCATCACAATATACCACAAAATCGTCATTGCCATCGGGTAGAGTTAACACCGGAGCATTACACAAAAGGTTCTTAAGAGTTTGAAATGATTCCTCTTGTTCGGGACCCCAAACAAAAGGTTTCTCCTTTTGGGTTAGCATTGTGAGAGGAACAACAATTTTAGAAAAATCCACGATGAACCGATGGTAATAACCTGCCAATCCTAGAAAAGAACGAATCTCGGACATGGATTTAGGCATACACCAATTCTTCACTGCCTCAATCTTAGAAGGGTCAACATGAATACCCTGACTACTAACAATATAACCAAGAAATTGCACTTCATTAATCCAAAACTCACACTTAGAAAATTTAGCATACAGACGTTCACCACGTAGGAGTTCAAGCATAAGACATAAATGGTGAGCATGATCAGCTTTAGACTTAGAATATATAAGAATATCGTCAATAAAGACTATAACAAAATGATCCAAATAAGGTTTACACACACGTTTCACAAGGTCCATGAACACAGCGGGCGCGTTGGTTAAGCCAAAAGGCATGACCACGAACTCGTAGTGTCCATATCGAGTACGAAACGCGGTTTTAGGAATATCATCTTCGAGGACACGTAGTTGATGATATCCAGAACGTAGGTCAATCTTCGAAAAACATGACGCGCCTTGAAGTTGATCAAATAGGTCATCAATACGAGGGAGCGGGTAACGGTTCTTCACGGTAAGCTTATTAAGTTCACGATAGTCGATACACATACGGAAGGAACCATCCTTCTTCTTGACGAATAAAACGGGAGCACCCCACGGGGAGGTACTTGGACGGACAAAGCCCTTATCGAGCAATTCCTGTAGCTGACTAGATAACTCTTGCATCTCGGAATGTGCAAGACGATAGGGAGCCCTGGTGACAGGAGTCGCACCAGGTACGGGATCAATACAAAAGTCAACGGATCTAGGAGGAGGAAGACCAGGAAGATCTTTAGGAAAGACATCAGTGAAGTCACACACTACTGGCACATCGCTTATGTTCTTCCCCTTGCCTTTTTGTTCCACCACGTGGGCCAAGAAGGCAGGGTTCTGTTTACGTAAGCTTCTGCTCGCTTGTGTGCATGACATCAATCTCAGTCCTTTTGAAGGTCGGTCTCCATAGACGATCAAAGTATCACCAGAGGGAAGAGGAAAACGAACAGGTTTCTCATGACACACAATTTCGGCATGGTTCTTACGTAACCAATCCATTCTGATGATAACATCAAAGCTACCCAACCGCATGTGTATAAGGTCAATTGAGAAGACGTGATCGCTAAGAATCAAGGAACAATCACGCATGATAGAATTCACAAGAATCGACTTACCATTAGCGACCTCAACAGAGAACGACTCAGGTAACTTGGCGCGTGTACAGTTTATCAAAGACTCAAATTTCACGGACACAAAGCTTTTATCGGCACCAGTATCAAATAGAATCGAATCATAAAGGCTATTAACAAGGAACATACCATTGACAACGTCATTGTCATTACGAGCCTGATATGCATTGAGATTGAACGCTCGCCCACGAGCGGCTGGCTGTTGGTCCTGGTTCAGCTGAGGACACTGGTTACGGAGGTGGGTAGTATCTCCACACTTGTAGCATGCACAAACAGCGTAGACTGGCCTTGGGTTCTGTAGAGAAGCTGGAGGTGCTGGTAAAGTTGCCTGAGCTGGGGCTTGCTGAGCTTGCGGGGCCGGGTTAGTTTGACGGCCATAAGGAGTTGTGTGGCCATAGCGGTTACAGTTGGTGCACAGTCGACAAGCAGAAGCAGCAGGGCGATGATAGTTGCAAGTTGCACACCTGGGATCAGACCCAGTGTATTGTTTCTTAGCTTCTGGGGCAGCAGGGTTAGCAGCAGCAGTAGCAGGAGCGGGTTTAGCAGCAGGGGTAATAGCATTACACCCGGAACCCTGAGATTTCCTTTTCTTGTTCTTGCTGCCGCCTGGCTGCTGGGTAACTTGATTTGCAGACTTAGAGGGTGCAGGAGTAGCGAACTGCTTATCACACACACGGTTGTTGTTCAAACTTGCTGCCAAACGATACACTACTTCAATAGTTTCCAGTTGTGTTGCTTCGATAGAATCACGCATAGCCGGAGGTAGACCATTGATGTACTTGGTTATCATTCGCTTAGGAGTCGAAACCAAGTGAGGAACGATAAGACTCAGCTGCTTAAAACGGGTAGTATAAGCCAGGTTATCATCACCAACCTTCTTCAAGTGCAAAAACTCTTCTTCAAGCTTCAGTTGTTCATGAGGAGGGCATAACTCAAGCATCATTAGTTCTCGCACCTCAGTCCATGGAAGAGCATAGGCTTCTTCATTAGAACGGATGTTTCTCTCATTCGACCACCACTCCAACACTCTGCCTTGAAACATCCCAGTTGCACTCCTAGTCTTTAAGTGGTCTGGGCACTCGCTGTTAATGAAGGTAACCTCGATGCTGTCGAACCACTCGAGCATAGTAGTCACCCCATCACTGCCCGTGAAAGACTTAGGGTTGCAAGAGACAAAATGCTTATAGTTGAACTTAGTAGGCTTTTGTTTCTCAACCTAGGAGTCCACAGAGGATGGAGGGGTGTTTGATCCTTGGAGCTCAGTGACGATGTTTGGCACGACTCGAGCAATCTGGTCGGCCATGAATGACATCATCTTTTTCTGAGACTTTTCCCTGGATTTCCTGAGAGTGTCGGATAGCTTTCGATATGACATCCTAAAGATCCAATAAGAGGATCGTATAAGTCTAAATTTACGAAGCCTCACGATATAGATTCACACACAATAGACTAAAACTCAACAAGATTCATGAGATCGAGATTCAAGTTTCACTTAGATTCCAATACCACAAAAACCCACAACCTTTGCATGGCACGTTGTACGAAGTTTGGCAACGGGTCAGAAACGCTTATATATAGGAAGTACCAGCGGCGTATCCACCACGCTTCGGGCACATCGCTTCCACCTCGTACTCAGTGTCATGTTACGTGTCGTAGAACACACTCATCATCATCATCATCATCATAGATTCACATAGTTCACAATAGATTCAAATAGATTCTCATAGATTTCAAATAGATTCCAATAGTTTCAATAGACTCCCATAGATTCAATAGATTTAATAGACTCCAATAGATTCAATAGATTCAATAGACTCCAAATAGATTCACATAGTTTCACATAGTCTCGTGCTAACAATCCACAAACAACGAAATCCCGCATGGCACGTGTTACGAAAGTTCGGCAACATGATGGAAGCACTTATATATAGGAAGTACCAGGGGCGTATCCACCATGCTTCAATCATGCCACGTCCGTCTCGTCGTCGGTGTCATGCCTTGTTAACCACCGCTTTCGATTCTACCACTTCTTAAACATAGATTAACAAGATAGATTCAACCACATAGATTAAAAAGGTAGATTCAATCTCTCAAACCCGGGCCTACAAAACTATGAATTTCACTTACCGCGTGGTACAAAGGTTTGGTAGCATGCCAGAAACGCTTATATATAGGAAGTACCAGCGGCGTATCCACCACGCTTCGGACATGCCACTTCCCCCCTTGTCTTCGGCGCTAGGTTACATTTCGTATTTTGTTTCTCCATCACACACATACGTATCTCACACATAGGTTTTACTAGAGTACACGATAGATTTCACATAAGTTTCTCATAGAATACACAAAATAGACCTTCCATAGCCTTTAGAATCCCACATTAGACACTAAATCTCGCATGTCACTTGGTACGAAAGTGGGTAACATGCCAGAAACACTTATATATAGGAAGTACCAGCGGCGTATCCACCATGTTTCGGACACATCACTTCCCCTTTGTATTCCATGCCATGTTACATCTAGCGTCCTTCAACCACATTATCACATAGATGGCACATAGAATAAAGCTTCATAAATTTAGTTCAATCTGTGATTAGAAGTTACGTTTTAGATTGCGGACAACGTGTGATTCGTGTAAAAATTCTCGAAACAAACAAGGAGTCAAAATAAGCGAAGAATAAAGTTTAAAACCACACACATAAAATCGAGATAGCATAAAAGATAGGCTTGTAAATCATAGAGTGTTCCGGGTGGAGGAACGGTGACTAACCAAAGTGATTCGAACTCCTTTCGAATTGAGGTAGCATGTCTTGACTTACTTAGACAAATATGTCATCGATGTTAGGCCTACGATATTCGTCCTTTTGGTCATTTCACGTACTCAATTGATCGGAAGTTACGAGACCTTGGCGAGACATGAAAATCAAGGAGTGGAACTAGTTATCAAGAGCTGAGTTTCACCTCTAACTTGACAACATCGTACCCTATAAGCGTTGGTACTCATCCGCAGATAAGACCAACTAGAATAATATGGAGATTTTTCATCAAGGTTTGGATGTCTATCATGTCTTGATGGCAAATCTCATGCAAAATACAACACTGGTGAACAGTGTTTTTAAAGCATCAAGTGTATATTATGTTAGCCTTAGGAAAGGCATGTAATTTTAACAGAAACAAGTGCTGCTAGGAAGCAGATACGATAGAATACATAAGTCTTAAACACCAAATAAGAGTCAAGATTTCTAGAACTATAGACTAGGGCAAGTATTCCTACTTATCCTAATTCCCTATAGTTATAGCTCTGATACCAATCTATCACACCCCAACCGATGGCGGAAACATTGGGGTGCGAGCACTAAGCGTTCAGGTTGCTCATGAGAATTCCATAACACTATTGTTTCAATAAAGATTAATTTATTTCATGCAAATGTCTAACAAACGTCACCACAAGTATCACATTACAGACCAAATCATAAATTGTTCAAATTGTTCAAAAGACTAATATTATCTAGGCGACGTTTCTAGCATCTCCTAGCTGAATTCCATGCATTCCAAGCATCCTATCAGCCTGCAACATGTATTAAAATATCAATACAAAGTATTGGTGAGTATACAAGTTTGATAATAGAATAAATAGATTAAAAACGACTCATATCCATAATGTAAACAATAAAATAGTTTCAGCCGTGCTAGTGTCGAAGTCCACGCAGTGATAGCCCAAGTATCCCGATGCTTTAGTGTTTACCCAAGGCTCAAGGAAAACTAGAATCCTCTTAACAATACCCCTCGAGAATAATGGGAGAGGTGCATCTCCTCTAGCGCTACTATTGTTAAGGCGGAACTACACACTCTTGATTAAACGTCACATAGCACAAAGAGTCAAGAATCAAGAATCACAACTTTCATGTTCACATAGGATAGAGTATAAGTTTCAAAGATTCAAGTTTAAGTTTCATAGAATACATGTTACACCCCAAAAGTTTAAAGTAAAAAGGGGATCGAGTATACTCACAGTGGTTGCTTAACAGTATAAACTGCTATTGGATTAAAGGGAGCTCTTTTAGAATTAGCCTGAATAGATTACAAAAGGATAAGAGTAGGGCAGAATAACGAGACTGCTCAAAGGGTCAAGTTGGTTACTGGATCGGATGGCTGTCCGATCGGATGGCTGTCCGATCGGATGGCTATCCGATCGGTTTGTCGGTCGATCGGATGACACACAGATGTGAGTAGGCAGATGGCTGCCCGATAGGATGGCCATCCGATCGGGTTGCCACTTGAGTGAAAACTATAAGAGAGGGGGATAGGGTGGTTGTCCGATCGAATGGTAATCCGACCGGATTGCCACTCGATCCGGGTGTAAGTATCCTGATCATCCCACTCGGATGGCTGCTCGATCGGACGGCTGTCCGATCGGGTTGCCACTCGATCAAGACTTCCAAGTTTTTGATAATTTTACTAAGTGTTTGAAAGTTTCAAGACAAAGGCAAGTGTCACCTGATAGGGTGGCTGTCCGATCGGGTTGCCGCTCGATCGGGCGACCCTTGTTCTTGTTTATCATTTTGTAAAACTTCTAAGTTTGGTGACGGTACAACACGTATTGAGACAACGGTAAACCTATCAGCTCACAATCGTTCTGATCGGTAGGAACCACCCCTGTCCAATCAGTCGTATGTCTCTGATGGGTCTATGTCGGAATCCGTGCTTTGGTCGTCTTTTCCGGTAAGGATTCAGATCAACACTAACTCTAGACTATTCATCAGATCTACAGTTAGTTTAGACCCGGTTTCCACCGAAGGAAGTAAAAGTTTGAGGAAAAGATGAAGATACACAAGTTTTATAGGAAAAAGTCTTGATTTAGCTTAGATTTAGTGTGAAAATGCATGAAACATCTTAGATCTGAGCTAGATCTTGCTCAGAATGACATCACATGGCGGTTTTGTACAAACCTCCATGATGACATCACCCTTATGACTCAGATCCGAGAGATTTCATGGTGAAAATTGTGATTTCAAGTGAGAATCACGTAGAGAATGATATATAGATCAAGAAAGTACAAGAATCTAGCCTTAAACGTACCGAAATCAGCAAGAGAATGGAGGAGAAAGGTGTTTGTGCGTCTGAGTCGATTAGGGTTGTCACATCACTGAAAATGGTGATGTGACAGGTCTATTTATAGTGTGAGAGAGTGAGAGAAGGGATGGTGAGCAACGGGTCGGATGGCAGTCCGATCGAATGGCTATCCGATCGGGTGGTCATCCGATAGGGTGACTATCCAATCGGATGACAATCCGATCGGATGGCCATTCTGGCCAATCCAACCTTTCCGCGTTCCCGTCTTTGATTCGTTTTTGTGAGTTATAATAAGCGTTGCGTTGCGCATAGTTTAGGTAAAGTATCTAGATTACATTTTAAACCAAAAGTTTCCAAGTTTCATAGATTCCGCCAGTGACAAGGCTCCAGTCTCTCGTTCAACCAAGAATCAAGTTTCACGAGTCTAAGGAGTCAAGCACCAAATAAGTCTCAAGAGTCAAGAATCATAGTTCCTCAAGCATCAAGATTCCAAGTATCAAGTATCAAGATCATAAAGAATCTAGCTTCCATAGTATTAAGAATCAAGAACCTAGTTTAATCATCAAGAGTCAAGTATCTAGATTATGTATCAAGTCTCATAGTTTAAGTGTCAAGAATCAAGCATCTAGAATAAATAATCAAGCATCAATATCAAGAAGATTCATGCCAAAAGTATCAAAGTATTAGCATCACATAACTACAGGGACTAAAACTGACAATTGATAAAAGTTCAGGGACTAATTCTGCCTAAAGTTTAGGGGTGTTGGGCGTTACATAAACGACCAAACGTTTTGCATTTGTATTTGAATGGTATATATATCTACCATTTCGTCATTAAACCCATTTCGGCTTACGCCGAAGGGTATCTTTTAACCTTAACTTATGTTTGTCGACAAGCGACTAATTCCCATTTTATCCCTCCCATTATTATGAATTACCTCATAGGGAAATATTTCAAAATTTGTTGTATGTTTGTCATTCCATGACTATATTACCATTTACCCATTTTTTTACTTATTCCAAGCCGTATCAATTACGTTGGAACACCACATTTAAACCATTAGCTAAACATATTCGTAATCCTTATAATAAGTAGACATTCTTTAAAAAAAGGAGCATAAGCTTTACTTACCTTGCATCCAACCACGCTTCTCTTTTCCTTCTTGATTCGTTTGACCTGTTTCCTCCCCAAGCTTCCACCTAGCTTGTTAAGCGTCAAACTATCATCATTATTCACAAGGTAGTTAGATTAATCATAATTTAATACGATTATTCCACCTTAGGCATTTTATATCCAAAAATTATCATACATCCTTTTATATGTCAGTTTGAGTTTTTCAAAGTTAAACGTCCATTAGTATATGAAATGCACAACCAAGTTCATCAACTAGATTAGGAATTCCTTAATCACCCGGTAGGCGTTATCTTTAGGCCACTGGTTTAACCAAAGTTCTAACCGAGTTTATCATGTTTCCAACACTTTAACTAGTTCAAGCGATCATCAAAACTATTCTTATTCATTTATTTCACTAGGATTAAGGGTTCACCTCTATAAGTGAGACCCGTTTCATCATATCGCTAGCATTCATCCGAATACCTATATTAATCAAGTTTTACACACAACCGAGTAGACCGCGATTTCACTTAGGCATTTTAACAAACACCTAGTGGGCATAATTTTTACATATTTACAAACTAGTTCATAACTAGTTATTTCTACCAAACATAAACATAAATTTTACTTCCATTATGTCTAGCATGCATACTATTCTCAGATTCATCTTATGTTAATCAGTTAACACCATTTTGATAGTCAAAATTCTAGGGTTTATCTTATTTCTACAAAACCCATTTTAGGGGTGAGCAAGTTTAGGTCCGGACTGAAAATAACCGAGAACCGAACCGAAAATATACCCAACCCGACCCGTACCCAAGTACCTAGGTATTTAGATCGGTTCCAATTTTTCATATAAAATAGGGTCGGGTCGGGTCGGTTCTCGGTTCTTTTCATGGTGAAACCCGACTTGGACCTATGGATCGGAACCGACCCTATATTTAGGGTAGTGACTCGGTTCTGTATTTTATGTTTGATCGGTTCTCGGGTCGGGTAATGGTCGGGTAGGGTCGGGTTTTTCCTTTTGCTAACCCCTAACCTATTTAACACATAAATGGATAATCATGAAATTCATATTTTGAACACCAATTTAACAAGCTATTGACTAGGGTTTACTCCTAGACATGATTTCATCCCCAATTTCATCCAAACATCAACTAATCAAGTTCAGATTTTGATTTCACAAGTTTATCAAGAACTTGAGATGAAACCGAATTGTGAATTTTGACATACCTTATGATCACTTCACGGAGATGATCACTAATTTATGCTTGGATTTTGAGTTGGACTTGATTCGCCTTCTTGATTTGATCAATTCTGCAGATTAGGGTTTGAGTTTTGGGGAGCTCTCCTGGCTCCTGTGTTGTACGCGACCAGATACACACACACACACACACACACACACACACTAGTGTGTGTGTTTTATTTATTTTAAGGTTTTAATTAAAACCTTATTTCAATTGCCCATTTTTGGTCCCTCCAATATTCAAGGTTTATAAAAGGCTTACTAGTTCATGCTTATTTATTATCTTAAAACAAATAACTAACTAGGTTGATTATTCCTAGTTAACTTAGTGGGTTCCGGGAGTTATAACCCGTTTATTTTAAGTCCCGTTAACTCGGGTCCCTTTTTTATAAACTTTGTCTTCTCAAGTCGTTTGCTCTCTTTTTACTTATTATTAGTCTTGTTTATTTAAATCCTAATAATTTCCAGGTAAATCTTTACCGCTAATGGTATTTTACCCGCTCTTTAGTATTAACGGGGTTTAATTACCAAACCCGTTTTCGGGTGTTACAGCTGGAGGCGTTAATTGCGTTAAGTCCAGGTATGTCTGTGCTGAACCCTAGGCCCTGCAGGAGCATGACTCCTGCTGGTGAAGAATTGATCTTGCTTTCCAGTGATGACTCACTGGGATCTGATTCTTCTGCAGGTGTTCTTACTGCATTGGAGGCTCACCCCGCAGCTGCTGAATGTGGTAAGGCGCAGAAAACTAAGCGCCAAGAGAAGCCTGTTGCTCTCATGTCGAAGCAGACTGGCTGTAGGATCGTTTTCACGACCAAAAACGAGTCGTTCAGAAGCGTTCTTATCAATACGAAAGGCGGAAACAATCGTATCGACTTGGAATCGGCTTGATTTACACACAGAATCACTTATAATGTCTTGTTTATGGATTTAACAAAGATTACAATCAGTAGACACGTCGGCAGCAGTTCGGTACCGGAAATCAGAATCGTTACAAATGAATCAGCACATCATCTATTTATAGGAGTAGTTATTTCGCACGGAATAGGCAATTGCCATGTGCGAAATGACTTCACACCTACATATCTCGTTTTGCGTACCCTGATCTTTCTAAAATAGTACAAGACTCGATACAAAACGAAGTCGACAGACATATGCACCTACAGACTCCCCCTTGGATGTTGACGAAGTCTTCGGTGTCGAGTCTTCACAGTCTTCAGTCTCTATCAGTCTTCGTACTCTTCCAACGTATCTAACAGTGTAAGTATCCTCAATCTCTATATCTTTTTCTCTCACCAATTAACCTCCCCCTTGGATGTTGATCTAACAATCTCTTGTATTTTCCAGGATCAATCTCCTGACTCTATTCTCTTTATCTTCTCTTGATCAGATCTCTTGATTCCTTAAGTTCATCAGCAACTAGTGTGACCTTCAGGATTTTAATCTGGCTCCTGCATCTACAAACTCTCCTTTACTAGCAGACTCTCCTTTGAGTTTTGCTGGGATTGTAGTCTTACTTTCACAGATTCACATGTTCAGGATCGAAACTTGGCTCAACTTCTGCTCAGAATTCGAAACCTGACTAACCTGCACATTCTCTACCCAAAACATAAATTTCATAAAATTTAAACATTTAACAATTTTAGAAATCATCACTAGTTTGAGAACTCATCAAAAAATGATTTAACAATTTTTACTCTCTGATGACCACTTGTAATCAAAACATTTCAATTTTGGTTTCAACTTAATGAACCATTTCGACATTACAAAAACAACTCTCATTTCAAACAAACTCTCCCAACCTGTTGTTCATCATGTTTAGCACTTGGAATTTTGAAAATCAGCTTTTCATCATCAGTTGTCGAAAATCTTTTTGAATTTTTCAAAAGTTATGCTAAAACACTCCGAAAATCTTTTTGGATTTTTGATTTTAAAGAAATGCAGTAAAGAAATATTTACAGACATTATTTTTGTGAGTTTGTGTAAGAGGATCATATCAGTTTATGAGACAAATCACCAACACCGTTAAGCTTTCAACATTTTAAGTTCTAAACGATTCACTTAGATTGTCAGTATACTGATCCACTTAAATTTTCACACAAAGTTCAACTGTTTTGAGATACGAGATTAATGTTTTAGAGACTTAAACTTATTCGCATGTCCCACCTCAGAATATACTCCCGTATCCAGATCCCAATATTCAGTCTTACAGGTGAGTATACCTAAATGATATCTGTAAAGGGTTAAATGCAAGGGCCATGAGAGCTCAGGCTATTACTTCCGCAAAATCAGAGAGATAATGGCTTCGACTTTCGGTGTGTTCCCTTTAGAGAATCTTTTCTTCAACAGCACATGATTAGCATTTTGCAATGTTTCATCATTTTTATGCTGAGGGGGGTGCTATGTTTCAAGCAAGTGAAAAGTATTATACGGGGACTAGGCCATTGCTTCCGCAAAATCAGAAGTCCCGGGATAATACCCTAGATATCACTAAGCATAAAGACCTAGTATCTCAGAAAGAGGGGTCTTTCAAACAAGATTTCGGGGGTTACCCATATATCCGAGAGAAGTTCCCCACGAGATAAGCAAGTTTGAAATTTAGGTTTATATCTCGAACACAATCTACTAAATGTGTAAAAACCTACAGACATATCATCAGTGAGACCGTTTATCACTTGACTTTCCAATTCTTTAGCGTGATGTGATAGTCTACTGATGTACTATCATTTCCTCTTTTTATACAACAAAACTCATTTTGAAATTTTATCAAGTTTTTGGATTTTTTTTCAAATTTTCTAATGTTTTTGGATTTTCTGAAATTTCTTACTCCCCCTAAAATTCAAAATCATTTAAAGGAAATTCGAAAACAAACTATACAAGTAAAATGACAACTGGTTCGAATTGCTTCAATTCGCCATCCACTTGGCATAAACAATCAGAACTCCCCCTGACAACAAACTCTTTTCTCATTATGATTTCAAAACACTTAAATTTGTTTTAATCAAAAATGGTTTTTCCGGAAAATAAGTTTTTTTGATTTGACCACTTGTAAGATCGGGGTTATGATCATCACATTGTTTTCCAATCACTTGTATGAAAGTTAAATCAAGTTCAACTTAATGACCTTGACCAACCACTTGTAAGTGAAAACCTTCTTCAACCACTTGTAGGTTCACTTATCAACCAAAACCACTTGTAAATTCGAAATATAACAATTTTCAAGAAAAACTACCACTTGTAGGTAGAAATATCACTTTCGTGAATTTTTCAAGAAAAATGCCGATACCTGCTCCACAATTACCATCTTGGGAGCTCCGGCAAGTCAGGTTTTTAAGTTGAAAAAGCATTTACCCAAGCATGACCATCCTTGGGTGATTGTGATTC
Organism: Helianthus tuberosus; assembly: GCA_030545235.1. Lineage (NCBI taxonomy): Eukaryota > Viridiplantae > Streptophyta > Magnoliopsida > Asterales > Asteraceae > Helianthus > Helianthus tuberosus. The sequence goes on along the minus strand of CM060386.1, from coordinate 47,346,582 downwards.
AGCTCTATCCCACCATCGTTTAGATTTGTGAAAATCTTTAACACCCTTTACCTTACCGTCAACCATCTTTCCAAAGATATGTTTAACTTTCCCATTGAAAACCTTTTCAACATCAAATTCTTCTTTACCAGCAATGAATTGATCTGAAATTTCAATCTTACCAACTTTCAACTTCAAATTTTCCTTTGAGAGTGGCGGAAAGTTTTCCTCGTTCATTTCTGGAACAGAATTTTCAACATTTTTCTCAACTGATGACTCCTCTGATTTTATGGAATCAGATTCATTGTCAGAAATACTTTCAGATTTAACAACCCACTTCTGTTTGTTCAAATCGACTTTTCTTTTATAAAAACGTTTTGAAACATCACCAGTTTCGAAAGTCAAATTTTTGATCTTTTTAAAACTTTCTGTTGGTTGTTTCTTTTCATCAACACATTTCTTTTCCAACTTTGAGTTAGAAGTAACTCCCTGTTTTGTGTTGATGGACATTGGGCAGTTCCAAGCGATATGTCCAATCTTGTGACACTTGAAACAAGTTCTTCTATCAACTCTTGGTGTAGATTTCTTCAACACATTCATTTTTCTTTCAGCAAGAAACTCTTGGTTTGACTGTCTCCATAATGGTTTCTTCTGTTCTTCTTCACAACTTGTACCTGAAACAAATTTAGTTTTTGGTTTATAATTTTTCTCGTTTTTATAATTTTCTGGTGGAATAAAACCTAAACCCTGCTTTTTAAAATTACTGTTATGGTTTGGTTTCTTTTGATAACCTGAACCAGAACTGTAACCTTTTTTCTTGTTCAATCTCTGTTGAACTCTTGAAGTGTATTTTTTAGGTTTTTCAGAAAGATTTAATTCTTTTATTTCAGAAATATTAATTTCTGTTAATTTGAAAACCTGTTTGATCATTTCAGATTTGACACTTCTTATTGGAAATTCTTTATCAGAAAATAATTTGTCAGAATCATTCAAAGTATATGCTACTTTAAATGTTTCGTCATTCAAGTTATTCTTTGATAACAGAAAATCTTTATTGTAAACTCGTTTGACCGGTGAACTCGGACTCTTGTCTGATGAACTTGAACTTTCAGATTTAGACTCCGACTTTGACTCTTCATCCATATCCAACACCTGATCGACCACTTTCTTAATAATTCAGACTCATGATCAGTGTCAGACGCTGTGAATGTGACAACAATGTTATCTGGTAACTCATCAATGGTTTCAGACTTTAATTTGATGTTGACTGCCTTTTTTAATCGTTCCTCATTAGGCTTTCTGGGAGAATAACTATTCCAAATCGGAGGCGGACACTTATTATACTTGACATTTGGTTTCTTACCAGCATCCGTATCTTCCATCTTTTTATCTTGAAAAGCTTCAAGACCTGCAAAAGTAGGATAAACCCTGTCAATCAAATAATCACAAGTTGTATAACTCAACAATAATCGTTTGATTCTTTCACTTTCAATCTTTTCGAGTTCCAAATCCTGCTTTAGCTTTGCACAATCTTCAATATATTCATTGATGACCTTCTGCTTCGTCATTAATGTTGAACTCATCATTGTCATAGCAGCATCAACTTCCAAATTTGTCTTGTTCAAACCATCAACTGTTCTGTTTAGCACATCATACGATTCTTTTACGTATTTTAAATCAAACAACGATTTTTCTTTCATTTCTTCAAGTTCACTAATCTTCTTGTCTTTCTCTTCACAATGTTTGCAAAATTCCAAACATTTTAGACAAGGTTTTACGACTTCAACAACTTTTTCAACTTCGACAATTTTCTCAACCTCGATGATTTTTTCAACTATTTTATCAATTTCAACAATTTTCTCAACCACCTTCTCAATCATCGGTTCTTCATCAAATTCTACTTTTACCTCCCATCCTTCAACTTCGACTTTTTCTGTCGGATTTTCTTCAACTTCTGTTTTCTCAGCTGTTTTTACTTTTTCTTCAGCAATCTTTCTTGCTTCTAATTCTTCTAATTCTCTCTTCAGTCGAGCAGCTCTTTTCTCCTTTAACATCTCGATTTTATCTGCAAAAAACAAATTAACACTATAAGTATCCAGACCTATTCTAGCTTTATTAATATATTCTTCTTCATCATCAGTGTCTGCATCACATCCCAATTCACTAATAATCGGTATTCTTTTCGGCTGAGATTTAACTTCTCCTTCTTCCAATATTTGAGCAACAAGACCTGAACCATCTGGAATGTATTTGTCCCAAGGAAATACCTCTGCAACTTTTTCATCATCTTGATTAACAAGATATGCTTTCTTCTTCTCAACTTCAATGGCACGGGATGATGATGGTTGTTGAGCAAGCTGGTGAAAAATTGACTTTTGATAATAATCATTTTTTCCATCTTGTCTTCCAGTTGTTTCTTTATTTTTACACTCTCGTTTAAAATGTCCCTTTTCTTTGCAACGAAAACATGTAACTTTTGATTTGTCAAACCTTATCGGAGATGCACCCATTTCACGAATATCATGTCTTCCGGTGACTTGTGTAAATTTTTCTGCTCTTCTTACTGCACTGGCTAGACACCACTTAATGTCCATCAACTCGAGTTCTTCAGCATCAATCTGATCATAATCCTCTTTTGTGAGCATAGGATTTCCAATTCTTCCAGCAACTAAGCTTTCATACGACTCTAACACAGCCACAAGTGATGCCATGTGTTGCTTAGCTATTTCTGGAGAATGATTTTTACCATTTTGAATGTTCAAAGTAACGTTGCATTGCAAATTTGTTGAATTCTGTCGTTGAGAACTTGGTGTTGTAAAATTTGGATCAAAACTTGAATACGGTGACGAATATCCACCACTCTGAGTAACTGTGCTACCATTTGTTCCAGAAGAACTATCAGCACTGAAAGCAGTCTTAACCTTTGGACTCGGAGTAGTTTCAAATTTGGTTCCTCTGTAGTAAAGACTAACATCTTGTTGAGCATTCGGATTGCTCATGATAGCAGTTTTCTGTACATCCAATTCATGTTCTTCAAGCTTCTGAATGAATTTAGCCAAATTCATACTTTCATGTTTTCTCATACGCTTTAGAATCAACAAATATGTTCCCCATTTATTCTGTGGTAGCGCATCAGCTAGTTTATCAACCCATTCATCATCTTCCTTCTTGATGTCCAATCTTCTCATTTCAAGAACAAGCTGACAATATCTATCGATAGTCGTTTTTGTTGTTTCACCTTCAAAAGCTACAAACATATCAAAAGATTCTTTAGTAAAGCACATTTATTTTTGATCATATCAGCACTTCCCTTAAATTTTTGAATCAAAGCCAACCAAATTGATCTAGCAGTATCCTCATGTTGAAGCAAAACAAAGATATCATCTTTTACTGATTGTTGTAGAATGCTAATCATCATTTTCTCACTGGTATACTTTAATTTCTCACCATCTGAATAGTCACTAAAAGCTTTCTCATTCCCACGTTCATCTGTCGGTTTAACGTAATCAACATCTAAAGCACACCATGCATTAAACTTATATGCTTGCACCCAGTTTTCAAACCGATTTTGCCATCCTTTAAAATCTTCAATGTACATAAGCTTTGGCGGTTTTTGGTAAGTCCCTGTCTCATTCTCACTGTAAATAGTTTCAGCAGCTGTAACAGGAGCAACTGGTGTAGCAAATGCATTGTAAAACTCTTCTTCCATGATTCAGTAAACTTTTTCACAAAATCACAACTTTCAAATGAAATGTTTTTTGATGCGAAATGAGTTTGGTGCGAAATGAACTGTTTCACACGAAAACAACTCCTCAAACGAAATGACTTCTGGAGCGGAATACCCCTTTGGTGTGAAATGACCACTTTCAAGCGAAATGGTCCGTTCAAACGAAATGACGTTTGATTCCGTGCGAAATAAGATGATTTCGTACGAAATGAGTGATTTCGTGCGAAATAACAAGAACTCAGGCTATTCCGTGCGAAATGAAGATTCCAAGGTGTATTTCATGCGAAAATGATGGTGATTTCAAACGAAATCAGCTATTTCATACGAAATGCTACTGATGTCATCTTTCGATCAGTTTTCAAGCAAAATAGACAAAATGAACAAGTTTTAGATGGATTTTAGGTCCTATTCTTTCAAGGATTCTTTTAAACAATGTTTCGCACTTAATATGTGAAATTCAATCCATTTTAACAGTTAAAACTTGTTTAATTTTGAAAAGAAGGTGTAGAAGTCAGAAATTTTGGTGAAATCAAGCTGATTTGGCAAGAACTCTTCCTCCTGAGCTCTGATACCACTTGTAGGATCGTTTTCACGACAAAAAACGAGTCGTTCAGAAGCGTTCTTATCAATACGAAAGGCGGAAACAATCGTATCGACTTGGAATCGGCTTGATTTACACACAGAATCACTTATAATGTCTTGTTTATTGATTTAACAAAGATTACAATCAGTAGACACGTCGGCAGCAGTTCGGTACCGGAAATCAGAATCGTTACAAATGAATCAGCACATCATCTATTTATAGGAGTAGCTATTTCGCACGGAATAGGCAATTGCCATTTCGTGCGAAATAACTTCACACCTACATATCTCGTTTTGTGTGCCCTGATCTTTATAAACTAGTACAAGACTCGATACAAGACGAAGTCGACAGACATATGCACCTACACTGGCACAGGTATCTTCCGCCCTAGAAAAACTCAATCTGAAGATTATGTGTTAGTGTCTGACACTCTTGAGGGGTTGGATATTCTAGGGGCTACAATTGGCACTGGTGGTGCCGACACAAGTACCGGGGTTCTTAGGAAGGTGACCCACGCGCCTGGTGATGAAGGAAGTGGGTCCTCTAATCTCGAGAGGCCCAGGGTTGTGAGGAAGAAAAAACCGATGGTCGCTCCTGCCTGTGCACCTTTGAAGAAGCCTACTCTCCATCTCCAAAAGACGACAGACGTAGATGCGCATGAGGTGCATGTGTCTGCCGGTAAGTGTTTATCTTCTGATATCTTGCATTTGTAGTTTGAACTTTTCTTAGATTTTCGTCTTTTTCTTTGTTGTAGTTGCTACAACTGCGGTGAGTATGTCTCCTCCTCCTTCGTCTTCTCCTACACCGAACATGCATGTTGGCGATGAGGAGAGGATCGAAGAGCCTGAACATGCTGTTCAAGTTGAAAATGTTGCTGACGATGCGCCGTCGCATAAGGCTGAGGCGCATGTTGATAATGAACCAGTGGTCGACACCATAATTGCTGATGATATTATGGGCGCGCATAATAATATCATTGACCCCAATATCAATCAGGGGTCAACTGAAGGTGGTGGGGCGCATGCGCAATCGTCGGCTCTATTTTCTTCGACCAGAAGCAGTACTCACAGTGACGAGCACGAACCATCCACAGTGGGCTCAACTAGGAGATGTGGATCTTGTAGTACTAAAAAAGGTCGGCCATGAAGACCGTCAACGGCAACCGAAAGTTTCCTTCGTGCAAGCAAATAAGGTCACATAACCGGAGGGGGCGTCGGCGACAGTCTTACCCTCTGTCGGATATCGGGCACCGTACTCTACCGGTATACGGTAGTTTGATAACATGGTCTGAAAAGCCGTTTCAGACCAGTTCAACACTGGCAACACGCCGCCGGCATCAACATTCTTAGGGTTTTCACCCCCAGATGTAGAGGCAGAAGACATCGGGAATAAAGAATGTGAAAGATTGAAGAGAGGATAGTCTGAAGATGAAAGATTGCCGGCGAACAAGGAGAACAGTCACCGGAAAGTTTAAAGGGTTGAGAGAGAAAGAAGAAGATTAAGTTGAACGATTTGAATTTCAAGAGCTTGAATGAAACCCTAAAGGTTCCGTCGACTATTTATACCCTTCACATTTAATGTGAAGGGTCAGGCGTGTAGAGAACGTGCGCCGTCTCAGCCAATCAGAGTTCGTCAGCTGGCGAGACACGGTGTACTGACGGTTATCACGCGCCCGTGGCTTCCTACGCGCCTGACACAGACGAACAAACCTCCCTGCTGCAGTGACGTAACGCCTCGGGCAATGCACTAGTCACAGCACCATCACCTTTCCACCAATCAAATATCACCAACTTCTCAACTACGGCGCAAGAGGCTAGTTACACATCAACTAACTATACACCTCGCGCCTTGTCTTCACCAACACCCCTTGTGCCGGCTGGCGCAAGGCTACTTTCAATGTCAAGGCCTAGCACCTGAATTCTTGCACGCTGATGTCAGCAATCTTTTTACTTTGAAACAAATTTCAGTTTTTTCTTTTTACAGACACATGAAACCTCTAAGCTGCTTCTGAAGTAGTAAAGCTACAAACAACATATTTTCTCTTAGTCCAGCATTCCACCCACTTGCAACTTGCGCATGGGAGCAGCACTGGACTTGGGGGACTTGAAGGGGTATGGTCCCAGATCTTGCGTCAGGCTTAGGCGCAAGTGACCATCACCCAGTTTACTTTGCCACTTAAGGCTAAAAATATACTTCAGTCCCGTGCAAGCTTGCAGGGCGCACATGAGGACATCATCAGACGATGGAACCTGCTCGACTTCTACGTCCAATCGAAAGGTTACAAGCTCTGACACTTCATAAAGCTGAGCAGTTAATGGGGATGTGTTGTTTTGTATTGTGAAAATTCATCCAACACATGATTGCGCAAGCCTACATGGCGCACTCGCAAGGGCAACATCTTATTACGATGCAAGTGGAACCGTCACTTTGACTTCTGTGACCAACCAGTAAGTGACACACCCTGACACTGACAACAACGGTCAGCTGACCATGCAAAACACGGCTACCCGATCCACTAACAGAAAGCTTCCACTTGCATAAAGCTGATGAACAAACTGACAACCAAAGCTGACAGGCCAAATGGTGGCTGCTACTTCGTGCGCCTGACACAACAAGACACGTGACGACACCTCCACCGTGCGCCTGACACTTCTGCAGTCTGCGCACCTGACAGAACAGAAAATAAGCTGAAACTTGTCACGTCAGGCCCATCAAACGGCCCATTGGCCTCTCTCCTTCACTTTTCGGCTATAAATACCAGACTTCGAACCAGGTTTGAGGTAAGGCTAATCTGCTCTCTCACACTTACTACTTAATCACTTATCTTGCTTTCCAAGCATATATTGATTCTCACGCCGGAGGGTGGTAACAAAAAGCAATCACCACCTCATTCTCCTTGTTGCGAGTCACGGTATGTTCATTACGCAGGCGACAGATACAAGATCATCCAGCCATCGATCGAAAAAAAAGGGATTAAGCATATCCTGACAAGACTCGACCCATAAACTAACCACTGAGTTAACCACTCATTCTTCATCAACCAACACCAATTGAGTTCTCCTCCATAGTGCAAATTTACTTTACTAACTTACATGCAAAAAGAATGGTACCCATGAGCTAGGGAATGAATTGAAACATCAATAACATACATCTAAACTATAAACAAACATAAAAAAAAAGTACTAGTTATACTTTATGCATTATTAACCATGGTTAAACACCCCCACCCACCCCACCATAACCACTATGTCCCAGCGGTTTATATATCTAGAGAACTCTCGAAACCGGAATCACAAACACACACACACCTTAAAACCAACAAACCGATCAAAAAACACAACCAACAAGAAAGATGGTTGGAGATGAAAACAACCATAACATGATGGTGCATGTACCACCATGGACCAACCTCAGCGACGACCCACTCACCGGAATCTCACCCTTTTCTCCACGCAGCCCCAATGCCACCGTCAACAGCCTCGCTTCCTTCGAAGACTACGCTTATTTCCTCCGTAACGACGCCGCTCTCCGCCGCTACCTGGAAGACGACCTCGACGGAGATGCAGACAACTCCGGCTCTACGGACTTTGACATCACATCGGAACCTTTTGCTTCTGATAGTTTTCGTATGTACGATTTCAAAGTACGTAAGTGCGCACGTGCTCGGTCACATGACTGGACGGACTGTCCGTACGCTCACCCCGGCGAAAAAGCTCGCCGGCGTGATCCTCGGAAGTACAGTTATTCCGGTAACGCGTGCCCAGAGTTTCGTAAAGGGAGTTGTAAAAAAGGTGATGGTTGTGAGTTTTCTCATGGTGTTTTTGAGTGTTGGTTGCATCCGCACCGGTACCGGACTCAGCCGTGTAAGGATGGAATAAACTGCCGCCGGCGTGTGTGTTTTTTCGCACACACGCCGGAGCAGCTTCGGGTGGTGAGTCCGCATGGTGAGTCGAGTCATGGGTTCGGGTCGTGGTTTTCTTCGCCGTCGGAGACTTCTACGCCGCCGTCGGAGTCGCCGCCGATGTCTCCGATGGATGGGTCTCTTAGCCGGTCACTTGGGTCGGTGACGGTGGGTGATATGTTGACGTCTCTCCGGCGGTTGCAGCTTAATAAGACGCCGTCTATGGGTAGCCCGTGGAGCATGCAAATGGGTCGGGTTGTTTCTTCTCCTAGATCCGGGTTTTATAGCTTGCCGTCGACTCCGACCCGACCCGTGACCCGACCGAGTTTAGGGTTTCCGGAGATTTGGGAAGAGGGGTGTGTGGAGGAAGAGCCTGTGATGGAGAGAGTGGAATCAGGTAGGGATTTGAGGGTGAAGATGTTTGAGAAGTTGAAGAAGGAGAACTCGTTAGATCGGGTTGACCCGAGTCCGGGGGAAAGTTCGAACCCGGATGTGGAGTGGATCTCGGAGCTTGTGAAGTGATCAGTGGGTTGTGCTAAACGTAACTCTCCCATGCTACGCTGTTTTTATTGGATGTAACATTTTCTCTACTAAATCAGTCATTTCATCTTTCTACTTTTTGCATGGGATAGCGTTAAGCATAATAGAGGGTACGTTTAGCCTCAACCTGTCTATGAACACCCTAATACCTTCCAGGTGTTTGATTTTAATTATGGATTATATGGTTAGTTATTGCTATTTAGTTAGTGATAATATGTTTCGGTAGAAGCCATTTTGTGCACTCCCTTGTCATGTAAATATGGGTATGAAGGGTGAAGTGTAAAAGAAGTTTATTTGTTGGGGGTTTACTCTGAAAGAAAAGAGGGAGGAAATGGGGTGGAATTATTGTTATTGTTATTATTAAAAATGATTTTATATTATGTTATGTTATTGTGTTATTAATGCAACTTTTTATTTTGCTCTTGATAGTATTCGATTATTTATACATCTTGTTTGCATAATCACAACTAGAAATCTACAAAAATAGATTTACGGATCGACCCAAGTGACCTACAAAGCTGTAGATAGAATTTAGAATTTAGTGGTGTATATCTGACGATGGCTGGAGCAAGGAGGCGACTGGCGGAGGTTGGTCGCTAGGTGCGACCATTGTGACAGGGCCCGACACAAAGCATTGAATCACCTAATAACGTTGTAAATGTGGGATTAAAACAATTGATGAGAAAAGTTCTTATATGATGATTATGCCTAAAATGGTTGGTATTTGGAGATGCTTCTTGAATGGTCAAGAAAAGTTTTACAAGAAAATATCACTAAAGGTATGTGTCTTGACCATCCATTATGTTTAACTATCAACTGTCAACTGAATTTAACCATTTTTAGATTCCATCCACAAAATTTTCCTATGACATTGTTTATACATATATTTCTTTTTCCTACACTCATTGTGGAAGTTTAGCAATTTCAACATGTAAGTACCTTAATTGGCTTAATATCCAAGAGAAAACTATGAGATTGATCCTCGTGTTTTATAAAAATATATTTTTTAGTCACTTTATACAAAATGTCTTCCTATTTGTGCGTTATGGACTTTGCATGTGTAGCAAAGTCGCGGATCAAAATGAACGGCCCTAACTCTTTGCGTTATGGACTTCGCTTTTAAAACCTATGAAGGTAGCGAAGACCAAATATGTAGTGACGTCCTTATTTGTTCACACGTATTGCTTACAAATCCAGGCAGTGAACAAGAATGCAACGACGGGTATGATGCGCAGAGAAAGGGTATGAAAACTATATGTATATGCTAACACGAGTCAATAGTCCGTTTATGATCTTAAATATGCTAATAGAAAACACTCTTTTATGTGTCAAGAACTTTAATATTTTATAATCATATTAGGATATTGGGATATAAATACTTCTAGATTTTCGTTTTTTACTTTATGTTGTAAAGACTTTGCATGTCTTATAAAGCAAAACTATAGACATATATTTCTATGATAATGGTCCATTTGCGTGTGCGATAGTAAAAAGTAACAATAATGAGTTGATTAATTTATTAATGGGATAGGGTTTGATGTTACCTCAACACTATTTTTTTTTTAAACTTTTACCTCAACACTATTTTTTTTTTAACTTCTAACTTCGTGTAATTGATAGGTTATAGTGGATTAAGTCATCATTCATATACATTTAACTTTTAACTTCGTGTAATTGATAGGTTATATGGTGGATTAAGTCATCATTCATATACACAAATAAAAGATTACTTGCATCTTTTATAAAAGAAAATATGAGAATTAATCCGACTTCTTAGATTATTTCATGAGAGATTCTAAATTAAATATACTATTTCATGATTTACTAAATAAAATAAGGGTTTTATTAGTATAATCTCAATCGCAGCCGCTTGATCAAGAGGACTCAGATATAGTTAATACTCTCACTCCTCTTGATCAAGCGGCTGCGATATTGTGGCCACCAGACCTTCAAACTACCTCCTCTCTCTCGACAACGAAACAACCATCGTTTCTGACACTTGTTGAGTCCAACATAACCTAGCAACAGAAACTCGTGTGAAGTAAACAACCTCGTAAGATCCTCCTAAGAAATCCACTACCCTTTGCGAGTGCACCCTATATATTCAACATATTTTTTTCATGCAGGTTTGGAAGAGCTCCTGATCAAGAAAAGCTTGTGCTGACCAATTATGGTTTCGCGTTGAACATGTGAGCTATTGCAGACACCTACTCTAAATCATTTTGTTTCACAAACAATCAAACACAAAAAAAAAACTAGTGCTATCTCGAACTCGCAAGTACATCTATAACAATAAAAGTATTATTCCACTTGTTTTACCTTGCAGAAAAAACTTTTACTCTGAATAGAAACATTGAATCTGGTTTGAGAAAATTGTAATGAACACAACCCTCGACCGAATCCAATTCATCTTATCTTTGTTGGATTCTTGCTACAGATACTGGCTGGAATCTTCATGTTACATTCTGTTACGTTTATGTAATATGCAATTTGCATCTTACTCTAATTTGTTTAATAACAAAATGTTTAATTTGTTTGTTTTATTATTCAAAGTAAACCAAAAGTAATTGTAAGATGTTAACAGGAAATTAAGTTGTGAAATGGTTCATTCATTCAACGAATCTAGACATTTTTTTGGGCCCTTGATTGATGGACATTGTCTAATTATATGTGGACTTTATAGAATTGATTGGTAAAAAATCAACCTTCATATTTGGCCCACAAAAGATCTTATTAAAGGCCATAGTTATTGAACTATTTGATGAGAACAAAAATTAGGTTGAGAGGTGAATATAGAAGACTCTAGTCTCTAAACACATACTAAAAAAAAAGTACAAAATTGATAAGGTTGTGTCGCTTTTTACTCTTCTACTGTTCCCGTTTATGATTCCGCCAGCCAATAATGACGGACCTATGATTTTTTTACCGGTATCGTAATGTTTTGGACTTCACTTCACTTTTAGATTCTTCGTAGGTTGTGTTGTGCGGATTACAGGAATTGCATACATGAGGAAAAATATATTGTCAGGTACAAAAGAAATTACATTTTAATTCGTGATGTTGCTGGTGTAGGATCTAGGATGTTTGATACATGTTTAATGTTTATGGGTAATTTGGTAATATCTCAAATCCTTTATGTGCGTGTCAACCAAACATGTTATTGGATGGAATAAATTCCAATTTCAGTTTCTGAAAAATTCTGTGTACCAAACAGCCTCTAGAGAATCAGCATAACCTCCAAAAAAAAAAAAAAAAAAAAACTTTTGCCCCAAATTTGTCTCTCTTTTAATAGATCTTAACATTTCCATGTGAACTTGACTTTGAAACCATGATCTAACCATTAATGATAGATTAGAGATGGTAATGGTAAGTGATTTTGCTGATCCTCTAATGGAAAAGCTATATTATTACAAAAAAAAAAACAAAACAAACAAACCTGTTTCTATATGCTCAAACTACACTTAAGGCTACTTCTAACCCATGCAGTGGCGCAACTTAGAGGAGGCCGGACCGGGCCTCGGCCCGTGCGGTTTTTTCGCCCAGTAGTGTTAAATTTCAGGTTTTCGATAATTTTTTTAAATGTGTATTGGTTTGGCCCAGGCTGATTTTATCTCCAAAAAACATCGGGCCATGCTGAGTTTTAGGTCAAGATCCGCCACTGAACCCATGTGACCATTTCCTTTTCCAAATTAACCGGCAAAACCTCAGTAATACAACCGTGTATGGTTTGTAGCTTTGAACAATATCAAAAATAGTTTCAACATAACCTTTAGAACACTCCTAAATCTCACACACCCTTCTTAACAACATATTCAAATGATCTGCAATGAATGAGAAACCCATATCATAATAATATGATTATGAATACAGATCAGCAGCCGATACAAACTACAAAGAGAGAGCAGCAGCCAATAAGAATTTGACAATAACAACAGTGTCCAAATCAGGGTTAAATTAAATCAACAAAGAACAACGAAATATCCATCCACATAAACACAAGATAAGATAGTCCCAAGCTTCACAATCGTCCCAGAAAAGTGGATCAGCAACCAGACACCATGCTCAAAGCAAACCAACATAACGAGCAATATCATGAATGACATCAATTAACAAGCATAAACATAACTGTGCACCCAATTGACCACAACGTCAAGAATGAAATCATCATAAGACTAAGGACTTAGATTAGCAATAACTAATGAAAATACTAGGAAGCCAAATGATATATAGAAGACCTTTTAGGCAAAAAAAAAGTGATCTCTAACATTGAGAGCATCTACAACAGTTAAACCTGGTCCATCAAACAGATCGCTTAGTCAGCATGCCACATAATTGCAAACCATCACCACTCCAAACCCTACTTTTTCCTTCAACAATAAACAACTCCACTTTTTACGTAAAAAAACAAAAAAAATAGTATTGTGAGTGGGTAGTCCCCACTCCTTCCAAACTATACCGGTCCGGTGGAGCAGGCTACCTCCTCCAACGAGGGAGGTTTATTTGGGCATTGGCTTGTTGAGTGGACCACACCGCGGACCAACCCTTGTGGTGGGTGCTCTAACAAAAAGAGAAAATAACAGTTTTCGTGATTGTGGTTTGGTCATGATTGTCACTCTCAGACAAAAAAGAGTAGAAAAAGTACATGTCAATTTTTTTAGTAATTGAAAACCGAATTGGCTATGAAGCTAGCCGAACTGAATAACCTAATATGAATTCAGGGTAATTCACAAGCCAAATGCGGTTAGCGATTCAGGGATTTAGGCAGAAACAAGTTATGAAAAACATGGGGTTTTATTAGGCTGATAGATCTTGGGTATAATTATGATTAGGGATGAGCTCAGTATCAACTGGTACCGAAAATCCTAGAAAATAGGTACTGGTACCGAAAATACCCGGTACAATACGGTTCGGTACCGGTGTTTGAAGGTGAAAACCACTGTTAAATACCAGTACCAAACCGGTACCGAAAACGCTAAATATCAGTACCGAAAATCTTGTTGGTTTGGGAAATTTGGTATCTGTACCGGTTCCAAACCAGTACCCGGTACTATTTGCCCATCCCTAGTTATGATCATGAATATTGGGCTAATAAATGGAGTTGGGCTAACCAAATAACATAAAGAAGTATATATAGATTAAAAAATTAAATTAATAAATCACTTAATTCGGTTAACTAGAATTGCCCGAATAAAATTAGAATGCTCGAGTTCGGCTCTTGTTCTGCTCGATTATTATTTATTAATTAATTTATATTAGTTATAATTATTATTTTATATATAATAAGTTAATTTTTCATAATTTCATAAATAGAAATTACTATTATATATATATATATATATAGTCTTAGGATCCTGTAAAAAGACCATTTTTCGTGAGAAGTGTGAGAAGGCATAAAAATTCATATGTAGAAATTATGTTTTGGATTTGGGCATAATGTTTTGGTCTGTTTTGGTAAGAAAAACACCAAACATAACAATTTAAGACACATTGTAGTGAATTTATGGCTTAAAACTTAAAACACCATGCCAAAAAATGTTAAGTAGTGTGTTTTAAGTAGGGATGAGCAATTCGTTCCCGGTACCGGTACCGAACCGGTACCGGTACCGAATTTACCGAACCGGGTACTTTTTCGGTACCGATTCGGTACCGCCTTTTAGCATTTTCGGTACCGGTTCGGTATCGGTCCGGTACGGTACCGGTATTTACCGGTTTTTACCCTCAAATACCGGTACCGAACCGTACCGAACCGGGTATATTCGGTACCGGTACCCACTTTTGAGTATTTTCGGTTCCGGTTCTTTCGGTACCGGTATCGGTTCGTTACCGGACGGTACCGAGCTCATCCCTAGTTTTAAGTGTTAAGTAGTGTGTTTTAAATTTCACGCCCATAATGCGTTGCATTGTGTTTTAAGTTGTCATGTTTGGTGTTTTTCTTACCAAAACAACTCAAAACATCATGCCTAAGTTCAAAACATGATGTCTACATGTCAATTTCTATGTCTTCTCACACTTCTCACGAAAAAGGTCATTTTTACAGGATATATATATATATATATATATATATATATATAGGGAAGGGTTTAAATGAGAACGCTAAATATCTCGAGAACCGTGAGAACGAATAAAAAAACCACGAGAACTTGGTCAAAAACAATTCAAATTCAAAATTTCTTTTTACACTTATCATTATTGTTCGAATACAATGTTAGAAATTAAATTTACATGTTTAAATTTACGTGAATTCGTAAATAAAGAAAATTTACACATGTGTAAGTTTGTCATTTACACATGTGTAAATTTGTTATATTTACACATGCTAGTAAGAGTGATTTTGAGAGGAAAAATTAATTATTTGATGTTGTAAATTTTTTTTTAATGTTGTATTTTAATTACAATGAGGTTTGTATTAAAAAAAATCGGTTTTGATTGGTTTTTTCATTCGTTCTCACGGTTCTCGCAATATTTAGCGTTCTCAAGATAACTCTCCCCTATATATATATATATATATAGGTCAAAGATCCGTTAGGAACCACCCTTTATTGCGAGAACCGCGAGAACCAATGTGAACACAACCAAAAATACCTAAAAATAGCTAAAAAACACACAATTTTTTTTATATATTTTTTTTATTAAAAAAATCGCTACTTTTAGTAGCAAAAAAAAATTAACTTTTTTTTTGCTACTAAAAGTAGCGATTTTAACTTAAAAAATATTTTTTTTTTTTAAATTGTGTTTTTTTTTAGATTTTTTTTTTTTTGGGGAGGGGGGGGGGTTAGGTTTTTTTAGCTATTTTAGATTGTGTTCACATTGGTTCTCGCGGTTCTCGCAATAAAGGTGGTTTTCGCATGAATCTTACCCTATATATATATATATATAATATATGAATTAAAAAGTATATAAACAGTGGGCTTCTTTAGGACAGCGAACTGGCTCGAGCTCGGTAAGCGAAGATCGGGTTTGGGCTCGTTTATTAAACGAGCTAGTTTTTAGGCCCAGGCTCTGACTCAAACTCGTCTAAGCTCGGTCCGTTTCGAACTGGGCTCGACTAGCTCACGATTCCAACATTCTCTAACATACCATCAAGATCTCACTAAAGCAAACAAGCTTGTAACATCTTCCAATGAAATCCTCTACCTCGACAGTGCACCTCTACAAATACATAAGCAAAGATTAGGGATGTAAACGAGCCGAGTCGAGCCGAGCTAGACCCAGCTCGAGCTCGGCTCGAACTCGATTCGAGTTGGCTCGGCTCGAGCTCAAATTTCAAATCGAGTTGATATTTGAGGCTCGAGCTCGACTCGATTAGAATTCGAGCTAGCTCGGCTCGGCTCGATCTAGCTCGAACTAACAAAGAACCGCAAAGATGCAATGTTTGGAAGGAAAAAAGTTGCATTTTATAAATACTTTCTACAATTTTTTATGTGTTAATTTACAAACAAAGAATTGCCGTCTGCTCAAGACAAGAACAACCTTTGCTTGCTTCATATGCATCTCCCTTTAGAAAATTTATACATTAAAACAAGGGATCGAGGAAACTAGCGTATAAATTATTGCTATATCTATTTATTATGGCTATCTAATAGATACATGTAATGCAGAAGCAAACAAGATACATGTAGCGTTTTTATGCTTTAGAAAAAATTGAGTTAGACCGATAGCCTCTGGTAAAGACATTTTTTACATTATTTTTCTTTAGAGAAAACTTCTGTTTTGCTCTCTGTGGTTTGGTCACTTTAACGGTTTTGCCCCAAACCTTTAAAAATAGTCATTTTCCTCCAATAGTTTGTTATGATTTTTCTATTTTGCTCCCCGCCTCTAACTTCATCCAAATTGTCTGTTTTTTTCATTTTGCTCCCCGCAGGGAACAAAACAGAAAAACCATAGCAAACTATTAGAGGAAAATGGCTATTTTTAAAGGTGTTGAGCAAAACCGTTAAAGTGACCAAACCACATGGAGCAAAACGGAAGTTTACTCTTTCCCTTATTTAGGATCCTAGGAATGTGGAATGAGTGTTTTATTCATCACTCTTCTCTCATCTAAGCTCATTTAAACTCAAGCTCGGCATGCAAGTAGCTTATAAAGCTCAAGTAACCAACGATTAGCTCAGCTTCAAAACTAAAGCTCGGTACATAGGTAATTTTTCAAGCTCGACGATTAGCTAAGCTTGTTTACACCTTGATATGTGAGATAACCTATTTTTTGTTCTTTATACATTCTTTTTTATTCACAAACGTATGATGGAAGTTCATACAGTTTTCTATAATACAGATTGCAAAATCTATTTAATGAATTTGGATAGTACAACTAAACCAGTGGGCAAAACATTTAACCAAATTTCAGAGCTAAAACTCAGAATTCAATGTTTGCAGGTTTGTAGCACAACGCTCTTCCTCTAACAACATATGTGATCCCTATGAATCCAAACCCTTTATCCATTCACCCCTAACAACAATTGTGGAGTCTGATCATTCAGGTAAATAAATACTAAAGGGGGATGTAGCCTGGTAATATCAAGTAATATAGTAAAGGTGTTCATCTTAAAGTGGTTGAGCCTTCAAGTATAGATTTAGGTGGTATGTGAGTTAATAGTTTTGAAAACAAAAGTAAATCATGAAATGCTGCCAAAACGCTCACTTGGAAGTTACTACTACTTCATAAAGTTTAACAAACATAACAAACTTCTGTAACATCAAAACAAAAACATAACAATGGTCAAAAAACAAATACGATTGAGCACGATCCCATGCCTTACTTCTCCGATGAGTTTGGCCCCCTCTTCTTTCCAAAACCGACAACTGCACAATCAGAAAACAAACACTTAATTATAAAGAGTACCAACACAAAACAAGCTTACACCTAAATAGGTAAATAAAAAGTATCTAGAAAATTTAACCAAACAGTTAAAATAGGTTAACCCACACAACAATACATGTGCCAATCCAACTGAAACCACAATTTTGATTTTAAAAACCTTAAAATAAAACCTAAAAGACCAATACACTAAATATATACAAACATATGTCTTAACTCTTATTTGGTGTCTAACGAATAGATAAAAACATCAACTAAAAATATGTGTTTGCAACGTACCGGCGGTGACAAATCGGCGGTTGTATTGGATGCGCTTGTGGGCACGGCCACGGGGCTGTTTCTTCTTGTCTTGCTTGGCAACCTTGGGGGTTTGACCCCTCACTTTACCAGCACGAGCCAACGATCCGTGAACCTTTCCTGTTAACAAAATTAACAGAATGATTTAAAGGATACAAAGAGAGTGATGAAATCGATGAGATTGTAAGTAATTAAGCTTACCCATGTTGAATGTGAGGTTGTTTAGCTTGGTTCTGGTCTTCCTTGCGGCTGGATGTAGCGAGCGAGCGAGAAGCAAGTGGTTCAGATTTAGGGTTAGGGTTGGGGAGTGAATAATATATTGAGGCTTAAAAGTTAACACTCTCTTTTGGGCTTAATAATGGGCCGCTATTTTTTACTTGGACTCTTGGTTCTATTTGTCGATTAGCCCATAATTTTAACTTTATGTACACAGGGTAAAATCGTAATTATATTTTGAACCGGTGACGAAATCATAATTTTAAACTGAGGATAAAATCATAATTTTGAGCTTAAGGGGAAAACATAATTTTATTTTGAGCTGTGGTCAAAAACGTAATTTTGAGTTGAGGGCAGAATCGTAATTTTGAGCTAAGGGCAAAATCGTAATTTTGAGCTAGAGGAAAAAACAACTTTTTATTTTTCGGTGAAAAAACGTAATTTTAAACGGAGGGCGAAATCGTAATTTTAAACTGGGAACAAAATTAAAAGTGAGTTTTTGAACCGAGGGCAAAAGCGTAATTTTGAGCTAGGGGCAAAAGTATAATTTTATTTTGAGCCGTGGGCAAAAACGTAATTTTAAGCAAAGAACGAAAACGTAATTTTAAACTGGAAATAAAATTAAATTAAAAATAAGTTGGTCCAATAGGGGAGTGCCAGGCAAGCTGCCTGGCACTATTCCCCTAAGTTAGTGAATGTAAAAGTGAGTTTTTGAACCGAGGGCAAAAGCGTAATTTTGAGCTAGGGGCAAAAGTATAATTTTATTTTGAGCCGTGGGAAAAAACGTAATTTTAAGCAAATGACGAAAACGTAATTTTAAACTGGAAATAAAATTAAATTAAAAATAAGTTGGTCCAATAGAGGAGTGCCAGGCAAGCTGCCTGGCACTATTCCCCTAAGTTAGTGAATGTATATGTAGTGAATGAATAATGGAAATTATATAGTAAAATTTTACTCTTTAACACGTAAAAATTGGATTGTTGGTGATTGTAATATACTTGCTAGTTCTCTTTGCTTAAAAAAGTCCTTAGTTAACAATCACTAGTGCTCTAGTGGTGGTCACGGGTATTTAAGTTCCACCTATGGTGAGATCAGGTGATATTTTCCCTCCAGGTCTCAAGTTCGAGTCTGTGTGATACGGGTTTCTCATTGAGGGGTTTAAATTAAGAATTTATTGTGCGAGAGGGCTCTCTAGTGCGGGTCCGGTTAAGACAATGTTATGAACACCGGTTGATATTTTGAAAGTCCATTAAGTTTTCATGTTTAAAAATTGACTGCCAGTTGATAAGAATTTGAACATGGCCGGCCCTGGGGGTGGGTGGGGAGGACCACCGGCCAGGGCCCGATATTTCGAGAGGCACGTTTTTTTATGAAAAAATCCGATATGTATATGTAAAATATTTTATAATAGGGTACACTCATACAAACACCAACACAGACCCCCTTACAAAACTATTCTTATGGCTTAGATTAGTTATTAACCCCTTTGGTATTTGGTTTAAACCTTTAGTGAGCCCAATACCCAATTTCGTTAAGGTCTAAGGACACATTTTTTCGAACTTGAACAGGGTGTATACGAATTCTCAGGGTCGGCACTAAATTTGAAATAAATGTATCGTTTAAAAGGGAAGGTTAGACTTAAGGGGATATTTGGTGGGCCGATGGGTCGATTAGTCTTCGTCCATCATTTCATATGGGCCTTGGGGCATGGGCTATGGCCTACGTATGCTTAAATTCATAACATGCTGGGGCTAGTCAAGTAAATAAATTTTTATGTGACGCTCGACTTGTTTTGAGCTTTTTCTGACATGATCTCAAATGGCTCAGAAGCGGCTCACCTCATTTACACTCATATGATGGTATATGTTAGCACGGTAACAATCTCTCTCCTAAGCTGTTTTTAGCAAGCGTTTTTACTAGTATGTGATACGAGGTTTCATCATATGGTTTTTCGATTCATACTCATATTCCAGTTTTTTGGTATTAGCCTCTACAAATCTAACTAGTTTAGTTTCAGTTCCATTGATGTACAATTGAGAGATGGCGCTTAGTTATCTCGAAAGAAAAAAAACATTTAACCCGATCAAACATTGTTTTATTACATTTACATGTTCAAGAACAATTTCCTTCAATCACAAATTATACATATATCGTTAAAATAAATAAATAAATAAATTCGTTATCTATACAGTATCTTCCTCAAATCTCATCAAAAGCACTGTATACATACTAAAGGAAATTAAATTACAAAAAAAAAAAAGTCAAACCCTCCTATAAATATTTTTGAAGCATGAGGGGAAGAATTGGCATGCTCAATCCAAACATAGGTCACTAATTTCATTGGTTATCATTGCATATGATGGTTGTTTTAAAAAAAAAAATGAACTTTTATGAAAGAAAATCTTGTTCATCTTGCAAAAACTCTTTTCTTAGTTTACGAGAAAAGAGCTTACAAGCATCCATACTAAGATCAATCGCAGCTGAAAGCGCAATAAAAAGAGCAGCATCGGCCATACATGTCACATGTTGCACACCCACTTGAACCATCGGCTTACTTGCTTTCCCTTCACCTTCCACGGTTGAACTCATTACAAACCCTTTGATGTTCGACAATGGGCTGGCTCTTGAATCTTTCAATGTTTCATCAATGCAAAATTTGCCACCTTTCTTTATATTCATTGTGCCTTCAGAAATGGGAATCCCACTCGTCATACCAGAATTAGTGACAAGTTCAAATTTATAACCTAACCCGTCTACCGGGCCCCTTTCACGCCAGGCTTCAAGCCGTCCCCATGGCTTCCAATTACTGATTGAGACACCATGGGGGCGAAGGATAAACCAAGCCCCAGGGTTTGACCGTGAAACACGGTCAGAACCTTGACAAGGGACAAAGGGAGTGATCATGGAGGCAGCGGCTATGGATGAACCGGAGAGATCATGGACCACAATCATCCACCCTTTCCGTTCTCTACCGGGCTTTTCTTTTCCATTCGAAAAGGTTGTCATCCATCCTCTATTGATATTGTGCATGGTAAAATCTGATGGGAGGGAACTGAAAATCAAATAAAAAATATCAATATCATGTACTAATTAATATAACACTTATTAGATTATAACCACTTGAAATATTTATAAGATTTAATTAAAGTCAAATGTTAAATGCAACAAGGTCAAACAAGAACAATTAAGAGATGATGGTTAATCAAAGAACAATCAACTAACACCAAAATCCTGGGCACATGGAAAAGAATCAAGCTGGTGGTTGTCTTTGACAGTTGGGAGTATTTTATTTTATTATTGGCCACCAACAACAATTATCAAATATAATCTATATATTTTGGCACATTGACTAATGTTATTTTCTTATATTTGTGAATTGACATAATAATTTACATTATGGAAATAAAATGATTGTTGTGACATAATGAAAATCACATTTTATCTTAAAAGGGAAGTAATTAGGGATTCACCATGAGTATTGATTTACACTTGCACTTCAATTCAAACATTACAATTACTCTAACTATTTATTCTACTTTAAACATGATTTAATATGATTAGAAACGATAAAAGAATGGAGATCATTAAGAAACAAACAAACAAACGAAATAATCGTTCATTTACCCTTTTTTCATGCAAGCCAGTCTTAAAAATCACGCAATATTAACTTTCTAAAAAACTTTAATGGTTTATAAAGGTGACGTGACATCTTTTTATTAGCTTAAGAAAAATTTTAAAAAGTAAATATCGATTTTCATCGTTTAGTGAAAAGGTAATATGATAGTATCACATGTTTGGTACAATTCAAAAGGCTAAAATCAAATCAACTGATTTTTATTTTGCAATATCACACCGGTTTTTTTTTTCTTCAAAAAAAAAATAAAAGTTTAAAGAACTAAATATTCCTAAAGTGATTTCCCAGGAAGAAAGCTTATTAAAATTTCCTTTCAGATTTCATTAATTAGAATATATATATATTTTTTTTTAAACGAAAAAAAAAAACTCTAATTAATGAAATCTGAAAGGAAATTTAATAAGCTTTCTTCCTGGGAAATCAAAAATAAAACATACTTTCTAATTTACATAAAAAGTCGCTTAACATAATTTTAACATATTCAATTCTCTAAACGTATAAAAAAACCCCTCATCCTAATTTTGTTATTTTAAAGTTCTTACACATGTTTAGAATGTATGTACTTGAGGTTTTTTTTTGTTTAAATAAAAAATGACTTATTACACCTTAATTCGTTAAAAACGAATTATATAACTTTCGTATGTAACAAAAGCTGAAGTATTTAGTTGAGCGACTTTTATATGTTTAAAGACTTACTTTTACAATCAAAATTATATAAAGATTTTTTTTTTTTTTTTTTGAAAAAAAATGGGAAAGTAATTTATTATTTTTAAATATTAACCGAAATTAGAAATTAAAAAGAAAAGTCTGGAAAAAAAACAATGGACCCCGGTCTGTACCATGATGAACCGGGTACAGGTAATATCCAACTCAAATTTCATGTACTAAACGAATGATCAGGTACAAGTAATGACTGCATGAAAAAAGTAAACTAACCGCGATCTAGAGTTCCGGTCGGCACTAAACTTGCAACTAAAAACCGGCTGTCGAATATTCCCTTGAATCTGAAAAACCACCGGGCTACACTCCGGTTCACCTCCAAACTGAAACAAAAACCGCGGATCCGGTTCAGTCCGCACCTTCAAATGCAAACTAGCTGCCGGTTCATTCCCAAGTTTCATCCACCCGTTTTGAAACACGACCGGTTTAGTAACCGACCCATCTATGTTAACCACCACCCCGACCCGGCCCAACAATTTCCCCCCACTAAATCCGCACGACTGGCCCATACGGCCCGTGTAGACCGACACGGTCAGAACAACCGGTTTGTTTTGGAGACGGCGGAGGGTGGCCGGGTCAAGGTGGAAGTTAACACTCGAAGAATTGGAATTAGAATTGGAATTGGAATTGGAATGTTCGGTCGGGGTGTCTTGGGAGAGTGGGATGAGGGCGGTTTGTGGCGGGAAGTTTTTGATGCGGAGTTTGCAGTAGCATGGGGTGGCGGAGGAGTGGATGCCGGTGGCGGAAGCGACGGAGTTGGTGGTGAGTGGGAGTTTGAGTGATAATGATTCGATAATTAAGCGAACAAATGGACATGGATCCATCATAAATTTGTGAAGATGTTGTGTGTGAGTGAGTTTGATGAGAGAAAGAGTGTTTAATGTTTATAGCTTCGGAAACATCTATATTTCGTGAGTATTTGACAGCTATTTCTCTGTTGGTCCGGTTTGTTTGTTTGTTTGTTTGTTTGTTTATTGATTAGTTTAATTATTGTTATCCTGAATTTCATAATTAGCTTGTAACAGGTTAAGATAATGTGACCCTTTTGATTTTCTTTATGTTAAAAGAGGTAAACAATCTCAAAAAAAAGGTAACGTAAGTTCATATAAAGTTATAAACTTATGTAAAGTTTCTACAATTTTTATTTTCAAAGAATTTTTGGTTGAAAAGGATAAGTAGAGATAACGACTAAAAATGAAATTTTAATGAATCTTAGGGGCTGTTTGGCTAAGCTTTTCAAAACTACTTATTTGTTTATTTGCTTTTCGGAAAAGCAAATAAGCAAATAAGTAGTTTTGAAAAGCTTAGCCAAACAAGCCCTTAGAAAGAGGAAAGTGTACGTTTCTATGTCCCACAACGTTCATATTTGGGTGCTTGGTTTGAAACCTTACAACGATTTTATTTTTCAAGGGTTTGATTTTGGCCTATAATGTTTAAAAACCCTTACTAATGGTTTAACCTAAGGGCTATCAAAACCAAGCCATGAACAACCCAAAATTTCACATCCAAATGCACACTCATTTCTTTACTAGTGTTTTTATATACTTAATTTTAGAAGCATTTTCATCGTAATATGAGTATTTTGTGTGATTTTTCTATACTTTATATATCTTTGTGTTTTTATGACTTTAACCCCCCGTTTTAAAACATAATTCGTCATAAACTTGAAATGTAAAATTCGTAAGGATTGGTGTATTCTTTTTTTAGGATCTAGAATCGCAACAAATGAATAAATACCTTATAGGTGAGAATTAACAACAAAAGTAAAACTACTAAGCTTACCGGCGTTTTATCATCATTATGGTGTATATGGAAAGTGATAAACAGGAAGTTCTTTAATAGCAAAAGAACTACATTGGACCTCTTGGTGTAACTTCATATTCTAAAGTTTTTTTGTGGTTGTGTAATTTAGCACCTTGCTAAACCATCTGGTGAAATTTTAAATCTTAATGGAATTTTGATGTCGTTAAAAAATAATTAACATAGTGATTTTGGAACCTTAGATGGCCAAGGTGATGCGTATATATATTTTTCAATATGGGTATACATCATAACTTATTTTGAGTAAATTAGATAAGTGACCAAAGTATCACTTTGACGATGCTTATAATAAAAAAATATTAATGTGATTAATACTGGTAATCTTTGCCAACAAACTGGTATCAAGAACTGATATACTCAAATTCAGTTATTATTAACCCTAAGAAAACAATCCAAACTGGAAATACAAAGAACCACAAGACTCTTACTCACAACTCTCCTCACAAGCAGATTATCAACACGATAATCTGCGTAGACAAACACAGGAATCGATTGAAAGAGAAACATAGAACTTCTCTTTAAACAAACCTTAGATCACATATACAAGAGCGAGGGCACAAAAGGGAAAACTGAGATGCGAAGTATCAAAATCAGGTGCACAAAACCAGAGAACCCTTTTATACTTATCCAGATCGCATAACAACATCTGGGTTACCCGGAGACTTCATAACTCTTCTAAAGCCAGCTCCATGCTTCTAAAGCCTGCGCCATGCTGTAGTCCAATAATAGATAAGCCCATCTGTAGTCCAATTGATAAGCCCATCAATGGCGAGTATCCAGCTTAGCAACTCACATGAAACAAAGACAAAACAAATAATAAAATTATAATAGGATTGCAATAATAATAAATGTATTATTTTTAACACCCCCACCCCCCACAATTCTATTAGTTAAACAGATCAAAAAGTTTCAATTTCTTACAAAGAACTTGATGTATTTTGACCAACACTCCTTTAGTAAATATGTCCGCAACTTGATTTGCAGACTCAATACCAATACATTTCAAAACACCTTTCGAAATCAAATCTCTTAAGAAAAATAAATCCAATTCAAAATGTTTGGTCCTATCGTGAAATACTGGATTTGCTGCTATAGACATAGCAGCATTACTATCACAATACAAGTTGATAGCTATATCAATTTTAATTTGTAACTCTCCCAACAATCTTTTCAACCAAATTAACTCACATGCAGCAGCACACATCGGCCTGTATTCAGCCTCAGCTGAAGACCTAGACATGGTACTTTGTTTCTTACTTTTCCAAGATACTAAACAATTACCCAAAAAATACAAAAACCTGTAACTGACTTTCGAGTAACTAGACACTTAGCCCAGTCAGAATTAGCAAAACCAAACAGATTAAACGAACTACTCTTACTAAACAAAAGACCTTTTCCTGGGGCAGATTTAAGATATCTCAATAAGTGAAAAGCAAGTTTCAAATGTCCTTCAGTAGGACTATGCATAAACTGACTAAGAGCATGTACTGCATATGAGATATCAGGTCGAGTATGGGACAAATAAATTAATTTTCCTACCAACTGTTGATAACCAGTAATATTTTTTAAAGGACCAGAATTAATGTTAAGCAAAGTATTAACAACATAACTTTGATTAATTGGTATATTAACAGGCTTACAACCTAACATACCGTACTCTGACAGAAGATCAGTACAATATTTCCTTTGTGATATACATATACCATCATCACAAGACAACACTTCTATGCCTAAGAAATATTGCAACAAACCAAGATCTTTGATCAAAAATTTCGTTTTTAAACTTTGCTTAATATTTTCTATCTCAGTCAATGAATTACCTGTAACAACAATATCATCTACATATACAAGTAAAACAACAAAGATACCATTTTTTATTTTTAACAAACAATGAAGTATCACACTTGCTTTGTATAAAGTCAATGCTAAGTAAAACACTAACCAATTTTTCATTCCACATTCTAGGGGCTTGCTTAAGCCTATATAAAGACTTATTAAGTTTACACAATTTGGACAAATCATTAGACTGATAACCTTCAGGTAATGACATATAAACTTCCTCATTTAGATCACCATATAAAAAAGCATTATTAACATCTAATTGATACAAGTTCCAATTATTTTGAACAGCCCATGCGATAATACATCTAACAGTTACCAGTTTAACCACAGGAGAGAAAGTTTCTGCATAATCAATTCCCTCTTGTTGGCTAAACCCTTTAGCAACAAGCCTTGCCTTAAATCTTTCTACTTCACCATTAGATTTATACTTAATTTTATAAATCCATTTACACCCTACAATACTTCTATTCTTAGGTCTGTCAACAACATCCCAAGTGTGATTTCTATGCAAAGCTTTAATTTCATCATTCATTGCAGAAACCCAGTTGGGATATTGAACAACCTCATTAAAGTTCTTAGGTTCAACAGCTTTAGAAAGAACAGAGGCAAAACATTTATTATCACACATAAGTTTAGAAAAATTAACTACTCTTTCAATCCCATATTTAACCTTCCCTTCTCAAACAAAATCATTTAAATTCTTTGGTAACTTAGAAGTAAGAATGGGCAAATACCGATCCCGGTACCATACCGTCCCGATCCCGATTTTTGTGAAAAATGGGTACCGATACCGAAATACGTCGGTTTGGTACGGTATCGGTACGGTATCGGTATTTTGAGGGTAAAATGCGGTATTATACCGATACCATACTGTACCGATACCGACAAATACCTAAAAGTGGATACCGATACCGATACCCCTTCGGTATGGTATTCTCGGGATCGGGATGGGATCGGTATTGGATACCACTTGCTCATCCCTACTTAGAAGTCCTAGAGGACCTCCTAGGAAGAAGAGATGTCTCAGAATCCACTGTGTCACCCTTAGAAGGAATTCGGACTTCATCTGTAATACTCACCGGTTCTGCCCTATCAGAAGACTCTTGAACCTCATCAAACTGCTGAGTACTAGTCTCAACATTAGAGGTATCAAGACTAGCTGATTGCTGAACTGCTGGTGTTCTCACATCAGCCTCACCTTGACACCTTCTCTCATCATAGGGATCCTCCACAGTTTGAAAGGGTTTAGGCTCTGAGTTTTCATACACGTCAAAAAAATGAGAGCATTAATGTCTTTAATAGGATTTGAATCATAATTTTCAAAAACAGGTTATTCCTTAAATGGAAAGATTGTTTCATAAAACTTCACATCCCTTCAAAAAATAATAGACTTTGAATCAAGACTAAAAATTTTATACCCTTTTTTCTCAAATGAATATCCTATAAAGACACATTTTTTCCGCTCTACTATTCAATTTATCAGTTTCATTTAAAACTGTATAAAAACACAAGCACCCAAACACTTTAAGATGATTCAAGAAGGGTTTAAACTTATAAACTAATTCATATGGTGTCTTTCCAGCAAGCACAGAGGATGGAGTCATATTAATAAGATAGGCAGCAGTTAAAACACATTCATGCCAAAACCTGACAGGCACATTACTTTGGAATAGTAAAGCTCTAGTAACATTCAGCAAGTGCCTATGCTTTCTCTCAACAATTCCATTTTGTTGAGGAGTATAGGCACACGAAGTTTGATGAACTATTCCCAACTGACTACAAAACTGACTCATTTGATTGTTTACAAATTCTGAACTATTATCACTTCTAAAACATTTCACTGTTTGTTTAAATTGAGTTTTGACAATGTTAACAAAATGTCTTATATTAACAAAAACTTCAGTTTTATTTTTCATAAGACAAACCCAAACAGCCCGAGAATAGTCATCAACAATAGTCAAGAAATACTTGTGACCTTCCCTACTAGCAACCCTATAAGGACCCCATACACACAAGTGAACCAGCTCTCCTAACTGAGAACTCTTATGTTCACTCAAAGGAAAGGGGTTTCCCTATGCTGCTTAGCCCTATAATACATCACAAGGGCCATGATCAACCTCAGTTGAAATGTTTAAAGTATCTTTAAACATTTTAATAGCTTGATCAGCAGGGTGTCCGAATCTAGAGTGCCACAGTTTATACACAGAAGCATTAAAGATAGACAGATTAGACACAACAACATTACTACACATATATAAACCTTAAAGTTGATTACCAATCACCAGGATTTTCCCTGTTAACAAGTCCTGCATATAACACTTATGTTCATCAAATCCAACAAACAACTCATTATCCCTGGCTAACTTATGTACAGAAATTAGGTTAACACTATATTCAGTGACAACAAAAACATCATGTAAAACCACACCATCAGCCAATTTAAAAGTTCCAATTTTAGTTACATAAGTATTTGTATCATTAGGATGCTTTACTTGAATTTTAAGATTGGAAACATCAATATAATTAGTTAAATTTGTTTCAGATTTTACCATGTGATTATTAGCCCCTGAATCTATTATCCAACCTAAACCTTTACTCACATCACAGCCAAAAGAATAAACAGGACTGCTAAACACAGTTGAGCAAAACAACCCACCTAAAACATTACAGCTCTGTGATGATTCAGGTGTTCTGTCATTAATCAAACTCAGCAATTTAGTCAACTGGTCAGAAGTCAAAGCAGTAATAGGAACACTTGACTCATCAATTTTAGAACTATTACTAGAACTATTCTTATTTCCTTGATTCCCTCTTGGTGGTTTCATCCAAGAGGGATACCCAATAATCTCAAAACACTTCTCTATTGTATGCCCAACCTTATTACAATGAGTACATTTTAGATTTTGACTTAAACCTTTATTAGTTTTCTTGAACGCAACAGGTGGACTGACTTTAGAAACAAAAGATATGTTCGAATTTTTCTTATTACCACTACTATACTTTCTATGAGATTCCTCTCTAGAAACTACAGCAAAAGCCTCTTTAACAGTTGATAACGTTTCTTTCATCAAAAGATTAGTTCTAACTCCTTGATACACATTATCCAACCCCATTAAAAACTGCATTAATTTTATCATATGATTAAAATCATTGAATTCCTTAGCAGCATTACACGAACAGGAAGGCAATTGCAAAATCTGATCTAACTGACCCCACATAACATTCAACTTATGATAGTAATCAGATACACTAGATCCATTTTGACTAAATGAGTTAATTTTCTGATACAAATCAAACACGACAGATCCATCAACCTTGTTATAAGTTTCCTTCAAATCTAACCAAACATTACTAGCCAATTTAGAAAAGACATTACCCATATATAACTCTTCACTAATTGAATTCAAGATCCAAGTTAAAACTATAGAGTTACACCTATCCCACTGCCTAGCAAGAATCTCATTTGTTTCAGATTTAACACAACTTTTGTCAATAAATCCCCACTTATTTTTTACTTGTAAAGCAAGTTGCAAAGCATTAGACCAAATTGTGTAATTCTCATAACCTTTAAGTTTAATAGAAACAATAGTCAAGTTACTAGAATCAGACGGATGTAAGTATAATGGGTCACTTGCATCAAGTTTACTCACAAGTGTCTCAGGTGGTGGATCACTAGGACCAGAACCACCACTTGTGACAATGAGACCATCAACCATTGTAACACCAAATAAAGTAACAACTAAGAACAACAACCAGAGAGTTGCAACAATAACACTAAAGAATCACAACAACCACAGATCCTAAAAAAGGGCGAAACCTTGACAGGGACCAGATCAGAGGGTCATCACTCAAGGTGCCTCTGCAAGCCTTAGCAAGGGAGCCGACTAGACTCAATCTAAAGATCAGCAACAACAAGTAGTAAACTAAAATGTAAACAAATAACAACCAGAACAGGAAACAAATAACAAACAAAGCTAGAATCAAGCCACAAACAGATAACAACTAAAATGAAACAGGATGTACCCTTCCTGTGTCCCAATCAACACCGGCCCGACTAGTCCGGCAAACAAAATGCCTAATGCAAGAACAGAAATATAAAAGGAAGAAAAACAAGGAACGAACTCACCAGGGGGTGCGTATAACTCCTGCAAATCAGTCTTGCAGCCTTCACTTAGGGCTACAAGAACTTATTAGAAGACCAACAGCTACACAGATTCGGTCAGCTTGCTTTATAACCTTCTAAGGTTACAAATACCAACACGAATCACTGCAACAGTACCACAAACCCCAGATTAGGGTTCCAATCCTTCAAGAACCCCAAAATTCTTCACTATACACGCACTTCAAGAACCAAAAAACCATTGAATCGATGTTAACAACTTTCTCAAGATACAAGATCAAAGCACCACCATCTGGAACTGGTAGACTATACGAATCACCAACCTCCTTAGATCTTCTCGTAACCCCCCTCAGATCTAGACAGATCTGACAAAACCCAAACCCTAAGAGAAGGGATCTTAAAAGAATACAACACAAATTCTGAGTCTACAAGATTTTAACAGATCTGGAAACGGCTACAAGATTTTAACAGATCTAGAAATGGCAACACCTGATCTACCCACATCCCAGATGAACACACTAACAAAGAATCTTTTCAACGAACAGAATCACAACGGAAACCAAAGTGAAAAGAAACCCTAACCACAACTAGACCACAAGAGCTAATAAAGCTCTGATACCATGTCAACAAACTGGTATCAAGAACTGATATACTCAAACTCAGTTATTATTAACCCTAAGAAAACAATCCGATCTGGAAATACAAAGAATCACAAGACTCTTACTCACAACTCTCCTCATAAGCAGATTATCAACACGCTAATCTGCGTAGACAAACACAGGAATCTACTAAAAGAGAAACAGAGAAATTCTCTTTAAACAAACCCTAGATCGCCTATACAAGAGAGAGAGAGAAAGAGAGCACAAAAGGGAAAACTGAGATGCGAAGTATCAAAATCAGGTGCACAAAACCAGAGAACCCTTTTATACTTATCCAGATCGCATAACAACATCCGGGTTACCCAGGGACTTCATAACTCTTCTAAAGCCTGCTCCATGCTTCTAAAGCCCGCTCCATGTTGAAGTCCAATAGATAAGCCCATCTGTAGTCCAATAGATAAGCCCATCTGTAGTCCAATATATAAGCCCATCAATGCCGAGTATCCAGCTTAGCAACTCACATGAAACAAAGACAAAACAAATAATAAAATTATAATAGAATTGCAAGAATAATAAATGTATTATTTTTAACAATCTTATGTTTAATGTGTGTATTGTATGTTTTGATCACAAGAATACTTCTATGAAATTGGTTATGTTAAACTTAGTAATAGAAGTGGCTTTTGAATTTGTTGCCATAAAGGGAATAATACAAGTGATGTAATCTATCAAGATTCACCATATTTGAATTTGAACATTTCATGATGGCGGAACCCATGCCGTAAATCCACACCTTTAGTTACAAGAAGAAAACAGATCACCCAAGGTCTAGATCCATAGTGTTTGTGTAAAATATGATTATGTGCAATTTTTTTTCATAGTTTGTTCATTAAGTTTTATTACAACTAACTTTGATTACAAAAGATGTCAACATTTATTTGTGGGTTTGAAATTACGTGAGTCAAATCCTTGAATTCATGTTCAGAGTATCATGAATTCTAATGCTCAACACTTTGTGAGTCTTCTGTTTGTTGGAAACATGCAACTTGAAGGTTTTGCTAAAACAACCTTCGAATTGTTAAAACAACTTACCTAGAGTGTCTACATATAACAACTATTCGTTTACTTAATTATAACCGTACTATAACCGCCTTCATTGTTAGTGCTATATACGATGTTATCCAAGAATTACACACATAAAAATTGAAGAACTTTTGATTGCTTGCATAATCAGTACAAATACGATCTCTTTCAAACCACTTAATAGAGATATTCTTTTAGATTTTTGTTATCTTCATTATATATATTTCATATGTAATCACTCGTCTTCTACCATTGTAATATGTATATTCATCAGTTTATATAGCATAGTACAATTACTTTTGCAATAGTTTTGTTTTCTTATTTTGATTTTTAGCATCTTGTTAAAAGCATTAATCACTCTTTTGATATACAGGGGTAATACATAGGTGATTTATGTAATGCTTCGCATTTCTCTACTTTCCTTAATTAGAAAGTGATATTCACATTTCTATTTTTAGAATCTATTCGTATCATATTCGTATTTCACTTCCAAACTTGTAATCCGAGACTTTGATCACAATGGAATTCCATGTTTACTTCAATATTATCTAAACACACACTTATGTTTTACGTAATCAGTTGACAAATACACATTTGCGTGCAAACCAAGACTTATTATACGCCTGAATTACCAATCATTCATACACGATACTCATCACATGATTACAAACACGTTCTATACTTGAAAACAAGCCAAAATACAAGAAAACGACATAAGATAACCTAGAAACCAAGTGCAGGGACCAAAGTTAAACAAAAAACAAAAATGAGAAAACACTACCTGTCGTGCCACGTGACGGGGAAGGTTTGCCTGGTCGCGCACCATTCTTCATCATTTCTTCTTATTTTCTTCTTCCATTCCACTTGGATAACCTCTAGAAATTTATCGACATGTTTACCATGGTAAACTAAGATGGAGCATCACCATATTTGAGGTTCAAAGTTGGATTTAATTTATGTTTTTATAAAACTTTTACCTTTTACAACTTTTGCTTATGAACATAAACTCTGCCTTGCTCCCAACTAACTTGCATGTTGATGGACTTGAGTTGGGGCTTCATTTAAGAAATATTGAGGTGCAAACACCTCCAATCTAATTAACCTAAGTCATCAAGTACACTTACTAGTAACAAAGTGTCCAAACTACACCAAGTCTCAAAACATTTGTCATGATTGGAATGCACTAGTCTAGTTTGAGTTTCACTTGGTTACTTGATGATTTAGATGAATATATAATTATGTTCTTATGTTCATGACCATCCGAATCATCCTTGTGATGATTTGTGCATTGGTGAATCCATACAATGAGGTTAAATGGATGGAATTCATCCTACCTGATGCATGACAATATATGACTTGGACTACTAACAATTATAAATATATATGTATATATATATATATACATTGTTAGTGCATATGTCTGTTGACTTCGTCTTGTATCGAGGCATGTAATAGAATAGATAGACCAGGACATGTTGTACGAGAGAATCGGGAAACAGGCCTGAACCAGCCACCTCACACGAGGTGACCAAGTTCATGCGACCTGGCCAGTTCGTGCGACCTGGCAAGTTCATGGGGTCTGGCCAGAAAGCATGAAATGGTTCGTGGGGTCTGGCATTCCTATAAATAGGTGGTCTTGGATCTTCATTTGTAACTTTGTGATTCCGAAGATGAAGTGTTGCCGAAGTGTCGAACGATCTGTAAACACTATCAAATCAATACAATCGACAGTTAAAGTGATTCTAAGTGTGAATCTAGCTGATATAACATCAATACGTCTGATTTTGCCTTTCGTATTGATCGAGAACTCTTCTGAACGACTCGTTTGATCAAATCCCTGATCCTACAAGTGGTATCAGAGCTCAGGAGGAAGAGTTCTTACCATTTCAGCTTGATTTCTTCAAAAACAACTTCTTTCTACTCATTTTCTACATGTTTTTCTCAAAATTAACCATGAATTTGTGGTTAATATGACCTGATTTTGTGATATAACACTTAAAACTGAGTTTTAATCAATCCGTGAACAAATCAGAACCAAATTCAACCTAAAAATTGACAAAATGATGAACTATTGAACCAAATCGCTTGAAGAACATTCAGATCGTTCGAAAAATCTTTCAGATCGTGTGAATATATCTCAGATCGTACGAGTTGAGTCCAGGTCGTTTGGAAATCATCTCAGATCGTACGAGTTTGAGTCAGGTCATTTGAAGGTTAATCAGGTCGTTTGAAGGTGAACCTGGTCGCACAGTTTGAAAAAAGTCAGACAGTTTGAAATTTTGTCTAAGTCGCACGGGTTGATCAGTTGTCAACATGTATCGGTTTCATTAATAACCACTTCACGTGATCTCCTGAATTCATATCTTTGGTCAAATAGAATTGATTCATCATAAAAGGTTGTCGGCCATTATATTTGAATACATGTGATGCGCGTTTAAGTGTCGTATATATTAGGTGTATATTTTAAGCCCTTTTTAACACTTATTTTAGTCAAGTTTTAAATTTATAAAACACGATATTTCACTAACACTAAACACACATATGGGCAAGTGCACCCATCGTTGAGTGTAGTATAGCGTTGGTAAGATACCGAGGTCGTCCAAGGACACAAGAGCTTTTAGTACCGGTTTATCCTCAACGTCTAATCAAAATAAAAGTTTAGAAAAATGTTTTAAGCTAAGAAAAATAAAAACTAACTAAAATGCTGAAAATAAAAATAAAATAAAAACAGATAGACAAGATGAATCACTTGGTTCCGACTCGTATCTAGTATAACCTTTGATTATTTCCGCACTTTTGCACATAATTAAGAGATTATCTTAGTTATTGTAGTAGGCCCCTCTTTTGAAGGTGACGTTACCCTCACCCCAGTAGTTTGAGTCAGCAAGGATACAATCCTAAAGGGGTGGATTATTGGAAGATAATGAATTAAGTTATTAATGCAGTATTGTGGTAGGCCCCGCTTTTGGCGGTGACGTTACCCTCGGCTAAGTAGTCTGAGTCAGCAGGGATACAGTCCTAAATAGCCGGGTTATAGTATTAATAGTAGTTAACTTATGAGGGGGTCAAAGAGTTTGGACCCCCGCCATCCAATACCGTGAAGCATTGAAGGAGGTCCTACTAAATTTGACCCAGGTCCATTGCAGGACCTCTAAACGCTGAACAATGGCAAGACCTTTACCAAACCGTTCCCTTAACCCCCGACCAGGTAGCCAACATACCTCCATATAGACCGTGGAGATATGAATGGTGAAAATCCTTTATTTTATATAGACAGTAAAATAATGCCAAGACACCACGGACAAACGATAAGGAAAGATCACCTTCAACATAAGTAACTAGTTATTAAAGTCATTAATACAAAACCAAATAAAAAGTGCAAAAGATTAGAAATAAAAAGTATTATACTAGACACTTTGTCTTCACCAAGTGATGTAAGAGACTTAGGCAAACATGGCCTTGATTGTCAAGAACTCTTACGATCAATCTTGGATCCCGAGACGACTCACACACTCTACGATGGACAATGGATGATGGTGGTGGATGATGGTGTTGTGATGGTGGTGGGTGGTGGATGAAGTGTGAGAGAGGTGGTGTGCCAAGGGATGAGTTGAAATGAATCCAAGCACTCCTATTTATAGGCTGAACAGAGAGCTGGGCACGGCCCCGTGTCCGCTGGGCACGGCCCCGTGCCCGTCTGACACTCTCTCTCCTCATTAATTGTAATTCGCAATTACAATTAATGCGCCTGCTGTACTTTCGACACGCCCCCGTGTCTGCTGGGCACGGCCCGTGGTGGGCAATAGAAGCTTCTATAGGTTTGTCTTTTCTGCTGCTTCTTGGGCACGCCCCCGTGCTGGCTGAGCACGGGGCGTGTTCAGACTTCTGCCTTCTCTATTTTGCTTTGGAAGGTGCCGTTGAGGGGTCGGGCAGTCCACTAATGTTCCTTTCCTTGTATTTATGTTGGAATTAGCTGTCTTTTTGCTTCTTTTGTGTTTTTTGAGCTCATTTAATCCTGAAAATACAAAAGGAAGCCAAAAACACTCTTTTTCCAATATTAGTACTTAAAAAGGGTTAGTTTTATGCCTTATTTGATGTAATTTATATGTTGCATTTTACACACATCAAATACCCCCACACTTGAACTTTTGCTTGTCCTCAAGCAAAACTCTTTAATATGTGGCTTACACTCCCAAATGGAATGGGTAGAAGAGAAGATTTTGGGCTTGTCGTAGAGTGTCGGGATATCCAAGATCTTTTTGGGTTTTTTTTTATTTATTTATTTACACTCCTATTCGTAATGATTTATTTAGAACTTTTCATAGGAGAAATTACTTATTTGGGCATAACATGCCTTTTTTTAAAATTCCATTTATATACAAGTTCACATACCTCACGGGAGAAATCACTCACACTCGGCCGAAGGTGTATTTTTAGTGAATCACTCGAGAGCGGCATGGAACTTATTCCTACCATAAGCTTGCCAAGCAATCAATCCTCCTCCTTTTTAACTTTTATACCTTTGTAAATATCAAGAGAACTTTGTGGGTTAAGGGTTAGGCTTGGGTTAAAGGTAGGTGGTTGGGAAAGTGGTTAGTAGTTAGTAGAAAAAGGGCGAAAAGCGTAACAAGTGTCGGTTTTCGTAAGACTTTCTATATATTTTTTTTTTAACTTTTTATTTTGATGAAGCTTTTATTCAAACAAAGTTATTTTTGATGAACTTGTTTGTTTATTTTCTTTTTGCTTCATCATCAACACATTTTTTTTTTTTTTTTTTGTCATACGAAAAACCGAACTTGTTACTAAAACAAAGGGTTAAAAATGAAAAAGGTTTTGGTGGGTAAAATGGTTTTTGGTTTGGGTGATGAAATGAAAAGGTTTAGGCTCAAATGGGCTAACTAGGAGGATTTTTGGGTAGGTGGTAAAAGAAAAAGAAAAATAATGGTGTAGAAATAAAAAAGGGGTTAGTCCTAATGTCTCCATCACTTACTTACTCGGGTTTAAGTTGATAAGGACCGGGAATGTATCGTCATGTCAAGTTCTAGAGTCGTAAGAACCAAGCGGCTATTCACACAAGAAACGAAAAATGAGCATTTAGTCTAATGATATGTAATTGTATGCTCAATAAAGGCTCAAAACTCACTTTTGTGGGAATGGGTTTTTATGTGATCAAGTATATATAATCAAATTTTAACTAAGTTTGTCATGCCTTTTCATAATTTTCTTATGTTGGTTCTTTTTATCACTACGCTATCGGTTGTAAATTTGTAAAAATATAACCTTTTTGAGAACTTGAATTTCCCGAATTAAACCTAGACAAGTAAGAAAAATTGAAATTTTTGAAAAAATTTGGGGTGATTAGCGGTTCCAATAGAGTTTTGTGTAAGGCTTGTGTTTAGGATTTGCAAAAAATTCAAGGTTTTAGCATCCCCCCCACACTTAAATTACACATTGTCCTCAATGTGTCCCAAAAATAATTTTTTAGGTTGATTAGATGTGTAAAATGGTGTTAAAAAGCAAAAATTTTCTGTTACTGGGCGCTGAACACGGCCCCGTGTTATCCGGGCACGGCCCCGTGTTCAAGTGCCAGTAACAAAATTAAAATAAGAGAAACAGAAGTCTGGACACGGGGGCGTGTTGGGTGAACACGGCTCGTGTCCAGTTACCTGAACTGGGCGTTTTTCTGCAGGTGGTTCAGCACGGGGCCGTGTTGAACCTTCTGAAATGGAGAGAATTGTCGGGTTGCCTTGTTCTTGTGCATGAAGTCATTTTTCTCGTTCCCCTTTTCATCCCTTACCACCATGAGTGTGTTTTATTCATTAAAAACCATCCAAACTTTAAAACCATCATTTCATTTCATCATAGAGAGAACTTACATAATCCTAAATTAAACTAGATAAAACAAGGAAATAATAAACCATGGAGTCCTAGCCTTTACTTTATTTTAATTAGCAAAATTTCCAAGAAGTAATTAATCTTGGTTAAACAAGGCCTTTTTGAACTCCATCTTTCGCGTGCGGTTCTCCTCAAATGTCGGCGAGCCATTCCTCCACCTCCCTTGGAAGGAGAAAAGAAGGCTCAGTGGCATTGGTTTGAGGAGTCTCGATTTCTACCGGGATCTCTTGTGGGTGTTCTATGGGAGGTTCCGCTGGCAAATCTTCCCACCCAGTAGGGTTGTTAATTCCGAGTGCCAGGTTCCAATCCTGTTGAGGGAGGACTGGTTCCATCGGGGGTGCTACAAGAATATTCAACCTCTGGTGCAAGAGGTTAATTTCTTGGAAGCTGCTTTCGAGTCCCATCGTAAGATCGTTAATACGGTCGATTAGGACCTCCTCTACTGAAGTCATTTCGTCGAGAGCCTCCCTTAATGCTACCACATAGTGCACAAGTGTAGCTTCAATGGAGGGTCTCCTTCCTCTTCGGCTGTTTGACGAATGCACAGAAGATGTTTCGCTGTTTTCACTTGACATTCTACGAAAAATAAACTGAAAAAGTTTATTTAAATGAAACAGTTACCGGACACGGCCCCGTGCTCAATGAGCACGGCCCCGTGTTCATCTTTCTGCAGAATTTTGGAGCAAGGAAACTTGGATTTTTAAGTTATTTTCTGAATTTGTGGGGCCTTTTTAGCTTCTAATAACTTAAAAAAATGTTACATAACATGTTTTTACCAAGATTCCTTGAACAAAACTCATTAATCCCTACCACAAAGTTGGAAGAACTCCAAACTTTCAATGGTAGTTCTTGGAGAAAGATGGAGAAGAAGGAAATGGTTAAAAGAGGAAGGGACAAGATGGGTTGTTAGAACCTTCTTTTAGACTTACCTAGGATAGTTTGAGAGAAGATTCCTGCAAATCTCTGCCCCAAGTTGGTCCAAATGTGCAGAATTCTTGGCTTCATTTATAGAAAACGACAGCCTCCTGGACACGGCCCCGTGCCCAGTGGACACGGCCCCGTGTGCAGGTGGAGTTCTGACACAGTTTGTCCGTATTCTGACGTACTGATCAGAATGGAATCTTTTGATGGACACGGGGGCGTGTTGGCTGGACACGGCCCCGTGTCGAGGGACTGTTTTATGAAGTTGTCTAGTTTTTAAGGAACTTGTTAGTATCGGGTGGCTCCTGATTAGTTGGAACAACCCCAAAGTGCCTAAGATACCTTAATTGTCCTAGACTAAGGCGAGAACGCAAGAGGTTGTCGGTGAGGGTAATTCCTATTTTCATTCTAGGTGGACAAGTCCAACCCTTTCCCGGGCTCTTGTTAAAGAAGGTGTATGCCGAATCGCTCAGGTCTATGTATGCATCGAACGAAGTCGATGGAGAGTCCTTCACGGCACAATCGACACAGGGACCACTATCGTCCAAGTCTTTGCTAGGTACGAAGGTATTTTCGGGAGCAACGAGGTTGTCGGAATGCGGTTCCAGCATTTCGTCATGGTCATCGTCTTGGGTTGGATTAATAAAATCCTCCCTAAGCTCTTCTAACCAATTCAGAATTAGCTTTTCTAGTTGAAATAACTCATCACGGAGCATTTCCCCTAGAATATCTGGCTGGGCGCATTCGAGGGAGAAATAGTGCTTATTTTTACTTTCGCCCCTCTTAAGGTTGTAAGAAGTCGGTGGGTCCATGTAGTGGGGCCTATAATTTAGAAAGTAGCATTTTACTTCTTCATGTTTGCCACCACATAATTGACACCACGTACCATAAGAGTGCCGAAAGTAAAAACAATTACTATCACTCATGTTTATGTCAGAAATTACCAACCGCCGGGATCTAACGGTTCTGTTTTCAGCAAGTGAATCTTGGGCACGGGGGAGTGTTGGGTGAGCACGGCCCCGTGTTCAGCTTACTGTCTGACATAAAACAGGATTGCCAGTTCCAATGATTGAGCACGGGGGCGTGTTCAGCGGGCACGGCCCGTGCTGAGCTCTGCAGAAGCTGAAAAACTAAGAAAATCCTAAAAAATTAAAAAGAAAAATAAAAGATGATTAGGCCGTTGATTCCTAACTTTCTTAAAATCCTTGTGTCCCCGGCAACGGCGCCAAAAACTTGATGCGCGTTTCAGTGTCGTATATATTAGGTGTATATTTTAAGCCCTTTTTAACACTTATTTTAGTCAAGTTTTAAATTTATAAAACACGATATTTCACTAACACTAAACACACATATGGGCAAGTGCACCCATCGTTGAGTGTAGTATAGCGTTGGTAAGATACCGAGGTCGTCCAAGGACACAAGAGCTTTTAGTACCGGTTTATCCTCAACGTCTAATCAAAATAAAAGTTTAGAAAAATGTTTTAAGCTAAGAAAAATAAAAACTAACTAAAATGCTGAAAATAAAAATAAAATAAAAACAGATAGACAAGATGAATCACTTGGTTCCGACTCGTATCTAGTATAACCTTTGATTATTTCCGCACTTTTGCACATAATTAAGAGATTATCTTAGTTATTGTAGTAGGCCCCTCTTTTGAAGGTGATGTTACCCTCACCCCAGTAGTTTGAGTCAGCAAGGATACAATCCTAAAGGGGTGGATTATTGGAAGATAATGAATTAAGTTATTAATGCAGTATTGTGGTAGGCCCCGCTTTTGGCGGTGACGTTACCCTCGGCTAAGTAGTCTGAGTCAGCAGGGATACAGTCCTAAATAGCCGGGTTATAGTATTAATAGTAGTTAACTTATGAGGGGGTCAAAGAGTTTGGACCCCCGCCATCCAATACCGTGAAGCATTGAAGGAGGTCCTACTAAATTTGACCCAGGTCCATTGCAGGACCTCTAAACGCTGAACAATGGCAAGACCTTTACCAAACCGTTCCCTTAACCCCCGACCAGGTAGCCAACATACCTCCATATAGAACGTGGAGATATGAATGGTGAAAATCCTTTATTTTATATAGACAGTAAAATAATGCCAAGACACCACGGACAAACGATAAGGAAAGATCACCTTCAACATAAGTAACTAGTTATTAAAGTCATTAATACAAAACCAAATAAAAAGTGCAAAAGATTAGAAATAAAAAGTATTATACTAGACACTTTGTCTTCACCAAGTGATGTAAGAGACTTAGGCAAACATGGCCTTGATTGTCAAGAACTCTTACGATCAATCTTGGATCCCGAGACGACTCACACACTCTACGATGGACAATGGATGATGGTGGTGGATGATGGTGTTGTGATGGTGGTGGGTGGTGGATGAAGTGTGAGAGAGGTGGTGTGCCAAGGGATGAGTTGAAATGAATCCAAGCACTCCTATTTATAGGCTGAACAGAGAGCTGGGCACGGCCCCGTGTCCGCTGGGCACGGCCCCGTGCCTGTCTGACACTCTCTCTCCTCATTAATTGTAATTCGCAATTACAATTAATGCGCCTGCTGTACTTTCGACACGCCCCCGTGTCTGCTGGGCACGGCCAGTGGTGGGCAATAGAAGCTTCTATAGGTTTGTCTTTTCTGCTGCTTCTTGGGCACGCCCCCGTGCTGGCTGAGCACGGGGCGTGTTCAGACTTCTGCCTTCTCTATTTTGCTTTGGAAGGTGCCGTTGAGGGGTCGGGCAGTCCACTAATGTTCCTTTCCTTGTATTTATGTTGGAATTAGCTGTCTTTTTGCTTCTTTTGTGTTTTTGAGCTCATTTAATCCTGAAAATACAAAAGGAAGACAAAAACACTCTTTTTCCAATATTAGTACTTAAAAAGGGTTAGTTTTATGCCTTATTTGATGTAATTTATATGTTGCATTTTACACACATCAACATGTGATAAAGTGATTGCAATTGATTGAATATCGGCCATGATATCATTCACGTGATTACCTTGATAGATACAACCACTGATCTTGGAAGTTGGGCATATTTAAATTAGTCAAATATTCATATTGAATGTCACAAGAAGTGATTTAGAGTTACCAGACTGTTTGGAATTCACTCCAGGTCGAACGGAGTGAGTTATAAATCTCAGTTTGTATAGTTTGAAGATTTCTAGGCCGCGTGACTTTCCAGCTCGTTTGAACATTGTGTTTTTGTATACTTTTTACATCGAAACATGGAAAACGAATTTTACAACGCATTTGCTACCCCGATCACTATGGCTCAGAACGTGAACTTAGAGAATGAAATGGGCACCATGCAAAAACCGCCTAAGCTCATGAATATCGGGGAGTATAGTAGATGGGAGGAACGTTTCGAAAATTGGGTTTAAGCAAATCACTTAGAGGCGTGGGAATGTGTTGAAGAACGATATGTTATATCGATTGATGAATACGGAGAGATTGTTGCTATTAAAGATTTAGATGAAAAAGAGAATAAGAAATACAAAAGTGAAAAGATGGTGATCAGTATATTGCAACAAGCCATTAAGGAAGACATCTTGATCTTATTTCAACACAATGGAAGTACACACTCAATGTGGAAAGCACTAAAAACAAAGTTTGTTGGAAGTTTAGACATGATCAAGAACAAAAAATCGCTTTTGAAGAGAGAATTTGATCTATTTCATGAATTGAAAATTGAAAACACCAAAATGATTATAGAAAGATATTGCAATTTGGTGGTTAACATGAAGTGATTGGATATCAAGAAAGATAGAGAAGAATGGGTGGAAAAGTTGGCCGATGCGTTGCCACAAGATGTTTGGGGCACGCATCTTATGATTTTGAAGAATAATGGTGAATTTGCGAATCTATCGCTGAGCAAGTTTATTGAAAAACTCGAAGTTCAAGAGATGGAACAACGGAAGATGGCGAAAATGAAGAATTCTAATGGTGAACAGGACATTGGTTTGTACTATAAAGAAAGTACGATTGATAAGACCAACATTGCACCAAAGATCGAAACTGCATTTAACGCAAACAGTTCTTCTGGAGGGTCATCTCAAGGATCAAACAACAATAATGGATTCTCTTCATATCCATCATTTGATCCAAATTTTTCAACAACCAATTCTAAACCGCAAAGCTCATATAACAATAATGGCCAAGTACTACAATGCAACATTACATCTTCAGAATGGTCAGAATTTCTCGGAAGAGGTTGCCAAAGGTCATATGTCTTTATTGGTGACCGTATTAGAGTCTTATGAAAGTTTGGTAGCCGGAAGGATTGGTAATCCAATGTTGACCAAAGAGGATTATGATCAGATTGATGTTGAAGAGATGGAACTAATGGATATAAAGTGGTGTATGGCTAGTGTGTTGAGAAGAGCTGAGAAGTTTAAACAGATCACTGGAAGAGATGATTTCCGTGATGCTGGAACTTCACCTTTAGGTTTTGATAAATCTAAAGTTACTTGTTTTCGTTGCAGGGAGAAGGGGCACTTTAAGCGAGAATGCACAAATCGCGAAGCAAGTGGAGCTCAAAATCCATTCGGCAACAATGATTATCATCGAAAAGCGATTTATCATCAAATTGCTCTACAGCCACATCAACAACAATCGCCACAAACTTCACATGCTAGGAAGGATCCGATCGAAGAGCCATCAAAGAAAGCTTATCTAGTTCATCAAGAAGATGAAAGAATTCCAGAAGGTTTTAATTGGGATCATTATGATCCTAACAGAACTTCAGATTCTAAAGCATTTGTTGCTCAAATTTTTGAAGATTCAAC
This sequence comes from Helianthus tuberosus, assembly GCA_030545235.1. Classification (NCBI taxonomy): domain Eukaryota; kingdom Viridiplantae; phylum Streptophyta; class Magnoliopsida; order Asterales; family Asteraceae; genus Helianthus; species Helianthus tuberosus. The sequence continues at coordinate 47,303,106 of CM060386.1, read as the reverse complement.
TGCTGAAGATGAAATAGTGTATGCTTATTACGAATCTCAGCAATTCAGTCCTAAAAAGAAAGAAGAAGAACCAGTTTCAACAGAAGAGGCTTCAGAAAAAGCACCAATCTTTGATCACTCATCAGATGAAGAGAGTGATGATGACAGTGAAGAAATTCTAAAACTTGAATATTATAAAAGAGAACTTTCACCTGTTAGGTATAATTTGTATTTTGCAGGTAAAATGGAAGAGATCAAAGAAAGACAAGCTACAAAAAAGAAGAATCATAAGGCAGCAACTGTTGAAGAAAAGGTCAAACATGAGGAAAATGTTCGAGTAATAAAGAAGCAGGTTAAAGAAATTCTAGCTATTAAGGTTGAGAAGGAAGCAGATACTGAAAAGATACCTGAGAAGTGTGTAAATTGTGATATTGTGAAAAGGCACAACAACAAATTGATTCATAACATGAACAGACTGAAAGAATCTTATGATGTTTTAAACAAAGCTATGAATTAATATAGCAAGTCAAGCAATGAACAAGAGATAGCTATGAAGACACTCAATGGAGCGTTCATGACGAAGCAGAAAATCATCAATCAGTACATTGAGAAATGTGCTGAACTTGAACAAAAATTGGAAACTCAGAGGATAGAAACTGAGAGGGTAAACAAGTTATTGAAAAGTTATTCATGTGCTTCTTACGTGATTGATAGGATTTACCCTACAGTAGAAGGCATGGAAACGTTTGAAGAGAAGAAATCGGAAGTAAAGAATACTGGTAAGAAACATAGTACCAATTACACAAAGTGTCCACCTCCGCTTGAAGAAGGATATTCTCCACGAAATCCTAATTCAGAAAGAGTAAAAAAGGCAACCAATTTAAAGTGGGAATCTGAATCTTCAGATGGATTGCCAGATAATATTGACATCACATTCACGGCATCTGACACTGATCAACAATCTGAGTTGATTAAGAAAGTGGTGGATCATGTGTTAGATAAAGATGAAACCGAGGAGTCAAAGTCAAAGTCATACACTTCAAGTCCAACAGTTGAAAAGGGCAAAAGGGTTTACAATAATGTTTTTCTGATATCAAAAAATAATTTGAATGACAAAACATTCAAAGTAGCATATACTTTAAATGACTCCGACAAATTATATTCTGATGAAGAATTTCCAATAAGAAGTGTACAAACTGAACAGATTAAAAAGGTTTTCAAATTAACAGAAATTAATATTTCTGAAATAAAAGATAAAAATCTTTCTGAAAAACCTAAACAATACACTTCAAGAGTTCAACAAAGGTTAAACAAGAAAAAAGGTTTTGGTCCAAATCACCATAAGAAACCAAATCACAAAAATAATTTCAAAAATAAAGGATTAGGTTTTATTCCAAAAGAAAATGAAAAACATGTTAAAGATTTTAAATCGAATGTTGTTTTTGTATCAGGAACATCTTCTGAAGAAGAAAAAGAGAATTCGTTCAGAAAGCAGACGAACAAAGAATTCCTTGCTAAGAAGCAAGAGGGAATGAAGAATGATGTTGCTCAGAAGAAGGAAATGAGAACCTGTTATCAATGTAAAAAGGTTGGGCACATTGCATGGAATTGTCCAAAGGCAACCCAAACAAAACAGGGAGTCTCTGAAAACTTGAAAGAAAAGTTGGTTGACAATGAACCACCAACCGAACAATTTAAAGTGTTCAAAAATTCAAAATTTGAGGTTGGTGAGAGTTCAACACGTTTCTACAAAAGAAGAGTGAATCTGAACAACCGCAAGTGGGTTGTTAAGAAATCAGAGGCACTTTCTGGCGATGAGTTTGTTTCTTCGGAAGCAAAGGAGCCACTTTCTGGCGATGAATCTGACTCGTCAAAGTCAGAGGAGCCACAAGTTGAGCTAAAAATAGAAAATTCAGTTCCGCCAATGGATGACGCAAACTTTCCACCATTGCGGACTGAAAATTTAAAACAAAAAGTTGGAAAAGTAGAAATTTCGAATCAATTCTATTCTGAAAAAAAAGAATTCGATGTCGAAAAGGCTTTCAATGGGAAAGTAAAACATATTTTTGGAAAAATGGTCGATGGTAGGGAAAAAGGGGTAAAAGAATTTTATGAATCAAAGAGGGAACTTACACACCGAGTGAAAATAACTCCGATGCACCCAAAGCTGGTCAGGCTTGGGTGTCTGTATTCTCTGCTTAAAAAAATCCTGACTTGCCGGAGCTCCCAAGTTGGTAATCGTGGAGCATGAATCGGCATCATTCTTGAAAAATGTTTTTGTGAAAAACCTACAAGTGATAGTTTTTACAAGTGGATTGAAAGAACAAAGTGATGAATGAATCCCCATGATGTGTGAAATCAACAAAACTAATTTTCCGGAAAAACCATTTTGATTAAAACAAACTTAAGTGTTTTGAAATCATAATGGGAAAATAGTTTGTTGTCAGGGGGAGTTCTGATTGTTTGAGCCAAGAGAATGGAGAATTGAAGCAATTCACATCAGTTTGTCATTTTATTTGTACAGTTTATTGCTGTTACTTTCAAATTTTCCCGGAAAATCAAAAATTGAAACATATTTTTGATTTTAGGGGGAGTAAAAAATTAAAATTTTGAAAATTTGAAAAATCCAAAAACATCGAAAAATCAAAATGAGTTTTGTTGTGAAAAAGAGGAAATGATAGTACATCAGTAGACAATCACAGTACGCTAAAGAATTGGAAAGTTAAAATGTGATAAACGGTCTCACTGATGATATGCTAGTAGGTTTTTACACGCTTAGTAGATTGTTTTCGTGATATAAACCTAAATATCAAATACTTACTTATCACGTGGGGAACATCTCTCGGATATATAGGTAACCCCTGAAATCTTGTTTGAAGGGCTTTCTATTTCTGACATACTAGGTCTTTGTGCGTGATGATATCTGAGGTATTATACCGGGACTTCTGATTTTGCGGGAGCAATAGCCTAGTCCTCGTATAATACTTTGCACTGCTTTAATCATAAAGCCCACCCTCAGCATAAAAAATGATGAAACATTGAAAAATGCTAATCATGTGCTGTTGAAGAAAAGATCCCCAAACGGGACACACCTAAAAGTCGAGCCATCATCTCTTTGTCTGAACGGAAGTTCTAACCTGAGCTCTCATGGCCTCGCATTACCCATTTACAGATATCATTAGTGTACATTCACCTGTAAGACTGAATATAGGAGTCTGGATACGGGAGTATATTCTGAGGTAGGACACGCAAATAAGTTTAAGTCCTTAAAACACTAATCCGTATCTCGAAACAATTGAACTTTGTGTGAAAATTTAAGTGGATCAGTATACTGACAATCTAAGTGAATCGTTTAGATCTTAAAGTGTTTAAAGCTCAATGGTACTAGTGATTTGTCAAAAACTGATATGATCCTCTTACACAAACTCACAAAAATATGTCTGTAAATATTTCTTTACTGCTTTTCATTAAAGAAAAAATTCAAAAAGATTTTCAGTGTGTTTTAGCATAAAATTTTGAAAAATAAAAAAGATTTAATTTCATCTTAGTTTCGACAACTGATGTTGAAAAACTGTTTTTCAAAATTCCTAGTGCTAAACATGATGAACGACAGTGGATTGGGAGAGTGTGTTTGAACTAAAAAATGAAATTAAAGTTTGAGATAATTTGAGAAATGTTTTAAGATAATCTTACAATTGATGTTTTGAAGCTGATTTTACTGTTAGTTAATCAAGGTCATTAATTTAAACTTGATATAACTATTGTTAATGTTGAATGATATCTACAAGTGGTTTCTAAATTTGTTAAATTTTAACAATTGTGAAATTTACTTTTGGGTAGAGAATTGTGCAGGTTACCAGGTTCCTGATCCTGTTGCTACGGAGAGCCAGGAGACGTTCAGATTGCGATCCCGGAACAACTTAAGGGGGAGTCTGATAGCAAAGGGGAGTCTGTTGATTGGAAGTTTTCATATTGCTGACGAGTTTAAAGAATCAAGAGATCTGATCAAGAGAAATTGAAAGATAAAGATTGAAGGATGCTTACAGAGAAAGATACTTTGGAAAGAGCGAGAAGACTGATCAAGACTGAAGACTCAATACACTGAAGACTCGTCATCATCCAAGGGGGAGTTTGTTAGTGCATATGTCTGTTGACTTCGTCTTGTATCGAGGCATGTAATAGAATAGATAGACCAGGACATGTTGTATGAGAGAATCGGGAAACAGGCCTGAACCAGCCACCTCACACGAGGTGACCAAGTTCATGCGACCTGGCAGGTTCATGCGACATGGCCAGTTCGTGCGACCTGGCAAGTTCATGGGGTCTAGCCAGAAAGCATGAAATGGTTCGTGGGGTCTGACATTCCTATAAATAGGTGGTCTTGGATCTTCATTTGTAACTTTGTGATTCCGGAGACGAAGTGCTGCCGAAGTGTCAAACGATCTGTAAACACTATCAAATCAATACAATCGACAGTTAAAGTGATTCTAAGTGTGAATCTAGCTGATATAACATCAATACGTCTGATTCCGCCTTTCATATTGATCGAGAACTCTTCTAAACGACTCGTTTGATCGAATCCCCGATCCTACATATATATATATATATAGGGAGAAGATCATGCGAGAACCACCTCTTATTGTGAGAACCGCGAGAACCAATGTGAACACACCAAAAATGCATAAAAATAGCTAAAAATCACACAAAAATTTTTTTTTGATTTTTTTAATATTTTTTAGGTTAAAATCGCTACTTTTCGAACCAAAAAAAAAAATTTTTTTTTTTGCTTCGAAAAGTAGCGATTTTAACCTAAAAAATATTAAAAAAATCAAAAAAAAAATTTTGGATTTTTTTTTTATTTTTGGGGGTTTAGTTTTTAGCATTTTAGCTTGGGGTGGGGGGGTTTAGGTTTTTGGGGGGTGGGGGAGGGGGGTTTAGGTTTTTTTGGGGGGGGGGGGTGGGGTTAGGTTTTTTTTAGGTTTTTTTTAGCTTGGGGGGGGGGGGGGGGTTAGGTTTTTTTTTTGGGGGGGGGGGTGGGGGGTTTAGGTTTTGGGGGGGGGGGTGGGGGTTAGGTTTTTTTAGCTATTTTAGGTTGTGTTCACATTGGTTCTCAAGGTTCTCACAATAAGGGTGGTTCTCGCATGAGCCCCTCCCTATATATATATATATATATATATATATATATAGGGGAATGTTCATTTGAGAAGAAAATTTAATTGAGAAAAAAAAAGAACAAATGGTACAATTGTAAAACATTAAATACTTTTTCACTTATCTTATTTTTTATCATCTTTGACTAATTAATTAGTCATAAAAACTATCATCCTTCACACTAATGTTTTTTGACTACACACATTAAAAGTTACCCTACACCTTTCGAAATTTACACTACACATGTTGAAATTTATCCTACACAACCCGTAATTTATCATATACACATTGTAATTTATCCTACACTCTAAATTATTTTATTTTATTTTTTTGAAAAAATATATATTTGAAGATAAGTTACAAATTTTAATGTATTTAGCTATTAAAGAGGAATACTACTAATTAATGATCTTTGTAGGTTTACCATGTTACCCTTATAGTAATATTAAATACTTATATTAAATGAAGTAAAAAGAAGCATTCTTATTGGTTGAAATTTCTTTTTTTTTTCTTCTTACAAAAAGTTTCTTCTCATTTGAACTCTCCACTATATATATATATATATAAACTAAATGACCCTAAGACACTAACCACTTCATGGTTTGATGTCAAGAGGATTATGGTTACAATATCTTGGATTAAACTCCTCATAGTTGGACTTCCAATAGGCGAACTTGTGCCTATTAAAAACACTTAGTTATGGTGTCTAAACTTAGGAGTTTTGTCAAGATAATTTTTATGTATTTTCCTACTAAATAACCATCTTGCATTTGAATTTGGATTCCAAAATCCGCCGAACTCATACGCCTCGTTTATCCTTGTAGGATAACTCAGCGGTCCTCTAGACACTCAACGCATCAACTCATGCACGCGGATTTACTATGCAAACCGTGAGTATACTTGACGTGATGTCATAGTCTCAATCAAATTTAATCCAAATACTACTAGATAGCTTGTGGTAAGTGGGTATCGAACACGGTGAGTTTGTGGAATATGCGTTATCTAAATGGTTTACTAATTAACTAGATTAAACTAATTTGCAGAAATATAAATTCAGAGTTGTTGGTTGTTTGTTTTTTAAGAACTAAGATTAACTAATGGAATTGCAAATTAAGAATTTGGTTTGTAAACAGGATAAGAAGATAGTGATCATCCCAAGGTTCAGGTTTTAAGTGACAATCAATGTATATGTTCAACTGGAAAGAACTACATAGACATAGCTCATGCAAGATCAATTGTTTGTGATGAAAGGGAACTAAGTACTCGGATTCCTAGAACGCGAGGTTGTTACCCCATGATCAATTAACATATATCTAACCCCTAATCCCTCCCATGATATCTCGATTACCAACGGCACCAAGAACGTATGGTTTAGAATTATAAGCAAACACACATTAATAATTTACAAACTATCAATCAAGCACCATAATAAACTAAACAACACATGCAAAGTCTATTATTCCAGAAATTCAAGAACAAAAACATAATTGTCACAAGCAAACCTTACATTCGAGATGATCCCTAACGAAATTAGCCACTCATGTCTTGGGAAATCATCATTATACACATATCCATGTTCATATGAATCAAAATACCAAAAATAATTGTTTAGAAATGTTCAAAACCAAGCTAGAACACCCAAAATCGCCTCTAGACTGCTATGTAACCGAATGGAGATGATTGGTAGTGAAAGGGCACTATAAATCCGAATTAAAAGGTGGAAGTTACACATTTACGCATCTCACCGCCGTAAGCTACGGTGGCCACCGTAGCTTAAGGTGGCTTGGAATGGCATACGGTGGGTTTAAACTGTCATACGGTGACAATTTTTGTCAGGGTCCACCATAAGCTACACCCTCCACCATAGGCTACGGTGGACTTCAGCATGAAATTTTGTTTTCAGCATAACTTTTTTGTTTCAACTCTGTTTTCTTCTTCGTTTTCGCCCACGTTCTCGTAAAATTCATCCTCTATCATGTCATCTTCTTAATTCTTCAATTCTAATAAATTATTTTCATTGATGCTCCAAATTTCTTACCTTTTAAGCTCCATTTGTACCTGAAACACAAACAACTGTAGTTACCTAATTCTAGACAATTACATGGATAAATGCGGGGTTAAATTATCATTTATAACACTCAAGGGTCATCCTACGAACTACCCATCACATCCCCACACTTAACCGTTGCTTGTCCCAAGCAACCCGTTCAACAAAACACAATTTATTCAAGCGATCAAGTACAAACCAAGCAACAATTGTCCTCATTTACTAACTTTTTCTTGAACCCGCACATAACACACCCTTCACAATAACTCTCTTCTTGGTGGTAAATAATAACTAGCAAAGATACGCTAGATCACACTCAAGGCAAACGGGTATTTGAACAATAATATGCTTGTACTCAAATCGGTCCTTCGCCTAAATAATTTGCTAAACATGCACGTGAATCAAAGGGACTTAGAGGTTGTAACGTGGCTAGGCAAATGGGTAGGAAATGGAAATATATATGCAAAGTAGCTAACAATTCAACCCGGTCTTTTATTTCTAACTAAGCAAAACATAAACAACTATGTACAACCTATCTCATTCATTTTTTTTTTCATTTTTCATTTTTTTCTCTCTTTTTTTTCTTTTTCCTTTCATATCTCTTTTTTCTATTTTTTTTCTTTTCAAACAAGATAAACATACTAATAATAGACGCAACACTAATAGACCGGGTCAAATATGGGTTAAATTTAGAGAAACTAGGCATGGGTTACAAATGATCGGCTTCAAGCTCAATGGGCTACTAAAGTCCAAACCCCAGCTCCTCTCACTACCATGCTCATATATATAATTTATGAGGTCCAATCCCCCAAATCCCACACTCGCACTCACCAAGACGAGGCTACCTAATTGCCCTTATCCTCTTCACATGCATATCAAGCTAAGGCCTTAAACCGAATTCAAGCACAAGTTATAATGCACCCCCACCCATTGCCACTCTCATCAAGAAAATATATATTCTAACTGTTCAAAGAAATGGCTCAACTCTCACCAAGAAAAAGGGATTTGGGCTGCCGATGTGTCATGCGGCTTAATACTTAAATGTTCAATTTTGGACCAATTTTCGCTTGATTACAAAAATTTTTAAAAATTTTCCCCCATCCCCACACTTGGGATACATTGACCCCAATGTATGGTTTTGAAGGGAAAGATCGCTCCAAACACACCAAACTCTTTTTTTTTAAACCAAAAAGCAAACAAACTAACTACCAATATTTCAAAGCTAAAGAACATAACAAGACTAAGGAAAGAGTACATTGACCTGGTGACCTGGTGAAGTTTGACACAACAGATATTGTAGATAATCCGACTGTGTATCACCACCTTCACACAAATATCCGCACATCTTCCCCACACTTAAATGTCGCCATGGCCCTGAAACATAGAAAGATAAAAACAACAAGATCAATTTAAAACCCCGGGTTACCTCTCGAGCAGCGCTAAGTTTCGAGTCTTCAGCCAGACCGTGCCACCCCCATTTATGGTGGCTCAAAGAATCGGTTCCTATCACCTCCCTCACTGTAGCTTGTCATTGGTTGAAATACATCCATCAAATGTCCATTCGGTGGATAGTCAACTACATACCTGCTCGAACCCTCATACTTCTTTTCACACCCCGGTGGTTTGTTTGTTTTTATTCTTTGATGCACACTTTTCATATGGTCGCTAGACTCTCTACCATTCTCTTCAATAGATTCATAACTAATCACCCTAGTATGAACATCAAAGTACAACTTACGGTTCTTTTCGGTCATAGTAATGATCACGTCTCTACAGTTGATTTGAGCATTTGATGCATAAAGAAACGGTCGACCTAAAATTACCCTTTGTTGTGATGCCAGTTTGGTAGAAACATAATCTAAAACAAGAAAATCCACCGGATAGTCGAATTCTCCCAACCGAATCATAACATTCTTAACCATTCCCCGTGGACGCCTCCAACTTTCATTCGCCAAGCTCACCATGGTGTCTATATCTTGAAGCGGACCAAAGTCGTACATATCGTATAGATCGCCAGGTAGCACACTCATACTCGCCCCGTAGTCCAACAATGCTTGAGGAATTTTTAATTTTCCCACTCGAATAGGCACGAGTGGTGCTCCATGCTCTTTGTCCGTTTCAACCTCGGCATCCCTTCCTATACCTGCACTCACTTGACAAGAAGAAGTTAGAAATGTTTCATTAAATTCACTATTAGGAACGGTACTTACCACATTGATATTATCACTTTTAATGTTTTTGGGATTTGTCACCGTGTCACTTTGTAGTTGACCTTTTCCTTTCTTCAAGATTGCCACTTCACTTGCAAGTTGACCCATTTGAGTGGTCAAAGATTGGATAGCTTTATCACGGATTTCATCTTTTTGCATGCGAACATCGTCCATTTGATTTCTTCGCTGCATCTCTAGTTGCATTGCCTTGAGCATCTCCATAATTTCATTTCCACCTGAAGAACTTTGACCCGAAGACCCACTTTGATCATTACCCGATTGTTGGAATTGCCTTTTGAAACCTTGATTATTGGTGTTGGCGAGGAACAAAAATTCCTTGATTTCCTTGAAGGTTCGGGTTGGCTTGATTCGATGGATTTCCGTATCTAAAATTCGGATGGTTTCGTATTCCGGGGTGGTATGTGTTCGAGTTCATATTGTAATTTCTACCACTAACCCATTGGCCTTGAACCGCATTCACTTCTTCATATTGCCCTTCACCTCCTTTGCAATTTTCAGCCGCATGCCCCAATTCATTGCAAATGGCACAAACATCATAAATTCGATTTGTAGTTTGTACATTTGCATCTTCCGCCGCATGCACTTGAGTTCGGGTAATGCCCAGTCTTGCTCTCCTTGACGATTGAGCCTTCCTCTTCGATGTAACCGCCATTTGTTCCAAGAACGCCCAATCATCTTGCTCGTAATTGGTACCAAATGTACCATTCGTGATAGACATCAAATCACGAGCATCCTCGGAACATAAACCCTCATGGAACGCGTTCAACAACTCCCATAATTCAATACCATGATGAGGGCAATTTTTTATCATCATGTTAAAGCGCTCAAATGCCTCATGAAACATCTTGTCCGCTTGTTGTTGGAAGCTTCGCAAACTTCGCCTTGCATCGTTGGTCTTTTGAGCTGTGAAGAACTCTTCCAAAAACCTTTGTTGCATTTCGGCCCACATATAGATAGATGCGGAAGGCAATGTATAAAACCATCGCTTTGCCTTATCTTCCAAAGAAAATTGGAACAACACCCATTTTACATCATCCGATGTAAAACCTTGTCCTCCAATGGTGTTAAAAATCGAATCATAAGCCTCCAAATGAAAGTACGGTTCTTCCGTTGCTAACCCCTTGTATTTAGGTAAACTTTGAAGCGCATTAGTTCTAACCTTGAACGTTCTTCCATCCGGGTGATGAGGAATTACTACCGGAGAAGGGTTATTAGTGATAACGAGTCGGAAATGAGCCTCAATTCCCCGTACAACTTCATGGTGATGTCTTCTTGGTACACCCAAAGGCACTCTTGGACATGTTGGACCCGTTGGTCTTTGAACTTGTGGTATTTGAGGTGCGAATTGTTGAAGCGGTGGTTGAAACATTTTCCCCACATGTTGTTGCGGAATTTGTCTTTGAATTGGTGGACCTTGTGGTGGCAATTGTTGAGGAACAATTTGTTGTGTCACTTGCTGTTGAGGAGCTCTACCATAACCTTGCATTCCTTGACTTTGACCTTGCACATAAGTATACTCCCCTTGATCTCCATCACCCCCATACATGTACCCCTCTTTCTCATATCCCCCAAACTCTTCATCATATCCATCATCATACCCATCTCTTCTCACTCCCGAAGTTTGTAGAAATTGTGATGTTTTATATTGTAATCCCGGTTGTAAAGGTGGTTGAAATGTAGATGTTGTATGGACTATGGATGGACCTGGTGGAAATAGACCGGGTGGTGGTATTTGTTGTGATGAGGATGATTGTCTAGATGTTGGGAAGAAAGATGAAAAGGGTGGAACAGTTGATGAAGGGTTATAGCTAAAGGAATGGTCGGTTTCGGTACTTGTAGGTAATGTGGTGTTAGGTGGTTTAAGCTCATGAATTGGTGTTGGAATAGTAGTAGAATTTGGTGGAGGTGTGGATGGTGTTGTTTGAACCGTAGTGGGTGGTGGTGGTGGATCCATTGTATGACTTGGTGTAATTGGTGTAGTTGGTGCAGTTGGTGCAGTTGGTGTAGTAGGTGAACCAATGACTTTGTTTTCTCGTAGTAATACTCGGTTTCTTCGCAAAGTTCGCTCAATTTCCAGATCAAATGCTAGAGGTGATAGCTTGTGAGAGCCTCTTGTATGCATGCACCTGTCAATACCTGCACACTAAACACAACCAGCGTAAAACCCGAAAAATAACAAACTAATACACAAGATAACACACGTTGCGCACTACTCCCCGGCAACGGCGCCAAAATTTGACGTGATGTCGTAGTCTCACGCAAATTTAATCCAAATACTACTAGATAGCTAGCGGTAAGTGGGTATCAAACACAGGGAGTTTGTGGAATATGCGTTATCTAAATGGTTTAATAATTAACTAGATTAAACTAATTTGCAGAAATATAAATTCAGAGTTGTTGGTTGTTTGTTTTTAAGAAATAAGATTAACTAATTGAATTGCAAATTAAGAGTTTGGTTTGTAAACATGATAAGAAGATAGTGATCATCCCAAGGTTCAGGTTTTAAGTGACAATCAATGTTTATGTTCAACTGGAAAGAACTACATAGACATAGCTCATGCAAGATCAATTGTTTGTGTTGAAAGGGAACTAAGTACTCGGATTCCTAGAATGCGAGGTTGTTAACCGATGATCAATTAACATATATCTAACCCCTAATCCCTCCCATGATATCTCGATTGCCAACGGCACCAAGAACGTATGGTTTAGAATTATAAGCAAACACACATTAACAATTTACAAACTATCAATCAAGCACCATAATAAACTAAACAACACATGCAAAGTCTATTATTCCAGAAATTCAAGAACAAAAACATAATTGTCACAAGCAAACCTTACATTCGAGATGATCCCAAACGAAATTAGCCACTCATGTCTTGGGAAATCATCATCATACACATATCCCTATTCATATGAATCAAACTACCAAAAACAATTGTTTAGAAATGTTCAAAACCAAGCTAGAACACCCAAAATCGCCTCTAGACTGCTATGTAACCGAATGGGGATGATTGGTAGTGAAAGGGCACAAAAGGTGGAAGTTACACATTTACGCAGCTCACCGCCGTAAGCAACGGTGGCCACCGTAGCTTAAGGAGGCTTGGAATGGCATACGGTGGGTTTAAATTGTCATACGGTGACAATTTTTGTCAGGGTCCAACGAAAGCTACGCCCTCCACCGTAGGCTACGGTGGACTTCAACATGAAATTTTGTTTTCAGCATAACTTTTTCATTTCAACTCCGTTTTCTTCGTCGTTTTCGCCCACGTTCTCATAATTTCATCCTCTATCATGTCATCTTCTTAATTCTTCAATTCTAATAAATTATTATCATTGATGCTCCAAATTCCTTCCCTTTTAAGCTCCATTTGTACCTGAAACACAAACAACCGTAGTTACCTAATTCTAGACAATTACATGGATAAATGCGGGGTTAAAATATCATTTATAACACTCATGGGTCGTCCTACGAACTACCCGTAAATACTCGATCCCATTTTCCCTTTTTACACACTCTAGGTGCAACATGTACACTATATTACAAATCGCATACTCGCGATTAAACTTGTTCATATAAACACTCTCTCCATTAATACATGATACTTGTTGTATTCTTGTTGATACATGCTATATTCATACTTGTGTACTATATCCCTATTAACTTTGCAAGTCTACCTTAAAAATTATAGCGCTATAGGATTAACGTACTGCCCGTACTCTTGTGGTATTGTTAAGTAACCTACTTTATGGCTTTGTCGTTTCGGCGACAAGGATATGCAGCACGATTGTGGTATACTTTGATTTGACTTATAGTTAAAAATGCTAGTATGTTAATAAACAACGTATACAAATTACCATGTTGGATATGAGACAACTTTTAGTCGCAATTATGCTATGTATTCAAACTTGTATACATGCCAACTTTTGTTGATTTTATTTTAATACATGTTGCAGGAAACCAGTGATGACGCATGAAGAACGATATTTAGGGTGGATTAGAAACACACCTAAACTTTAATTTATGTATTTTTTTCATGTTGTTATGTTTAATTGCATTATGTTGTACTTTCCATTCTAAAACAATGTATTTCCCTTTAGTATTAAATGAAATTCGAATTACTTAATTATTGTCACAACTTGCAAGTTATGAAGTCTCGAGCAATCTTGTTTTCGTCTCACTCTGATATTTCCGCCATCGATTAGGGTGTGATAGTTTAACCCTTCTATAAACTTCAGAGTGAATATGAAGATGGTTTTGTTGAATGTGGTTAAGAACTTGGTTTATTATGGGATTTGCAAGGAATCTTCATGGCATCTACACAAGGATAGTAGGTTTCGTTGTAGGTACACATTGAAGTGTCATTTCTTACATGTCCTATGATGATCATATTATGAAAATATGCTTTTTGTGTACCATTGACCTACGATGGATGCATCATGAGGATACATTGGGTATCGGGGCTCCTAAAACTTAATTATTGTAAGAAATAAATTGTGTATGAAAACATATAAAAAGTTTTTTGGGTTAAAACATATATTTATTTATTTAACTTGGGTAGTGTGTGTGGTATGTACTTTTGAGGTGTATGAAGATATGTGTAGCTCTTATAATATAGTGTTTGAAGGTCATTGTAAGTATAAGCATGATAGTGTGTGAAAGTTTATGTTTATTGACCAAGTGTCTAACTCTGTTGACGAATACTTCAAGAGGAAGCACAGAAAATGATCTCAAGGTTTAGCCGTGTTTTATATTCGGTATAGATGCATCAGTGAATACACATTGTTTACACAACCTTATGGCCAAGTATATTATACAAAATTTTAGTAGTACATTATTATAATAGTGAGACTGGTTGTTTAGTTACAAGTTACACATCATAATGCGTATGTCATATTTATTTCATAAGATGTATGTATCTTAGATTTTGTTAAGCATTTCAATCAATGTGTAATCCAAAAATTAAGATAGTATGTTTTTTTACATGCGAGATGTGTAGGTTTTTAAAAGCTTTGCCAAAAAGGCGAATATATGCAAAGATTTACATGGATTGGGCACCCTGTATAATTGTCGATTTGCTTGGTATGAATGTATTGTCTTATAGAGTCCCTCGATTTATTCTAACACGGAAATATCAATCTTATCCCTCAAGTCCCCTTATTCCAGAGCATTTTGAACCTTGTGAGAAACCATACAGACTAGTATTATGATGGTTTCGGCTCCTTTTACAACAAACTTCATGCTGTAGGCATGACCTGTATCTTGATTTTTTATCCAACATGATGTTGGGTAATTCATGCTTTCATGGTAGTTGGTTTTCAAAGTGTTGAATAGCGATGGATTATTAACTTTCAATACATTTATGTGCAAGTTAAACACATGCACCTTATTGGAAATAGTATATTTGCAAATAAATTTTTGTTGCAACTTTAGATGCAAATGTGAATGATGTTGAAAATAATATATTTTTCAAATTAATTATCATTTCAATTTTACATGTACTGTATGGTCCCCAAATAGTTTAGCAATGCTTTCAAAAGAGAGAGTGAAAAACTTTACATTTACACTATTTTAATTAAATTTAATTCTTTTAAAAGAGAGAATGAAAAACTTTACATTTACACGCCATTTTAATTAAATTTAGAGTAAACTGCCATTTTGGTCCCTGTGGTTTGGCCAGTTTTGCCACTTTAGTCCAAATCTCAAACTTATTACATCTGGGTCCCTGTGGTTTGGTTTTTGTTGCCATTTTAGTCCAAAATCCAAAAATCCCCCTTTTTGACTGTTAAAAGCTGTCTATTTTGTCCTTTAGTGCATGGGCATTTTGGTCATTTTTTAAATTTCATTTTTTTTCAATAAAACCCAAATCAAAATAATCTATCTTTCTCTTCTCTCTCTCTCTCTCTATAGCAGCACCACCACCACCGCCACTCCAAATAATCATCTTTCTCTTCTCTCTCTCTCTTCTCTCTCTCTATAGCACCACCACCACCGCCACTCCAAACATCATCATCAAAACCCAGATCAAGAACATCATCAAAACCCAGACAAGAACATCATCAAAACATCATCAAAACCATCATCAGAACATCATCAAAACCCAGATCAAGAACATCATCAAATATCATATTTGCAATAAAACCCAGATCAAGAACATCATTAAAACCCAGATTCCAACACCACCCACAAACTTA
This sequence comes from Helianthus tuberosus, assembly GCA_030545235.1. Lineage (NCBI taxonomy): Eukaryota > Viridiplantae > Streptophyta > Magnoliopsida > Asterales > Asteraceae > Helianthus > Helianthus tuberosus. The sequence goes on along the minus strand of CM060386.1, from coordinate 47,287,503 downwards.
AAAAACAAACCCACAAACAAAATCAAATCTTGATCAAAACCCAATAACCGTATCCAAATTACAAACAAGCCCACTAAATCAAATCGAAATCAGATCAACTATCAATACCGATTTCAAAACCAAAGAAAAAAAATGAAAAGTTCACCTGCCGCCACCTGACCACCGTCACAACCTGCTGAGCACCACCACCACCGTTAACTGCCTGAGCTTGACTAACCTGCGCAGTCATCTCAAAACCCTAACAGATTTTCCCTTTTTTCCAAATTTTTCACCGTTAACTGCCCCCATCTACCACCACCACACCACCGCCCCCATCTACCACTACCGCCCCCGTGAGCGGAGGCGTCGCTGCCACTGTTGCTGTAAACTGGGTGTCGGCCATCCTCCTTTCTCTGATTCTCCCTCTCTCTGTTTCAAGTGTGTTTGTGGAGAGATAAAAGGGTGGTTGAGGGAGGAGATGAGTGCTCGTGGTGTGTGTGACCGGAATAATGTCGCCGGTTCTCATCACGGTGGTGGTGGTGGTGTTCGACAGAGAGGAGAGAGAGAGAAGAGAGAGATGGGTGTTTGGAGAGAGAAAGAGAGAGATGGGTGTCGTTTTCCGATGTCGGTTCTCATCACGGTGGTGGTGTTGGCGGCAGTGGGAAGGTGGTGGTGGGGATGATGCGGTGGTGGTGGTGCGGTGGTAGTTCAGAGAAGAGAGAGAGAGAGCTGGTCGATGATGAAGATGAACTCAGATCTGTGATGTGTGTATATTAATATATATATATATATATATATATATTAATTTTTGAATTAAGAAAATGTTAAATGAAAAACAAAATGACCAAAATGCCCCTGAACTAAAAGACAAAATAGGAGGTTGCAACAGTCAAAAAATAGGGTTTTTAAATTTTGGACCAAAATGGCAACAAAATGCAAACCACAGGGACCCAGATATAATAAGTTTGAGATTTGGACTAAAGTGGCAAAACTGGCCAAACCACAGGGACCAAAATGGCAGTTTACTCTTAAATTTAATTAATATTGCAAGACTGATCAACAAGCAAGAATAGACGATTAATTGTTGTACTTATAAAATATATACAGTTCAGTTTTCTCTTTGACACAAAAATAACAAAATAAATATATAATTTATTTTTTTTCAATCTTAAAAGGTTTTAAACATAAGAAAACGGTTGAAATATAATGTTTGCATCTCACCTTAATTCAAAATAATGCGAACACGTTTAGTGAAATTTTGGGAAAAAATCAAATAGGAAGTTTAACAATAGGATTAGGACATGTGTCAAAATTTAAAATAAAGAGAAAGGGTATTTTAGTCAATCTTATCCTTTCTTCTTCCTTTTCAAAACCCACCATTTTCAAAACCCACCATCTTCAACAATTTCTTCACTTTCTATATCAATAATCACTACATTATAGTGCAATTTTCGTCACCAATCAATGATTCAAACACCCGATCAACGTGTTCTTCAGCTTTTTTTTTGAAGAAAACTCAGTTTATTTTCATTGAAAATCTTGTTTTTTCCGGTGATTTTGAAGATAATCACTCAATCCATTCGATTCAAGCGCTGATAAGTGTTTCAATCATTCAAAATTCGTCAATTGTTGAAGAAATCACTTCGATCCATGTAAGAAATTCTTTAATTTCATTTTTACGATCTGGGTTTTTGATTTAGTCATTGCGTTTTACGATCTTGGCGGGGGTCCGGGGGCAGCGCCCCTGGTAGCGGGGTCCCAGGGGCGGCAGCCCCTGGCGGGGTCCAAGGGGCAGAGCCCCTGGCTGGGGAAATTTTTTTTCCGATTAAATTGTTGTAATAAAAATGCATCAGAAAAATTAATTTTCTGTAAATTGCCTCTGGAAACTGCATTCGTAAACTGCATTGGTTCAGACAGTTCACAGCACAAACAATTCACAGCACAGGCAAAACTATTGTCATGGTTCAATGCGTTTTAGAGAGAACACTTTCTTTGGTGTTTTTAGGCAATTGCGTTTTAGAACTAAAACATTTTTATGTGTTTTCTGGCCATTGCGTTTTAGAAAAACACATTCTTGAAGTGTTTTTGGTGCATTGCGTTTTAGGTAAAACACTTTTTAGGTGTTTTCAGTCCATTGCGTTTTACAGATAACACTTTCTTTTGTTTTTTAGGCAATTGCGTTTTAGAATGAGTCATTTTTAAGTGTTTTCAGGCCATTGCGTTTTAGAAAAACACATTCTTGAAGTGTTTTTGGTGCATTGTGTTTTCGGTAAAACACCTTTTTAGGTGTTTTCAGTCCATTGCGTTTTACATAGAACACTTTCCTTTGTTTTTAGGCAATTGCGTTTTAGAATGAGTCATTTTTAAGTATTTTCTGGCCATTGCGTTTTACAAATAAGACATTTCTTTGTGTTTTTTGTGCATTGCGTTTTAGGTAAAAACACTTTTTTATGTGTTTTCAGTCCATTGCGTTTTAGAAAACATACATTTTAAGTGTTTTCTGGCCATTGCGTTTTAGAAATAAGACATTTGTTTGTGTTTTTGGTGCATTGCGTTTTAGGTAAAAACACATTTTTATGTGTTTTTAGTCCATTGCATTTTAGAAAGTACATTTTCTTTTGAGTTTTTAGGCTATTGCGTTTTAGAAATAACACATTTCTTTGTGTTTTCTGGCCATTGCGATTTACAAATAAGATATTTCTGTGTGTTTTTTGTGCATTGCGTTTTAGAAAAATGTCATTTTTTAGGTTTTTTTTTTCCATTGCTTTTTACGTAACTGAGGGTTTTTCTATTGCGTTTTACGCAACTGGGTTTTTAATTTTTTTTTTTTTTTGAAAATATAGCAATAGTATACTCGTTTTAAAGATAAAAAAACGCTTGTTTTTTTGGTGCAATATTTATAAAAAAATAATGTCGTATGAAAGAGTTATTAACGTTTAGAAAATGGGGGGAATTGGAGGAGAGAGAAACTATTGGCTTGGATTGACTAGAATGCCCCTAAACAAACTTACGCGCCTATTTTCTTCCCTTCAATTTCCATCATTTAATCTTAGCCCTTGATTAACTAAATGGATGGTCAATATCACTTCCTAGCCAAATAAACTTTCTATTGTATCTCCACCCCACGTTTAGTTTATGTCTAAAATAGTGTGTATAAAAAACATATGAAGAAATATTTTCATGATTTTTATGTACGTAGCATACGTATTTGTATTGTAAAAAGTAAACATTTCGAAGAATATAAACAACTAATAAAAATAAATAAATGATTTAGGTTTTTTTCCTCACAATAATTTAATGTAAAGCAATGCACATCTTTGTGTACACACATATAACGATCATTATTAAGGTTTTTATCTAATTTTATTGAAAATTTGTTTTTTTTTATTTGGATATTAAAGTAAAGAAATGATATTTGTAAAGCTAAAGTATAAAAAAACATTTAGCGTGGTTTTATTCTAATGTTGCAATTATTACGATTTGTTAGATTCATTGGTTTTGATTTTTAGATTATATAATGCCTAACAATATAACAATTATGTATTGGTTTTGATTTTTAGATTATATAATACCTAAGAATATAATAACTATGTACATTGAGATTAACTTTGATATTTTGTTGCATCTTAGAATTTATTTGGCCAATCAATACTTTGGAATCTTTCAGTTAAGAGATTGGGTCTGGTTTAAAAATGTGGGTTTAAGGTTTTACTTGTCATTTAACATGTTATTTTATTATGGTATTTTTTGAACGGCAAATTTGGATCACTGACGGGTAATTAGAATATCATCGTGTCATCTGCGGATTCACCCGATTATATCCATCTCCACTAGACAATAATGTCTATACACCAATTTAAAAGAAAACTAAATAAATTTGGGAAAACCCCCTTATGAGAATCAAACCCCAAACCTAATGGTCTTCAACTTTATTCTACCCTCAAGATACCATTCTCCGTTAAAACTATATCCATTGAAAAGGAAAACAAATGAAGTGGAAACTATTTTGAGATTTTTCATCCGTAGAATTTCATAAATTCGATCTTATAGTTATATCAGAGTTATTTATACAATTCTATTTCATTTAGTTATCTAAACTTGTTATAAAATATGAATTTATTTACACAAATTACAAAAAAAAAAAAAAAAAAAAAATAGAAAAGATATACGGATTATAATAACCAACCATCCCTGTGTTTGCCGATTGTATCAATTGTTGATTATTGATAAAAATAAAGCAAAAAATAAACGGGAAGATGTATTTGTGAGTTGTGACTTAAAGGAAAAACAATATCACTTTAAGAACAAATAAATCAATTTCACAAGTTAGAATAATGCATAATTAACAAAATGAGCCTATGAACCGGAACCTATGTTAAAGTTTATTTTTTTAACGGCAAATTTAGATCACTGACGGACCACTGGAGTATTATCGTGCCACCAACAGAATCACCCGATCATATCCATCTCCACTAGGCATAATGCCTATACACCAATTAAAAAAGAAACCCAATAAATATGGAAAGTTAAACACGGTTTTTTTAGTGTTGTGTTTTTATTATTCACTCAACAATCACGAAGTAATTGTCGTTTTTATTATACATCCAACAATCACGAAGTAATTGTCGATGGCAGCAGACTATTTAAGTCCGTCAATAACACAATTTTCATATTAAAATTTGTCTTCCTTATATTTACTTCTATAGAAAAAAGTTAATTATGACAACAACATATTATTTGTTAATCTAATGAAAGATTATAACGTTTCATTAAGTTGTGACTCCATTGAAATGTCATGAAGAGGGATATCTTTTCACATAATTTTTGAGCTTTATGCTTAAATTTTCTAAGTAATATAGGATTTTATTTTCCATGCAAATATTATTATACTAGATCACGTTTCTGAATGCATACATCACATATTCATATATCAATATCAGTTAAAGTTTAGACGCGAAGTTGTCAAGCTAATATAACGATAATATATGGTCTCGAATTCTCGATTACTCCATAAACAGGAAGCCAATTGCCAAAAAAGGCCCTACCGGGTGTCTGGTTGGACATTTTGAATATTTGCAACGACTTTGATGATTTTGGTTTTTCCTTACTGATGAAACAATGGTTAACCGGGTGGGTTAACTCACTGGTCTCGTCAAGAGGGTTAATCCCTTCTTTCCGAGGATCGCCGGCTGGATCGTCAGGGGGAGGGTTTCCTGCACAAGGAAACAAGCCGTGACTCGCAACAAGGAGGATGAGGTGGGGGGTTGTCACGACCCCCGACCCACCCTGGACGGAATTGGAAGTCGTGAACAGTCCAGTGGTACCGGTGATTATTTTGAAAACGTTGCAGCGGAAATTTCATCAGGACCGTGAGTTAGGAAAATATCAGAGTTTAGAAAACACCGGATTTTATTTATTAAATAGATGGGACAAACCCATGTTTTACAATGGTAGCTTTAATAAGGATAAATTTGATTATATAAAACAATATTTCTTAATTTAATTTAATTAATAAAATAAGCCACTTCTTGATGCCTTTCAGTGCCGTATCCATCTCTTACTCCAATCTACTGTAATTACCTGAAACGCGTTTTAAAAAGGTTTTGTCAGCGGGAAATACTGAGTGAGTTCATTCATTTTACTAAAACGACACGTTTGTTATAATTCACAGTATTAAGAGATTACAATGTTTCTGATATCAAACCAACTACCCACAGTATTTGTCACTCGACTCTTTTCGGTGACTGTGGTCATATCACCATTGGCTACCCCAATGAATGACGGTTATCACTAAATTTAGGTTCGCCCACCTAAAGTGATAAAACAGCAATACTGTGCACAATACCCCACATACCGGCTGTAATTTGGTGATTACATAAACTTAATCACTGTAATTATAACTTTGAAAATAATTTTGGAGTATTGTAAAACAGTTGATAAAAAGAGAATGACTCACATTGTAGATTTAACGAGCAGAGTATAAGCCTACTGATTAGCCTTGATTAACCTAATTTAAATAACAATGCACATACAAACAGGTTAGTAACTAATACAGCAGTTACGACAATTCACGAGATTAAACCCTCACAACGATTTACAAGTGCAATACTTAACAATTCAGCGGATTCACAACGAATGACAGAGTATAGTCCGATTTCGAACAGCACTCAAACATTCAAGTCGAAATCACGATGAATAACAAAGTATAAACTCAATTTGAGCGGCACTTAAACAATCGTTGGATAGTTATAATCGATCGGACGTTGAATCGTAATAGCGATCGAGTTATTACCCTGATTGCGGCAGCGTTTCGAGATTAGTGTGTGTTGTGTATTAATCGAACTATAACTCAGTGTAAGTTTAGAGTTTGGACGTCGAATTAACGCAGAAAGCTAAGTGCCAACCTCCCCTATTTATACTGAAAAATTGTCCCCCTCGCGTGTCGCGAGGGGTCACCTGATCGGCGTCGCGTGGCGCGACGGTTTGGTTTTAACATAAGGTTGCCACGTGTCTCGGTAGCCTAGCTGAGTCGACCGTTCGAGAAAATTCGATTTATATGAAAAACTGTAAGGATAATATCGAATGGGAAATGCCCCCCCTGAGTTTTAGGGGCCCTGATCCTGATTCTGATTGTTCTGAAAACTTTAGGGATTGTGCAGGATTACTTGGGTGTCTCAATTAGGGTTTCTTTTTAGACAAAATATAAATAATAATAATAAAATATAATAGTTTTGGGTGAGAGTTGTTATGGTTTGGGATAAAAAGGAATAAAATAGTGAGAAAAGAGAATGGACCCACTTGGTAACTTTAGGGTTCAACTAGAAAGTCTCCGGGTAGAGTATTGGGTATAACTTCTGAGCTATTTTGAAAATATATAAAGCACTCGTGTTAAGTATAATACCCCTAATTCAACCTTGTCCCGAAGTCCCGAGACAGAACCCCAACAACTTAGTCGGGCAGAGCCCTGACATATGTTATGAGGCTCAGATCAATCGGAAAGGGTAGCGGTGATCGGGAGTTAAAACACTTAAAACGGGGCATAACTGTATTATTATTATTATAAATAAAATAATTACTAGAGAAATTTGAGAGTGAGAAAGTTTGGGCGATATCAAGACAGGAAGAAGAAATGAAAAATGAAAGGCATATTTATATAGGAATTCCTTTGAGTTGAAGTAACATCCTCCAATCTTATCTATATGGACACACGTCCATTAAAGATTTATTTTAATAGTTTATATTATTCTTTTATTTCTTAGGATGACACCTACAACATTCACATTTTCTAAATTTCAAATGTTAAATTATTATATTATTTTCATTCGTAAATTTTCTTTGATTTATTATTATTTATTATTTATATATTATAATTAATTCAACTGCTTTACTTATTTGGCGTGTATAACTTTTAAAATACGACGTTTTATAAAATAATAAATATGTCATCAGAATGAGAATATTTTTGTCTACATTTGGGTCTAAGTTTTATTAAAAATAGAGTAGGTTCAAAATACAATATATTTTTATAGTTTAATTAGTAAATGGTTCCTGGGCCCGTCTAGGTACTTCATATAACTTACCCGTAATCTACCCGTCTAATTATATGAGTTTATATAGACTTTTATTTTATTTAGAAAATGTCACCCATATACAAGCCAACTAATTATATTATTTCAACCAACTATTTAAAATAGTGTTTAAAACTATTTGGGTTGAATATTTATATTAAAAATAACTAGTTACTAGTTACTAGTGGTTAATAAATTTAACCAAACCTATAATTCTTATATAAAAATAGGGATGTTACAAGGGTGCTCCTTGTTACCACTCTCCGGCGTGAGAATCAGTAGTTTGCTTGGGAAGCAAAGTGTGATAGTAGTAGTATTGAGAGAGTTGAGAAGTGATACCTCAAACCTGGTTTGGGGTGAGTATTTATAGCCGAGGAGTGGAGGAGCGTAATTGAGTAGCTAGCCTGACATCGCACAGCTATGTGTAGGTGTGTCAGACCTGTCGGTTACTGTGGTGATGCCACGTCCTGCTGTGGTGTTAGACTGTTGTATACACGTGGGCCGGTAGGCGACTGTTCCCAGTGCCACTTGCACTGTGGTGTCGGACTCACTTGCCTGGTAGGCAGGATGCGGTGCCAAGCCGCATCGCTGCTTGCGGTCATTGATGTTGTTCCCGCGTTGGTTGTTCCATCCATGATTTACGCGGGATACGGTGTTAAGCCGCATTGCCTGCTGAGTGACTGTTACTGTTGTCCAGATCCCTTGTCGTGACGAAAATGTTCATAGGATGCGGTGCGGGTCCGCATCGCTATGCGTAACATTAGTTTCCGTCCTTAAGGTAAGTCTTCTCATCACTGGACAGATTGGACCGCTGTGTTCGCGTGTGCCCACGCGGACACAGGTGAGTTATTGTTGGTGGGGGTTTTTGATAAGGGTAATGGTCATTCGCGGTCATGCAGGCGCGAGATTTGGGACCATACCCCTTCAAGTCCCCCCAGTCTAGTGTTTCTTCCTTATGCAAGTTGCATGTGGGAGGAATGCTGAACTTAGGTGTCAAGAAGGTAGTTTGTTGACCGTTCGTTTGGTCGGTAGGCCTTTCGAGTGGATTGTTTCTTCCTTTGAGAAGTATGTTCGGTGAGCAAGTTTCGTCTGATGCGGAATTCTCAGCCAAGGATTTGACTCTTGGTCTACCGGTGGCTGATGTCATCAGCCACCTGTTGGTGTTTCGAACCAACCTTTGAAACGGTAACTGATGTTGTTATCAAGTTTCGAACCAACCTTTGAGATCGTGACGGAAGAGTGTTCCGCCGGGTTCGAGCCAACCTTTGAGATGGTGACGGAAGGTGTCCGTTGCCGCAACTCTATGTTAGCTTATGCGATGTTTGTAAGCGCTTTGCTCAAGCTCTATGCTCAACTGGATATCCAACGATGATCCCTACTTTGTGGGGTGTTCGTGTTCTCCAGTTTAGCTCTCAAGTAACCGCACGTCCTCTGCGGTTCATCTCTCAAGTAACTGCACGTCCTCTGAGGTCTAAGTTCTAGTAACCGCACGTCCTTTGCGGTTACCTCGTTGTCGAACCTTGTTGGGCATGTTTGTTTGAGAAACGTGGGGTAGTTGCGCCATTGTTGGCCGTGTTTGGTCGAACAATGTGAATCTGGACTATGGGCAGATAAACATGGTCATAGGCAGGGTTGTGCCCATCATTGTTTATTCTATGCGGCCCATAGGTGGGTAACTAGTCATAAGCAGACTTGTTACCACTGTTCTGGAGCTACTTTCCTTCACGCTTTGGTGGGAAGTAGTTTTCCTTTACGTGGTGTTGCTGAAGGAGACCACCTTAGATGCTTGGGAAGTTGGTTGAAGCTCTTCCGCGTTCGTTTTGTAGCCACTTTCCTTCATGCTTTGTTGAAAAGCAGTGTTCTTTGAAGTAGCTTTGCTCCACCGCGTGGTGGTTTAGTTGTGGCTCTTCCGTAGCTACCATTCGCATAGTTGCGGTTTGTAGCAGCTACTCATGAGTGATTGTGGTTTGCAGCAAAGAACTCGCTTCTAGAAGTCTTGTAGCCTGGATGCAGCTCTTGAAGGTTCAGGAGATAGGGTTGCTGATGTGCGGTTGCTCAGCATACTTGTCCTTTTCCTTAAGGAGAAGCTGTTTGCGTTCCCTCCGTGGTTGTGAACCGGATACGAGGGATTTGAAGCCTGAAGAAGCTTGCATGGAGTGCGGTGGACCGCATCGTGAGAGGCGGTTTTCGCAGTCCAAAGAACCATGTTGGTTCTGAGTATCTGACACACCCGTGCGGGGTCGTGTGTGTCATCTCCGCACATTCCACGTGTGCTCGTGGGTATGTGCGGTTTATCGTTTATACCCCCTTATATAATTTAGATATATATATTTTTGCCTTTTTTGAGGGGTATGTAAAAAACGACATGCGGTATGGGTTATGGTGCGGTAAACCAGAGAAACCGCATGCCGCTTAAGTTTGGATAATGTTTGTCGCTTTTGTGTTGTCTACGTGGCTGATGGCACGTGTGGGTTGTTGAAAGTTGGTAGAATTCTGACATGTGATGTTCTGAAAGGACGTTTGCATTGACCGAGGTCATAACTGCACTGTAGCAAGTAGTGTAAAGGTCAATTATGTCAGGCGCGTGGGCGGCCACGCGCGCGTGATAACCGTCAGCTGAAAAGTCGCTGAACACGTGGCGAAACGTAAGTGGCCCTTTTTGAACTTTGTAAGTCGGTTACTCCATCGCATTAATTGCGATGAGTATATAAGGGGAAACCGTTTGGGTTTTCCTCACTTTGTTCAAAATTCAAAAAATTTCTCCGGTGAAAAGAGAGTGTTATCTTTGTCTTCTCCGATCAAACTGTCTGTAATTCCGGCGATTTTCCGAGTTTTTGTGCAACTCAATCCTTCTCTTCTTCATATTTCCGATGGCTGAACCATCTAACCCACACAATGTGGAGGGTGAAAACCCTGAAACTTCTTCTCCGGTGGGCGGTGAAGACGAAGATGATGGTGGTAGTGCCCCTGGTGGTGGCTTACCACCATTGAAATGGTCGAAAGCGTCGTTCGATCAACTGATGATTAGTACCCAGATGCCTTCCGAGTTTGGGGCTGTTTATCCCCAAGATGGTGACACCGGTGCTTGTGCTCCGGCCGGTCATGTGACCATGTGGGCCGATTCTTTTGTCGATGGTAACCTTCGTTTACCATTGACCGTTTTTGTTGCTGAGGTGTTGGAGTTTTATAAGGTTCATATCTCCCAGATGAGTCCTTTTGGGTTTATTCGTATTAGGCACTTTGAATCAACTTTTCGTGCCCTTGGTTTGCCGGTAACCGTTGAAAATTTCCGGGGGTTTTATCAGTTGACGGTGAACAGTGGGTTTTTCTCTTTCCGAGAACGGTACGGAAGTACCAAGTTGACGACCCCTCCAAAGGGTATTACAAAGTGGAAATGCAAGTTCTTCTATATTAAAGCTGTCGCGGTTGTTCTCAACATGGCTTTGCGGAATGTTAATGAGCCTATCCCTGCGGAGAATATTGCCATTCCTAAGGTGGAGAATGCGGAGTGGTTCCCACGGTTGAGGACTATTGAGCATAGGCTGTTGAAGAATACTGAGTTGTGGATGCTGCGGATGTTATTGACTAGGGCCGATAAGCATGCAAGGCCCGTTGTGCGGGAGAAAACCGGTGGTAAGTGTTCTTACCCTTGTGCGGTTTCATTATTTTCTTGTTTGTCATTAATTTGAACTTGTAATATCAGAAGTTGTTGTTGAGCTGTGGAAGATATTTGATCCAACCTTTACTGGTAAGGTTAGATTGTCAAGACTGCTGAAGGTGCAGGGTTTAATTTGACCATTCTCCATAATTTTCGCGTTCCTACACGCGAGGCACTGAATGTACTCCTGCCGCAGGGCAAAGGTAGAATTCATAGCCTTCTTTTCTTGCTTTGTAAGTTTCATGTTGCTGATATTCTACATGCAGGTACTCTTGGGGCCCTTGGTAAGTTTGAGTCAAAGGGTGTCCCCAAAAAGCATGTAGAAAAGAAGCAAGTGGATAAACCTGTGCGGGGTCGCGGCAAGAAGAAAACTGAAGCTCCTGTTGTTCCGCCTTTGGTTCCGCATGCAGCAGGTATCTCTCGATCTCATTTCCGCAGATATACCGATTACGTGGTAGTATCTGACACCCTTGAGGGCTTGGGTGTTCCAGGTGCTGGTGCGGCCACAGGTGGAACTACTGCGGGTTCAAAGGCTGCTGATGAGAAGAAGAGGAAAGCGGGGAAAGCTGTTGATGCTGGTGAGGGAAAGAAGCCGAAGATTCAGACCAGACGCAGGGCTTTTGTTGGACAGAGAAAGCCTGCGGTTGTTCCTGGTACGTGATGCATAACTTGGACAAATATTTTGTGTTTGTATTTGTAGTTTAACGTATTTCTTCTTTGATTGCAGAACCCCAAGATAAAGGGTTCTCCATCTTTGATGCTCCTCCTCCTCCCCCGCATGACACTGCTGCGGGTGTGGGGGTTCACAAGGTTGTTACACCTGAGCCCTCTATGCGGGAGGAGGACACTGGGAAGGGGCATGCGGCCCAGATCCAAGACACGGTGGATTCTCATGACAATGTCATTACCCCAGAGGATACTGATGACCTGAACCTGAAATTTGCTTATACCGAAAAGCCAAAGTCTCCTGCTGCTGAGAAGGTTACGGGCTCTTCTTCTGGGGGTGCGGGTTATAAAGAAACTCCCATTCAGCCGCAGGAGATTGAATTGGAGTTTTATTACCGCACCTATACTGAAGACCGGGCTATGGCTTATCACCGCCCCATGGACTGTAATGCAGGGGGATGAGGTTTCTTGTGACCCCTCCGCGAGTAGGGAGATTTTGGGTGGTTTGGGCACCCCTTTTGAAGCCAACCGGGCCCGTTCTCTGTCAAGTGAGGCCCAGATTAACCAACTCTCCTCCATGCTTGTTGGGAGTTCCGTAAAGGCCAATGCCATTATGGAAAAGTATAAGCTGTTGGCGCGCAGGGAGGAGGAGAATGTGCGCTTGCGTGCCGAGGCTGAGGAGTTGGTGAAGGCTGCACGCGAGGGTGCAGAGCAGCTTGAAAGGGATAGGGCTGCGTTTGAAAAGCGTAAGCAGACTGAAGAGTGGGCTGCAACTGCTGAGCTTAAACAGGTTCGTACCCTTGCAAAACTGCTTTCCACTGAGCGTCAGGGTTGGAAAGAATATCTTTCTAATGAGCGCGAGACACTTTTTAATGAGCGCAAGGCTTGGAAAGACTCTTGGGCCAAACAGAATGAAACTCTCTTTCGTGTTCGCCAGGAGCTTGTCAATGCTAAGGCAGCGAATGCTGCGCTGGTTAAAGAGAAAACAGAAGCTGTTGCGGCTGCCCAAGAGGCCAAAGAGGCGGAAGCTCGCCTTGCCAAGGCTCTTGAAGAGGCCAAGGAGGCGGAGGCCCGCACTGCAAAGGCTCTTGAAGGGGCAAATGTTGACCGCACAAATTTAAGCAAAACTATCTTGGGCCTCCATGTATGATTTTCATGCTTTTGAATTTGTACATCTCACAAGTATGTTGATTATTTTTGTATACTTGTTTTTGTTTTACCAGGCTAAAGTGCGGACCCGGGGGGCCACTATTGAGGAGGTCTCTGCCCGTGTTGAGGAGGTTGAAGCGCGGGCAAGAGAGGCTGAGGAGGCTAGAGATAGCCTTGCTTCGTCACTTGAGTTGCTCAAGGCTGACCGGGAATGGATGCGTATGCGCGGGATCGGGCATGTAAGTATCCGTTTCCTTTGTTATCTTTGTTATAGGTTTGCCTTTGATAACCTTTATGTTCTTGTTTCGCAGATTGTTACTGCCATCCTTGACGCACCTGAGAATGTATCAGGTGTTAACGAGATTAAGGAGCGTGCCCGGGATGCTGGTTTTAAAGCTGGCTATAATCGCTGTATTAGCCATATGAATGTTGTAGCCCAGGGCGGATATACTGATGAGCGGTCTGGGTTCCACGGTGTGGATACTGAAGCGCTTCTTGATGCTGCGGTTGCGGCATTTAACGACACAACCCTTTCCGGTCTTGAGGATCTTGAAAAGTGTCTAGAAGCGGAGGACTATGTGGACCGCTTGCGAGTGTTGTACGCTGATGAAGAAGATGAGGAAAAACCTACTGTGGTGGCCAAGGATGGTGAGGGTTCCAGCGGCACAAAGAAAGACTAGGCTGGTCTGCGTGCCTCTTTTGTTTCCTCATTTAGATGTTAAAAAACTTTATGTAAATTCCCTGTGCACCGCGCAGGTGTAGGAATTTTTTGAATATAAAGAATTGTTCCTGTTCAATTTGTACAAGTGTTTTCATTACTTGCATGTTTGAATTTGTATGAGTTTAGTGTTACTTTGAGTGACACGGAGTCTGTAATTGCCTTTTGCATATCTAGGTGATATGCAAGTATGAAGAACTGTGTCTGGCCGGATAAATAGTGTTGCCGTTGCTTGCCTATTATAATAGTTGCGTGTGGTTACCACTCTGTGTGGGTATCACGAATGAAGATTTTGCTAATCTGTTTTTGTGTATACCTCAGAGTGGAACACGCATTTGTAATAGAAATAAATAAACAATATTGCATTGAATCGTCTATTTATTTATTTGCAAATGGCCCGTGGCCTGATAGGTTACATGGTTAATGTAAAAAACATGGCTTACATATAACAGCGCCGAAGCTGTTGTGCATTCCATATGCGTGCGATAGTTTCGCCTTCTAATGTTTGAAGTTTTTACGCGCCTTTGCCCAGGACCTCTTGGATGAGGTAGGGTCCTTCCCACTTGGGGGCAAGTTTCCCTGGGCGTTCCGCGTTAGATGCTTCATTGTCACGAAAGACATAGTCTCCCGGGTTGAAAGTACAAATGCGAACGCGTGCATTGTAGTACTTTTCAAGTTTGGTTTTGTATTTGGCCTCGTTGATGGCTGCGTTTTCACGCCTTTCTTCCAAGAGGTCCAGGTCAACCCTGCGTTCCTCATTGTTGTCTATCTTGTTGATAGCCAACATTCTAGGTGAGGGGAGGCCTACTTCCGCGGGGATCATCGCTTCAGTGCCATAGACCAGGCTGAAGGGTGTCTCACCGTTGCATGTTTTTGGGCTTGTCCTGTGAGCCCATAAAATACTTGGGAGTTCATCAACCCAGCCGCGTCTGGCTGTTCCCAACCGTGCTTTGATGCCTTCCACTAAGCTTTTATTGATACTCTCGACTTGGCCGTTCCCTTGCGGATGCGCTACTGAGGAGAATACGTGTTCAATGTTTAGCTCTTTTAGCCATTTTTGAAAGTCATCGGCGGCGAAGTTGGTACCGTTATCGGTGACGATGCACATTGGTAGACCGAAACGGCAAATGATATGTTCCCACACGAATTTCCTTGTTATCATAGCGGTGGTTGATGCAAGTGGTTTTGCCTCTACCCATTTTGTAAAGTAATCAACAACCACTATGATAAATTTCACTGCACCGGGTGCGTCTGGAAATGGTCCCACCACATCGATTGCCCATTTTTGGAATGGCCATGCGGTGGTGACGGGGATCAGGTTGTTCTTGGGACGCAAGGTCTTGGGAGCATGTTGCTGACAATTGAAACACTTGCGTAGGACTTTGACCGCGTCCAGGTGCATGCCGGGCCAATAGTACCCGGCGTTCATGATTTTGGCCACGACCATGCGTGGGCCTGCGTGTATGCCGCATATTCCCTCGTGAATTTCTTTGATAAGGTATATGGCATCTTGGATCGTAGGAGTGGCCCCAGGTATGATTTACGGTATAGGATACCGTCTCCCATTTGGTAATGACACGCTTTGTATTGTAGCTTGCGTGCTTCTGCCTTGCTTTCGGGAGTAACACCTGATTGTAAGTATGCAATTATCGGTGTCATCCAGGATGTTGTACCGTACTGGATGACATTGACTTGGCGTAGGGGTACTGAAGGGTTTTGCAGAATCTCGATGCGTACCTCTTTTGCCAGGTGTTGGAAGCTGGTGGATGCAAGTTTTGATAGTGCATCCGCAGGTTTGTTATCACTCCTGTTGATATGGCGAATATTGAAGGAGGTGAACCTTGATTTCAGTTGTAAGGCTTGTTCGAGGTAGAGGATCATGATATCCCCTTTTGCGGCATAGTCTCCGCGTATTTGCCCTGCAACCAGTAGTGAGTCGACATGTGCTTCCAAATGTTTAACGTCGAGTTTGACTGCCAAACGCAGCCCTGCCAGCAGAGGCTCATACTCCGCTTCGTTATTCGTGCTTTTGAAATCGAGCCGGATTGCGTAGGTTAGCTCTTGGCCATCGGGGCTGACAAGTCGTAGACCTGCACCAGCACCATCTTCGTTGGATGCACCATCTGTATATAGTGCCCAGGTTTCTGCGGAGGATGGTGGTGATGTAGGGTTTTGTTCTTCTTCGCATTCTTGAATGCGGTTTGGTGGTACTTCAGCAACGAAATCAGCCAAGACTTGGCCTTTGATTGCGGGGCGCGGCTTATAGTTTAGTGAAAGTGCGCCCAGCTCAATTGCCCATTTTGCTAACCTCCCAGAGATGTCGGGTTTGGATAGGATCGGGCCGATCCTGTAGTTAGTTAACACTGTGATGACGTGGTTTGCGAAGTAACGTCGTAAACGTCTCGATGCGTGCACTAGTGCCAGTACCAATTTCTCCATGATGGAGTACCTTGTCTCTGGGTCGTTGAGCATTTTGCTGATGTAGTAGATGGGTGTTTGGACTCCTTCCCGCTCCACTATGAGTACCGCGCCTACCGCGTTGTCCGCGGCAGACAAGTATAGAATAAGTGGCTCATCTTTTCGTGGTGCGGTTAAGGTTGGGAGCTGGATCAAACACTCTTTCATCTCCCGGAAAGCTTTTTCGGCCTCTGCGGTCCATTGGAATTGTTCCTTTTTTAGGCAGCTCCGCAGGGTCTTGATGAAAGGGTATGACTTAGCTGCGTGGTTGGCTAAGAATCTGTTTAATGCGGCTAGCCTGCCGGCTAGTCGTTGCATTTCTTTCATCGTAGAGGGCGATGGCATGCGTTCGATCGCCTGAACTTTTTCCGGGTTTACCTTGAATCCATATTTGGTTACGATGAATCCGAGGAACTTGCCTTCTTCCATTCCAAACGAGCATTTCCCTGGGTTAAGCTTCATGTTGACGCTTCGCAGAGTTTGGAATGTTCTTTCGATATCGTTGAGCATGGTGTCTTCCTCCATGCTCATGACGACCAGGTCGTCCATATAGATTTCGACACTTTTGCTGATTTGACCGCGAAAAGTGTCGTTCATCAACTTTTGATAGGTTGCGCCCGCGTTGCGCAACCCGAACGGCATTTTGGTGTAGTAGTAGTTCCCGGTAGGAGTGCGGAATGTCGTTTTATCTTCATCTTCGATTGCCATCTGTACCTGATGGTAGCCTTTGTAACAATCGAGGAAGCACTTCCATCGAAATGGTGCGAGGTTATCAACCTTCTCGTCGATCTCTGGAAGTGCATAACAATCCTTCGGGCAGGCCTTATTGAGGTCCTTGTAATCGACACACATGCGCCAGCCCCCGCTTTGTTTTTCTACCATGACGGGGTTGGATAACCAAGTTGGTATTTGACTTCCCGCAGGATGCCCGCGGAGAGCAGCTCCTGCACCTGCTCTTCCATCGCCGCGTTTTTTGCTGATCCAAGGTGGCGTTGGCCTTAGATCGCTGGCTTGATACCTGGCATGGTATTCAATAAGTGTTGCGCTATGTCGCGTGGTACCCCTGTCATGTCTGTGGGTGTCCACGCAAAAATGTCTTGGTTCCTGAAGAGGAGTTGCTTCAGGCGCGCTCTGATAGTAGGTGTCAAGGCATGGCCCAACGTAACCGTTTGCTCCGGGTGTCTTGCGTTAAGCACCCATTTTTCTGGTTGCGTGTTGAGGGTGGGCCTTGCTACCTTGGCTGGACGCAGGTCGTCCGTAGACAAAACTTCCCTTCGGGCGTATATTATCGCGACCCCCGTCTCGGTTGGGAAACCGATAGCAGAGTGAGGGACGGATGTGATCATGTTGAAATCGCCCTGGGATTCTCTCCCGAGAAGTACGTCGTATTTGGAGGTGTGCGGTAAAACCATGAAGTTTGCCTCCTCCGTTCTTGTGTGCCTCCCGTTGGTGAGGCGCACAGGAAAAGTAATCTGGCCCAGGGGGAATACGGTTTCCCCTGCAAACCCGGCCAACGGGTAGTCCGCTGGTTGCAGTCGATCTTTGTCTTCTTGATCGAACTGGTTGAAGCATTACTCGTATATAATATCGGATGTACTGCCCGGGTCAATGAACAATCGCTCGGTGCAGTAGTGGGCTAGGTGGCCTGTGATAACCACGGCGCGTCTATCGCGCGGTCCACCTCGCACTTTTGGAAAGACGACTTGCTCGTCCTTCCAGTCATTGTCTGGTCTTCTCGCCGCCTTGCGCGATCTTCCTTTTCCCCCATTGATCATGTGGGTAGAGGCCACGTACATGGTCCTCTTACCTGTGGAGGTGCCCTCGTTGTGGGGAGTGATGCGCTTGGTAGCTTTTTGTGCGCCTGTCAACAGGTGTTGCAGTTTCCCCTCTTTTAGGGCTCGCTCAATCTCCAGTCGGAGACTGATGCAGCTGTTTGTTGTATGGCCATTGTCCTTATGATACTCGCAGTAGAGTGCGAGATCCTGGTTCTTTTTGGACTTCATCGGTTGGGCCGGTCGCAGGAATTGTGCGTCCGTAAGGAGGACGTCACTCGGTGACTGGTTGATCTCGGTCCAGCTGCGGTCCCGAGATTCCTTCTTTGACGCCCGGTTCTCACGCTGGGCGTTGATTGTAGCCCTTGCGTCTGGCTGGTTGTTGCGTGGGAGATATGGTCTGGAATCGCTGCCACGATTCCATGTGTCCCGGTTGCGCTTATTGCTGCGCTTGGGCTCTTGGCGGGAAGACTGGCCTTCCGCTTGGGGTTGTGCCTTTGACATGTGCGGTCTTAGGGACCGCTGAGTCTGGGCGTATGTTTTGACCGCAGCCATGACATCTTCCCACTTCTTAGGCAAGCCATCTTTGCCAGAGATATTAATAACCATTTGCTCGTCTTTAACGGCAACAATGAAATTGTTACGTGCCATTTGGTCGCAGACATCGCCTATCTCTAGGCATTCTTTATTGTAACGGACAACGAACGCTTCAAGTGGTTCGTTATCCCTGCGCCAGATGTTCATGACGTCCATGGAATCACGTTCATGGCGTCGTTGTTGGCTAAAGTGTGCGAGGAACTTTTCTTGTAAGTCCTCGAATGAGG
The DNA here is from genome assembly GCA_030545235.1 of Helianthus tuberosus. Lineage (NCBI taxonomy): Eukaryota > Viridiplantae > Streptophyta > Magnoliopsida > Asterales > Asteraceae > Helianthus > Helianthus tuberosus. Next base: position 47,268,712 of record CM060386.1, on the reverse strand, counting down.
TCAGTGACCCTGGTGGTAGAGAATCGAACCATGCCCTGGCCAGACCTGTTAAGGTCTGTGGGAAAAAATGGCACCAGGTGGGTTCATCCCATCTACCGTTGCATCCGGCGCCGATGAAGATGTTGTTGTGATCATCTGGGTCGGTTGAACCGTTGTATTTCCCAATATTTAATGGGAATTTTGTGGTGGTCACATCGGCGTGGGCGATTTCTGGGACGAACTTGGAGTTTTCGGCTGCAGATTTCGGCCTGTAAGGTTGGCCGCGGTGATGCTTTGCAGCGCGGATGTACGTAGTGCGGGGGTGAGTGGGAGGAACGTAGTTGCGTCCTCCCGGTCTGCTGCTGGTGGCATGGGATTCCGCACGGTATGTACCATCGTCCGGATCGGTATAGCCTTGCCCTTCATGGTGTGACAGGGGTCCCAGTCGGCTGTGAATGCCTAGGTCGCGGTAGGCTGTAGACTGTCGCCTAGTTTCGCCATGTGGGCCTAGGCGGCTCTGTATATGGCTCCTGTGGCGGGACCCGTATGTGGAGTCGTCCTCATCAAGTGTGCGGACATCGCAGTAAGAGGAACCGCGATCTTCGTGCCTGCTTCTGGAGGCCGGATGTGTTGGGGCCCTGCCTTCGTACTGTAAAGTACGACCTGCAGGGGTGTGTGGTGCAGGGGTGGGACCCACAGATACTTGTGCTTCTGCGCAAGCTCTGTTGTATGTTGCAGCCATCATAGCTGCTTGTTGGTCGTACCAGGCATGAAGGTTCATGCCTGCAGGTATCACAGGAGCGTACTGTGATAAATCGTGTCCAAACGTAAGGGATGCGCCCCCTTGCGTTGATGTGCCAATGTGTTCAGCATTTGGGGCTGGGGGAATGTTTCCCGCAGGCCCTTGATTTGCGGGGTTTGGGTTATCCCCGGTAGTGTTGCTTTGACGATCAGACATTATCTTTGGAGAGAAAGGGATGGTCGGAAAAAAGTGCTAAGAGTAGCGGTGGGCGCCAATGATGAAACAATGGTTAACCGGGTGGGTTAACTCACTGGTCTCGTCAAGAGGGTTAATCCCTTCTTTCCGAGGATCGCCGGCTGGATCGTCAGGGGGAGGGTTTCCTGCACAAGGAAACAAGCCGTGACTCGCAACAAGGAGGATGAGGTGGGGGGTGCTCCTTGTTACCACTCTCCGGCCTAAGAATCAGTAGTTTGCTTGGGAAGCAAAGTGTGATAGTAGTAGTATTGAGAGAGTTGAGAAGTGATACCTCAAACCTGGTTTGGGGTGAGTATTTATAGCCGAGGAGTGGAGGAGCGTAATTGAGTAGCTAGCCTGACATCGCACAGCTATTTGTAGGTGTGTCAGACCTGTCGGTTACTGTGGTGATGCCACGTCCTGCTGTGGTGTCAGACTGTTGTATACACGTGGGCCGGTAGGCGACCGTTCCCAGTGCCACTTGCACTGTGGTGTCGGACCCACTTGCCTGGTAGGCAGGATGCGGTGCCAAGCCGCATCGCTGCTTGCGGTCATTGATGTTGTTCCCGCGTTGGTTGTTCCATCCATGATTTACGCGAGATGCGGTGTTACGCCGCATTGCCTGCTGAGTGACTGTTACTGTTGTCCAGATCCCTTGTCGTGACGAAAATGTTCATAGGATGCGGTGCGGGTCCGCATCGCTATGCGTAACATTAGTTTCCGTCCTTAAGGTAAGTCTTCTCATCACTGGACAGATTGGACCGCTGTGTTCGCGTGTGCCCACGCGGACACAGGTGAGTTATTGTTGGTGGGGGTTTTTTATAAGGGTAATGGTCATTCGCGGTCATGCAGGCGCGAGATTTGGGACCATACCCCTTCACTTACAAAGCTTTTTACAAAGGAAAATTGGATCCGGTAACAAAACTCCCATTGGAAAGATAAGTGGGGTGGTAATTTGATTCTTAAAGACAAATACGTGCATATATATGCTCTCGAATCCAACAAAAATTGCAATGCGTCACAAAGAGCAACTAAAAAGGAAAAGGGGGATTTGGTGTTTTTTGTTTTGGGCGTCGGAAGAGGGATTCGAGAAGGAGAAGTATATCAAAGGAAGTGGTTCAGCTTGCTCTCAAACATGAAACATGAAAGGCATTACTTAATCCAATCAAAATAACTTTTAATTAATTAGTTTTTATGTTATTTAGTTTGATTCAGAGTAGATAGTTTTTATCTACTAAATCTTTTTACACTGAACAAAGGTGAAAGCTTTGAAGTATCGAAGATTTCAGACCTTTTTTCTTTGAGCTAACACTAGATTCTTACTGTTAGGTACGTTTACACCTAACTTGTTATATTAATTAATGCGTGATAAACTAATTGTATTTGTTTTAATATGTGTAACAAAAATAATGATTAAGTTACTAAATTATAGTATAGTTAATTAATTAATAGAGTAAATTACAAGTTTTGTCCTTTATGTTTACATCAAATTGCAGGCGCTGTCATTTTTTTCAAAAGTTGACAGGCGGTGTCTTTTATCTTTCAAAATCTTGCACGTTTTGTCATTTATGCCAAACCCAGTTAGAATTTTTGGTTAAATCTGGTTATGTGCCTTGCACATGAGGGCATTGTTGTCATTTCATCTCTTTAGGGACTATTGTATAAAACAACTTATGTTTGGGGACTAGTTTGTATAATAAATAAAAAAATAAAAAAAATATAATATCTCTCTCCCTCTCAACTCAACTGAAAGTCCCTCTCCCTTACCACCACCTTCCACCATCAATCACCACCATCCACACCACCTACAGCCTACTTGAACAAAAAAACCATCATCAAGAGCTCAAATTCCATCTCTAAATGCATTCAAGCACAGTGCATCCGATAAAGAAATCTCTTTTATTCTCAGTATAAGAATTGTTCAAGATGCCTTTCTCTCATTCATACGTATCAATATATAGTTACAATGACAAAGTCTCCTAATTTAGAGGAGATCATGATCAAATCAATTACAATCATTTACAAATATACAAATATTCTATTACACCCCCGCAGTCGAAGCGAAGGGTGGACGAATGCTGAGACTGGACCGAAAATCATCAAATAGAACGCGGGGAAGACCCTTGGTAAAGATATCGGCTATTTGATGTCGGGACGGAACATGAAGGACACGAACGCAACCTCTCTGAACTTGTTCACGAACAAAATGAATGTCGAGTTCAATATGTTTCGTGCGTTGATGTTGCACCGGATTGCCTGACAAATATATAGCACTGACATTGTCACAGTAGACCAGAGAGGCACGCGTGATCGGATGATGTAATTCCAGAAGAAGATTGCGTAGCCAGCAGAGTTCAGCAACAACATTAGCAACTCCACGGTATTCGGCTTCAGCACCGGAGCGAGAGATAGTGGATTGCCGCTTAGAGGACCAAGATATAAGACTATCCCCCATGTAAACACAGTAACCAGAGGTTGAACGGCGAGTATCAGGGCAGCCTGCCCAGTCAGCATCTGTATAGGCTACAAGAGATAAGACCCGTGCGGGATTGAGGTGAAGGCCGAATTCGGTAGTGCCTTGGATGTAACGGATAATTCTTTTTAAGGCATTCCAGTGTGCAACCCGAGGAGCATGCATGTGTACACAAATTTGCTGAACAACATAGGAGATGTCAGGTCTGGTGAAAGTCAAGTATTGAAGAGCACCTGCCAGACTGCGATATGTAGAAGGATCATCATGTAAGGGACCCGATTCAGCCGATAGTTTGGACTGAGTATCTACGGGAGTTGCTGCTGGCTTGCATGAGTCCATGGCGGCACGATGAATAATATCACGAGCATATGACTGTTGAGATAAAAACATGTGGTCCCCAGTGCGAGTAACCTGTATACCCAAAAAATATCAGAGAGGTCCCAAATCTTTCATGGCAAATTCACCTGCAAGGGTATGTAAAAGTCTCTGTCGAAGGGTATCAATGGAAGTAGTAAGAATGATATCGTCGACATAAAGAAGTAAATAAGCAACATCATGCCCGTGCTTGTAGATGAATAAAGAGTTGTCAGACTTGCTTTGGCGAAACCCGTGTGAAGTCACAAAATCAGTGAAACGCTGGTACCAGGCACGAGGAGCCTGTTTAAGACCATAAAGGGATTTCCTTAGAAGACAGACATGGTCCAGAAAATCCCGATGACGAAAACCAAGAGGTTGATGCATGTAAACAGTTTCCTCCAAGTTACCATGAAGAAATGCATTCGTGACATCAAGTTGATGTATCTTCCATGATTTTGCCAGAGCAAGAGTGAGGACAAGGCGAATAGTAGCTGGTTTAACAACCGGGCTAAAAGTTTCTCCACAATCAACCCCTTGTTCCTGATTACGACCATCACAGACCAGACGAGCTTTATAGCGTTCCAAACTGCCATTAGACTTGTACTTATGTTTAAATAACCACATGCATCGAATAATGTTCATGTCAGGAGTGCGAGGTACAAGTTCCCAGGTCTTGTTTTTAATAAGAGCACTAAATTCATTGGACATGGCATTGTACCACTCTGGAGTGGCTAAGGCAACCTGAGGGTTTTTGGGTACAGGAATAACAATGGAAGTATGAAGGTTGAATTGTGGCTTCGGTTTAACGATGCCGCTCATTGAGCGAGTGTGAATGGTGCGTACGGGTGGGGGGGAGGTGGGAGGGGGTGGAGGTGGGGGGGGAAGGAGGAAAGGTATTAGAACTCGGAGTTGTGGGTGTGGGCTGGGATGGGTGGTGTGGGCCTGGTGAGAGGTTTGTAGGTGGGCCGTTTGAAGTTGACATGGGCTGAGAGGGAACTATATGGGGTGAAGTAGTGGGGCCGATATTAGATGGTGAGGGAATTGGGTCGATATAAGGTGGGGAGGGAATTGGGCCGATGTTAGATGAGGTGGGAATTGGGCCGTGGTGGGTGGTTTGAGGGGAAGGGGTAGGTGGGTCTGGTATGGCATCATGATTGACAAAATGTTGTTTTTGAGATGCAAGATGTTCCCAAACTAGTGGGTGTATGGTAGGATTGAGAAATTCATAAGAGGGAGGTTTGGTAGGCGATTGGATGGTGTAAGGAAAGATTGTTTCTTCGAAGTGAACGTGTCGAGAAATAATTATTTGATGAGTAGAGAGATTGAGACATTTATACCCTCGATGGTTTAGTGGGTATCCGAGAAATACACATGGAGTAGATCGATAGTTAAGTTTGTGAATATTAGAGGATGGAGTAATGGGATAACAAAGGCACCCGAAAACGCGTAAATGATCATATTCGGGTGTGACATTGTAAAGAAGCGAGGTAGGTGACCGGAAGTTGTGATTCTTGCTTGGTAGGATATTGAGTAAGTAGGTTGCGGTGTCAAGAGCATGATGCCAAAAATTAGTTGGTAATGAAGCTTGGGCTAACAGGGTACGTAGCATATTATTTATAGTGCGAATTTTTCGTTCGGCTTTTCCATTTTGAGATGATGTGTATGGACATGAAAAGCGGAATTGCATGCCATTGTGGTGACAAAACGTGTAGAAGTTTTTGTTTGCATATTCTTTTCCGTTGTCACACTGAAATTGTTTAATTTTTCGTTCAAATTGTGTACGGACAAGGTTGTGAAGTTGTGTAAAAATGTTGAAAACTTGGGATTTATTTGTTAGTGGAAAGGTCCATAGAAAATTGGTGAAGTCATCTAGGAAAAGAATATAATATTTGTGCCCACCCGTACTAAGTATGGGTGAGGTCCAAAGGTCGTTGTGTATGATGTCAAAGGGCAAACGAGTACAATTAATGGAATCGTAAAACGGTAATCTAACACTTTTACCAAAAACACAAGATTGACAAAGAGTTTTATTGTGTTTGCCATAATCAATAAAAGACGACAATTTTAACGATTGCAATAAATTGTTGCCAGGGTGACCCAGTCTTTGATGCCAGCGATCTTGAGAGATGGTAGTAAAGGCCTTGTGTTGGTTGAGGTTGAGCGGTAGAGGCTGAGTGAGAGGGTAGAGATCGCCAGTGCTATTGCATCGTAGGATAGGAGCCCGTGTTTTGAGATCCTTCACAAGAAAACCAAATGGGTCAAACTCAACAGAAACTAAATTATCAGTTGTAAGGCGACGAACTGAAATTAAGTTTTTGATAATATTGGGTGCAAAAAGGACGTTATTGAGTTTTAGTGGGGGAAAGGGGGTGGTAGGGTCTGGTTGCCTTGAGCCAAAACAGGGATAGTCATGCCATTTCCAACAACGATATTTTTATTGGTGCACGAATTAAAATTAGACGGGGAATATATACCTTGCTGGTTGGCCGAGTGTGACGTTGCTCCAATGTCCATCAACCCGTGATCCGGAGGATTCAGCGACATGGTGTAAAGTGCCTGCTCGATATCTGTGGGAGTATAACCGGTGTGATGAGCCTTATCCAGACGCGGGCCCAAAATGCCTTGAGAAGAATTGTTGTTGGGCATAGAGGGATATGGACAGGGAGGTTGGGCTTGTTGGTTGTTCCAGGTTTGTGGTTGGCCATTCACAAGACTAGCCCACTGACTTGCTGTCCAATTGGAAGGAAAGACTATGTATGGGTGATTGTGTTGGTTGTAGGGTGCACGTCCATGGCTGCCATTATTACGCCCCCGACCACGTCCGCGTCTACCACGGCCACGGCCATGGTCAGATGAGAAGGTAGGATAGTCTGGTGTGTTAGAGGATTGGTTGTTGGTGACGGTGGCTGATAGGGCAGTGGCTGCCGATTGAGAGGCCCGAGCGACATATCGTTTCTTTTTGGTCTCTTCAAAGGTTAGATGAGACCGGACCTCGTTGGAGGAGGGCAACGGTGTTTTATTCTGCAAGACAGTGGAAATACCATCGTATTGTTCGGTAAGAAAAGTTAACACTTTTATCACAAGCGTATGATCATCAACAGGAGCACCCACACTATCGAGTTGATCAGCAAGATGCTTGGCATGCTGATAGTATTCGGACATTGACTGGAAGTTATCAAGGCTGAGATTGGCAAACTCTTGATCGAGAAAGATCGCACGGGTTGTCTTGCTGTCATGGAACTCGTTCTTCACCAACGTCCAAGCGTCGTATGCGGACTGACCTGGTTTGAGAATGATGTGTAGCAGGGGTTGAGAGATAGTGGCATAGATCCACTGGAGAACAACCGCATCAAGCCGAGACCAGCCGGCATCGTCTTTGGATGTATCAGCGGATTTTTCCGAGTCTGAGGATGAAGGTTTTGCAGCAGTCTGACGTTGGGAGAGATGGTCGTGCACGTTATAAATCCGGCAGTGTACTTCGAATAGAGCCGACCACATGGAGTAGTGGGTTGAGTCCTTTTCGAGAACGATCGGAACATGAGTTTTGATGTTTGTGACCGTGAGAGCCGGGTGAAGGTGAGTATCCATGTGGTAGGAATTAGAGAAGAGATGGCAGAAGGGAGGAGCAGCCGGTAGAAGGAGGTGGCGGTGAGGATATTAGGGTTAGGATCGGTATATAGCTGATACCATATAAGAATTGTTCAAGATGCCTTTCACTCATTCATACGTATCAATATATAGTTACAATGACAAAGTCTCCTAATTTAGAGGAGATCATAATCAAATCAATTACAATAATTTATGTTGGTGCATTTTATGTGACAACAGCGTTGGATTGGTCTTTGGATATTAAACGAGTTTGGGCCGCGAAGACTTTTGAAGACAAAATGGATTTCGAGTTTGTTAAAGCCCAAATCGTCCAAGTTCAAGTTCAAGTTAAAGTCTATCTAGTTTAGCCCGAATTGTATCTAGAATTCGTATGGGCTTGGCCCAGTTCAAATTGTATGGTTGTGTGTATATAAACAACCTTAAGCTAGAGTGTTAGGGTTAGACTTTTGGAGACTTTTAGGCAATTGAGAGAGAGTTCGATACACAGATCATTGGCTGTGAGTTCGTGGAGATCTTTAGTGATTGTAAACGTTTACGTTGGATAATCATAGAAGATCAGTTGGTAAACCGTCTTGTGTTCTTGTTTCTGTTTGATAGGTTTATCAAGGGGATTCCGCACCCTTGGTAGATTGTCAGTTTTGTTAAGATCCATACGGATAAGGGACTTACAATTGGTATCAGAGCGTTTGCTCTTGTGTACGGTTCAAAACTGATATTACTGATTCAAGGATTTTGTTCGTGTTTGAAGATTTTCGGATTTTGTGTGAAGAACAGTAAAGAACATCGAAGAACAGTAAAAAATTGTGAGTGTTTGATTCGTTTTGGTTATTGATCTGATTTGTTTGCTTGTTTTTAGGAGTTTCAGTTGGAAAGTTATCAATCAGAGGATTCTTGGTGTGAAAAGTGCCGATTTTTCGGGATTTATTATTGGAAGATTGCTGGTCTTGCTGGTCTCGACTGGAATTAGTGGTCTCAACTGGAGGTCTCGACTAGTCCTATTTTCACTCGAAACGGTGGTCTCGAGTTGTGCATATTTGACACGAAACGGAGTGGTCTCGACTCGAAACGGAGGTCTCAACTCGAAACAGTGGTCTCGAGTTGTGCACATTTGACTCGAAACAGTAGTCTCGACTCGAAACAGTAGTCTCGACTCGAAACAGTGGTCTCGACTGGACTGTGTAGTTGCAAGTGGTGGAATTTTTCTAGACAATCGTAAGAAAAATTTAACTGTTTTGCGATTAGAAAATTATCCGTAACTCATCTGGACAAACCGTTTGGACCGTTGGACTCGTTGGATTTTTAGGACAAAAAAAAGACTCTGGAAAATACCGAAAAAGGCATTCGACATTATATATCATTAGAATCGTATTTTCAAGACGAATCTTACAATATAAGTTTGTAAAAACAGTTTTCGAGAAATTTTTTTGTACGGTTTTACCAGTCTGCAACGTTAAAATGTCAAACATGTCTAGTTTGAATGAGCTGTTGAGAATGGAGCATGAGGTTGGCACTACCAACAAACCGCCTAAGATAATGAAGGTGGAAAATTATTTAACATGGAAGGATCGTTTTCAATCCTTCATTGAATATCAAGATATGCGCATGTGGATATGTATTGAAGATGGGTACACAAACCCTACTCACGACTTTGAGGGAAGACCACGTAGAACAGCATATGTGAACATGGAAGAAAATGATAAAAAGATGTATGAGGCTGAAAAGAGAGCATTGGCTGCAATTAAAATGTCGTTGCCTGATAGCATCAAGCATACATTCACGAAGTACACAAATTCAAAAGATATGTGGGATGCATTAGAAAAACGATATGCAGGAAATGCAGATGTTAAGAAAAACAAGATTGATCTACTGAAGAAGCAGTTTGCTATTTTCAAGCACATGAAGCATGAGTCACTTGAGGACATCATCACTCGTTACTATCATTTGATGTCTGAAATGGAAAACTATAAGATTGATTGCTATACTGATGTAGAAAAGAATGACAAGCTGCTCGATGCCTTACCTACCAAGTGGGATATCTACACTCTCTTGATTAAGGGAGAGGCAGATTATGAGACAAAGGAGCTAGAAGAAGTAGTTGGCAAGCTGAGAGCTTATGAGCTCAGTATGAAAAAGAAAGATACTGGATATGATCAGGTTCAAGATCCAACGATTTACAATGGGCTTACGTCTTCTTCATCTCACAACGCTTCTAGCGACTCTGCTACTGCGTTTCTATCGTGTGAAAATGAGCAGGTCACAGTGAATGAGGATGGTGATGTGTGTTTTGTAGTTGTTTCAGGAGGATCAACAGGAACCAAGAAAACCTCAGCTTCTAAGCAGAGCAGCGGTGTTAAGTCAATGCCTATGAGTGTGAAGTCTGCTGAAGAACATCTTGCTCTACTTGCTTCATTCGTTGCTTCCTATGAGAACTACATTCAGGGGAAGATATCTGATCCTGCCACGTTGGATGAAGATTATGATCAGATTGACCCTGATGATCTTGAAGAGATGGATTTGCAATGGCAAATGGCCATGATCTCTAGACGAGTGAAGAGATTTATGAATCGGACTGGTAGAAAGTTTGTAGGGAAGAGTGTTGGTTTCGACAAGACCAAAGTGAGATGCTTTAACTGTCAAAGTTATGGGCATTTTGCTAGAGAATGTCAAAAACAAAAGCAGGATACTTCGAGTCAGAGTTCAAACAATAGGAATGCATCAAACAACTCTAACTCAAGAGCTTTGATCTCTACTGCAAGAGAAGGTTCATATGACTGGAGTGTTCACTTAGAAAATGATGAGAATGTCACTCAAGCATTTATGGCAGAGATTACTCCCGTTGATGATGGTGAAGCTACAGTAGATGATGCTGAAGTTAAGAGGGAAAGTGAAACTGAGATAGAGAAGAGTGATCAGACAAAAGATGCTGAAGAGGAAAAGTCAGAGTCTGAGCATGAAATGGAAGCAGAAGAGAAAGATAAAATTATCAAACAATTGAAAGCTCAACTTGCTGCTCTTATGGCCAATTCAGACAAATCGACAGGAGAGGTAAGTAACTCTGATACTTCTGTTTGTTTAAAGTGTCGTGAATTACAGGGTGAAGTTGACAGGTTGTCAACACAAAACCAAAGTCTGGTGAGCGAAATGTCTAACATAAAAGAAGCAAACTTTTTTGCTAAAAGAAATGAATCGTCATACTTGAAGAAAATAAAGGGTTATGAAAGTAAAATTGAAGCTGTAACCTGCAAATTAAATGAAAAACTTCAAGTCATAGACTTAGCTCATGAAATGATGGCTGAGAAAACAAAAGAGATTTCTGATAAATGCAAAGAGTTGTCAGATGCACAACTCAAAATTGTTGAACTTGAAAAGAAAATAGGTCAATTCAGGGACTCTACTTTTGTTATGAAACATATGATGGGTGGCTTAAAGAAAAGTAATGACAAAACCAGTGTGGGATTTCATGGGTTCAATGAAGTTCCACCTCCTGTTAGTCATGACTATTCTTTCTTGCCTGATGAAGATGAGCTCATGAACTTTGGGTCAACATCACCAAGTAGTTCCAACTCACGTCAAGGAAATGTTTTTGAGAGTGCTGATGCTAAGAAGGATAATAACAGCAAACCTGTTTTGAAAGAGAACACATCACATCCTAAGAATAAAAATCCAACTTTTGTTAAAAGTGTTAATTTTGTTCAAGGAAGTGACATGAAAGATGAAACAGCTGTTATTGAAAACGAATCTAATGTAGAGTTTGCTAAAAACAAGAACACAGAAAATTCTGAAACTAAGCAAACTGAACCAAATCCTTCTAATGCATCATCAGAAAAACCCGAATCTAGTTCAAAGGCTTCAGATAAGAAGTCTTCGAAAAAGAGATCGTGCTTTAAATGTCACACCAAGGGACATGTAGCTAGCTGCTGTCCTAACAAAAAGAGTGAAGCACAAGTTAGTGAGAGAAAGAGAGAGAAGTCACCAGAAAATAGTGGTGATAAACAGGAGAAGGAGTCAAATTCTCCAAAGAAATCTGCTCCTAAGCAACCAGAAAATGTTGCTGCTGGTGTAGATAAGGCTGAAAAAGGAACTCCACAAGTTCCTCGTTTTCAAAGAAATCAACCAAGATTTCAGCCTAGATCTCCACCAGGCAGATTTGAGAGACCTAGAAGCAGTTCACCAAGAGTGAACAGTTATAATGCTAATAATTTCAGAAGTCAAGGTCAATATCAAAATCGATACCAAAATAATGGTGGTCGAACTTTTTATAACAATGGCTTTAGAAATTAAAACAATAATGCTTCTTGGAATCAAAATTCAAGATACCCAAATCAAAATTTCCAAAGGTCAACTAGTCCAAATACGTATAGGAACCCTCAGGACCAAAGACCTAGTGGAAATCAAAATCAAGTTCCATCAACAGGTCTGAGATCCAAGACTCCAGTTAGGAGTAATGGATTTTGGATGGATGTTCAAGTAGTTGGTGAATTTGGACGACCCAAGACCATTAAGGCTTGGGTCCCCCATTCTAACTAATTTCTTGGTTGGTGTGTGCAGGAGCTGCTAAGGAGGATTATCAACTTATGGTATGTTGATAGTGGCTGCTCCAGGCACATGACGGGGGATGCGAGGTTGTTTTCTGAATTTGAAGAATATGATGGTGGACATGTAAATTTTGCTGGTGCTAAAGGTGGTAGGATTACTGGACGAGGAAAAGTGACGAATGGGAAGATCACTTTGGACAAAGTGAACTATGTTGAGCAGCTTAAACACAATCTGATGAGCGTGTCACAAGTCTGCGACAAGGGTCACTCGGTCCATTTCACAAATACGGAGGCATTGGTGTTGAAACCGGGTTTGGTTATTCCGGAAGATTGGATAGTAATGCGTGCACCAAGGAAAAATGATACTTATGTCATGGACATGGGTGCCAAGGATCCGACTGCAGCGGTGGCATGTTTACTGTCAAAAGCATCTGAAGCTGAATCTATGTTGTGGCACAGACGCATGGCCCATATTCATTACCGCAAAATGAATTACATTATTAAGAATGAGCTAGTGAAAGGGGTTCCATTGCTGAGGTTTCAAGTGGAAGATAAATGTCTTCCATGTCAAAAGGGAAAACAACACAAGAAACCTCATAAGTCTAAAACAGTAAATTCCATTAATGCCCCTTATGAATTACTTCACATGGATTTATTCGGTCCAGTGAACGTGAGGAGCATAGGTGGAAAGTACTACTGTCTGGTTGTCACTGATGATTACTCACGTTATTCATGGGTTTTCTTTTTAGGTACAAAAGATGAGACAGCAGAGATGTTGATAGATCTTTTTACAAAATTGGAAAACGTCCATGATGCAAGGATCAAGAGGATAAGGAGTGATAATGGCACGGAGTTCAAGAATCGAATTCTGGATCTCTACTGTCTCCGAAAGGGAATTGAACATCAATATTCCGCTCCTTATACGCCTCAACAGAATGGAGTCGCTGAGAGGAAAAACAGGACGTTGATTGAAGCCGCTAGGACTATGCTTTCAGATTCAAAGCTACCAGTTCTTTTCTGGGGAGAAGCTGTGAATACAGCTTGCTACGTCCTAAACAAAGTTTTGACTGTTAAACGTTTTAATAAAACTTGTCATGAATTGATGTTTAACAAGAAACCAAACTTAGAAGGCTTTGAACCATTTGGATTACCCTGCACCATTGTGCGAAATAAAGATAAACAAAAATTTGGTGAGGTGGCTGACGAAGGCTACTTTCTAGGTTACGTGCCTGGTACACCGAATAAAAGGGTTTTTAATCTCAAAACTGGTAAAATTGAGGTTGTTTTTAATGTGGAAATTACTTCCTACAAACCTCAACAATCAACGAGTGGTCCTGCTATATTATATGATTATGAAAGTGTTTTTAAATCATTTAATATTCCTGAGGTTTCTGATGCAGATGATTCTCAGCTGATTCAAACAGTGGTATGTGAAGGCGATGAAGGTGAATTCATGCCTAGATCGAATGTTGATATGTCAGATGCTCCGGAAATTTCCCAAGGTGCTGCTAATCCTGATTCAAGCGATAGTGACTCTGAACCCATTCAGGGGGAGGAGTTTGTTAATCCGTTTGCAAATCAGAATATTCAGGGGGAGGTTGGATCAAACCTGGGTGAGAATCTAGAAGTCGATGCGGTTGCTACTACACGAGCAAATAGAGATCATCCAGTTGATATGATACTTGGAGATCCTACTGCAGGTGTTCAGACGAGAAGAAGCATAGCAGCGAATTCTGGGTTATTTGTGTCGATTGAGAAGACTGGGATTGTGAACGAGTGTTTGTATAGTTGCTTTATTTCCCAAGAGGAGCCGAAGAACATTCATATGGCTCTTAAAGACAATTCATGGGTTGAAGCTATGCAAGAAGAGTTGGCCCAGTTTGTGAAGTTGAAGGTATGGGAGCTAGTGGACCTTCCTAAAGGTGAAAGAGAGATTGGCACTAAATGGGTATTTAGGTGTAAGAAGGATGAGAGAGGGATAGTCACACGCAACAAGGCTCGTTTGGTGGTAAAAGGTTTTAATCAGCAAGAAGGAATAGATTACAATGAGGTGTTTGCACCAGTGGCAAGGTTGGAGGCAATTCGTTTGTTTCTGGCTTTTGCTTCATTCAAGGGCTTTAAAGTGTTTCAACTAGACGTGAAGAGTGCATTTCTTTACGGGAAAGTCCAAGAAGTGGTGTATGTTTCACAACCAGATGGGTTCGTTGATCCAGACTATCCAGATCGAGTTTACAAACTTGATAAGGCTTTGTATGGGTTACATCAAGCTCCCAGGGCGTGGTACGAGACACTGTCTACACATCTGCTCCAGAATGGTTTTGAAAGAGGTCAGATTGACAGTACACTGTTCATAAAGAGAAAGAAGGATGATTTTCTGCTGGTACAGGTATATGTGGATGACATCATATTTGGGTCATCTGATGAGAACATGTGTAAGGAGTTTGAACAGGTGATGAAGAGCAAGTTTGAAATGAGCGCTATGGGTGAGCTGTCTTACTTTCATGTTGAACAGAAGGAGGATGGGATGTTTATTCATCAAACGAAGTATGTGTATGACATTTTGGATCGGTTCAAAATGAATGATTGCTCTACTTTCAACACACCCATTTGCGAAAATCACAATCTCGGCCCAGATCATGAAAGCACTGAAGATGTTGATCCTACTCAATACAGGGCGATGATTGGTTCTCTAATGTACTTGACTGCTTCAAGACCTGACATCATGTTTGCCGTATGCATGTGTGCCAGATATCAGGCGAATCCGAAAGAGTCTCACATGAAAGCAGTGAAGCGTATTCTTCGTTACTTGAAGGGGAAACCTAAACTTGGTTTGTGGTATCCAGCTGATAGTGATATGAATTTTGTCGCTTACACTGATTCAGACTTTGGGGGATGCAAGTCGAACAGAAAGTCTACAACAGGTGGTTGTCAGTTCTTAGGAGGCAGGATTGTGTCTTGGCAATGCAAGAAGCAATCTTGTGTGTCTACATCTACGTGTGAAGCTGAATATATTGCTGCGGGTAGCTGCTGCTCTCAGGTTCTCTGGATACAACAGCAGATGCGCGATTACGGTTTGGATTTCACTCGTACTCCTATTATGATAAACAATAATGCCACAATTTCTATAACTAATAATCCCGTGAAACACAGTCGCACAAAACATATTGACATACGTCATCATTTTATACGGGATTGTGCTGAAAAACGACAAATTGAATTACATCGAGTCGACACAGAAGATAACCTGACAGATCTTTATACTAAAGCTTTTGACAGGGCTCGCTTTGAACATTTAGTCGAACTCAACGGGATGAGGAATCCTGAATAACTGGTTTTTCATAAGAATTTTTGTAAATAGTTTATTGCTTTTCTTAAAAATCAAAAATCAAAAAAAATTGAAAAATCAAAAACATAAAAAAAGTAGAAAATCAAAAATGAGTTATCACTGTGTGAAAAAAAAAAAGAAATGATAGTACATCGGCAAGTTAGACTGTCACACTGAAATGAAATTAAATTGCTTAAGTGTGATAGCAGCTTCATTATATGATGTACCAGTAGGCAAAAAGCATGAAATAATCAACTTACCAATGTGATATAAACTTAACTGAAATGTGTATGAGTGGGGAACACATCAGTGGTGTATGGTTTAATGACCTTAAATCTTGCGTTGATAGATTGCCAAAATCTGAAGTTTTGGGTCTTTATACTATTATTTCATCTGAGGATATCTTGGCTGTCCTTCTGTTCAGAACTAAAATTGTACATGACCCCAGAAAAGAAGGTCACTTGGAATTAGCTCATTTCTATTTGAATGTCTGTATGTTGTCCCGATACACACAATTTTGATCTGATTCTGAAATCTTCTCTGAAAAAGTCATGTACCTCCTTTGCTGCATCCAGATATATGCTGACCTAGAGGTGCTAGGCAACGACAGCTTCTGCTGCATCCAGATACATGCTGACCTAGCTGTACGTTGTCGCGCTATAGATCTAATACACCCGAAAGAGGCCCTCAAGTGCCCAAAAGAAACCCAAGAAACCTATATCAAACTGAGAAAAACTCATTTGATCTGTATATTATACCATCTCTGCTAAAGATCTATTCTGTTCTCTTCTCAACCTATTCCCAGTTAAGATTTCAGAAATCTGGATTGGACTTGTGAAATATGTGGTAGGGAAGATACTTGCATGATAGAGTGTGTTGTTTATATTTCCAGGATTTGATTAGTATTTATTTGGGTGTTCATTGTTAAGCAATTAAAACATGATAAAACAGATTATATGCAGACCTAGACATTGTCAGGATATCTTAAAGGATGAATTCAGTATACTCACCTACTACGATGAATCTTTGTGCATACCTTGATCGCGGGGGTATATCTTGAAGTGGGACACACTAGTATCTCAGTAATAAAATTACCTTAACGTATCATATGGTAATGGTACTTGAAATGTTCATGCATTTTGTTTAAGTGGACAAACATACTGGTAATCGTTTTGAACTGCTTTTCACGAAAAATTAAATAAAGAATTATCTAATAGTGTGAAAACAGTTTGATTGTGCTGATATGATCTTCTTACCAATGATTCTCATAAAAATAGAGTGTTTATTGCTTTTGTTATTTACTTGCTTTCAGAAAAATATAAAAATCCAAAAATAGTGTCTTTTTCTGTTTAAAATTCTTAACGTACGGAAAACTGTTATTCTTGGAGAAATTGTTACTGATAGGGGGAGACAGTGTTAGTAAGTGGGTTCAAATTTTTTTTTAACTCATGCAGGTTATAAGGGGTTTGTTTAAAATTTGTGCGTGTTGGTGTTGAATTGGAAAGTGCTTAATCTGTTATACAGTTTAACTATCTCTTGAATAATAATAATTCTTTAACTATGTTGAAAAATTCTTATGGTTTCTCGAGATGTTTGTTTTATAGTATACAGATTGAAGCAGTTTGTTGATGAGACGTTGCTTTGAAGAGATGAGGAGTTTGTTACTGCTTGGTAGAATCCTCCTTCTACAATGCAGAATGGATGCTGTGAAGACTTACTTGGAATATTTGGTGATTGGATACATCAGCTTAGGGGGAGTCTGTTGCTGACAGAATTCATGTTGAAGCTGACGCTATCCAAAGACCAAAGACTGTGATATTCTGAAGACTAAAGTTTCCTTTGCAAGCTATTGTCAAGGGGGAGTTTGTTGGTGCATTTTATGTGACAACAGCGTTGGATTGGTCTTTGGATATTAAACGAGTTTGGGCCGCGAAGACTTTTGAAGACAGAATGGATTTCGAGTTTGTTAAAGCCCAAATCATCCAAGTTCAAGTTCAAGTTAAAGTCTATCTAGTTTAGCCCGAATTGTATCTAGAATTCGTATGGGCTTGGCCCAGCTCGAATTGTATGGTTGTGTGTATATAAACAACCTTAAGCTAGAGTGTTAGGGTTAGACTTTTGGAGACTTTTAGGCAATTGAGAGAGAGTTCGATACACAGATCATTGGCTGTGAGTTCGTGGAGATCTTTAGTGATTGTAAACGTTTACGTTGGATAATCATAGAAGATCAGTTGGTAAACCGTCTTGTGTTCTTGTTTCTGTTTGATAGGTTTATCAAGGGGATTCCGCACCCTTGGTAGATTGTCAGTTTTGTTAAGATCCATACGGACAAGGGACTTACAATTTACAAATATACAAATATTCTATTACTCAGATATTGGCCCAAACACTATCTTTGTCTCTCTTACCTTTAAATGCATCCAATAAGGAATCCCAGATGAATCCCTAAATTATTTTCTAACCGGCCATTAAACACACAACACAAAACACCTCTTTCTCATCCACCAATCACCACAAGGACAAAACCCCACCACCACAAAACCCAAAACCACCTTCATTGCCGATCCAAGAACCCCACCACCCGCGCTACACGCGTTCTTTGAAACGGAGTTCATCCCTACCTGCGCTATTCCTCTCGGACACGATGTTTTTGGAAGTCGCAACGAACTAGGTTCCATCCGATGCAATTCAGAGATCGCTAGGGTTATAGCCTTGTAAAAAGGGGTCAATTTCGTCCTCCGGCGGTTGATTTTTGGTAGCGCTGCCGTTGATCATGGTGGCGGAAGTAGCTACAGTGGTGGGTTTGTGGTGTATTGAAGATGATGATAGAGAGAGAAGAAGAGAGGGAGAAAGAGACACCGCCTGGGAAGGTGAAATGGTGGGTTTGTGGTTTATTTTTAAGTTTTGTACAAAATGACCCTCTAATAAAAGTTCTTTACAAAATAACCCCTAGGAAGGTGAAATGACAACAATGCCCTCATGTGCAAGACACATGACCAAATTTAACCAAAGATTCTAACTGGGTTTGGCAAAAAGAACAAAACGTGCAAGATTTTGAAAGGTAAATGACACCGCCTGTCAACTTTTAGAAAAAAAGACAACGCCTGCAATTTAATGTAAACATAAAGGACAAAACTTGTAATTATTCCATATATAACTTAGTAAGTTTTTTGTGCATAAGAACTTGTAACTTGTGCTTTGGGCATTTTTCAAAAAAAAAACTTGATTTTTTACTTTTAATCCAAAGGATTTTACCTTTTGCAATTTTAACCCTATATAATTTGTTTTTTTAACTTTAACCCAAAACTTTTCATTATTTTCAATTTAACTTCACAACTTTTGTCACTTATAGTTTTCATCTTTCGCAAATTTTTGTTTTACGTATAGTTCTAAATTTTTCGAGTTAATACGACGCAACGTATGAGTGTGCTTCAACTTTTTTATGTTTTGTTTCGAAATTTGCAAGTTAACACGGCGCAACGTGCATGTGTGGTTCAACGTTTTACCTCTATTTTTTCATGTTTGACAGCTTCGTCGCAACACGCAGATCCTAGGTCGAGTTAGTGTTGGTGGTCGATGACGGTTGTGTGACATTAGTACTATTTGACACCGTTTTACGCCCCGCCGCAACGCGGGGTGTGCTTTGGGGGTTTTTCAAAGAAAAAATGGTTATGCATATGGTTGTCGTAGCCTTGGCTTTGGGGGTTTTCCAAAAAAAAAAAAGATTTTTTTTTACTTTTCACCCAAAAGTATTTCATAAATTACTTTTAATCCAAAACTATTTGTTTTGTTTTACTTTTAACCTAGAACTTTTTATCTTTTGCAATCTATCCTCACAACTTTTTTTTTACTTTCAACTTTGGTCCTTTATAGTTTTCATTTTCCGTAAATTTTTCGCTTTATGCTTGGTTCTAAATTTTGTGACTTAACACATCGCAACGTGCATCTTTGGTTTAACGTTTTTACGTTTTATTCTAAATTTTGAGAGTTAACACGACGCAACGTGCGTGTGTGGGTGAACGTCTTTACATCGTCTATTTTTTCCCGTTTGACGGGTTTAACATAACGTGCGGGTCCTAGATCGACTTAGTTATAACTAAAGAATCCCCGCCGCATTGCGACGGGTCGCATTCCGACGTAAACTTTTTTTTAGACGAGTCAAGTTAAATATAATACGTTTTCGTTTAAAGAAACCATTTTTATGTGCATATTTTTATGTACGTTTTGGTATAAATTCAAGTTGTTCTATGTTTCGACGTAAACTTTTTTGGGAAATGATTCACGTCAAATATAATATGTTTTCGTGCTTATTTTATGTATGTTTCGTAAAGTTTGTTTCGAACCGAGTGGAGTCAAATTATGGTTTCTTTTTCTTCCTTTTTTTGAAAGCTCTAATTAATCCATTTCGATTACATGTGCATATTTTTCTTCATACCGTTACGTTTTTTATGTATGAGTTGGGTAACATATAATACGTTGTGATTGTTCGATATGAATTTGTTTTACTTTACGTTTGATCCAATCACAATGCTTATACATGTTACATTGAGTTCAAGTGGATACGTCGAAATGTGGGCTTTCATATGGTTAATGCATCATATAACGTTTGGACTAATCCATTCAATGTTTACGATGTACCCGCGCCGCAACGCGGGCGGGTCTTAACCCTAGTTTACTCTAATTAATAAGTTTTGTTTGGCTTAAACATATGGTCAATGCTAGTATGAAAATAGTTTTATTTATTCGTCCCTTCTCCTTCATTGGTTGCTATTTGTGGGTAACCAACCTAACATATTAATTTAATATAAATTGAATGAAACTTTAAGTTATTGATTATCAAAATTTATTTGGTGGCGCCGAGGATGTTTTTGGTTTTTGAAGGCCTTATCTAGCTGTTCAAAAGAGACTCTACTAAAAACAAAATCAAATATAAATTGTTGATCAGTTCTGTTTAAACATAATGGAAAACATGAATAACATACCTTTGATTGCATCAGTAGAGAATCCAGTCAGAGACGCAGCCACGGAGTTCGACATAGTTGTCAGTGTGATCTGGTTCCTCCTTAGGGTGTAAAGTGATGATGGTGATGAACCGAAAGTAGGGTTGATTTCGGTTAGGGAGAGAGAGGGACGAAATTGTGATGTTATGTTGTTAGGTTATGTGTCTAACCTTTTACCTCTCTAATAATCTCCTTATATATACACCCAAGAGGAAACCTAATTAGTTAATAAGGGTAATATGGTCCATCAACAATTACCAACTAATTATTAATAGGTTATTAATATATTTTGATCTATATTATATAAATGATAATGATGGCTACTAGATTAAATATAAATAAAATAAATATTTAATCTTACATTCTCCTACTTAGCCGAATAATCATTTATCATGAGTATTAGATAAGTCTGATCAGAAGTTAATACTCATTTTAGCCTTAAACAAGTACTATAGCAGAGAAATACAGCCGTTGAATCATTATGCGACTCAGGACCCCCATTAGTCATACTATAGCCTTAATTTAAAACCTAACAGTTATGATCAAAATATATAAGCCCTTTAACGTTTGATTTGTATTTATAGTTGTCTATATGTCATTACACCGGCAGAACATATGTAAGAGACATACAAAATCAAACTGATGAGGAAAATTAATTAATAGTTAGTCATTCATAGTACGATATGCAGTTGTACATGGTCATCAACTAAAACCCGTCTCTTTTATGAGCACTCTTAATAAGACTTATGGGTAATAGACCTTTAGTTATAGGATCCTTAAGCATATCACGAATGTATTCGATACAAAGATTTAGTTTCCTCAATTCGTTCATAAACGAATAATTAATTGCGTATCGAAATCTAATGCAGCACCTCTCGAACTGTTACTGTTCAAGGAGACATGGTAGCTGACTTCATCACAACAAGTCTTCAATATATTAATTATATGGAGTTAATAAAGTCATGAGTCCACTGATAAATTTCCAACAACATTCAGTGACTATATTATGTCGTTATAACTTAGGTTGTTGATATCAGTCTATTACGACTCCTCCATGAGATAGGTTTTGTCTGCTGACATAAAGATATACCTAAAATTACATTTTGTCATCTTTGAATATTACAAAGTTAGAGTAATAAACCGGTTTTAATTCTCACTTTTCTTTAAAATTATAGTCTCTCGTTTTCTTTAAGGATATTGTAATACTCTATTAAATGCTTCACATTAATCTAGATATCTCTAGTGTGTTGCAATGTGAGTAATATCTAAACGAATATAGACTTGAACTTACATAAGGCTTCTAATTAATGAAGCATAAGTAAATAATCTCGTTTATCCTATTATCCTCTAAATGAGAGCATTAATGTTTGTTACATATGTAAGGACCCATTTAATGTTAAACTTATGGAACGGAAGTAATGTTCCATTTGGTCTATCTCAACATGTTATGATATCTATTATGTAAGAGATATCTCTGAGATCTATTATATCAAAGTTTGTGTTAACAATGCTTTGACTTATGTAACATCTACTTGTCAAAAGAATATCATCTATATATAGACAAGTTTATCTTAGTTGCTCCCACTCATCTTGAGGTAGGTACATTATTCCACTTGGTTGTTGATGAAAATAATTGCGTTAAGATTTCATCACATTATGATGTTTGCATTAAACCATACATGGATTTTATTGACTTATAGACAAACTGTTCTTTAACCTTAAGTTTAGAACTTTCAGGTTGTTTTATGAACATGTAAATATGCCAGCCAGTTGTTAGGGAAAGTTGTTTTAATGTTCATCTAATGTAGCTTTAAACTATTATAAGCTACTAGAACAGTGATGATCCTAAAAGAAATCTTTTGTTAGATATATAATAAAGATTCTTTAATAATTTATCTCTTCCTGAGTACAACCTTTGACAATCAATCATGCTTCTTTGTGTCTTAACGTTTATATCAGGATTTGGTTTAGTTATGAACACTCTTAGGTAATTCAATCAAATTCCAAACGTTATGCGAACACATAAAATCAGTTTTACTAGAAAACTGTTTTATTCCATTCAGAAAATTGATTGACACTAATGGCTTAATTAGAAGAGATAGGATCAGTAAACTTTTCCAAAATCCATTTCAACTCCAAACTAGGGAGGTTATGTAATCATCAAAGTTAGTAGGTTTTAAACCTAGATGACCTCCTGAGTTGATTATAGGATTTGTTAGAAGTTTCAGTTTTATGGATTAGCTCTTGATTAGGTTGCTATCATTTTCAGGATTCTAAGTTTGTAAGAGTTGGTGCAGTATGGTGTACAAGAGGTGTAATCGGAGTTAAATTTGGAGTGAAATTTAATGACACTCTTCCCCCCGCCTCTTGTATTCCTTGCAAGTCATGATAAGGACTTTGACTGCTCCCACTGACCTTATAAAACTTTAGGAACTCAGCATGCTTAGGGTCAATATTTAACGACCAAACAAATTCTAATAGAGAAAACATATTAATGAACATATTAATGACGTTAGTCATTGTAGTTTCTCTTGTTGAGGATTATGTTAGTTTAGATAAGAAATCTAAGTGTGCCCACAATTAAACAACAATGAGACTTTTGTAAAAGTAGCTTTAGATTTGAAGGAGACAAGTTATGATAGAACAGTGTCAAGATGGAGCAGTGTCTTGTACAAGAGGTGTAAATTGAAGTAATATAAAGTTTTCACTCCCCCACCTCTTGCAACTATTGCAAGTTATTATTAGGACACTTAATGCTCCCACTGATCTTTAATATCTCTAGAAATGCTACAAGAGAAGTTTCAAAGAGGTACGTGACGTGGGAACCTATCATATATATTTTAGACTTTATTTGATTTCTTTAATGTCCAGATATCATAAGAAACTTAGGGACATATCTAATAGAAATCTTATTAAGTACATATATGAATAGATTTCTTATAAGACCGTGGGCCATATACGACAAAATTTAGATACAAGTAGATAGTCTTTTAAATGATAAATGAATTATGTCTGAATATTCCATTTGGAATAAGTTCCACGAACGTCAATGAATGACTTATGATGGACCCATACTTATTCCTTGAGCCAAGTAATATTTAGGGCTATAACGTCATGATTTAAAATCACTTAGAATGAGATTAGATAAGAAATCATCCTCATTAACCATGTCATGATTTCTCATGAATTTTGGTTATGATGGATGAAATTTATAAGTCTCATTCTCATTTTGTCAAATTTTTCATTTGCATGATGACAAAAGTTGTGAAAGTGTAAGGTATCATCTAGTTTTATTTTAATAATGTTGCAATCCAGATATTTAGAACAAATAAGATGAGAGTTTAAGATAAGTGTGACTTTATGTCGACTATGCAAACCTCACAACCTCCATAACATTGTTTAATTATGATACTATATTCTGATTATTACTCAGAATATATGGACGGTATCGAAAAAACGTTGTTAGAAGACTGCTTATTATTGTTCTTATAGCCTTAACATTTAATTTTGTCACTAACTCTCATGTTAGTTATTTGTTAACTTCTGGTAAGGAAACGTTTAAAAAACTAGAGTCAACTAATCATGTGTTAATAGGAATATTATAATTAGTAGACTTAAATATCTTTAATAAGTGACTATCTAATTAATTCATCCAACTGTTCTTTAGAATAATGGATAGTCTCGTTGCTTATGTCTAGTCTAATGACATAATGATGCAGTGAGATTTTCCCTTGAAGAACCTTAGAGGTGGAATTAACAGTTGTGATTTGTCTATGGACTTTAGAACAATCCTCTTTTAAGGTTTTAAGTGGTTGTAAGGTGAGTAACAACTTATTTTTCCAGCTTCAAACATTTATTTCTTTGTACATATGTTGCTTATCAACACACTCATTATACTTTGGTATGTTTGAGTGTTATAGTTGATTTATAAGGCATCAAATTGTACAAGTGAAAATCTTAATATGTAATGTACTGGAAAATGTACTTATTTCCATGCGTAAGCCCTTAAGTTAATGGGTCATGGTATTGTACATTATTATGTATTCACATATACCACTTAACTTTATAGTTTAGAATTTTTAAAAGAAAGCATGCATCTTAGGAGTTCTAGTGATTATTCCATATATAAGATATTAGCCTTAGGAAAGACTTAATCTGAAATAACTTTAGTGATAGCATTATGTTAGAGAGTTCTTGATTATCATAAGAGACATCATGTTCGATTTGTCCTAATCATCATCCTCTAATTTTCTTCTTTATAATCTTTATCAGAAGAGAGCAATAGGATTATCGTGTCTTAAGAAATAATCAAGGATTTAATTTAAGAGCTAATTCTAATAGAAAATTTAAACAAAGCAAACATTTTAGGTTTAGGAATTAGAGTGGGTGAGAAAATTATATATGTTGAAGAAAATTATAGTGAGTAAAATTATGGGTACTAAGAATGAGACAGACGAAATGATCATAAAATTAATTAAGGATCATTAATATAAGGATCATTATGTGAAGAGATTGTGATATATCTATTACTAACATCAAAATAATAGACTTAGTAAAATTCTACTTAAACAAAGACAAATCAGCTTTGGCCAGAAGTGTAATCATTTAAGTATGTGTGCAAAGTAATCGTGACAAATCAGCTTTGGCCAGAAATGAGACAATCACTTTAGTTATGCACTTGTCAAGCATGCTAAACATAAATGAATTAAATCAGCTTTGGCCAGAATTAAGACATTTCACGTTTGTAATGCATACTCAACATAGCTTTTTATAATACTTGAACAATAAATAGATGTATTATATCAGCTTTGGCCAGAAATGACACATCAGAAGCTCATTCAAGTTAAGCTAGTTTGGTTTTGTAAAACATTATTTGATCCTTATTAATTAATTAAGTATAAACAAAACCAAGTATTTAATAGCAAACCACCTGTTAGCGCGGATCGAATTAAACAGCATAAAGTAATGAGGTCTCGAGTGAGGTCTCGAGTTATGATGATTATGGTCTCGAGTCGCAACCTTAGTCTCGAGTTGTGATGATTATGGTCTCGAGTCGCAACCTTAGTCTCGAGTTATGAAGTTTTGAGCCCTTATGATCTCGAGTCGAGACCTTGTAGTCTCGAGTCGAGACCTGATGGTCTCGAGTTGTAAACTTCTGGTCTCGAGTTGTTAATAGCAAAAAAAAAAATTTTAGGTCACATTAAACAGCATAAAGTAATGAGGTCTCGAGTGAGGTCTCGAGTTATGATGATTATGGTCTCGAGTCGCAACCTTAGTCTCGAGTTGTGATGATTATGGTCTCGAGTCGCAACCTTAGTCTCGAGTTATGAAGTTTTGAGCCCTTATGATCTCGAGTCGAGCCTTGTAGTCTCGAGTCGAGACCTGATGGTCTCGAGTTGTAAACTTCTGGTCTCGAGTTGTTAAGTTTTGAGAACCTGATGATTTCGAGTCGAGATTGATGGTCTCGAGTCGAGACTGATGATCTCGATTTCACTGTTAATAGCTGTTTTGTGATAATAACTGAAACTCGAACTTTTATGGATTGTGGGATAATGTTTCCTGTTATATTGCGGATCTAAACTTATCAAATATTTCGAAAATAATAACTGAATATTCTTTAACAGTTTTCGAAAATTTAATAGATAAAATTTAGATCAAACATTAGAAAAAACATCCACTAATCCAAATTATATTCCAAAATAAGGGAATTTTCGAGTTTTCGCTTAGAACAATATGATGAACCCTAAAATATAAAAAACATAATTCTGGGTTCCGAAAACTGAATTTTATGACTTTTGTTAAATCGATTCTGTTACAGATTTCGGATATTAGTTAGCCCGTTATGGTCTCGAGTCAATTTATCAAAAAAAAAAAAAAAAAAAAAAAAAACTTTTCCGAAAACAGGGATTTCGGCATCAAAGGACTCGAAACAGCCGTGATTTTAAATGGCTTAAAAAATTCTGTTTTTCCAGATTATGATCCCAGAATAATGGATACGAAAACAGAACTGATTTATCAACATATGCTCTGATACCACATGTTGATCAGTTATGTTTAAACATAATGGAAAACATGAATAATATACCTTTGATTGCATCAGTAGAGAATCCAGTCAGAGACGCAGCCACGGAGTTCGACATAGTTGTCAGTGTGATCTGGTTCCTCCTTAGGGTGTAAAGTGATGATGGTGATGAACCGAAAGTAGGGTTGATTTCGGTTAGGGAGAGAGAGGGACGAAATTGTGATGTTATGTTGTTAGGTTATGTGTCTAACCTTTTACCTCTCTAATAATCTCCTTATATATACACCCAAGTGGAAACCTAATTAGTTAATAAGGGTAATATGGTCCATCAACAATTACCAACTAATTATTAATAAGTTATTAATATATTTTGATCTATATTATATAAATGATAATGATGGCTACTAGATTAAATATAAATAAAATAAATATTTAATCTTATATAAATATTAAGCTTTTATTTATCTCCGTAACTAATCCAATGAGTAATACTATAAGATAATTTATTTTGATTTTCATGAAATATTCTACTATCAAATATAATTTTGAAAACCCAAACAATTTCAACTTCTCGTAAAATTACACGCCTCACATATCCTCAAATACACTGTCATTATCATATATCTTAAAAGCAAAAGTCGGTGATATTTACTTATATGGTCCCTCTCTTTTTCCGTCTGAGTCTGAGCATCGTGTATACTGCAGGTTGTTTTTCTACTTTGTGTATTGCTCTGATCTTAAGAGAATAAGAGCTTTCTTCAAGCTATTTGTCAAATTACAACAAACGGATTCTAAAAACATAGGATTCACAAAATCAAACTGCACAAGAAATCATCAAATTTCACTGAATTCGACTAATGGGTTCCGCTATATTACCTCAAGAATTTCAAATCGGGTAGAAGGATTTAAAGTTGCAGCGATTTTGAGAGCCAGGAGCTTGGTATATCAAATTTGCGGTTCAGGTCATTCTTGCTGTGCGCCTTCCTTTTTATTCATAACCTAGGGTTTCTTCTTTGTTTATTGTCTTTGGGATTATTATATTGCTGCATCTTATTTGCAAATTGATTTGTC
Organism: Helianthus tuberosus; assembly: GCA_030545235.1. Taxonomy (NCBI): domain Eukaryota; kingdom Viridiplantae; phylum Streptophyta; class Magnoliopsida; order Asterales; family Asteraceae; genus Helianthus; species Helianthus tuberosus. The sequence goes on along the minus strand of CM060386.1, from coordinate 47,241,365 downwards.
TGTTCTAAGTATTAAATTTTTTGGATTTCATGTGGTATTGAATGAACATCATGCATGAATGGTTGATTTTATTGGAATGCATGATGATTTGACACATTGAAATTGAAGAATAAGTTGATTCACCTGGATTGGAACATTTTTTAACAAATGAATATTGATGTTTTATGAATGTTTGCTTTGTTTATTTGAATGCAAGATGAATATTATTTAAAGGCATCAGTATATTCAGAAGACTTCCTTAGCTTTAACTGTGAGAAACCATTCAGAGCTTTGAATTAACATTACTGACGGATAATCATGACCGATTTTAAATGGGAGTATTCCATGTGATAGCACATTTGATTTGAGAAATGGATCTCAATCAAAGAATCTTGAGTTAAAAGAGATGACACCTACTTTAAGGAGTTAATTTGTTTTTTCATTAAAAATTGATGGTGAAAATATCTACATAAGCATAAGAGGATCCGCACCTATTTTGCATTTGCAGATATAGTTTTTGGTGGAATGTCTAAACCTGGTATAACTGCTACTGATGTCAATGAGGCTAAGGTAATAAGTTTTAGCAAATTTGAGATAGTTAAGTGAGTAGCTTGTCAAAACGGGTGGGTCAGATTACGGGCCAAAAGGGGTTTCGTCCAAAATGGGTTCGGGTAAAAAAGTGCATCCAAACACCCGCTATAGTAGATTCCTATGCGGATTCGCTACCTTATTTTTCATTCTGTTAGGTTAAAGAAGGAGATAAACTACGTTTAACTAAGCATGTAATTTTCTTGAAGTGTATAACAAATGCCTAAAACGAACCTGACAAAACAGTTCCTGAAATGCAGTTCCAAAACAGTAAAATCGGCCAAATATTACTTGAGTACTATTTTATTTGGATGAACGATCAACGTCTAAATATAACCTTATTTATAGTTAAATTTATTTACAAACACTTTTGAGTCAGAGGCAAGCCGGGCAGGTAATCTAACGTTGTTCACTTCGGCTTGCACGTTTTTTTCTATACTATAGGTGCTGAATTATCCAATGCAGGTGCACCATCAGGACCAAAAGTTGTCATGTGCGCCTACCTTTGGATCAGACTTCTTTAGCGAATCAACCACGCCTTCCTTAGACTTAGGACCATTAGAATGAACTACAAGACACAACTTGATAAAGCTGCAATTGTAACTCCCATTTACTTGATTCAATTTAAACCTATTAAACCGAGACTAAGCATATGCTAAGCAGCATCTTCTTGATTGACAATTTGATGCCAATAATAGTTTGGTGCATTTAGCACCCTAAAAACTTTATTAAAATTTATTGAGCTGGGATATTTATTGGAGTTACACATGTTCTTTTTTTTTATTTAACGGTAGAAGAAAATAAGTAAACATACATTATATGGATTTCAAGCTGATGAATGCTCATGAACATGAGATAAACGTTGTTTATGACTCTTTTGAATATATAGACGGATTGGAGTGTTGTTAATTCAATTGAATATGTGGCTTATATGGGTTTTGTTGCTATTCAAGTACTTTCATGGAAAACTATTTGGAATCTATCCATCAACTCGATGATTGCAGGTACTTACTTCTTCTTCAATGCTTTAGATCTCAGAATTTGAACATATTGTATGATTCAAATATTTCCTTTCCTAACTTTGACCCAATAGTTGGCGCAGATTGGAAGAAACTTTTTCCGGCTACTGTTATTCAAGCTCGACTAAAGGAATCGTCTCCAAGAGGAACCAGAGCAAATAGTTGAATGATAGGCTCTTTGCACTTTGAGCAATGGTCCCCAATATTGTAAGTTGCTACTGTTTTGTAGTTATTAATTTTTTTTATCAAAATCATATATAGTATAAGGTTAAGAGTGTTTAACAATTGACTGATCCAATCAGTAAACATGTAGAATGCTCGGTTTGTTAACCGGTCAGGTTTTCAAAACATTATCCTTTACTGATTATATTCAATTGAATTACAACTTCTTTTTTTTAGAAGATGGAAAAGGCATCAATAGTCAAAGATACGATTGATTATATTCAACTATTGCGTGATCAAGAGAGAACAATACAAGCTGAGTCGACGAAAAATCGAGTTGATATGAGGGGATCAAGTATTTAAATTCTGGAAGTAAGTCATGAGTTTTGTTATGAAAATAATATTGATTTGTAGATATTTAAATTCTGGAAGTAAGTCATGAGTTTTGTTATGAAAATAATATTGATTTGTATCTACAAAGTTTACTAAAAAACATTGGTAGTTGCAGGTGCATTTGTGGGAGACAAAAGAGTGTTGGTGAACCTAAAATGTAGCAAGAGAAGAGACACAATTGTTAGGCTTTCTGAGGTGTTAGTATCTGAAGCCCTATACAATTGTTTATTCCTGGATTTTAAAACCTGTTTCGTTTACAAATCAATCTTACCGAAAAGTGAAACAAGTTATATTACACCTTTTTGTTTGAACCTTATGTATGCTTATATGTCAGTCGTGCTTATTTTTATATATGTTTTCATATGGATAACTCTTGGATTAATCCATTTGATGTTTGCAATGTATTCACGCGCATTCGATTTTGCAATGTCCCGCGCCGCAACGCGCGCGGGCTTGATTACTAGTATTTTACTGAAAAGAAAGACGTAATATGTGTGAGCTGATTTTTATATGTTTGGTTTCTATTTCTTCCTATACGTGTCTAACTTCTCTTTCACGATCATTCTAGTCGACTCGTGTGAAAAGTGACATATCTTGCTATTTATATAATTATAACATTTGACATCATTTTTTTTATATCCTTGTTATTAGTTTTTTGTTCTTGGTAATTAAAGAAATTCCAAGTCAGCCTTGTGGGGTATGGGTGGTCTGGCAAATTAAGAAATAGACAAGATAAGGCCCCCGCGGTTTATGTTTGTGCTGTCAAATATGGGTAACAAAAACATATATGAGTCTGAAGGCAACCAGTGCCCATCTGTGCTATCATGTTTTGTTTTATTCACAAGCAACCTCTTTTTTATACTTTTATATTATTATAATCATATTATAATAATAACAATCTACGTTATTACATGTTATGTTACTATTGGTTCTTTTTTAAAACACAACGTTTTGGTTAATTTATAAATTGAAAAATTTGACTAAAAACTAGGGCTGTTCAAATCGCTCGCCGCTCGTCGCTCGCTCGACGCTCGTTCGGAAATTGCTCGATCGATTTGACGCTCGGTTGTAAACGAGCCGCTCTGCTCGGTTCGGTTTGTAAATGAGCCAAGCATGAGCAAAGGTCCGCTCAGCTCGGTTCGGCTCGAATTATTATTTTTAATTAGTATATATATACATATACACATACATATATAAACATGTATATACACATATATACACACATTACACAGACATAGATACTTGAATATAAACTAAATTTATAGTTTTATATATACCACTCTATTAGATTTTGGTCCGCTATATACAAATTTATAACTGTATCTATACGTACTGACCCAACCACGCCAACAAAAAAAATTAATATCAAATCTAAAAGTTAAAACCTAAACCGATAAACGACAGGCTGCTAATCGCCTCAATGTTTCATATCGTTACCCTAAGTTGATCATCTCCTGCTCTCAACGTAATTGTTCGTGCAACATGATCATTGCCTCGTTGGCCACAACATTGTAATTCATAAAAAAAATATTATGCCACGAAATGTTTTTTTTAAGGACATAAAATTTTGAGACCAAACATTGTCACTATCTCTCTCAGCAAATTTAAATCAGGTGACACGGTTGTTCAAATCGCTCGAACTTCGCTCGACGCTCGCTCGGAAAATTTAATGCTCGAAAAATGCTCGCTTGATTTGAGGCTCGGTTTTAAATGAGCCGCTCCGCTCGGTTCGGTTTGTAAACGAGCCAAGCACGAGCAAAGGTCCGCTCGGTTCGGCTCGGCTCGTGAACAGCCCTACTAAAAACCCACCTTTAATGACAAATGTCCCAAATGTAAAAACATCTTTAACTATTTTCAACTCTTAAGTAATTGAATGTTGGAATAGTTTCATATATCTCCCTTAAAACAAAGTATGCATCATATTTTTCCGTTTATAAATTTTAATATCAAAAGTCATGTTAATTAAAACTTAAAAGTGAATTTCAACTTCAAAATAATGACGAAACATAAATTTATACAAAATTTGTAAGTTCATGTAAATACACACATCAAAAGTTATTTTTGTTAGTATACACGTGATTCGCTAATGAAAAATGGTTATCTATATTCAATCTATCTATTGGCAATTTTAAGAGACTCAAACCTGTACAACTTTAATAGATAAACACATGGTGTCATTAGGCTAGTAAGCCACTGCATGTTTGCATGACTGCATCCATCGACTTAGATGATTTTTATCATCCAATTTGAGGCTTAATTTGTTATAACACAATTTTTACTATATTTTAATGGCTGGAATTATCTACAACATCGCCTAGAAGTTACTAGGCGGAAAAAAAAAACGTTACAATGTCAATAATGGGTTTTGCAACCAATTAACACATTTGGAATTAGCCTTCTATTCCTATTAACATACCAAAAAAAAAAAAAAATTAATAATAATCTCAAAAATACTTTTGCGATCTTTTGCACCATCTCAGAAAGCACAGTCATTCATGTACCTCCATGGATACCACCATATCGACGTCACAATGGCCGCGATGGACAACTTTTTAGCCCTTGGAGGTGACTGAGCATCGCGTCAAGCAACCACAGAAGACGGAGTCGTAGCTTCACTGCTTTGCTTCAGGGAAAGAAACATCAAGTCATTTCCCACAACATTCCAAGACTTAGAAGATACAGTTTTTATTTTTACTTTTCTAGTTTAATGTTTTATTATATTCTTGGATAAATTACTTTTTGAGTCTCTGTGTTTTAGTGGTTTAATCACTTCAGTCCAAAAAAAAAAAAATTAACGTCTTGAGTTCCTAACCGCTCATTTTACAACGTTTTGAGTCCCTGTATTTTAGTGGTTTTAACCACTTGAGTCCAAAATCAAAAGTACAAGAGTTAAAAATTCGACTCAAAACGTTATAAAATAAACGGTTAGGAACTCATGGTGTAAAAACTTTTTTTATTTAGTGGTTATACCACTAAAATACTAATTTACACTGTATTTTTACACAAAATTGGTCTTCCCGAATTAAATATGGACTCTTACAAGTTACATATAAACTTATTTAAAAGCATATCGTGTTGTCGTATAGTCAAGACTATTTTTTTCGCTTCATCAAATTGATCTTGAATAAAATACTTGATCACTATGCGACAAAAAAGATGTAACTGAAAAATTGAGCAAAATAGTCTTTTGTATTCTTTTACTTTTTATATAACACACATCGAGGGCACAACTACTATCTATCTGGCAAATTGTGATACCAAATCCTACCCCCCACCAAACAATTTAGGTTTTGTTTGTTTTTTGCCCAGAAGCTCTTCTGAGCACTTATGTCTGCGTCGCGCAGAGGCGCGCAGACATAAGGTTTCTGCAGGGTGTTTGTTTTCTTGAAGATCTGCAGACCAAAAACGTCTGCGAGGCCTCTTCCCCAAGCAGACCTGTCCACAAGTCTTCTAACCTCTGCAGACCTCTTCACCCTCTTCAAAACATTCATCTGCCCCACATCTCCGCCACCACCTCCCTGCTCCGCCACCACCTCTCCGCCACCACCTCCACTCCGCCACCCCCTGCTCCGCCGCCACCTCCACCACCACCGTCACCACCTCCGACCCCAAATCGAACCCCCAAATCATCAAATCGAACCCCAAATCATCATCATCAAAACCCCCAAATCGAACCAAAACCCTAAATCGAACAAACCTCGAAATCTGTGTGTTTTGTGTGAAGGCGAGTCATCTCGGAGGGTTCAGCTCCTCCGCAAATCGCCTTGTTCAGCTCCTCCGCCTTGTTCGGAGTCATCTCGGAGTTCGGATGGCGGTGGTGAAGTGGTGGCGGTGGTGATGATGGTGGTGGTGCAGATCTGTGAGAGAGAGTAGAGAGAGATAAGTGTGTTTTGTGTGTGCAGATTTTAGAAGAGGTTTTATATAAAAAAAAAAAACAAACCCTCTTCTCCTTGCAGACTGCAGACATTTGGTCCACCTCTTCTCCTGCAGATGCCTGCAGATGTGGTCCGCAGACTGCAGACCTTTTCCTACAGAAAAAACAAACAGCACCTTAGTGAAATCATGTATAAATATTAATAAAAACGTTCTTTTTAATAATACATCCAAAGTGTAAAGTTTATTTAATTGTATGATCTGAATTTCTTTTTCTTTTTGCAAAGACCACGACTCACCCTCTAAACATTTGGTAATTAGTAATGATGTTTTTTTTAAAGGTGTGAATTATTCGCTCGGGAGATCTAGTATACGTTGTATTAACCGGGTCCGCACTAGAGAGCCTCATCGCATAATAAATCCCCAATTTAAATCACTCAATGAGAAACCCCTGTCACCCAGAGTCGAACTTGAGATCTGGGTGGGGGGGGGGGGGGGGGGGGGGACTCACCGGATCCACCATTTGTGTCCACTTACAAACGGTCAAATATACAGATAATAGGAATTGTGATGAGAAGAGTTTTGTTGGAGAAATCCAAAGAACATGTATAATCGTACGCATACATTCTAAGATAAACTTGTTCATTCTCGGTTGCTTATTTGTGTTCACATGTTATTATGTTTAACGAGTGGAAACAAGATAAACATAAATGAAGAGAAATATAAGTATGTAGAAGCAATATGATGCAAATCTACCATTACAAAAATCAATAAGTATGACCAAAATCACTCAACGTTCTTAATTCTAACAACTTCAATGAACAATAAAAGCAATTGAATTTAGAAATAAGATCTAAACATTTACACATTTTTCAAGAAAAACATTTGGAGCTTACCATTTTAGCATCTTAACAAACAATCAATTATCCAGTTAGACTTTCAGGAATTCAAGTTCTTTTAGTTATTATTATTGTTTTTCTGATTAAATATATTTTATTTATTATAAAGATAAGAATATTAGCGGTTCGTAAACTGTGACAACGCAACAGTACTTGGATTAGATACTTTGATCTAACCGCTGGAAAATTATCATGGTTCATTGGTTCAGTGACCAAATGGGCCTAGAATGTGGATACAAAACTTATCCAACTTATATGAGCCCATCCCTGTCAAATTCGGATTGCGTTAGTTGCCATTTTGAAAAAAAAAAAAAAACGGTTTAAATGAATTAAAAACTGGATGAACGGTAACCTCGGGGTGTTTGCTATTAAATTTTGAAAAAAAAAAAAAAAACATTACCCTAAATGACATGACGTGATATTAAGGCTTCTTCTTTTTTTTTTCCTCTGTTTTTAACCCTCACATAAAACACTTCCTTGATACATGACAATACCTATTAAGGCTTGTTAATAGTGAATTTATGGACTTATTACAAATAATGTCGTTAACACCTAAATGACATGGTGGTAACTAGGTACATGGATGATCCATTGGTGAATGTACCGACCCTTATCCGTTGGTGATATTTCCACAACATCCGACCAAGATCTTAGTGTAAGATTAATATATATTATGTTATATTTAATCTAGTAGCTATTATAATCATTTACATTATATAGATCAAAATATATAACAACCTATTAACTAATTAGTTGGTAATTGTTGATGGGACATATTACCCTTATTAATTAATTGGGGTTTCCTCTTTGGTGCATATATAAGGAGACTAATGTAGAGGTTAAAATGTTAGACTTTGAGATAACCTAATTACTCAATACCATCAAACCGCCTCCTCTCCATAGCCGATTACCCTTTATCGGTTTTCTTATCACCATCATTAGATTGCACCTTCAGGAGGAACCAGATCACTCTGACAATCATGTCAAAATCTATAGTTGCGGCTTCATCGGATTCTCTGCTGGCCTGTCTGCTACAATCAAAGGTATGTTTTCATGTTTTCCATTATGTTTAAACAGAACTGATCAACATGTGGTATCAGAGCATATGTTGATTAATTAGTTTTGTTATAGTGTCCATTATTCTGGGATTGAAATCTGGAAAACAGAAGTGTTGAAAACTTAATAAAAAATTCTCAGCCTGTTTCGAGACATTTGGTATCGAAATCACTATTTCGGGAAAAATATTGTTTTATAATTGTCTCGAAATCAAATAGTAACCTTAATGTTTCGAAATCTGTTTTAAAACCTTAATATTCAGGTTTCGGGTTCCAGAATTTTGATTTTATTAATATTAGGGTTCTTCATGTTCTTAGTGAAATTCGAATAAACTCCCTTATTTTAGAATGAATTAAGGATTAGAATGTGTTTTTCCTGTATTTGATTAATTTTTATCCCTTCAGATTTCGAAAAATCTTTTCATGTTATTAGATATAATTTTCGAAATCATTGGATAAATATAAAATATATTTTAAAACAGGAAACAAGATATACCAAATCCCTTAAAATTCGAATTTCAAACTTATCACAACTAACAGTTGTTAATCAGTAGGTTTCGAGACTTGGAAAATAAGTTTCGAGATTAGATGGTTTCGACTAAGGTTCCGACTGAGATTCCGACTCGAAATCTCACTAAAATACGAGGACAATTGAGATCGCGACTGAGATTTAGACTCGCAATCAGGTGGTTGCGACTCGAAACCTCATCATCAAGTCAAAATCTCATCAAGGCATTAACCTTCATTACTCGAAACCTCGAGATTTCGATTGAGGTTTCGACTGGCATTAGTGACTCGCAATCAGATTGTTGCGACTCGAAACCTTAGTGACTCGAAACCTCATAATGACTCATAACGAGTCGAAATCTTACTCGAAACCTTACTCGAGATCTCACTCGAAATCTCATAGTTGAGTGGAGATCTCATAACTGAGTCGGGATTTAATTACAGAGTCGAGATCTCACTCGAAATCTCATTATAACTTGAGATCTAACTCGAGACCTCACTCGAAATCTCATAAGTCACTCCCTCGAGATCTCATTACTTTATTAAGCTGTTAATGTGAACTAAAATTTAGCTCGGGGCTCCGCCCCGAACCCCGTGCAGGTGGTTTGCTATTAAATAATTGGTTTTTGTAAATACTTAGTTATTTAATCAAAATCAGATAATGTTTTACAAAACCAAAATGGCTTAACTTGAATGAGCTTCTGATGTATCATTTCTGCCCAAAGCTGATTTGATACATCTATTTATTGTTCAAGTATTATAAAAGCTATGCTGAGTATGTATTACAAACGTGAATGTCTTAATTTCTGGCCAAAGCTGATTTAATTCATTCATGTCTAGCATACTTAACAAGTGCATAACTAAAGTGATTGTCTCATTTCTGGCCAAAGCTGATTTGTCATGATCACTTTGAACACATGCTTGATTACACTTCTGGCCAAAACTGATTTGTCTTCGTTTAAGTAGAATTTTAACTAAGTCTATTATTTTGATGTTAGTAATAGGCATATCACAACTTCTTTAAATAATGATCCTCACATTAATGATCATTCATTAATCTTATGACCATTTTATCTGCCTTAATTTTTTAAGTATCCATAACTTTACTCACTATAACTTTCTTCTATAAATCTATATCTCATCCACTATAATTCCTAAATCTAAAATGTTTTGCTTTATTTAAAGTTTCTAAGATTAGCTCTTAAATTAAATCCTTGATTATCTCTTAAGACACGATAATCCTACCGCTCTCTTTTGATAAAAGTACTACAAAAGAAAAGTAGAGCAGGATGAATAAGATAAGTCGAACATAATGTCTTTTATGATAATCAAGAACTCTCTAACAAAATGCTACCACTAAAGTTATTCCAGATTAAGTTTTTCCCAAGACTAATCTATTATCTGTGGAATAATTACTAGAACTCCTAAGATGCATGTCTTCATTTAAAATTCTAAACTATAAGGTGAAGTGGTATATGTGAATACATTACAATGTACAATACCACGACCCATAAAATTAAGCGCTTACACATGGAAATAAGTATATTTTCCAGTACATTACATACTAAGATTTTCACTTGTATAATTTGATGCCTTATAAATCAACTATAACACTCAAAAGTACCAAAGGAAATGAGTGTGTTGATAAGCAACATATGTACAAAGAAATAAATGTTTGAAACTGGAAAATAAGATGTTATTCACCTTACAACCACTAAAACCTTAAAAAAAGGATTACTCTAAGGTCCATAGTCAAAATAGAAGTACAAAAAAAAATTCCAACTCCAATGTTCTTCAAGGGAGAATTTCACTGCATAATTATGCCATTAGACTAGGCATAAGCAACGAGACTATCCATTATTCAGAAGAACGGTTGGATAAGTTAATTAGGTAGTCACTTACTAATGATATTTAAGTCTGCTAATTTTAATATTCCAATTAACACATGATTAGTTGACTCTAGTTCCATACGTTTCCTTACCAGAACTGAACAAATAATTAACATGAGAGTTAGTGACAAAATTAAATGTTAAGGCTATAAGAACCACAATAAGCGATCTTCTAACAACGTTTTTCGATACCTTATATATTCTGAAGATTAATCAGAATATAGGATCATAATTAAACTATGTTATGAAGGTTGTGAGGTTTGCATGGTCAACATAAAGTCACACTTACCTTAAACTCTCATATTATTTGTTCGAAATATCTGGATGAAAACATTAATAAGATGAAACTGGATGATACCTTATACTTTCACAACTTTTGTTATCATGCAAATGAGAATTTGACAAAAGGAAAATGAGGCCGATAAATCTATTCCATTGTAACCGAAATTCATGAGAAATCATGACATGGTTAATGAGGATGATTTTTCATCTAATCTCATTCTAAGTGATTTTAAATCATGATGTTAAAAGCCCTAAAATATTACTTGGCTTAAGAATAAGTATGGATCCATCATAAGTTATTCATTGGCATTCATGGAACTTATTCTAAATGGAATATTCAGACATAATTCATTTATCAATTAAAGACTATCTACTTGTATCTAAATTTTGTTGCATATGGCCCACAGTCTTAAAAGGAATCTATTTATATATATACTTAATAAGATTTCTATTAAATATGTCCCTAAGTTTCTTATAACATCTGGACATTAAGGAAATCAAATAAAGTCTAACATATATATGATTGGTTCTCACGTCACGTACCTCATTGAAACTTCTCTTGTAGCATTTCTAGATATATCAAAGATCAGTGGGAGCATTAAGTGTCTTAATAATAACTTGCAATAGTTGCGAGAGGTGGGGGAGTGAAAACTTCATATTACTTCAATTTACACCTCTTGTACAAGACACTGCTCCATCTCGACACTGTTCCATCGAAACTTGTCTCCTTAAAATATAAAGCTACACTTACAAAAGTTTCATTTTTGCTTAATTGTGGGCACGCTTAGATTTCTTGCCTAAACTAACATAATCCTCACCTAAAGAAACTACAATGACTAACGTCATTAATTTGTTTTCTCTATTAGAATTTGTTGGTCGTTAAATATTGACCCTAAGCATGCTGAGTTCCTAAAGATTTCTAAGGTCAGTGGGAGCAGTTAAAGTTCTTATCATGACTTGCAAGGAATACAAGAGGCGGGGGGAAGATAGTCATTAAATTTTACTCCGAATTTGACTCCGATTACACCTCTTGTACACCATACTGCACCAACTCTTATAAACTTAGAATCCTGAAAATGATAGCAACCTAACCAAGAGCTAATCCATAAAACTGAAACTTCTAACAAACCCAATAATCAACTCAGGAGGTCATCTAGGTTTAAAAACCTACTAACTTTGATGATTATATAACCTCCCTAACTGAAGTTGAAATGGATTTTGGAAAAGTTTACTGATCCTATCTATTCTAATTAAGCCATCGAATTGTGGACTCGAGGCTAGGCTTTCTCTGTGACTTTTCCTCTTTAGCCGGCTTTCAGGCATGATGTCAATCAATCTTCTAAATGGAATAAAACTGTTTTCTAGTAAAACTGATTTTATGTGTTCGTCAAACATTTGGGATTTGAATGAATTACCTAAGAGTGTTCATAACCAAACAAAATCCTATTATAAACGTTAAGACACGAAGAAGCATGATTGATTATCAAAGGTTATACTCAGGAAGAGATAAATTATCAAAGAGTCTTTCTTACCAATCTTACAAAAGATTTCTTTGAGGATCATCATTGTTCTAGCAGCTTGTAATAGTTTTGAGCTACATTATATGAACATTAAAAGAACTTTCCCTAACAACGGGCTGACATATTTACATGTTCATAAAACAACCTGAAAGTTTTAAACTGAAGGTTAAAGAACACTTTGTTTGTAAGCCAATAAAATCCATGTATGGGTTAATGCAAACATCATAATGTGATGAAATTTTAACGTAATTATTATCATCAAGAACCATGTGAATTAATGTACCTACCTCAAAATGAGTGGGAACAACTAAAATAAACTTGTCTATATAGATGATATTCTTTTGATAAGTATATGTTACATAAGTCAAAGCATTGTTAACACAAACTTTGATATAATAGATCTTAGAGATATCTCTTACGTGATTGATATCATAACATACCGAGATAGACCCAATGGGACATTAGTTCCGTTCCATAAGTTTAACCTTAAATGGGTCCTTACATATGTAACAAACAATACTGCTCTCCTTTAGAGGATAATATGGTAAATGAGATTATTTGCTTATGCTTCATTAATTAGAAGCCTTATGTAAGTTCAAGTCTATACTCGTTTAGATATTAATATTACTCACATTGCAACACACTATATATGTCTAGATTAATGCGAAGCATCTAATAGAGTATTACAATATCTTTAAAGAAACGAGAGGCTATAATTTAAAGAAGAAGTGAGAACTCAAACCGGTTTATTACTCTAACTTTGTAATGTTCAAAGATGACAAAATGTAATTTCGGGTATATTCTTATGTCAGCAGACACAACCTATCTCATGAAGGAATCATGATAAACTGATATTAACAACCTAAGTTATAATGACATAATATAGTCACTAAATGTTGTTGGAAATTTATCAGTGGAATCATAAGTTTGTTAACTCCATATAATTATTATATTGAAGACTTATTGTGATAAAGTCAGCTACCATGTCTCCTTGAACAGTAACAATTCGAGAGGTGCTGCATTAAATTTCGATACACAATTAATTATTCGTTTATGAACGAATTGAGGAAACTAAATCTTTGTATCGAATACATTCATGATATGGTTAAGGATCCTATAACTGAAGGGCTATTACCCATAAGTCTTATTAAGAGAGCTCATAGACGGGTTTTAATTGATGGTCGTGCGCAACTGCATATCGTACTATGAATGACTAAGTATTAGTTAATTTTCCTCATCAGTTTGATTTTGTATGTCTCTAAACATATGTTAAACCGGTATAATGACATATAGATAAATAAAATTACAAATCAAACAAATGGCTTATGTGTATTTTGATCATAACGATTAGGTTTTAAATTGAGGCTGTAGTATGACTAATGGGGGTCCTAAGTCGCATAATGATTCAACGGCTGTATTTCTCTTCTACAGTTCTTGGTTTAGAGCTAAAATGAGTGTTAACTCCTGATCAGGCTTATCTAATACTCATAGTAAATGATTACTCGGCTAGGTGGGAGAATGTAAGATTAAATATATTATTATGTTATATTTAATCTAGTAGCCATTATAATCATTTACATTATATAGATCAAAATATATAACAACCTATTAAATAATTAGTTGGTAGTTGTTAATGGGCCATATCACCCTTATTAACTAATTAGGGTTTTCTCTTGGGTGCATAAATAAGGAGACTAATGTAGAGGTTAAAATGTTAGACTTCAAGATAACCTAATTACTCAATAACATCAAATCGCCTCATCTCCATAGCCGATTACCCTTTATCGGTTTTCTCATCACCATTATTAGATTGCACCCTAAGGAGGAACCTGTCACACCCTGACTTTTGCGGAAGCGTGATTATGGTGTGACTTTCTTAATATCATTGCATTCAATCATAACACCAACTATATGATAAAACCATAAGTTTGCCATCCATTAATAAGTTCAAAACATAACAACATTGTTTTAAAACGTAGACTTCAAATTCAAGTTTTACAAATCGTACAAATTGCTTATGAGTTCATAAAAGACTCGTCAAAAGATATTGAATAACACCAAGGTTTGGAAGACGTGTCTCGTCCAGGAATAAGACACACTAACCAACTCAAAGACCATGGATGACATCTTTATTCTTAACGCAGCATAAAAACTTCCAACGCCCGCCAGATCCACTTTACAAAATCCCTGAAATACATGTAGTTTGAAAAATATCAACAAAAGTTGAGCGAGTTCATGTGTTCGTTTGTGTGTATGTATAAACCTTTGAAAATGTTGTAAGTATGTATGTAAGTCCCTGGTATGTAGCAATAAGGAAAAAAAAGAGATCGCCACTGGGGTGCAAAGCCAATGGTATGTGTGAAGTGATGCAGGAAGACTCAAACCTAGTAGATTTGTTACCGGGCTTCGGCTGTAAGACATAGTCACCACGTGGTCCACTCAGCGGACTCAAGGGTGGGGCTCGCTACACCCAAATAGATCTATCACTCATGCCCCTCGGTCCTACAACGAGGATTGATGGCCTTAATCGCCCTACCCATTCACATGATCTAGTAGTAAACCCTCCTTAAGTTAACCATACCATGTATAAAATCGTCTGTAATAATTGTAACATGTATTCCACCCCCGAAGTATAAAACTGAAAACAGTTAAGAGAAAAGGGGGACATGAACTCACTGTATTGCGTCTTCTGTGCTCGTAACTCAAGTCTCCTCAGCAAACACGACTCCCTACAATGTACTATGGTCTATTAGACGAACGGGTCGTGCCTTGCCTTTGTATTTACGTTTTTGAGTTACGTTTCTGATGTTATTCCAAGTTGTATAATTATTTGTCGAAATAATTAATATTTCAACTTAAATTATATTTAGTTTTGGAATAGTTATTTAATCCATATCTTTGGTATTAATACTTCTCAAGTATTTTAGCTTCGTATTTCCTTCCCAAGGATGGGGTACCTTATACATGTACTTGTATTATTCTATTTGTAATTTCCAAATTAATATATTCCCCAAAATAATATATTTTCACTTTATCCAAAGATAATATATATACCAAAATATATAAGTAACGGTATTGTTTTTGGATAATAAATTTCACGGTACTTTGTTAAGTTATGTAATATAACCATTTTCATGTATAAAACCAACCTCCGATACTTTGTATTTTGTTACAAAAATTATGGCGAGTTTTACGTTTGAGAAACATAGTCTAAAATATTCTAGTAAACACTTGTCTAGAAAATATTTACTAAGTGTTAGGATTTTCAGAAAATTTCGCCATAGTCTCATTTGTAAATGGAGGTGTCCATTCTAAATAGCATATCATTTTCTTTAACATATAACACGTTAGATCGTTCTCAAATAACCAACCCAACATCTAGACGTGCAAAATACTACTTATATCATTTCAGTTTTAATATACAAAACTGGGCTGTTTTCGGGCATTTTAATAAAATAGTTATCTTATTCCAAAAATTCCCAAATTTTTACAGAATGTCTCATAGGATCCAAATATTATTGTGTAAAAATATCGGGGTCCAGTTCATTACCAATATTTTATAAAAATTTGTTTACCGGACTGCAATCAGATTTGTCACTTTCTGACTGCAGTCTACGAAATAATTCATCTAAAATTTATCATGAGTCCGACTGAAATTCTAGTGGGAGAATTACTAAGACATCAGTGGTCATCTACAGTACAAATTTCATGAGCTGATTCAACATAGATTTCAAGTTATGACTAGAAACATAACACCCATTTACTGCAGTAAAAACTCAGCTTTAGCTACTGTTACAAAATGGGTCTTTAAAAATAGTAAACGACCTCAAAAAAATATGATTCCAGTGCCATTTGCTTCGTTTTTTCTAAAATACATAATTTAGACTTCAGAAAATCAATTTTTCGATTTGTAATGGTCCGGTTACAGCCAGTTGAAGTTGGCTGGAAACTTTACTCAGCATGCTTTTTATAGTCTAAATGCCACTAAAATGTACACATACGATCACCGTTCTTTCTAATAACGATTTATATCATATCATAAGTCATTTACAACAGGTTATCGTTTATTTAACTCAGATTTATCATGTATCATCATCTCTCATCTCATGATCTTTATGTAAAGCTTTATGTTCGAGATTTAAGTGTAAGATCTTTTAGTGTTCATATGCTTTCATCATAATATAACTTTTAACCACCATAAACAGGAAATAAATAAGGATCAAAGAAGATTACTACTAGCTTTTAAGCTAGGGAAGATCAAGGTTGAAAATGTGGTGGATAAAGGCAAACGAATGAGGTCCTTCAAGTTCCGTGAGCACCGAGCCTCGTTAGTGACCTTCTAGCACCTTGTATTACACTTGAAATGCTTGAATGAAAATTGAAAATGGTGGTATGTATAGGGTGATGTTTGGCCGTAGCTTATGTTGTGGGAGAGAAGGAGTTTTGTGTTGGATGAAGGAGATGAGGATAAGTGTTATGTTGCTTATATTCCCACTAAACTCTTTACCCATAGGTCCAAGTGTTTCCCATAGTACATGCATAATCCATCAAATCCCCATGCAAGATTGTGTAGATTTAGCAAGATTAGGAGAAATCTTTGGGTGGTGGTCCCTAGGGGACGGTTACAATACAAGGGGGGGGGGGTTCTAGTTGGGTTGCAACTATTAGTTAGGGATTTGGTTGGAGATCAAAGGTTTAGTTAGTGTGTTATGGTGTGTTAAGTAATATATAGTGTGTTAGGGTGTTCGGGGACCCTAACTAGCTTAGAAAAATAAAGACAATGTGTTTAGCAATATTTTTGTGTTCCGGGTAATGTCCGGTTTTTTGGTTGGGTATTGTTCCGTTAAAGTGTTTAATTAATCCGTAAGGTGTCTTTTATAATACTTTTAGTGACACTTTTAATTCCCAACACTTTGGAAAGTATCTAGGACCATTTTGTCAAGTTTTTGCACATTACTAGCATAATTAAATGTTGAATTTTGTTATTTAGTGCAGAATTCTGCATTTAGAGTGTGTTTTAGGCACTTCCCGGCACTATAACTATCACCTAGTGACGCAGTTTTATGGTCCTCACTTCCCTACACTCCCTACTGGTGTAGTACCCTGACTCTGGCCCATACTGGCCTCAAAAAAAATATTGTTTGTCTAGGTGCTGGCATTGTCAGCATGTTTCTGAGTTATCCGCTCACTGTGCTAACTGTGCTTTGTGCATCAAATTTGTCACTAAAGGTTGTATGTAATATATGGAGTGACAGTATGAATGTGATGCATATGTATGTATGATGCAAAAATCATAAAGCAGTTTAAATTCGTCAGTTGTAATTAAGCACAGTCATTAAGCATAAATCAATATTAATTACACGTACGGATGCATGCAAATTTGACAGTTGTCACATTCTCCCCTCGTTAAGAAAATTTCGTCCTCGAAATTTGTACTACCTTAACTCCTTATGGTTTCGTCACATGTGTATGTATATGAATAATATCGAGGTAGATAATCACCAAACCGAAACAACCTTACTCACGTTAGGTGAGTCCAAGAATATATAACATCCCGAACCCTATGGTTAAAAGGCATGTGCTTTTAGTCTTTGATGTCAAAGGTACAAGACGTATTTGACGTATAATCTAGTGTAATCCAGCTAGCAGGGGTTCCACAGAAGAGGAGTTTGATTAATAAGATTCTCGAACGATTGATCGCAATATGCAAACGAGTTTTCACAACCCTAGCATCCGCTATATGAATTCAAAATCAACAACTCAAATGTAATAGTAAAATGATCTGTTATCTCCCGAGTAAATGGATGGTAAGGTTTAGTGTGTTGACATTCTTAAATTTCGAAAGTACGCCGAATGAAATACAAGCTAATCTGGTGTATCATTGTCCTGCTTCGTAGTTGCATCAGAAATGTTTAAATGACAAGTCAAACCAAAGTACATGTAGTTTTGTGTGGAACGATTGACCATGATTAGCACAAGCTACAAATTCGCAATGGCACCTCAAGGTGTCGCAGGGATAAGATTCAAATTTAGTGGTGACTGAACAAGTTCACCGTGTCTGAAATCAAATAAAAGTATGTTGAAACCATCTGAAGATTCGGTTTTCACAATGTCATAAAGTTTTCAGTTGAATACGGAACACCAAAGAGCCACTGTTTTTGATCGAGGATGAAAAGTATTAAGTACCGCAAGGCATTCGTTTGACAATGAAAGAATCGTTAGGAGGTACACTGTGCTATGAAATAAATCTATGTACTGTTGTCTTAACACATAACTGTGTTGAGACCGTTCTAATCGTGTTGAACGGAACGGATCTAGAGCAAGTCAATAAACAACTAAATCCGTATTTATATAGGGTGTGTAACTTAAATTAGCGCAAGCTTCAATTCTGTGTAAGTATCACCGCAAGGCATCGAAATCAATCAAACGATTTAGTGGAGTCGTAGATCAACCAAGTCTATCACGACTCGATACAAAAGAATCTTTGCCAATGATTTGAATATGATGCTCTTAATACATCATATGACGTCTTAAACTGAATATGCGAAATGAATAAGTTCAAGCAATTGAACTTGGTTCTGGCGTAATCCGATAATAAATGTATGCATCAACTAGGGAATCCTAGCATGGTTACGATGACGAACTATGAACGTAACTTGAAAGAAAGCAGTTTCAAGAAAGTGTGTTGACTTGGTAACAAAAGAGCCAACAATAACAATAATGTAGGTCATTAGAATCATGAATCAGTAATTAGGTTTAGCAAAATAATATTTAAATTTCGATGAAGTGTTTGTTCGAAACGAAACCACATGCGTAGCAAATGACGCATGTATGTCAGATAAGTTTCCAAGAAAAGGACTAATGAGTATCTGCTAAAATGAAGAAATGACCAGATATCGAAGCAAATGTGTGTTCGCTCTCAGCGAAGAAAATTATCGTGATGCAACTACCATTAAAGGGAGTAGAGATGCAAACATCTACTTGCTAGAAGTAAAAGAAATTCAAGTACTCTTTGTTTGGTCAATGGAACTGGCATATATGTCAGGTTAATGGTGTCTGCTTGAGTTAACAGATGTGGTTCCTAAGTAACAACCTTTGTGAATTTGGACCTGGGTTCCCGATGGTCCTAAGTATATGTTTCCTAGATTCTCATAGTTTCGTATTTGGTGTTGAATCTTTCTGTGCATCGTGTAGGAGACACCATTCTTGTGTACGTTTAAAACAAATTATTGTCCCACAATTTCCCCCCGGTATACTTTCTTCCTGAATTTACAGCTACTCGATCATCGATCAGTCGGGAAATACTGGTTGGATCCTCGCAGTTAGTCAAATAAGTAGTTCGTCAATCCTTAGCAAGAGTCGCTGACTCTTGTTGGCTAGCTCGTTCGGCTCCTGGTAGCTTGATGTTCATTTGAAAGTCATCGTCCTTTCTCTTGACAAGCAGAACTGGGGTTACCCAAAACAGAAATTTTGGTCTGTTATCTTCCTTCTCTATCCACCACTGAAACTACACTGTCAATCCTTGCATTTCCGAAGGTGTAAGTCTCTAGAGTGCATTAACTACAGACGCGGCGCCTGGAATCAAATCGATGCGAAATTCGACTTGTCGTTGAGGAGATAATTCTGGCAAGTCTTCGGGGAAGATTTCAGGATATTCCCTTATCACAAGGATACCTTTGAGTCTTGGTTCTTAGGCTCCCTTGTCCCCGACATGAGCCAGGAGGATAACACATCCTTTACACAACAACTCCTATGCCTTTAAGCAATTGGTAAGTTGTAGAGGCGTATCCTGCTTCATAAGTCACGATCGTTCCCTCATTCATCGTTGGGATGCGGATATCAATCTTCGTTTGATCGCTTGGCAACTAATCCATCCCAATTACCTCATTGAAGCTTCCCAAACCAACTGGTAGTAGAGCATCCGTAAACTTACGCTCTCCGGGTTCTATCTTGCCGTCTCTAGTTACTGCGTTGGCTTCCACTAGCTTCCCATTAGCTAGTTTTTTTGAGTGCGGATTATCTACTTACTTGCTACTTAAACCAAGTATACTCTCAAACTCTAGAGATACGAATCGTAAAATTTGCAACAGTATTTGGCAATACAGATGCATAACATTGAGTAATATGGGACGTACCGATATCCTCGCTTGAATTTTTGGCGTGCCTCCCTAGCTCCGGTGTTGAGCTTTCATTCTTGTGCTTGATTATTTTTAGGGCAATATTTTTTGAAATGCTTTTTGCTCCTACAGTTAAGGAAACCTTGAGCACGTTTTTGTTTGTCACCCATCCTTCCTTGATAGTTGTCGTCGTCGTTGTTTCCTCCGTGATTCTGGCTATCATCCTGGCCTCTATCTCTACGTTCAGTATCTTGCCTACAAGTTTCTTTTGGGTGTCCCCTCTTGCCACAGTTATCACATTTCCCATATTTACATCGCCCAACAAGATAACGTAGACAATTGTCACACTTAGGCGGGATACCCATGTAGTCTTTCCCCTTTTTGGCCTTTTTCTTGTTACTCGCCCGAGTAACCTTCTTGAAATTTGTGAGCTTTCTCTTGTTGTCTCCAGATGACTCTACAGGAGTCTCCTTTTTCTCTTCCATAATAGAAAATTTTCCTAGTCTAACCGCTTCTTCAGTGAGCGCCACGCTTATATCGATAGCCTCGGTGATCGTTGAAGGTTTAGATGTTGTTACCAGGCTTAGAATCTGAGGTGCCAATCCCCCTATGAAACGTTCAATTCTCTTAAACTCTGGTCACACCAGGAGCGTAGCTACTTGTGATAAATCGTTAAATCTCTGCACATACTCAGCTATCTTTGGTCCTTCCATTTTCAAGTTCCACAATTCAGTTTCCAACTTCTGGACTTCTGCCCTCGAGTAATATCTCTTACGCATCAGATCTTTCAGTTCATCCCACGTCATAGCATACGCAGTGGTTTCGCCCATTGTCTGAACTTGAAGGTTCCACCATGACAGTGCCCAATCTACCAATAGTCCAGCTATATACGTGACCTGATGTTCTGGGTCACATTTGCTCAATCGTAAAACAGAATCCGTCTTCTCAACCCAGCGCACGAAGGCTAAGGTACCCCCAGTGCCGTCGAATTCTCGAGGTTTGTGGTCCAAGAACTGCTTGTAGGTGCAGCCTTTGCTGTGTTCGGAGCGAAGAGCCTCGAGCTGTGCAATGGCCTGTGAGATGCGTTCTTGTAGTCGTGCCGTCGATGTTGGCGGAGGGTTGTTGGCATTGACGTTCCCTTGTGTCGACATCTTCTGAGAAGAAGATTGGTTAGGTCAGGTCTTATTTGCTCAGTGAGTGCATTTGGTTGTTTAGTGGTCATATTTACATACACATAATAGGTCATTATACCAACCAATCAAGCAATAGCATAATCATAGCATAACCAAGCAATTTGGTAATTATGTTTAATGAGAGCATAACAAGTAAGCACGTAGCATTATAATTTTAGCACGCACATAAAGATCAATAATGTGCTTAACGAAGACATAGCGACTGAGCTTTCGTCGGTTATTGGCCACAAAGTATTGTTGCATGTTTAATGGTGATTGGCTTCTCATTATTCCCTGATCACAACTGTACTGTCTTCCAAGATGTATCACGTCAGCAGGGACACAGGGTCACCCTACCCTTGTCCATTAAATATATTGGTGTATCAAAATTACGTAGTCAGATGTGGCCTTCAAAAGTCTCCACAATCCCGGCTTATCATTAGTGTCTTTACCCAAATCTAATGCAATCCGCATAATCCAGTAACCAACTATACTGGTGACTGAGGTGGAGGAGGAAAGAAAAGTAAACCGTTTATCATGCGTGAACTCCTTCGCGAGCTTGTATATATGTCGAAGTAATTAATTGATCTGCTGCTTGACAGTAAAGAAAACGAGCCTTAATAACCAAGATGGCGTAATAGCAGCAGGTGAGTGTGCCAAAGGGGACTGTGATGTATGTGGGGGAACAAAGTATACTGACTTAGACAGGGTGGAGGACGTGGTGACAGTTCAAGTTCCAAAACGCTGCGACTTATATCCTTAATCTGTAGTTGATGTGACAGGTGTACTCATCCCGTGTGTAGCCTCCATAATGTGAGGGATGGTAAGGGTCTAAAATCAGCATAATGTGTGATGGGAACCTTCGAAATGGCTCATCCAACGACGTGGAGGTGAATGTAGTAAATGGTGCGGCCTGTGAGATCGTAGAAAATGCTGCAGTAGTAATAGGGATCGTCACGCGGGTGCCGACCTGGAGTACCTTTCCGGAGTGCGGGTAAGTCCCAAGAGAAAGCGATAGGCATGCCAGTGCAATGGACGTCAGTCTCCATAGGTGAGAAGGAGCAACATCAGCGGTTACGGGTGCAAAAACAAACGTCTCTACCAATAAGGAGATTGTCAGGTGCAGGTACTGGGTCAGATATAAGGGGTGCAATGTCTGGTAACCCAAAAAGAAACAGGGTCATGATCAATCAAGGGTGCAGGATCAGTAGGTGCAACATCGAGCTGCCCCAGAAAGGTGCAGAAGCTAGCTTAGGGGCAGTCTCTGGGTCGTGTAACGGTGAGATGCCCCGAGCAAGTGATAGTGCAGCAGTCATAACGGCGTTGTCGTCTGTGTCAGTAGTAGAAAGCTGTAATCCGGCCGTCTATAAGGCTGTAAATGTTACAGACTCAAAGGAGTCTGAAATCGAATGTATGCTAGAATCGGAGGTTAGTTTGTTAACATGGGTCTCAGAAGTGAAATTTGTAATAACGTTCTCGTCTATCTTTCCATCACCATGGATGTTGTCAGGAGGACCATCAATAGTTATGTCAACGTCATCGACTATTCGTCGAGTAGCCACCCTTTGGAAAGAAGGGTCCACATGAGGCGTATTGTCAAGGATCGGAGTCATGATGTGTTCACTATCGGGATGACCAGTGATGAGGTGGTCATGGACTGAAACAAGAGTGACAGGAGGATTTTTGTCGAGGAAACTATCAGCAAAGGTAATTCATCACCAAGGTCTGGCAGCGCGGACGGTTGGAAGTCGTCCTCGTCCTTGGTCTGCATGTCAGGGTCGCTCTCAGTGTCCGTCGTAAATATCTCCGGCGCAGGTACAGTCTCATCATCTGTGGTGGTGGTGGTCATAGGGTCATCTTTATCTGACAATTTGTTCCCTGAGGAAGGTGACGTGTGTGCCGGTACATATTAGTCATAGCACGTATATCCATAATAATCATTAGCAATCAGCGTATGCAAATAAGAGTAATTTATCACGTAGTCATGTATTCACATTATCTTTCCTAGTCTCTCAGCCTAAACCACCCAGTCTCTCAGACTAACACATCCCGTCTCTTAGACTAAACCTCCCCAGTCTCTAACACATCCCGCCTCTCAGACTAAATCTCCCCAGTCTCTAAGACTGAACTCCCCAGTCTCTAAGACTAGACTCCCCAGTCTCTAAGACTGAACTCCCTAGTCTCTAAGACTAACTCCCTGGCGTCTAAGACCAAACCTTCCCAGTCTCTAAGACTAATTCCCTGGTCTCTAAGACCAACTCCCAGTCTCTAAGACTAATTCCCTGGTCTCTAAGAACAACTCCCAGTCTCAAAGACTAATTCCCTGGTCTCTAGGACCAACTCCCAGTCTCTAAGACTAATTCCCTGGTCTCTAAGACCAATCCTCCCAGTCTCAAAGACTAATTATCCCCAGCCTCTAAGGCTGATCCTCCCTCAGCCTCTAAGACTGAACCTCCCTCAGTCTCTAAGACTGAACCTCCCTCAGTCTCTAAGACTGAATTATAATTATGAATTTGAAATGTGTATTTGTGCCTTTTTTTGTAAAAATGTTTATTCCCTGGATCTGGATGTTTTGTGTATGCAATGAAAACATGTCGTAAAACATTTTCGTAAGAGCCCTAATGATCGTAGTCTAGACTCAAGAAAGAATCCTAGTTCGCTACAATCGAAGCTCTGATACCAAGTTGTCACACCCTGACTTTTACGGAAGCGTGATTATGGTGTGACTTTCTTAATATCATTGCATTCAATCATAACATCAACTATATGATAAAACCATAAGTTTGCCATCCATTAATAAGTTCAAAACATAACAACATTGTTTTAAAACGTAGACTTCAAATTCAAGTTTTACAAATCGTACAAATTGCTTATGAGTTCATAAAAGACTCGTCAAAAGATATTGAATAACACCAAGGTTTGGAAGACGTGTCTCGTCCAGAAATAAGACACACTAACCAACTCAAAGACCATGGATGACATCTTTATTCTTAACGCAGCATAAAAACTTCCAACGCCCGCCAGATCCACTTTACAAAATCCCTGAAATACATGTAGTTTGAAAAACATCAACAAAAGTTGAGCGAGTTCATGTGTTCGCTTGTGTGTATGTATAAACCTTTGAAAATGTTGTAAGTATGTATGTAAGTCCCTGGTATGTAGCAATAAGGGAAAAAAAAGAGATCGCCACTGGGTTGCAAAGCCAATGGTATGTGTGAAGTGATGCAGGAAGACTCAAACCTAGCAGATTTGTTACCGGGCTTCGGCTGTAAGACATAGTCACCACGTGGTCCACTCAGCGGACACAAGGGTGGGGCTCGCTACACCCAAATAGATCTGTCACTCATGCCCCTCGGTCCTACAACGAGGATTGATGGCCTTAATCGCCCTACCCATTCACATGATCTAGTAGTAAACCCTCCTTAAGTTAAACATACCATGTATAAAATCACCTGTAATAATTGTAATATGTATTCCACCCCCGAAGTATAAAACTGAAAACAGTTAAGAGAAAAGGGGGACATGAACTCACTGTATTGCGTCTTCTGTGCTCGTAACTCAAGTCTCCTCAGCAAACACGACTCCCTACAATGTACTATGGTCTATTAGACGAACGGGCCGTGCCTTGCCTTGCCTTTGTATTTAGGTTTTTGAGTTATGTTTCTGATGTTATTCCAAGTTGTATAATTATTTGTCGAAATAATTAATATTTCAACTTAAATTATATTTAGTTTTGGAATAGTTATTTAATCCATATCTTTGGTATTAATACTTCTCAAGTATTTTAGCTTCGTATTTCCTTCCCAAGGATGGGGTACCTTATACATGTACTTGTATTATTCTATTTGTAATTTCCAAATTAATATATTCCCCAAAATAATATATTTTCACTTTATCCAAAGATAATATATATACCAAAATATATAAGTAACGGTATTGTTTTTGGATAATAAATTTCAAGGTACTTTGTTAAGTTATATAATATAACCATTTTCATGTATAAAACCAACCTCCGATACTTTGTATTTTGTTACAAAAATTATGGCGAGTTTTACGTTTGAGAAACATAGTCTAAAATATTCTAGTAAACACTTGTCTAGAAAATATTTACTAAGTGTTAGGATTTTCAGAAAATTTCGCCATAGTCTCATTTGTAAATGGAGGTGTCCATTCTAAATAGAATATCATTTTCTTTAACATATAACACGTTAGATCGTTCTCAAATAACCAACCCAACATCTAGACGTGCAAAATACTACTTAGATCATTTCAGTTTTAATATACAAAACTGAGCTATTTTCGGGCATTTTAATAAAATAGTTATCTTATTCCAAAAATTCCCAAATTTTTACAGAATGTCTCATAGGATCCAAATATTATTGTGTAAAAATATCGGGGTCCAGTTTATTACCAATATTTTATAGAAATTTGTTTACCGGACTGCAATCAGATTTGTCACTTTCTGACTGCAGTCTACGAAATAATTCATCTAAAATTTATCGTGAGTCCGACTGACGAAATTCTAGTGGGAGAATTACTAAGACATCAGTGGTCATATACAGTACAAATTTCATGAGCTGATTCAACATAGATTTCAAGTTATGACTAGAAACATAACACCCATTTACTGCAGTAAAAACTCAGCTTTAGCTACTGTTACAAAATGGGTCTTTAAAAATAGTAAACGACCTCAAAAAAATATGATTCCAGTGCCATTTGCTTCGTTTTTTCTAAAATACATAATTTAGACTTCAGAAAATCAATTTTTCGATTTGTAATGGTCCGGTTACATCCAGTTGAAGTTGGCTGGAAACTTTACTCAGCATGCTTTTTATAGTCTAAATGCCACTAAAATGTACACATACGATCACCGTTCTTTCTAATAACGATTTATATCATATCATAAGTCATTTACAACAGGTTATCGTTTATTTAACTCAGATTTATCATGTATCATCATCTCTCATCTCATGATCTTTATGTAAAGCTTTATGTTCGAGATTTAAGTGTAAGATCTTTTAGTGTTCATATGCTTTCATCATAATATAACTTTTAACCACCATAAACATGAAATAAATAAGGATCAAAGAAGATTACTACTAGCTTTTAAGCTAGGGAAGATCAAGGTTGAAAATGTGGTGGATAAAGGCAAACGAATGAGGTCCTTCAAGTTCCGTGAGCACCGAGCCTCGTTAGTGACCTTCTAGCACCTTGTATTACACTTGAAATGCTTGAATGAAAATTGAAAATGGTGGTATGTATAGGGTGATGTTTGGCCGTAGCTTATGTTGTGGGAGAGAAGGAGTTTTGTGTTGGATGAAGGAGATGAGGATAAGTGTTATGTTGCTTATATTCCCACTAAACTCTTTACCCATAGGTCCAAGTGTTTCCCATAGTACATGCATAATCCATCAAATCCCCATGCAAGATTGTGTAGATTTAGCAAGATTAGGAGAAATCTTTGGGTGGTGGTCCCTAGGGGACGTTACAATACAAGGGGGGGGGGGGGTTCTAGTTGGGTTGCATCTATTAGTTAGGGATTTGGTTGGAGATCAAAGGTTTAGTTAGTGTGTTATGGTGTGTTAAGTAATATATAGTGTGTTAGGGTGTTAGGGGACCCTAACTAGCTTAGAAAAATAAAGACAATGTGTTTAGCAATATTTTTGTGTTCCGGGTAATGTCCGGTTGTTTGGTTGGGTGTTGTTCCGTTAAAGTGCTTAATTAATCCGTAAGGTGTCTTTTATAATACTTTTAGTGACACTTTTAATTCCCAACACTTTGGAAAGTATCTAGGACCATTTTGTCAAGTTTTTGCACATTACTAGCATAATTAAATGTTGAATTTTGTTATTTAGTGCAGAATTCTGCATTTAGAGTGTGTTTTAGGCACTTCCCGTCACTATAACTATCACCTAGTGACGCAGTTTTATGGTCCTCACTTCCCTACACTCCCTACTGGTGTAGTACCCTGACTCTGGCCCATACTGGCCTCAAAAAAAATATTGTCTGTCTAGGTGCTGGCATTGTCAGCATGTTTCTGAGTTATCCGCTCACTGTGCTAACTGTGCTTTGTGCATGAAATTTCTCACTAAAGGTTGTATGTAATATATGGAGTGACAGTATGAATGTGATGCATATGTATGTATGATGCAAAAATCATAAAGCAGTTTAAATTCGTCAGTTGTAATTAAGCACAGTCATTAAGCATAAATCAATATTAATTACACGTACGGATGCATGCAAATTTGACAGTTGTCACAGAACCAGATCACTCTGACTGAGTCTGACAATCATGTCAAACTCTATAGTTGCGGCTTCATCTGGATTCTTTGCTGGCCTGTCTGCTGCAATCAAAGGTATGTTTTCATTTTTTCCATTATGTTTAAACAAAACTGATCAACACTTCGTTGGTGATCCTGTAGTAAACATTGTTATAGAATCGTCAGTGAAGACAATGGCGAAGCTTGAGATTTCCGACCGGGGGGGGGGGAGTCACCGGACCTAAATTTTTTCTATAAAACCGGGGGGTCGAAAACGTATATATCCAAAAATTTCTATATAAAAACTACATACTCTCCACTACTGAGTGAAAAGTTCAGGGGGTCGGGCGCCTCCTCCCGCCCCTTAAAAGCTTCGCCCATTGGTGAAGTCTTTACCCATACTCCTTATTCACACATAACTTCACCAACAGATTATACCTTCACAAAGGGTCTAATTACAACATTTTCCATTGTTGAAGGTCCTTTGTTTTGTATTGTGGACTTAATAATAGACCTTGATAGTTGTTTATTTACGCATAACGCAACCTTCACATAATATTTAATTAATGTGCAAAATTGTCATTAAAGTTTGACGAGACCAATGCAAATGAAAGACTTCAATGAACCATCTCACATGACATTGACATGTTTATTTCTTCCCTCAACGAGCGGGGGAGGATCACTGGATACATCAAGTGGCCCGGCATAAGCGGCTGAGTGCAAACACATGGACCCGTCAAACGTTATGGTTGGGGCTAGGACAATAGCTCAAAAAAAGTTATAGTAGGACACTTAAACTATCATGTATTCACCAAACACCAAATCAGGTAATTCGACTAATGACTTGAATTTGAATAAGGGTGAAGATGTAATTGTTTAGATTATAATACAATTGTTGGACTAAGTGATTTAAAAAAAAAATTCAACAGTGTGGTTAATAACGTTTATATCGGAAGGATGAATTGATCCACCTACGTTAGATGTTAATGGGGAAAATGCAATATGGTTAAGACCCAATTCCTACCAAGTGTAACAAAGTTTATGAGATGCACTTGTGTAGGTATTTTGTGGCGTAGCTCAAATTTCCATCTAAGATTGTTAAACTAATATTCCTTGGATGTGGAAAAAAATAAGCTATTATTTTATTAATTTCAAAACTATGAGATGATTAACTATTGTCTTGGATCATGGTTGACTAAACATAAGCCAACGATTCGCGGTGAGCCCATTATGCTTGATAAGATCACACGAAAACGATTCTCGGATAAAGAGGGTGTTCTAGCATATGCCCAAGTATAGGTAAAGATTACAATTGAGTATCATTTACCAGATCATGTAAATGTACATTTTTCTTCTATTAACGATTCTACTATTTTCACGTTTTCGTATAAGTGGAAGCCATTATGTTGTTTAATATGTTTGGTTTTCGGGCACACTACCGAATGCTTGTGTGGTTAAACCTGTAAAGGTTCCCACCCTTGCGGATTCCAATTTGGGCTCTTACTGATGACTTGGTTGGGAGTGATTAGTCTAAAAAGGGTCATTTTTCTCAAACTAAACTAACAGAGGCAAGTCAAACAAAAAGGAAAAACATTGCAAAGTCTATATAATATGATTGTAAAGAAGCATTCTTCTTTTGAGTCGAGATCAAAGAAGACTCGTGTGAGACAACCACTTCACAGGATCTTGCTCTAGGTTAAGTGCGGGGTGACTGGAATATTGGAGTTGCTAAGCCATATGTTGATGAGTGAGATAAAATATCCTAGTTGTGGGGGTAGCAAATTTGGAGATTGTGTATTTATCCATACTCGAAAGACGCCTACACAGAAGACTTTCATGCAACTGAATAAGTACCAATGCTTGTTATTTAGTGATACTGGCTCTAAATAGGGCCTCAAGTTAGTGGTTGCTTCTGAGGTCGATGTTCTTTGAGGTGATACCAATATAACTCGGACTATGATACATGGGCTATAATAACCTATTACAGTTGGTTTTGCTTTGTTTGCAACACAATTTGTTAGTAGATAATTAAACGTAAACAAACTACATAATTAAATTTGCACAAACTAGATAAATAAACGTAAACAAACTAGATAAATAAACCGTCGGAGTCGGCATCCGGATGCATAGCTGGTGGCATACGAGGATGGTTTCTTAGTAACTAGCAAGGTGTGATGTTAGTAAATATTCCATTGTGTTAGCATAATAAAGAAGATTAGTTTACTTTGGGCTTTGGCCGGTTAGCTAGTAAGCATGTAGCCAGACTATAATATGTTTATTTCCCTTTCATTTGTAACAATTCACTTTTCTATTGAATAAACCCTAGCCACTTTTCTTTGTACATGTTTATCAATTATCATGCTATCAGAGCTTTTTCCGATCCATGCTATATTGATTTGATGATCGAGGGTACGATATGATGGGTTTTTTTTTTGGGCCAATGAGGAAGCCCATCAATTCTTTTTATGGCCCATTCTTATTTTTATGTATGGATAAAAGAAGGAAGCAGGGGTTTCAGCTGCTAACACCCTCAAAATCACACACAAAAGTCTCACACAAAAGAAGAAGCAATTTTCGTCACTTTCAAACCTAGCTGCAGAAGTCGTCGATTTCCAGAAGATTGAATCATTGGATCGTTCCGATTTTTAGACACAGTACTCGCAACATCAGGGCGACCTTATCCAATGGCGGGTTTGCCTTAATCACGTCCAGAAGTCTGTCTACACAGCCTCTGTTCACTGCTGCAGAATTTTGGTGATATTTCTTCTTTTGTCTTTGTTTTTTATTCCATATGCTTGAAGTTGTTGATTCCAAGTGTATGAGGTTTATTGTATGCCTCTAGTATACCTAGGGAAGACTTTGTATTGCTCTTATTTGGTGATAGTGGATTTGAAGCGGCTCTAGTAGTCCTGTGGTTTTTACTCTCCTTTCTTGAGAGGTTTTACACGCTAAAATTTGGTGTTCTTGTTATTATTGTTTTTGGGCTGTTTAGATTGTAGTTGGTATACCCTATTTGTTTGCATCCTCACAGGTTCATTCAAGTTTGGGAAAATTCTTGGTCAAACGAAGTTTGCTTTCGCGTTTGTGTTTTCCATTTGTGACCGGGTTTCGCGTTTTTTCCCATCATAGTGGTATCAGAGCCATTGGCTCTTGTTATTGGGTTGAAACTTGATTGAACGATGGAAACTAATACAGGTAGGATTGTGAATTTAAATGGTTCTAATTATCATGTTTGGAAAGGCAAGATGGAAGATCTCCTTTATGTGAAGGATTATTATATGCCTGATTTTAATACCGACAAACCGGGTGATAAAACTGACAAAGAGTGGAATATATTGCATAGAAAGGTTTGTGGTTATATTCTCCAATGGGTTGATGATAATGTTTTGAACCATATTAGCGGGGAGACTCACGCTCGTACTTTGTGGAACAAGCTTGAGGAGTTGTATGCTCGGAAGACCAGAAACAATAAATTGTTCTTGATTAAACAGTTGATAAATTTGAAGTACAATGATGGAACTCCTGCAACTGATCATTTAAATGTTTTTCAGGGTCTCATTAATCAGGTTGCAGGAATGGGTATTAAGTTTGAAGACAAGATATAAGGCTTATGGCTTCTTGGTACTTTACCGGACTCTTGGGAGACTTTTAGGACATCATCGTCTAACTCTGCACCTAGTGGTATCATTACTATGGAATTGGCTAAAGGCAGTATTTTAAATGAAGAGATGAGAAGAAAATCACGGGGTTCCTCTTCACAATCAGATGTCTTGGTCACAAAGAGCAGGGGGAGAGGTCAAAGTAGAGGTCCGAGTAACCAAGGGAAGCATCGTAGTAAGTCCAGAGGTAAGTTTGCTGATTATGAGTGTCATCATTGTGGTAGGAAAGGACACACAATTAAATTCTGCAGACAATTAAAAAGGGAGAACAAGAAGGCTAATTACAACAATCAAAAGAATAATCATAAAAAGGATGATGGTGGCAATGATACTGCTGAAGTTAATACTCCTACTGAAGAGTTCTTCATTTGTTGTGATTATGATATGGTGAACATTGCACGTGATGATTCGAGTTGGGTTGTTGACAGTGGTGCTACGTGTCATGTGACATCACAAAGGGAATTTTATTCATCTTACACACCTGGTGACTTTGGGGTTGTTAAGATGGGTAATAACGGGCTATCAAAGATTGTAGGTGTTGGGGATGTTTGCTTGAAGTTTAACACTGGGATGGAGTTGGTTTTACACAATGTAAAACATGTTCCAGATATTAGACTCAATTTAATCTCCACAGGTTTACTTGATGATGATGGTTACCATAGTACCTTTGGTGATGGTGTTTGGAAACTCACTCGTGGTTCTTTGATCGTGGCAAAAGGTAAAAGAAGTTCAAAGTTATATGGAACACATCCGAAGATCTCCAAAGACTCGGTCAATTTGTTAGTGAATGACGATATGACCGACTTGTGGCATAGGAGACTTGCTCACATGAGTGAAAAAGGGATGTCTATTTTGTTGAAGAAGAATCCCTTGCCCGATTTGCATGATGTTCATTTGAAGAAGTGTTCTCATTGTCTGGCATGTAAGCAGAAAAGAGTTTCTTTGAAAAGTCACCCTCCTCATAGGAGAGACAATATACTTGATTTAATACTGATGTGTTCAAAATGCGACATATAAATTACATCAAATGAGGCATAAAACTAACCCCTTTTTAGTACTAATGTTGGAAAAGTGTGCTTTTGTCTTCCTTTTGTATTTTCAGGGTTAAATGAGCTTAAATGAACAAAAGAAGCAAAAATGCAGCTAAATCTAACAATAATACAAGAAAAGGAATAAGCGTGGCATGCCCGACCCCTCGACAGCATCTTCCCAAGCAAAAACAAGACATCAGAAGGCTGAACACTCCCCGTGCTCAATGAACACGGGGGCGTGCTCAAGTGTCTGCAGAAAAGACAAAGCTGTAGAAGCTTCTATTTCCCAACACGGGGGCGTGGCCAGCGGACACGGGGCCGTGGTCAACGCTAAGATTCGCAGAATCTAAGAAAATCTTGATAGTACATATACGCTTCTGCACACGGGGTCGTGCCCAGCGGACACGGCCCCGTGCTGAACAATCTGCAGAAAATCGCCCAGTTCAGGTAACTGGACACGGGGCGTGTTCGCTGAACACGCCCCCGTGCCCAGCCTTCTGTTTCTTTCTAAAAATTTCTGTTACTTGCAACCTGAACATGGGGCCATGCCCGGACACCACGGGCCCGTGTCCAGATGCCCAGTAACATAAAATTTTGTTTTTAACACACCTTTTACACATTCAATCAACCTAAAAACATATTTTTGGGACCCAATGAGGACAATGTGTAATTTAAGTGTGTGTGTGGGGGGGGGGGGGATGCTAAAACATTGAATTTTGCAAGTCCTAATTACAAGCCTTACACAAAACTCCATTGGAACCACTAAACACCCCAAATTTTTTCCAAATTTTTTTCATTTTTTTTACTTGTCTTGGTTTAATTTGGGAATAACAAGTTCTAAAAGGTTATATTTTTACAAATTTACAACCGATAGCGTCGTGATAAAAAGAACCAACATAAGAAAATTATGAAACGGCATGACAAATCTAGTTAAAATTTGATTATATATACTTGATCACATAAAAACCCATTCCCACAAAAAGTGAGTTTTGAGCCTTTATTGAGCATACAAATACACATCTATAAACTAAATGCTCATTTTTCATTTCTTGTGTGAATAGCCGCTTGGTTTCTTACGACTCTAGAACTTGCCATGACGATACATTCCCGGTCCTTACCAACTTAAACCCAAGTAAGTAAATGATGGAGGCATTAGGACTAACCCTTTTTCTTTCAACACCATTTTTTTACCATCTACCCAAAATCCCCCTAGTTAACCCCTTTGAGCCTAAACCTTTTCATTTCTTAACCCACAAAACAAACACCATTTACCCACCAAAACCCTTTTTCATTTTAAACCCTTTATTTTAGTAAAAAACTCGGTTTTTCTTATTACAATTCTTATAAAAAAATGATGAAGTCAAGAAATAAAAAAACAAGTTCATCAAAAAGAACTTTGTTTGAAGAATTGCTTCATTAGAATAAACAAGTCATAAAAAAATAAATAATAAAAAGTCTTATGAAAACCGACGCTTTTTACGCCTTTCGCCCTTTTCTACTAACCACTAACCCAACCACCTACCTTTAACCCAAGCCTAACCCTTCCCAAAAGTCCTCTTGATATTTACAAAGGTCTATAGTTAAAAAGGATGAGGATTGATTGTTTGGCAAGTATATGGTAGAAGTAAGTTCCATGCCGCTCTCGAGTGTTTCACAAAAATACATCTTCGGCCGAGTGTTGAGTGATCACCCGTGAGGTATGTGAACTTGTATATAAATAGAATTTTAAAGAGGCATGTTATGCCCAAATAAATAATTTCTCTTATGTAATGTTTTGAATAAATCATAACGAATAGGATTGTAAATAAAATAAAAATAAAACCTAATAAAGAATCTTGGAATCCCGACACTCTATGACAAGCTCAAAACCTTCTCTTCTACCCATTCCATTTGGGTGTGTAAGCCACAAAATAAAGAGTTTTGCTTGAGGACAAGCAAATTTTAGTGTGGGGGTATTTGATGTGTGCAAAATGCAACATATAAATTACATCAAATGAGGCATAAAACTAACCCTTTTTTAGTACTAATGTTGGAAAAAGTGTGCTTTTGTCTTCCTTTTGTATTTTCAGGGTTAAATGAGCTTAAATGAACAAAAGAAGCAAAAATGCAGCTAAATCTAACAATAATACACGAAAAGGAATAAACATGGCATGCCCGACCCCTCGACAGAATCTTCCCAAGCAAAAACAAGACATCAGAAGGCTGAACACGCCCCGTGCTCAATGAACACGGGGGCGTACCCAAGTGTCTGCAGAAAAGACAAAGCTGTACAAGCTTCTATTTCCCAACACGGGGTCGTGGCCAGCGGACACGGGGCCATGGTCAACGCTAAGATTCGTAGAATCTAGGCAAATCTTGATAGTACAGATACGCTTCTGCACACGGGGTCATGCCCAGCGGACACGGGGGTGTGGTCAACTAATGCAGACAAACTGCAATTAATGAAGAAAGAGAAGATGGGTGGACACGGGGCCGTGCCCAATGGACACGGGGCCGTGTCCGGGCTTCTGTGCAGGCTATAAATAGGGGTGCTTGGCTCACTTACAATCCATCCCTTGGCAAACCACCTCTCTCACACTTCACCCACCCACCACCACCATCACAACCCACATCCACCACCATCATCCATCATAGAGTGTGTGAGTAGTCTGGGGATCCAAGATTGATCGTAAGAGTTCTTGACAATCAAAGGCCATGTTTACCTAAGTCTCTTACATCACTTGGTGAAGACAAGCATTTAGTGTAATACTTTTTATTTTTAATATTTTCGCACTTTTTATTTGGTTATGTATTAATGACTTTAATAACTAGTTTCTTATGTTGAAGGTGAAACTTCCTTATCATTTGTCTGTGGTGTCTTGGCATTATTTTTTTGTCTATATAAAATAAAAGATTTTCACCATTCATATCTCCACGGTCTATATGGAGATATGTTGGCTACCTGGTCGGGGGATAAGGGAATGGTTTGGTAAGCGTCTTGCCTTGTTCAGTGTATAGATTCTGCAAGGACCTGGGTCAAGTTTAGTAGGACCTCCTTCAATACCCACTGGTATTGGATGGCGGGGGTCCAAACTCTTTGATCCCCTCATATGTAAACTACTATTAAAACATTAACCCGACTACTTAGGATTGTATCCCTGCTGACTCAAACTACTTAGCCGAGGGTAACGTCACCTTCAAAAGAGGGGCCTACCACATTATGCATTAATAACTTAATTAATTATCTTTCAATAGTCCAACCCTTTAGGATTGTATCCTTGCTGACTCAAACTACTGGGTTGAGGGTAACGTCACCTTCAAAAGAGGGGCCAACTACTATAACTAAGATAATCTCTTAAAAAGTGAAAAAGTGCGAAAGTAATCAAAGGTTACACTAAAGGCGAGTCGGATCCAAGTAATTCATCTTGTCTATCTGTTTTTAATTTTTATTTTTATTTTCAGCATTTTAGTTAGTTTTATTTTCTTGTTTTAAAACCTTTTCCTAAATTTTTGATTTGATTAGACGTTGAGGATAAACCGGTACTAAAAGCTCTTGTGTCCTTGGACGACCTCGGTATCTTACCAACACTATACTACGCTCACGATGGGTGCACTTGCCCATATGTGTGTTTAGTGTTAGTAAATATCGTATTTTATAAATTTAAAACTTGACTAAAGTGTTAAAAAGGGCTTAAAATACACATAAAAACCTATCACACTCGACACGCATCAAATACATTCGGATGTTTGTGGTCCTATGAAGACTAGAACATTTAGGGGCTGCTTGTACTTTGTCACTTTTATCGATGATCATTCGAAAAAAGTCTGGGCCTATACTTTGAAGTCTAAAGATTAAGTATTAGATGTGTTTAAGCAGTTTCATGCCATAGTTGAGAGACAAACTGAGAAGAAGCTCAAGTGTATTCGAACGGATAATGGAGATGAGTACATTGGTCCTTTAGATGCTTATTGTAGAGAGAAAGGTATTCGGCAGCAAAAGACTCCTCCAAAGACACCACAGTTGAATGGTTTAGCAGAGCGGATGAATAGAACATTGGCTGAAAGGGTTAGATGTTTGTTGTCACATGCAGGGTTTCCTAATTCCTTTTGGGGTGAAGCTTTGAACACCGTAGTAAATGTTATTAATCGTACTCCTTGTGATCCTTTGTCTTTTGATGTTCCTGACATGGTTTGGAGTGGCAAAGATGTTTCATACGATGATTTGCGGGTCTTTGGATGCAAGGCTTTTGTGCATATTCCCAAAGATGAAAGAACAAAGCTTGATGTAAAGACCAAGCCATGTATATTTCTTGGTTATGGGGGAGATGAGTTTGGATACAGGTTTTATGATCCAATCTCGAAGAAACTCATAAGAAGTTTCGATGCTGATTTTATTAAAGATCAAAGTTTGAAAGATTTTGGGAAGACAAAGATAGTTCCTCAATATACAGATGATCTTACTGATTTGGATCCAGTTCCTCCACAGCACTCTGAGCCGCATAATGAAGATGATATTCAAAATGATGAACAACACTGTTAGTGCAGTATGTCTATCGCCTCCGTCATCTCAAGTCGTAGCTGAAACTGATTAATTCTAGCCTTACATTGTAATATTAGATAGAAAAAGGCAAGGTGGCATTATTGTAAATAAGGGGAAATCCCTTATAACCCTTGGCCTATAAATAGATGTGTTAGGGTTAGCTTTAGGGACTTTTGACACTTTTGCTCATTTGCTACATTTGAGAGCTCTAGTTCTAGAGAGAGAAACTAGAGAGAGAAAGTGTCTAGGTGATTCACGGTTCGTGTAACGATTTCAGATCTTTAAATAGAATCACGTTTATTGTACGTCTCGTGTGTTTCGGTCTTGCTCGTGCACGGATTCCGCACGTCGTACGAGTCGGTTCGCAATCGAAACGGATCAAACCGGGACCTAACAACTTATCCGGGTTGACCTTTGTTGACCTATGCGGACGGTTAAGTAATCCGCATCAAAGCTATACGTGTCACAACATCTTGTCTGATCTAGACATTTTAGTCAACATATTCAAGTTTGTTAGTCAAACTTGTCAGCAGTACATGTGATTCATTAATTGCATTCGGTGAACTTGTGCATTCGGTGATCATTCCATGTGAATTTGTGTTTTTCAAAAAGTTTGCACGTGATCATTCTGCATTTTAGGTGAACATGTGAAATTGTGTAAATCAAGAGTACATGTGATTGTTTCAGAGCTTGAAAGTTAGTATGCATGTGATATTGTTTGGTATTGATTACTTACATGTGCGGATAGAATCTTTTGCATTATACGGATCACCCACTCGTACGCATAGCACCCACCCGTGCGTATAGCATCATTCCCCACCCGCACGGATTACTTTCAGCCATCCGTGTTGACTTGTTGACTTGCCACACGCATGGACAACTTGTCCGCGCGGATAACATCCCCACCCGTGCGTATAACATCTCCCGGATCCCCACCCGTACACATCACCTTAGTCACACGGATCCCCACCCGTACGCATCACCTTAGTCACACGGATCCTCATCCGAGCGGATCACCATCCGAGCGGATAGCAATCCGAGTCTTGTGTTATCACCCGTGAATATCACTTAGTCAACATGTTCTTGTAATCTGTTTTGTCTTATATTGTCAGCCATTACTATTGAATATTATTGATAAGAGTGAGCACATGCATGACATTTATTTGAGAATTTAGCCACTTTAATTGAAATCAGATTATCACGTGAAGGATTATTGGCAGCTTGCATGTGAGAATTTGTTGAAAATCACAATTCAGATAACGATTTGTCGTATAGTGCCATTGCCACTCGATTAAAAAACAAGTCATCCGGATCACCACTCGAGTATTTGTACAATCAAGTTGTTTGATAGTAATCGAACTAATCTTGTTTGTTTATTTTCAGGTAATTCAAGATGGCTAAAACGTTTGATGAACAGGAAAACGAGAATCTTAAAAATTTAAACGTTTGGACTTCTGGATCTTGGATTGATAAGAAAAATAAGAAGGATCTTTGGATTAAAAGATTCGAAAATTTCTTGTGCATGAAAATGAATCTTTGGAACAATTGGACAGACGGTTTGATGATTTGATTGATAAGTTCGATAGATATGAGATAAGGGTTTCAAATGCTGAAAAAATTTCAAAATTTGTTGATGCATTACCTTTAGAGTGGGAAAAATTTTCAAGTGAACTAAAAAGGGATGCTAGTTTCTCAAAGCTTCATTTTAGAGAATTCATCGATAAGCTCAGATCACATAAGTTTGATAAAGAAAAAAGAAAAGAAGAGTTGATGAATGAAATAAGTAGGGACTTAGAAAAGATAAATTTGGATGTGATCATTGAAATGAGAAAAAGATTCTCTGTATGTCTTGCTGCAAAAAATGTCATGAAATATGATATTAAGAGAGGTTGTTTTATTGATGAATATGCAAACCCTCTTGATTTTGTTAAAATTTTTTGTGCAGGAACATTCAGGATGGAAACAAAGAAAGAAGCTGATGTTGAAAAGATGAATGAAAAATGCTCAAAATGTGATAAACTTGGAGCAGATAATGCCAAATTCTTGAGTGATGCGGAGAATTTGACATTGGAAAACAAAGCTTTGAAAGACGAGAAGAAAGCTGATAATGAACAGATTCTGGAGTTGCGTTTGAACTGTGAAAAACTAAAATCTGAAAATATCAAACTGTTGAGTGATATGGACAGTTTGACATTGGGTAACAAGTTTTTGAAAGAAAAAGAAAAAGAGTTTGAAAATGAAAAATTAAAAGTTGAAAATGATTTCAAAAGTCAGTTAAAGATTTTAGAAGATGAGAGAGATATTTTTGGTAAAAATAATCTCGAAAAACAATGTGAGATAAATTCTCATCTTGAGAAAATCATTCGACTTGAAAAAGAAGCCGAATGTAATAGAAAGAAAATTGCTGATTTAGAAAACAAATTGAAAAGTTTTGTGACTTCTGCATCATATGTTTGTCAAAAACCGATCAATTCTGTTCCAATAAGTGACAATGTCACAAATTTTGACAAAGTCAAAATTGAAGATTGTGATGACAAAGCTGATGATGAAATAGAAAAAGAAAAGAAAAATATTTTTAGATTTACAAGAAAATTTTAAAAATACTGTTTTGCAATCTACTGAAACAGGTGAATGTTCTAAGCAAAAACCTGTTAAGAAGAGTGTAGAACAAAAACAAAAAGTTAAAAATTCGAAAAATTTTAAAAAAGAAAATAAAAGCTCATCAGTTCAGTCATCCAATCATTATAAAAAATCACAAAAATTTGTAAATGAAAACTCACAAAATGTTGGTAATAAGTGGTGCAGGTTTGACCACAGTGCTCAAAAGACAAATCCAGCATTGAAGAGGAAAAATGATTATTACCAAGCCAAACAATGTTATGATTTGAAGGTTTGGACTGACAGAAGTGGATGGTACGATAACAGAGTGTGCTATTCTTGTGGTGTTAGAGGACACATTGCTGTTAACTGCCAGAATTGGAATTTTGAAACACGAAGATGCTATAATTGCCATATCAGAGGACATATTGCCAGAGATTGCCCAAAGAGATCGATGGGAAGATCAAGGGTTGAATCTCAGAGAACGGTGAAGACACCAGTCAATGTCAAGCCCAAAGAACATAAGGTTCTAGAACAGAAAGTGAAACTTTCGCAGGGGCAAAGAGATAGACTGAGGAAAAAGAGGAAGAAGGCGAGAGAGTATTTGGAGAAGATTTTGTCTTCGGGTTCACCGGTTGGTTCGAATAAAAGTTCTGATGAATCGATTTACTCGACTGCAAAGCCAAGCAAATCGAATTCTTCAGATGCAAATCTGAGGACAAACAAAAGGAAAAAGAAAGTTATTGGCGATGAATCTGGCTCATCCAAGTCAGACAAGCCAAGTGCGGGCAATGAATCTGATTCCACAAAATCAGATGAGCCACAAGTTGAGGTAAAAAAGGAAGAGACAGTTCCATTAATGAATGATGAGAACTTTCCACCATTACGAGCCGCAAACCTAAAATCAAAAGGTGTTGATGCTGGAAAAATGTTTAATAGCAATGTTAAACATATTTTTAGCAAGATGGCTGATGGAAAGGTAAAAGGGGCAAAAGAATTTTATGAAGAAAAGAGAAATGTTCAAAACACACCCAAGGCTGGTCAGGCTTGGGTGTCAAAATCTGTTGGTTGAATTCCTGACTTGCCGGAGCTTCCAGGTTGGTAAGTGTGAAGCAGGTATCGGCATCATTCTTGAGAAATTCACAGGATGGTAACTGTGATATTTCGTCTTACAAGTGGTTAATCAAGGACATTAAGTTGTACTTGATTTTCTACAAGTGATAGTGGTGTTTGACCTAATAATGTTAAATTTTTCAAAAATGGTTAAAAGAGAACAAGGTGATGAGATGACCCCGAACCCACAAGTGATGGGT
Source organism: Helianthus tuberosus (assembly GCA_030545235.1). Taxonomy (NCBI): domain Eukaryota; kingdom Viridiplantae; phylum Streptophyta; class Magnoliopsida; order Asterales; family Asteraceae; genus Helianthus; species Helianthus tuberosus. The sequence continues at coordinate 47,200,530 of CM060386.1, read as the reverse complement.
AAACAAACTAATTTTTCCGGAAAAACCATTCTGATTAAAACAAACTTAAGTGTTTTGAAATCATTATGGGAAAATAGTTTGTTGTAAGGGGGAGTTCTGATTGTATACGCCGAAACCCTCACGGCTGAACAAACATGATTACTTTCACAAGATTGAAAAACGGTTTTCAAACTGTCGAAAATCAATGGGTTGTAAATCATGGGGGTACGTTATATTTTTCTGCAAATCAGTGCATGAGAAGCAGAAAATGGATGGCGAGACAAAGCTATCAGTATTGGTTGTCAAATTTTCTTTAAATGATTTTGCATTTTAGGGGGAGTAATATTGTCAGAAAATCCAAAAACATTATAAAATTTGAAAAAGCCAAAAACATGATAAAAATTCAAAATTGAGTTTTTGTGTAAAAAGAGGAAATGATAGTACATCAGTAGACAGTTACAGTACGCTAAAGAATTGTAATGATTATATAGCGTTAAACAGTCTCACTGATGATGTGTCGGTAGATTTTTATACATTTAGTAAACTTTTTCGGGATATAAACCTAAATTCAAACTTGCTTATTTCGTGGGGAACACTACTTGGATATATAGGTAACCCCTGAAATCTCGTTTGAAAGGTCTCATAATCTGATATACTAGGTCTTTATACTCAATGATGTCTGGGGTATTATTCCGGGACTTCTGCTGAACGGTAGTTCTGACCTAGTCCTTGGATAATACTTTCTGCAAATGCTTGAAACATAGCATAAACCCTCAGCATGCCGATGAAACAATAAAATTGATAGTCGCTGCTGTTGTAGCTAAAAGATCCTCTAAAAGGGGACATTCCGTAAAGTCGAAGCTGATATCTCTCTGCGTATACGGAAGTATCGACCTGAGATCCCTCGTCCCTCGCATACCTAATTTATGTACAGATATCATTGTAGTATACTCACCTGTAAGACTGATTATTGGGATTCTGGATACGGGAGTATATTCAAGAGGTGGGACACATGAATGAGTTTAAGTTCTTAATTCACCTAATTCGTATCCTGAATCAGTTGAACTTTGTATGAAAATTTAAGTGGATCAGTATATCGACAATCTAAGTGAATTGTTTAATTCTTAAAGTGTTTTAAAGCTCAACGGTACTTGTGACTTGTCATAAACTGATATGATCCTCTGACACATACTCAAACAAAAATAGTGTCTGAAAATATATTTGTACATATTTCTTTACTGCTTTATATTTCTGAAAATACAAAAAGATTTTTGATTCTTCTTTATTTTCGACAACCGATGTCTGAAGCTGAGTTTTAAAATCTAAGTATGCTGATTGTGTTTCTGAAAAATAAAACAAGTTCATTAATTTGAAACTTGATGTTTTAAAATCAAAAATTCAAAAACAATTTGTGATATCTCCAAGGTCATTAATTTGGACTTGGATGATTAACAGTGAGGGATTTGGATGCTTATATTGTTAAAATCTTTAAAAGAGCTAGTTTCCGATCCGGTTCGTTGAAACTGCTAAATCTTGAAGATTGTTGATAGGGGGAGAGTATCAAGTAATCCTGGATTTATTTCATATTATTATATCTTAGTCCCAGGATCCTGATTTAGAAAGTTTAATAGAGCCAGGTTACGATACCTGGAAATCTAAAAATGTTTTACTTATAAATGTATAAGTGTTGCAGATTCCAGACTACGATCCCGATAGCCGAGTCTAAGGGGGAGTCTGAAGACGAGCTCAACGCAAAGGGAAGCGTGCATAGGAGCCAGGATTCTTTCCCGGAAGAGCTTGTAACCGGAAAGCCAGGTGTCGATCCCAAAGCACGGAAGCTTGACAAAAGGGGGAGCCTGAAGAGTCTACCGAAAGGGGGAGCTGGAGCTGAAGACAGATCCACGGGGATTCTGTTCGAGCTAAAGAGAGAGAAAGAAAAGAAGCTACGAGTCTGAATGTTTGCGATTGACTGCGGCAATATCCAAGGGGGAGTCTGTTAGTGCAGTATGTCTATCGCCTCCGTCATCTCAAGTCGTAGCTGAAACTGATTAATTCTAGCCTTACATTGTAATATTAGATAGAAAAAGGCAAGGTGGCATTATTGTAAATAAGGGGAAATCCCTTATAACCCTTGGCCTATAAATAGATGTGTTAGGGTTAGCTTTAGGGACTTTTGACACTTTTGCTCATTTGCTACATTTGAGAGCTCTAGTTCTAGAGAGAGAAACTAGAGAGAGAAAGTGTCTAGGTGATTCACGGTTCGTGTAACGATTTCAGATCTTTGAATAGAATCACGTTTATTGTACGTCTCGTGTGTTTCGGTCTTGCTCGTGCACGGATTCCGCACGTCGTACGAGTCGGTTCGCAATCGAAACGGATCAAACCGGGACCTAACAAACATGGTACTGATAATCATGATATTCCAGAGCAGCAAGAGTTAAATGAGGGTCCTCATCCAGAGTTACCAGTACCAGGTATGCCAACATTTGTCCCACTCAGACGGTCTACAAGAAACCGTTATCCTTCCACCTGTTATTCTGCTAATGAGTATGTCTTGCTAACTGACGGGGGAGAGCCCGAGTGTTATGAAGAGGCCATGGAAGATGAACACAAAAGGGAGTGGGTTGAATCCATGCAAGATGAGATGAATTCCTTGTATGAGAACAATACCTTTGAGTTAGTAAAGTTGCCCAAGGGCAAAAGAGCTTTGAAGAACAAATGGGTCTACAAAGTGAAGACTGAAGAACATACCTCGCGGCCTAGGTACAAAGCCAGATTGGTGGTTAAAGGGTTTACTCAAAGAAAGGGTATTGACTTTGGTGAGATTTTCTCTCCAGTCGTGAAGATGAGTTCCATTTGGGTGATTCTTGGTTTGGCAGCTAGTCTTGATCTTGAGGTTGAGCAAGTGGATGTCAATACATCTTTCCTTCATGGTGACTTGGATAAAGAAATCTATATGGAGCAACCTGAAGGTTTTCAGGTTAAAGGTAAAGAAGACTATGTCTGTAAGCTTTAGAAAAGTCTTTATGGGTTGAAGCAAGCACCGAGACAATGGTACAAGAAATTTGAGTCTGTTATGGGGAAGCAAGGCTACCGAAAGACTACTTCAGATCACTGTGTTTTCTTTCAGAGGTTTGGTGATGATGATTTTATCATCTTACTTCTTTATGTTGATGACATGTTGATTGTTGGTAAGAATGTTGATATAATTATGAGCTAAAGAAAGAATTGAGCAAGTCATTTTCTATGAAAGACTTGGGGCCAGCAAAACAAATTCTTGGTATTCGAATTACTAGAGATAGAGCTTCAAAGAAGTTGCACATGTCACAAGAGCAATACATTGAGAAGGTGCTTCGCAGGTTCAACATGGATAAAGCTAAATCAGTTAGTTCACCTCTTACTCCCAATTTTAAACTAACCAATAAAGATTGCCCTTCTTCGATGGAGGAGATTGAAGACATGGATAAAGTTCCATACGCGTCAGCGGTTGGAAGCTTGATGTATGCAATGGTGTGTACAAGACCTGATATTGCCCATGCTGTAGGTGTTGTTAGTCGGTTTCTGTCAAATCCAAGTAAGAAGCATTGGGAAGCAGTTAAGTGGATTCTTAGATATCTACATGGTTGTTCCAAATTGGGTATAACATTTGGAAATGGAAAGCCCATGCTTGTTTTACACAGATTCTGATATGGCAGGGAACAAAGACAGCATGAAATCCACTTCTGGATATTTGATGACTTTTGCAGGGGGAGCTGTCTCATGGCAGTCAAGACTGCAAAAGTTTGTTGCTTTGTCTACAACTGAGGCTGAGTATATTGCATCAACAAAAGCATGCAAAGAAATTTTGTGGTTGAAAAGGTTTATGCGGGAGCTTGGCTTTATGCAACAGCGCTATGTGGTTCTTTGTGATAATCAAAGAGCTAAACATATTGATGTGAAGTATCATTGGATTAGAGCTGCTCTTGAAGACAAGTTGTTTAAACTTGATAAAGTTCATACCGATGATAATGGTTTCGATATGTTGACAAAATCTTTGGCAAGGGAGAAGTTGAAGATATGTTGTTCAATCGCCGGGATGGCGAACTCTTCCTCATAGGCCAAAAAGGGGGAGAATTGTTGGGTTTTTTTTGGGAGAATGAGGAAGCCCATCAATTCTTTTTATGGCCCAATCTTATTTTTATGTATGGATAAAAGAAGGAAGCAGGGGTTTCAGCTGCTAACACCCTCAAAAGCACACACAAAAGAAGAAGCAATTTTCGTCACTTTCAAACCTAGGTGCAGAGGTCGTCGATTTCCCAAATATTGAACCGTTGGATCGTTTCGATTTTTGGACACAATACTTGCAACATCAGGGTGACCTTATCTAATGGTGGGTTTGTCTTAATCATGCCCGGAAGTCTGTTTGCACAGCCTCTGTTCATTGCTGCAGAATTTTGGTGATATTCCTTCTTTTGTCTTTGTCTTTGATTTCATATGCTTGAAGTTGTTGATTCCAAGTGTATGAGGTTTATTGTATGCCTATAGTATACCTAGGGAAGACTTTGTATTGCTCTAATTTGGTGATCGTGGATTTGAAGCGACTCTAGTAGTCCCGTGGTTTTTACTCTCCTTTCTTGAGAGGTTTTCCACGCTAAACTTTGGTGTTCTTGTTATTATTGTTTTCGGGCTGTTTAGATTATAGTTGTTATACCCTATTTGTTTGCATCCTCACAGGTTCATTCAAGTTTGGGAAAATTCTTGGTCAAACGAAGTTTGCTTCCGCGTTTGTGTTTACAGTTTGTGACTGGGTTTCGTGTTTTTCCCATCACGATATTGATTTGATGATCCATGCTTTATTAATTTTAATTTGGATATAGTGTTTTGGGGGGAACAGAAGCTTCGACCGCTATCTTGTTTGGTACACCACTCAGGGTTTGTTGATGCTATTTATTATTATATGATTTGTTGAAGAAATATTGGAAGGAATAAAATAATGGCTTCTTTTCTAATGCAATTCAAGTGAAGTTTTAATATCAGTGGATTAATTTTTGTGGACTATTCTTTGGTGGCATTATAATTTTGGTGGATGCATCTAATCTTGGAAGATTGATTTTGGATATTAATTTTTATTTTCGCGTGTTCCTTTATAATTGTTTGTCCGAATTTGGTTGAGTTCGTTGTTGGGTTTGTATTTTGTTGGTGGGTTCATATTCTGGCGCTGTCACTGGTTCCGTTTGGGTTTGTATTTCGCTTTGTTCACTACTGTTGTTCTTAGAGAAAAGTTTGCTTGACGATAAGTTGGTTTTGGCTTTTTTGAAGAAAAGTTAGTTTGGAGAAAAGGTGGTTTAGCTTTGTTTGACTTGATTGGTTTCATCTCTCAGGATTCAAGTTGATTTGAGTTTCGTATTTGGTTGCTAATATGGATGATTCTCTCATCTCTACACGTGCTCCTAAAGTTGCTTTCGATCAATGTGCATATTGCAAACATAAAAATCATTGGAAGTCTCAATGTCCATTATTGCTTAACAAGACAACACAACAATAACAACCCTTTTCAAATATGAATGCACTTTTGGTCCTGTTCCAATGCCCGTTTCGAATTCTCGTGGTTTTGAGCAATTCAAATTGTTTCTAAATTCAGGAATGTCTTCGTCTAGTACCTTAGGAATTCCTTCATCTATTTGGATTTTAGATTCTGGAGCATCTCATCATATATCCCCTTATTTATCATCGTTTGTATCTTTGGCATCTGGTTCATCTACATCAGTTATGTCTGCTAGTGCTACATTGATGCCAATAAAAGGTCTTGGATCTGTTGTTACTTCACATATTTCTCTCACTAATGTTTATTATATTCCAAATCTTGCTTTAAACCTTGTTTCGGTTAGTCAACTGTGCAAATCTGGTCATTGGGTGTTCATTTCGGATTCAGTTTGTTGTGTTAAGGACTCATGTTCAATGTGGGTGATTAGGACCGGTCGTAGGGTTGGTGAACTTTATGTCTTGGATTGTCTCAAAGAACCATATGTCGCTGCTTCTAGTGTTGACTTGTCTTCCTTCCGATTGAGTCATTCATCTCCAAATTTTTATCGGTGGCATTCTTGTTTGGGACATGTGTCAGCATCGCGCCTCAAGTTTTTGGTTTCTACAGGTTCTTTGGGTCAATTGAACACTTGTAATATTTCTGATTGTGGTGGTTGCAAACTTGCTAAGTTCTCTGCTTTACCTTTTGAAAAATGTATCTCGCGTTCCGCTGATCCTTTTGATATTGTGCATTCTGATGTGTGGGGCCCGTCACCAGCTTCCACTAAGGGTTGGTCGATTTATTATGTATCATTTATAGATGATTATACTCGTTATACATGGGTGTATCTTATGAAACGTAGGTCTGAGTTCTTTGGCATTTATAAAAACTTTCGAGCCTTTGTTAAGACACAACATTCAGCTGTGATAAAGTTTTTCAGGTGTGACTTAGGGGGTGAATACACCTCAAATGATTTTACTCGATTAATTGCATCTGATGGTACGATACACCAGGCATCTTGTTCTGACACCCCTCAGCAGAACGGTGTCGCTGAAAGGAAACATCGTCATCTTATGGAAACTGCTCGCTCATTTCTTCTATCCGCTGATGTTCCGAGTTTCTTTTTATGGGAAGCACTTTTAACTGCACAACATGTGATTAATCGGATCCCTACTGCTCATAATTATGGGATGTCTCCATTTGAAAAACTATACGGTGAACTCCTAGATTACGATGAATTAAGGATTTTTGGATGTACTTGCTTTGTTCTTCGTCCTCATGTTGAACGAGACAAATTGTCAAATAAGTCAGCCTTATGTGTATTCTTGGGTTATGCCAGTGGTCCAAAAGATTATGGCACTGGACAAAAAGGATATCATTGTTTTGATCCTGTAAGTAAGAAGTTATATGTATCGACGCATGTTATCTTTTTTGAGCATATTCCTTTCTATTCGATTCCATCCGAATCACATAATGTAACAAAGTTAGATCTCCTGAATATTGATCCTTTTGCTTGTGTCACTATGGATCAGCATCATCTGATTTTCCAGTTACATCTACTGAACCTAGTGGGCCAATAGCACCTGGTGACTCAGTTCAAGACACCCATACTTCGTCAGACACAACTTCAGGTTCGACTATACTTGAGACAGTTCATGTTGAGACCACTCCACCACCAAGGAGGTCTCCTCGTGAATGTAAGTCCACCAAACTACCAGATTTTGCTTACTCTACTTACTCGGCTTCATTTGCTTCCTTTATCGCAAATATACATAATCTATCTGAACCTAAATCATATAGAGAGGCTGCCTCTTGTCACACCCCAACCGATGGCGGAATCATCAGGGCGCGTCACTGAGCGAAACAGATTGTTCAAGAGAATCCACAACAACTATCAAATTACCAAATCTTTAATGTTAATATCCCATACTACTAACAGATAAAGTAACAATAGTTATTACAGATAATTGTCTAAAAAACAAGCAAACTGTTCCGACAACTCAGATATTTATTAGGTTTGTTTCTAGACTCCATCCTAGCTCGATTCCAGCAAGTAACAAGCAAAGCATCCTAGACACCTGTCACATACGTTAAAATAGAGGTCAATACACATAGTGTAAAGGTGAGCATACCAGTTTAATAGTAGTAGTAGAGTTCGAAAGCGTTTACGCATAACCAGCATGTAACATGTGTAATGCGAAGCTAGTAAGTTATCGACAATGAAATATGCATAGACTAGACTGCGAGTTGTAGAATGCGCAACACATATCACCACCGTGACATGTGAGAGGTAACCTTAACAACCCCCGTCCATGACAGGTGCTGAGTCCAAACAAATAGTACTATCGTTGCTAAGGCGTCAGGCAACAATCACTGTGTTAACATAACATACAAGTATTCATCGAGTAACACGTATCATGCAATAACGGTCAGCGTATAAATAGTGTTTGCGTTGTGTGATTGATGTGATTTAGAATAAGTAACGTATGTAACACCCAAAAGTGCATAAAGCAAAAAGGGATCGAGTATACTCACAACGATGTAAATGGATTGAAGGGGGCTCTAAAGTGATTACCCTGAACAGTTAACGATAGAATAAGCAAAGAGCGGTGCGTAAGACGGTGAAAAGTGACCAAGTGTCGAGTGGTAATCTGATCGGATGGTCACTAGATCGGATGTCAATCTGATCGGATGGCCATTCGGTTGGATTGACATTCGTTTGGTAAGGATGTGTTTGTCTATGATGGCTTTGAAGTTTTCGTTGTAGCATTTTGAAATCAGAGAAGTATCTCTACCCCTTCAGATCGATCGATCGAACGGTCGTTCGATCGGATAGCGATCCGATTGGCAGGACACTTAGTGAGAACAAGTTCACAGCAGGATAGTCACTCGATCGGATGGCAATCTGATTGGATAGCAATCCGTTGGAAACTATTATTCTTTGAAAAATTGAAAATGTTTAAGTTTTGGAAGCCCAAGTGCAATCCAATCGGATTGCGGTTCGATCGGATGGCGATCCGATAGAACTGTCTGAACATTGAACACGTTGAAAATTGTTAAGTGTTAAATCCTCAAGTGCAATCCGATCGGATTGCAGTTCGATTGGATGGCAATCCGATCGGATGGCAATCTGATTGGACGGCAATCCGTCCCACGAATCCAATCGTTTTGAACTTGATTATTTTAAATGTTTATGGTTTGTTCGAGACGGTTTGACAACGTGCTAAACAACAGAAACCCCATCTTGACCCAAGTGATCCGATCGAACAGGAATCACCCTAGTCTGATCAGTTAACTGTTCGAGACGGTTGTTCATGTTTAACCCGAAATCAGTTGTCCATTGGATAAAATTCAGATCTTGGACCAACACATCACTAAGAAAGAGTTGAAGGTCGGAACGAGCTCCGATTCTATCAGTTTTGAGTGCTTTGAGTGTAAAAGAGTTGAAAGAAAATTAGAAAAACCATCTTTCAATCCTTTTAACCATGAATATGTGTAGGTCTATGCGAAAACATTGTTTAATCTCGTGGAAATCCTTTAGATCCGAGTTGTTCTTGGTGGAATGAGGCCAAAACTTGAAGTTCATAAGAACTCCATGATGACATCACCCTAGAACACCTCAAATCCACTGATTTCACGGTTAAAAGTTAAGATTCAAAGGTGAAAATGATGAAGGAGTGCGTGTAGATCATAGAAGTACAAGATTTAGGTTAAAAACTTACAAGAATCGCGAGAAATCGAGAGAAAGAAGGCTTGAGTGCGGCTGGTCGAGTGGAGGAGCTGTCACATCACAATGATGTGACAGGAGGGTATTTATAGGGTTTCCAAAAGAGGAAAGTGCACAAGGGTCGGATTGGTCACCGATCGAGTGGCCATTCGATCCAGGTGTCCGGCGTGTTGAGTTTTGTCGTTTCGATTCGATTCGCGTGTTGAGCGTTGCGTTGCGATGCGATTCGAGTGAGCGATGCGATAGTATTACCCAGTAGTTACACAAATAACCTAACTACTATATCTAACATACAATCACTATAAATAACATGCGTTTAGCGTTGGCGATTAGATTGCGATTGCGATAGAATTGCGATTAGGATTGCGATTAAACACCTCATCATAAACATAACATGCACAAGTAACACATATTGGCACACACACGTAAAAAAATATCTAGAACACATAATTCGAGTTGCGATGCGATTAGCGATAAGTCGATTAGCGATAAACATGCGATTAAATCTCGATTATTAATAGATACTCCACATAATACAACTAAAATAAATAAATAATATACTTCGATTACAAGTCAAAAGTACGATTGGATGGTCAAGTAAGGAGTGACAGATCGCAATTAGCAATCTTTTCTTCCTTTGACTTTGACTTTGACTTCCCAAAAAGCGGGTTGTTACACCTCTAATCCTCTTTGGCAGAATGCTATGGCTGAAGAGCTTACGGCTCTTCATCAGACACATACATGGGATTTGGTATCATTACCACCTGGTAAGCATACAATTGGTTGTCGTTGGGTATATAAGATAAAAACGAAGTGTGATGGGTCTGTTGAGCGATATAAGGCCAGACTTATAGCGAAAGCATACTCACAAAAGTATGGTATGGATTATGAGGAATCATTTGCCCCAGTGGTAAAAATGACTATTGTTCGTACTGTCATAGCTGTTGCATCGGTTCGTCAGTGGAAGATTTGTCAGATGGATGTCAAAAATGCCTTGCTGAATGGTGATCTCCATGAGGAGGTCTACATGGCCCCTCCCCCAGGAATTTTTCATCAGCCTAGGGAAGTATGTCGGCTTCGAAAAGCTTTATATGGCCTCAAACAGGCCCCTCGTGTAACAACCCGACTTTCCAGGTCATTACTTAGATCTATCATTTATTGCTTAATTGTCTTGCACCCTTGAGATTTCGATTATCGCAAAAGGGTTGGAACAATATTTTAAACTATGTTTTACAACATATTCACAACGCTTATTCAAAACGCAGTTATCGCATTTAACACTGTTTGAGACGCTATCACAACGCTATTGCAAACTCGAAACGCATATTTACTTTTTTGCAATTATGTGATTATTTATGTGATTATTTGTTTGAATGTTATGTGGTTATCTCAACGCAACGCTTAATGCACGAAACGAAAGTCGGAAACCAACGAAACGCAACTCGGCGGGTCGAATGACCACCCGATCGAATGGACTTCCATCCGGATGACCATCCGATCGACTGGCCATCCGAAAATACTACTCCACCGCCTTAACTCTCCTCTCACACTATAAATACTCGCCTGTACATCACTGTTCACTGATGTGACAGCTTTATCCGACCAACTCGCTCCCCGCCACTCTCAAGCACTTTTCTTCACGATTCAAGACCATTTCGTAAATATTTCTCCTCAAATCTTGTACTTACATTATCACTATACCCTTCTACATTATCTTCTCCATCAAAATAATTGTTTTTCACCTTGAAATCACCTGATTTGGACCCCTTGAAGGTGACATCATCACAGTTGCTTATGCAATCGGCAGTGTGACGTCATCTCATCAAGATTGGTTTGGATCTAAAGGATTTCCACACTCATAACTTGAGATCTTGTTGAGAATTCGATAGATTTCAACATTCTTCGACTGATTTCAACATTTTTCATCTCTTTTCAAACTTTTCTTCAACATTCTTCATAAAACCGATGGAATCCTTGCTCATTCAGACTCACCACTCATTCTCTAGTTGAGAGCCGGTCTGAAAACGGATTTCCACTGGAGAGATGACCGATTAACGGGTTGAACATGAGACTTCATCAAAAGAACAGTGAGTACGATCGAATGGGGTGATTCCCATCCGATCAAACGAGCTGGACTTGGTGTGTTTCCGTTGTTTGACACGTTACCCCGCCGTCTCTGTTAAATCACAAAAACTTTTAACTCTAAAACTTAAAATTTTTAAAACAACAGGCTGCCCACTCGAGTGACCATCCGATAGGATGACCATCCGATCGAATGACCATTCTACAGGTGACTTGTCCTTTACGCTGTTTCTTGTTCAAAACGATTTGACCAAAACTTCAAAATACTAAACTCTCGATCGAATAGCCATCCGATTGAATGACCATCCGTCCGGATGACCATCCGACCGGATGACTTGTTTAAATACTACAAGAAAAACTTCAAAAGCTTTCAAACAACTTACAAACACACTCACTCATTCGAATGATCAACCGTTCGAATGGTCATCCGTCCAGATGACCATCCGTCCGGATGACCATCCGATCGAATGGGTTACCCTCACTCAGCACACGACACTCTGTTACGCACCGTTCAATGCTTACGCTACTGTTCTATGCCCAGGCTAAACTCCAACGCGCTCCCTTCCATCCAATCAAGACTTTGTTTAATTATTAAACACATACTGTGAGTATACTCGAACCCTTTTTCGTTTAACACACTTTTGGGTGTTACATACGTTCTATATCAACTCACAACGCACACAATACTCAACTCTTTCATAAACGCTAACCGCTCTTGCATGCTATATGTGATTCGATGAATGCTTGTATGCTATGGTTACACAATGACTGTTTTGCCTGACACATTAGCAACGATAGTACTATAGTTTGGACTCGACACCTGTTTATTCAGGGGTTGTTAAGGGCCTTACTTCACATGGTCACAGTGGTGATAATGTGTTGATCATTCTACAACTCGCAGTCATGTCGGTTGTATGCGTCATTGTCGATAGCTTACTTGATTCACATTTCTAAGTGTTACATGTTGGTTATCCGTAAACGCTTTCGCTATACTATACTATGCAAACTTTTGTACTCACCTTTACGTTTTCTGTATTGAATTTATTTTAACATATGTGACAGGTTGATAGGATGCTAGGTTTGCTGGAAATCAAGATAGGCAGTCTAGAAACCACACAACTAGAAATCTAGGTTGTCGGACTTGTTTTGCTTTTGAGACATTCTATCTGTAATAATTGTTGTGGGATATTTGTTGATTGGTATGGGACAATTAACCGTTTAAATATTGCCATTTAATAGTTGTTATGGATTCTCTTGAGCAATCTGGTTCTCCTAGTGTCGCGCCCCGATGTTTCCGCCATCGGTTGGGGTGTGACAGATTGGTATCAGAGCCATTACTATAGGGAATTAGATCTAGTCTTTTAGGATCGACCTAGTCTATAGTCTAAGTACCAACAGACCACTTCATGAGAGTATCAATAGTAGTACTCACTCTCGAACTCGCTAAAACTACAACTTTGCGCGAACACCGCATACTACAGCTTCGTGCAATGACAACATTTCCTAAGGTTGGACACTACATGACCTTTCCTAAGGCTGACACAATACACACATTTTCGAAAACACTCACATAAAACAATCGAGTATTTTTACTCTCGAAACGACTACTCACTCTACGTTTGAAAACCAAGAATTCTCGAAACGACTACTCACTCTACGTGTATTTTTACTCTCTTCACGAGAATTTTCGTTAAGTTAGGAGTGACATCCATATCTTGACAAGATTCCCCATCCCTATCTCGTGGTTCTACCACACGTTTAGTGACGAAGTTGTTAAGTTAGGGGTGAAACCCGTACCTTAATGACCTGTTCCACTCTCCACTTTGATTTTACAAAACTCTCACCAAAGTCTCGATGGATTCCAACGACTTGAGTCACATAGTAACCGAAAGGATGAGTGTCGTTCGCCGTGTTCGGTGAGAGCACAGTCTATTAGGCCAAAGCGTGTACTCGAACTCATTGAGAATAATCGAATCACTTGGGTAGTCGATGCCTAACACCTAAGACGTTCTGTTCCGATTCTGAGCCCGCAACCGCTGATTCATATAAATGATTGATTTTATGTGTTTTATATGTTTTATGTGTTTGTATGTTTCGATTTTGGAGATTCACGCTTTACGCTTTCATCGCTCTGCAAAACGCGCATAACTCGCATAGCCCTTCGCGATCTAAAATGCTAACTAATAGCAAGCAAACTTTGAACTCTGGTACGCTATACTACTCGATGTACTACTTGCTGTACTACTCACTACGCTACTCGCTAACTCTCGCAACTCTCAAAAGCAATTCGCAGACTGGAAGGATAGGTGAATACGTGCAAAATATGTGCTTACGTGGATTATGTGCTCCTACGTGCCTACATGCTTGTGTGCTTCTGTGGATTATGTGCCTACGTGACTAAATGTCTATGTGTTTATTTGCCTACGTGTTCCTGTGCTTTACCTAATAATAATAATAATAAGTATGTTGGTTAAACGCTAAACTTTTCGTAATACAATATAATCGAATCTCGTCTGAGTCCTATGACGATGTCTGCTGCAGACAATGTCGTCATTTAGATCGCATACTTCATGCGCAGCTCGCCGAAAACATGCTGATAAGCGAATCGCTTCACTGGTCGCCAAGGAAATGGCTAAAGTCATACCTCAGATCATCAGTGAGATCAACGAGGTGAAGAGCAACTCCTCTGTTGAATCAAAGGGCGACACACCGAAAGCTCCTTTCAGCTTTAAGCAATTCAAGGCTTGTGGTCCTACTAACTTCACTGGTGAAGATGGACCCAGTTCTATGTTCCAGTGGTTTGACTCAATCGAAGTCAACTTCAGGCAAAGCGGATGCCCAGAAAATCTGCGCATCGTTAATGCTATCGGAGTTTTTCAGTCCAGGGCTCTGTACTGGTGGACTGCTGAGATCAACAGGCGCGGTAATGATGCAGCTTATGGACTATCATGGGAAGAGCTAAGGGAGCTTATGATGAAGGAGTTTTGTCCTCCTCATGAGGTGCACAAGATGGAGAATGAATTATGGCATATCAAATAAGAAGGAGGTGACAACGCTGGTCTCACCGCTCGCTTCAAGCAGCTCAGTATCATCTGTCCTGGTCAAGTGACAACACCGGATATAACGGTCAAGAAGTACATCCGCGCTCTACTCGACTGTGTAGCTGATTTTGTGCAAGCAGCTAAACCTGCTACCATTGAGGAAACTTACCAACTCGTGGCTGAGATCAATGATAAGCGAGTTTTAGCTGGTTATTTCAAAACCTCAACCAAGAATCTCAACCAAGTCACTGCTACTCCCGCTCCCGCTACTGAATCTGTAGCATCACAAGGTTCAAAGTCTTCACGTCAGAATCGCAAGTGCAAGGGTAACAACAACAAGAACTACGCTACTACCGCTGCTCCTCTCAACGCTGTCCCTGTACAACCCAACACCAACCAGAAACACCAAGTGGCAGCACCTGTGACCAACGCACCGCCTGCTAAGCGTGCATACACTGGTCCTCACCCTCTGTGCCCTACTTGCACCTATAATCACCTAGCTGGGATAGCTTGCTGATTCTGTCTCCACTGCAACTTCTATGGACACTTCACAGCGAACTGTCGCACTGGCCCATGTCAACAAGCTCAAACTCCTCCAGCACCACCAGCTCAACCTGTCGCTATCCAGGGTAACCATGCAGCTCCTGCACCCGCTGCTCATGCACGAGCTTGCTACTCTTGTGGTGACCCGAATCATTTTGAAAATGTCTGCCTGAATCGAGTTGTGAAAAAAGAACCGCAACAACAACCACCGCAGTAGCAACAACAGCAGCAACAATAGGCGCAGCAACAACAACCAGCAGCCCGGGGAAGAACCTTCAACATCAACGTCCACCAGGCTCAGACTGACAACAACGTTGTCAATGGTACGTTCCTTGTTAACGGTGTTTATGCTTCGTGTTTATTTGATACTGGAGCTGATAACTTTTTTGTGTCGTTTGAATCCGAAAAGCTCCTAAATCGTAAACGCGCTAACCTCCCAACAACGTTCGACGTGGAAATCGCCATCGGAAGAACCGTCACCGTCAACTCTGTTCTCCGTGATTGCACCCTTGAACTCAACAACCACGTTTTCCCGATCGATCTCATTCCGATGCAACTTGGTAGTTTCGACATCATAGTAGGCATGGATTTTCTTCGTGAAAATCGTGCTGAAGTCGTTTGTTTCGAAAAGATGATCCGTTTCTCTCTTTCAAACGGTGATCAACTCTGTGTTTATGGCGAAGTATCTTCGAAGGAATTGAAACTTATGTCGTGCATTCAAGCCAGCAAGTATCTCCGAAAGGAATACCTAGCCTTCTTGGCACACATCGTAGTAGCGGAGAAGGAAAAGAAAGCAATGGAAAAGGTACTCGTGGTTCGTGACTTTCCTAATGTCTTTCCTAACGATTTACCCGTCTACCCCCGTCCCGCGATATTGATTTCCGTATCGACCTCGTTCCTAGAGCTAACCCTGTCGCTAAAGCTCCTTATCGCCTCGCTCCGTCTGAAATGCGTGAAATTTCTAGCCAACTCCAGGAATTACTTGATAAAGTATTCATACACCCTAGCACATCTCCATGGGGCGCAGCTATCCTTTTCGTGAAAAAGAAGGATGGATCGTCCCGAATGTGCATCGATTATAGGAAACTCAATAAGCTTACCATCAAGAATCGTTATCCCTTACCTCGAATCGAATATTTATTTGATCAATTGCAAGGCGCTACGTGTTTTTCTAAGATCGATCTACGTTATGGTTATCATCAACTACGAATTCAGGAGGAAGATATCCCGAAAACCGCTTTTCGCACCCGCTATGGCCATTATGAATTTGTCGTTATGCCCTTTGGCCTTACAAACGCACCCGCGGTTTTCATGAACTTGATGAATTGCGTGTGTAAACCCTTTCTCGACCGCTTCGTCATCATCTTTATTGATGATATCCTTATCTATTCAAAGTCGAAAGCCAAACACGCGCAACATCTCCGTTTGGTTCTCGAGCTACTCCAAGGGAATCGCCTCTGCGCCAAGTTCTCCAAGTGCGAATTTTGGCTTGAGGAGGTTCAATTCCTCAGTCACATCATCAACAGTTAAGGTATTCACGTCGATCCCATGAAGATTGAAGCAGTTAAGAGTTGGATTACGCCTAAAACCCCGTCTGAAGTTCGTTCTTTTCTCGGATTGGCGGGCTATTATCACTGATTTCTCTAAATCGCCATTCCTCTCACCTCTCTAACGCATAAAGACAAGACTTTTGTTTGGGAAACCGAACAAGAGGAAGCCTTTCAAACCCTTAAGCATATGCTTTGCAACGCTCCCATACTTGCGCTACCCGATGGAAACAACGACTTTATTGTCTATTGTGATGCCTCTAACCTAGGTCTTGGTTGTGTTCTTATGCAACGAGACAAGGTTATCGCGTACGAATCTCGACAGCTAATAGTCCATGAGAAGAACTACAACCCACGATCTCGAACTCGGTGCAGTTGTTTTTGTGTTAAAGATTTGGCGACACTACCTTTATGGTACCAACTGTACGGTCTTCACCGACCATAAGAGCCTACAACACATCTTGAACCAGAAAGAACTTAATATGCGCCAACGCAGATGGGTCGAACTTCTCAACGACTACGACTGTGAGATTCGCAACCACCGAGGCAAAGCAAATATCGTTGCCGACACTCTCAGCCGACGTAGTTATCTACATAGAAGCCCTTATTCACGACGCTCAACATGCCTGTTTCACCGAGAACACATTAAAAGAAGAAAGGATTCTTGGAAAAGAAGACGAACTAGTGAATAAACGAATGGTATTTTTCACTATCTCGGCCGAATTTGGATTCCCAATCATCATAATCTCCGTGAGATATTGATGACTGAAGCCCACAAATCCCGATATTCCATTCATCTCGGTGCCGACAAGATGTACAAGGACCTCCATGCCTAGTATTGGTGGCCATGAATGAAAAAAGATATCGCTCTCTATGTTTCGAAATGCCTAACTTGTTCAAAAGTCAAGGTCGTACATCAGAGACCCTCTGGTTTACTCGAACAGCCAGAAATTCCAATGTGGAAATGGGAAAGTATAGCCATGGATTTCATTACAAAACTTTCGTGCACGCCATCAGGCCACGATAGCATTTGGGTTATCGTTGATCGTCTTACGAAATCCACCCACTTTCTGCCGATACGAGAAGACTATAAGGTTGAACGATTAGCCCGAGTCTATACCGACGAAGTCATTTGTCGACATGGGACACCTCTTGACATCATCTCTGACCGCGATGGTCGATTTACTTCGCGTCTCTGGGAGACATTCCAATCCGCTCTCGGAACTACTCTTAATCTCAGTACCGCTTTCCATCCCCAGACCAACGATCAGACTGAACGCATGATTCGCACCCTTGAAGACATGCTTCGCTCGTGCGTTATAGATTTTGGTGGTAATTGGGATTCGCATTTACCTTTAGTCGAATTCTCGTACAACAATAGTTATCACGCTAGTATTCAAATGGCACCCTTTGCGGCATTATATGGAAGAAAATGTCGATCGTCTATTGTATGGCACGAGATCGGAGATGCGCAAATTAACGGTCTTGAGTTATTACAAGAAACGACTGACAAGATCCTCTAGATACGAGACAATCTCTTGAAAGCTCAGAGTCGTCAAAAGAGTTATGCCGATAAACGCCGCAAGCCCCTTGAGTTTGAAGTTGGTGATCACGTACTCCTAAAGGTTTCACCTTGGAAGGGGGTGATCCGATTCGGCAAGAAAGGAAAGCTAGCGCCTCGATACGTTGGTCCCTTTAAGATTCTGAATAGAGTTGGTAAAGTGGCCTACCGACTCGAATTACCGGAGGAACTCAGCAACGTAGATCCTACTTTCCATGTCTCGAACTTCAAGAAATGTCTAGCCGAAGGAAACCTGCATGTTCCCCTCAAGGATCTGCAAGTTAACGAAACTCTACACTTCTTGGAAAAGCCAGTAGAAATCATGGACCGAGAGACCAAGAAACTTCGACACTCTCGCATTCCTATAGTGAAGGTTCGCTCGGAAGGCAAACGCGGCGCCGAGTTCACTTGGGAACTCGAAAGTGATATGAAAGCTAAATATCCACATCTCTTCGTTACGCCTTCGCCTTAATTTCGTGACGAAATTCCCTAAAGTAGTGGAGGCTGTAACAACCCGGCTTTCCGGGTCATTACTTAGATCTGTCATTTATTGCTTAATTGACTTGTACTCTCGAGAGTTCGATTATCGCAAAAGGGTTGGAACAATATTTTAAACTATGTTTCACAACACTTATTAAAAACGCAGTTATCGCATTTAACACTGTTTGAAACACTACTACTTAAACACACTTTATCGCCTGTATAGACTAAACGCTATCACAACGCTATCGAAAACTCAACGCAAACTCGAAACGCATATTTACTTTTATGCAATTATGTGATTATTTGTGTGATTATTTGTTTGAATGTTATATGGTTATTTCAACGCAACGCTTAATGCACGAAACGAAAGTCGGAAACCAACGAAACGCAACTCGGCTGGTCGAATGACCACCCGATCGAATGGACATTCGTCCGGATGACCATCTGATCGGATGGCCATCCGACACCACTACTCCACCACCTTAACTCTCCTCTCACACTATAAATACCTGCCTGTACATCACTGTTCACTGATGTGACAGCTCTATCCGACCAACTCGCTCCCCGCCACTCTCAAGCACTTTTCTTCATGATTCAAGACCATTTCGTAAGTATTTCTCCTCAGATCTTGTACTTCCATCATCACTACACACTTCTACATCATCTTCTCCATCAAAATCACTGGTTTTCACCTTGGAATCACCTGATTTGGACCCCTTGAAGGTGACATCATCACAGTTGCTTATGCAATTGGCAGTGTAACGTCATCTCATCAAGATTGGTTTGGATCTAAAGTATTTCCACACTCATAACTTGAGATCTTGTTGAGAATTCGATAGATTTCAACATTTTTCATCTCTTTTAAAACTTTTCTTCAACATTCTTCATAAAACCGATGGAATCCTTGCTCATTCAGACTCACCACTCATTCTCTAGTTGAGAGCCGGCCTGAAAACGGATTTCCACCGGAGAGACGACCGATTAACGGGTTGAACATGATACGTCATCAAAAGAACAGTGAGTAAGATCGAATGGGGTGATTCCCATCCGATCGAACGAGCTGGACTTGTTTGACACGTTACCCCGCCGTCTCTGTTAAATCGCTAAAACTTTTAACTCGAAAACTTGAAATTTTCAAAACAACAGGCTGCCCACTCGAGTGGCCATCCGATCGGATGACCATCCGATCGAATGACCATTCTACAGGTGACTTGTCCCTTATGTTGTTTCTTGTTCAAAACCATTTGACCAAAACTTCAAAATACTAAACTCTCGATCGAATAGCCATCCGATCGAATGGCCTTCCGTCCGGATGACCATCCGACCAGATGACTTGTTTAAATACTACAACAAAAACTTCAAAAGTTTTCAAAAAACTTACAAACACACTCACTCATTCGAATGATCAATTGTTCGAATGGTCATCCGTCTGGATGACCATCCGATTGAATGGGTTACCCTCACTTGGCACCCGGCACTCTGTTACGCACCGTTCAACGCTTACGCTACGTTCTATGCCCAGGCTAAACTCCAACATGCTCCCTTCAATCCAATTAAGACTGTGTTTAATTATTAAACACATACTGTGAGTATACTCGAACCCTTTTTCGTTTAACGCACTTTTGGGTGTTACATACGTTCTATATCAACTAACAACGCACACAATACTAAACTCTTTCATAAATTCTAACCGCTCTCGCATGCTATACGTGATTCGATGAATGCTTGTATGTTATGTTTACACAGAGACTGTTTGCCTGACACCTTAGCAATGATAGTACTATAGTTTGGACTCGGCACCTGTTTATTCAGGGGTTGTTAAGGGCATTACTTCACATGGTCACACTGGTGATAATGTGTTGTGCATTCTACAACTCGTAGTTATGTCGGTTGCATGCGTCATTGTCGATAGCTTACTTGATTCACATTTCTACGTGTTACATGTTGGTTATGCGTAAACGCTTTCGCTATACTATACTATGCAAACTTGTGTACTCACCTTTACATTTTATGTATTTACTTTATTTTAACGTATATGACAGGTTGATAGGATGCTAGGTTTGCTGGAAATCAAGATAAGCAGTCTAGAAACTACACAACTAGAAATCTAGGTTGTCGGACTTGTTTTGATTTTAAGACACTCTATCTGTAATAATTGTTGTGGGATATTTGTTGATTGGTATGGGACAATTAACCGTTTAAATATTGACATTTAATAGCTGTTATGGATTCTCTTGAGCAATCTGGTTCGCCTAGTGTCGCGCCCCGATGTTTCCGCCTTCGGTTGGGGTGTGACACCTCGTGCTTGGTTTGAGAAATTCTCTACAGTGGTTACTTCCCTTGGCTTTGTTCCTGGTAATCATGATTCAACATTGTTTGTTCGAGGTACATGTGCAAGACGCATTCTTCTATCTTTATATGTGGATGATATGATTATTACAGGTGATGATTATGATGGTATTGAGTCCTTGAAGCGTGATTTGGCTCACTGTTTTTCAATGAAGGATTTGGGTTTGCTACGATATTTTTTTAGTATTCAGGTGGCTGAGTCTCATAAAGAATACCTTCTTTCTCAGACAAAATATATATCTGATTTGTTTCAGCGTGCAAGACTTACTGATAACAGAACAGTAGACACTCCTCGTGAAACCAATGATAGATATTATCCCACTAATGGTGTTCCTTTGGCTGATGCGAGTCTCTATCGTACTATTGTAGGCAGTTTGGTTTATCTTACAATCACTCGCCCGGATATTGCTCATGTTGTTCATGTAGTTAGCCAGTTTGTAACTGCTCCTACATCTGTTCATTGGGGAGTTGTTCTTCGTATTCTCGTATATCTTTGTGGCACTCAGTTTCAGAGTCTTCTGTTCCCCTCAACATCTTCTCTGGAGTTACGTTCATATAGTAATGTTGATTGGGACAGTGATCATAATGATCGCAAATCCACCATTGGTTTCTGTGTTTTCCTTGGAGATTCGTTGATCTCATGGAAAAGTAAGAAATAAGATGTTGTTTCAAGATCTTCTATTGAGGCTGAGTATCGTGCTATGGTTATGATTACATGTGAAATTGTTTAGTTACAATGGCTTCTTGTAGATATGGGGATTACTATCATTCAGCCTACTCCATTACATTGTGATAATCAAAGTGCTATGCAGATTGCTAAGAAATCTGTTTTTCATGAACGAACAAAATATGTTGAGATTGATTGTCATTTTACTCGTCATCATCTTCAGCTTGGGAAAATCTCGCTCTCTTTCGTTCCATCAGCTTTGCAGATTGCTGATGTTTTCACCAAGGCTTCGGTTCTTATGTGACAAACTCTCAATGCTTATTACCGTAGCATTGTGAGTTTGAGGGGGATGTTAGCATAATAAAGAAGATTAGTTTACTTTGGGCTTTGTCCTGTTAGCTAGTAAGCATGTAGCCCGACTATATAATGTTTATTTCCCTTTCATTTGTAGCAATTCACCTTTTTATTGAATAAACCTTAGCCATTTTTCTTTGTACATGTTTACCAATTATCAGATTGTGCCTATGAAGCCATCACCATGGGCTATCATGATAATGAAGAGTTGATGAAATTTGCAAACCTTCATATACATAATACGAAACATGAACAAAGCTTGGTCGAATAGCCATTGATTTCACCTACACGTTGCGGAATTCTTCAAATAAGGCATTTCTAAATGCAACTCCTCCTCGTCTGTTTTCCGACACGTCCAACCAAGAGGTGACCAAAGCTATGTCTTCATTTTCGGTCCATGGTCTTCTTGTCATTTTTAACGAGTATATACAGATGGATGATAGTATGTGAGAGTGTGCTGTTGTTTTTTTTTTTTTTTTTAATTTGGTGTGATGAGAATGGATCTTGTACATGACAATATTTGCATATGAAGTATACGGTAGTTTGAGAGGAGGATAAGTGTCCTTGCTTGAAGAGTAATTTAGTCTTTTATCACTTAAACACTTCCCCTCTTGATTTTCAAACGGCTATAATTTTTTCATACGTTAATATTTTTTTAAGTTACGCCGTATTAACGAGTATTTCATTCTCTTTGATCCAAGCAGCATAATGCTATAGGTTTCTTTAAAAAAATTTACAGGATTTTGAATACCTATTAATTCATTACGTGATTTTGAATACCCAGCACATTACTACGTGATTTTGAATACCCATTACATAATTAACACATTCAACATAAACCATTACGTGATTACACATTCAATATAAATCCATTACGTGATTACACATTCAATATGATTTTTTTATAATAATGTTATTAAAATTATGCCTATTACGTAATTACACATTTAAATAATAAGAACTTGATTGTTTATGCTTTATTACGTGATTAAATATCCAATATTTGGCATTATGTGGTTATTATAGGTTGATTTGGCTAATGTTTACATATAATTTTTCCTTAATACGTGATTAGACCTGAGATATTTGTTATTCAAAATCACGTAGTCACGTAATAATATATAGTCAACTATTGTTACGTAATTACGCAATCACTTAGTGGGGTTTCACATACTATAATGAAATCACGTAATGTGTGTTCAAAATTACGTAGTCATGTTGGGTTTTCAAAATCAAGTAATGAGCATTCAATATCATGTATAAATTTTAAGAAAAAACTATAGCAATAGGTTGCTCGAATTAAAGAGAATGAAATGCCGTTAATACGACGTAATTTCTTAAAAAAATATTAACGTATTAAAAAAGTTATAGTCGTTACAAAATCAAGGGGGAGTTTAAGTGAGAAAAGACCATAATACTCTTTCTCTATTGTTTCTTCAATTGTTTGAACCCCATATTTACGAAAATGAGACTGTGTAGTTATGAGCCACTGATCTTGGAAGATCAATGTCGATAAATGTCAGGTATCCTTCGTATGAGGGATTCCTCTTGTAAATGATTTGCACACTTGGTGTGATATGCCTACGTATTTTAGGGGTGAGATAAGTTAAATAATAAATAATAAATGCCAAATGATTGTTGAACGGTCAAAACCATTTAAACCCAACAACAACACAAGCGGCAACTACTCAACCTTCACCTTACCCGCCGGGCACCACCCGTAGCGCGGGTAAGGAGTACTACAGCCAAGGGTCTGCGGGCCCACCCCTAAATATTCAGTTGTCTTATATGTGTAATTCAAAACAAGAGTCTATGACAGTTGCATGTGGTCCGAAACTTCTGAGATAAAGGAGGTGGATGGTTGGAACAGAAAGCAATGAGTGGTGGTGGACGATGTATAGTGACCTGACTTCACCAACGAATTGTCACTTCGATCAAAGGACAAGGGAGAGCTTCGTGAAACGTGAATTCGTCAGTGCAAGTTGTAAAAGATTCCTAGTGTTTTCCATTTTTTAACAGCGAACGATTATGCGATCAAGTATTAACTTTCACCCTTGCGGTGAAAATGCGGTTCCAATAATACTAATACCGATACGAGTATCTATGTTGTTCGATCGGTATCATTTAGTTTGTTTCATGCAGTATGTACAAACGTATCCGCAACTTTTGCAAATGTGTTGGATGAAACTTAGTCTCACAATAAGCACTTTGAGTGGGTGTTTGGGATTCCTTATTCTTTCAACTTATTGACTTATTAACTTATTGAATAGTGAAAAAGGATTTTTTGAGTGTTTGGGATTTCTTTTGATGTGAGTGTAGAAGTCAATAAGTCAGGAAATCCTGACTTATTAACTTCTTGAATAGTGAAATATAAGTAATAAGTTGTTTTCAGAAGGAATCCCAAACATGCCTGAATAAAACAGTTAAACATCCTTTAATAATGAGCATAATATCAGTAAATAATATGTTAGGTGGATCAACAATAACCTACTAATATAATAAATCATCTAATCCCAAATCTTAAAATCATATTTGATCTCCCCTTCAAATCTTATGCACAATTTCCCAATCGGATGAACTCTAAAATCAATTAAGCTGAATGTTTGTTTATTGACAAAACAACTTGGGTCACCATCGAATATCCGTCGAATACCTGGCAAGCCTACCCGAAACCGCAGTCTTGAAACTAGCCGGCTCTTGGGCTTGTGAAGTCGATCTTTGCATTTTCACCCCGAAACTTACACTATTTCTTGGTTCCATCATCTCGTTGAGCGACATCTTTTTCTTGTGCCCGAATCCATATTCAGGCCTTTGCTTTGGTGCACTTTGAGACCTTAACTTAGCACTAAATGATTTGGTGCTAGCCATGTAGCTCCGGTTACTTGACGAGCCGTCTGTGCACACACTCTTGGATGGAGAGACGGGCCTATACCGATTAAGCCCTATGTGTGAGGCCCACTCAAACTCGTGGCTTTGCGAGCTGGGTAAGGGTAAACGGGCAGGGGAGTGGTGTCGCTGAGGTGAAGAGGGGATTTGGGCACTCGGGTTATTGTTGACATAACCCGGTGTCCATCCCCATGTGTTGGTCCTTCTGGATCTTGATTTGGGCCTTCCAGGGTCCACTTCCACAATTTTTGGGCTTTCTTCCATTAGAGAAGTTTCAAAAGAAGATGACAGCCTTCTGCTGTGAATAGATGTTGTGTACTCACTCCTTGCCTCATCCAACCCTTCCTATAAATTTATTTCAAAATAATAAATTTTGTACCCTATGATCATTTAATTTAATTAAAATTAAAATACATATTTACAAACAAAATCAAGAAAATTTATGCTTCACAGCCAATATAGCAAATATTTTCTAATAAAGGATTATTATATTATAACTTTTTAGTAAAAAATTTGAAATCATTTCAAATTTTGGAGTCAACAAAAATTAAGACAAATTGACTTTTGACCCAGTCAGGTACACAATAATTGAATTTTAATTACATAGAGTAGTTCAGTTCAGTGGGCAGCTTACTTTAGAATTTTGAAGATTGTTCATGGCATGAAATCTGGGCGCACAAATGCTAGATTGCGCTCTCACCATCGCTTCCATGCTGCGCAAGGTAGCAGCTGCTTGTTTTCTCACCATGTATCCTCGTACCAATGCTTGAAGTTTCACTAATCCCTTTAATGCCCTCAATGCTTTTCGTGCCTGTTCATTCTCATCCGTCATACACAAACCCAATTCCGTAATTTACCATAAAAACCGTTCCACGAACACCGACAGATCTATGAATGTGGTTTTTATTAACAAAAAAAAATCATAACAAAAAAAAATTAAGGTTTTAATTACCAGATATCCACGAAACAACGATTGAATTTTGACGGCAGCTAAGGTTTCAGTTTCACGGCCACCACCGACAAACCCTTGGCTAGTCAACTTAACAACAGCGGCGGCTGCTTGGGCGGCGGCAACGGCGGCGTCAGCAGCAGCGGCGGTGGCAGCAGCGACGGCGATTGCGTGCCTGCTCTGCTCTTCTTCTGACTGAGTTGTGTAGATTGGCGGGGAAAGGGAGGGGTCACGACGAGACCGGCCGATGCACGACGGAGTTGTGTCTTTCCGGTGACCGGAATCTTTTGTATTTTTTATACCGAAAAGGCCCTTGAGCCACCGGGTTGCTCTGCCCATTTCTTCTTCCAGAATCTGGGAACATACAGTGAGAGAGATCTTTAAAAAGGAGCAGGAACCATTTTGGATTTTGGATACTAGAAACGGACAAGTGAATATATTTTAAAAATGATTTAAGGGAGAGAGAAAATTTATGCTATATTTGTTGCATAAATTTGTCAATATAAATATAATTGCTACTTTTTTGTTAAATGGGTATAAAGAACTACCAAACATTAACTATTTAATGAATGATGAATACTTTTTTTGTTTTTTTCATTAGAACATGTTATCGGAAAACTGGTGAAATCAGAAGGAGTTCAAGAGCGACCGTTGACCCCTCGGTTACCAAATTTTTTGAAATTTCATATGTGAAATATGAGTTTCCTTTAACAAAAGTTACGCTTATTGAAAATAACTTTATGTTGACATTTCGACTGAAAATTTTGGGTCCATCACTGCTTGCTAACCATGAGATCGGATAATATATAGTTTAGCTATATTGATTGACTTTAAAGATGTTAAAAATAAAAATAGAAAACTAGTCGAATTTGATCTCAGATAATTTGAAGATATGATATGTTGATAAATAAGATTTTGACAACCCAATTACTTTGTGGGTTGGTTAATGCCTTAGGGGTCGTTTATTTAACTCTTAATAAGGCTTTTAATGGTTCAGATCTCTTACTGGTTCAGCGTTTAATGGTTTAGGTTGTTGGTTTCGCGAGCAAATGTCTGAATGGTTTAGACATTTGCCTTTGAATGGTTAAACATTGTATTGAGTTTGAGGGGTTGTTTGTTTACCTCTTAATGAAGCTCTTAATGGTTCAGACCTCTTACTGGTTCAGCACTTAATGATTCAGACAGTTTGTTTCGCGAGCAGATGTCTGAATGATTCAGACATTTATCTCTGAATGGTTAAGCATTATACTAAGTCTGAATGGTTAAGACCTCTAATCTGAATTGGTCAGACATTTGCCTCTGAACGGTTAAGCATTATATTGGCTCTTAATGATTCAGAGCTCTTACCGGTTAAGCACTTAATGGTTCAGACATCATACTGGTTCAGCACTTAATCATTCAGAAGTTCCCAAACAGCTTCTGAATGGTTAAGACCTATAATTTGAATTGGTCAAACATTTATTTCTGAATGGTTAAGCATTATAGTGGCTCTTAATGGTTCAGAGCTCTTACTGGTTCAACACCTAATGGTTCAGACCTTTGACTGGTTTATCACTTAGCCATTCAGAAGCTACCAAAATCTAATTAGTGAAGATTGGTTAAGAATTTGCATTTCAATTAAGATTTGTCTGACTGAAAATATAAATAATATGCATAAGTAATTTGTGTAATATCAAAATTTATTGTGAAAATATTTAAGAGAGAGATAAATATTGATGGAAAATGATGGCAGAATCAGATTCTGAAAGTAGTTTTTTTTCTGAAGGGGAAAAGAGAGGGAAAAAGGGAGTAGAGAAAGCGAAAGGTTGATGGACAGTGACTCAAAAGATATAGTTATAATTAATATTATAGTTTTAAAACAAGAAAAATAAAATTTCCAAGTAAATTAACACAAATACATTTTTTTAATATTATAAGTACTTTTAGAAAAATAAAAGTTAACTCAAATTGTGTATTAGTATTTAAAAAAAAAAAGTTAACTCAAATGGTGTATTAGTTGTATAAAAAATAATATAAAAAAGCTCACTTTTGCTTTTTTTTTTGTATAGAGCAATGTGCTTTTATACTAAGAAAAGATACCAAGTTTTGTATGATTGTATCTTTTGCCTCTGACCATCTCGTGAACCCTCTTACACATTCACATTACCACACCCAAACCTCTGGTTTTTTGCTATTTCCAATCCCATATGCATCTCTTACTTGTACCGTACAAACTACAATATTATCACAATGAAGTTGCTTCCAGTCCAGATCTAGTCCCTTTCATCTTTATAACATGCAATCACTCTTTACGTACTAAAAGTCTAAAAGAGAAACTGTTACACACAAGTAATACATATAAAA
The DNA here is from genome assembly GCA_030545235.1 of Helianthus tuberosus. Taxonomy (NCBI): domain Eukaryota; kingdom Viridiplantae; phylum Streptophyta; class Magnoliopsida; order Asterales; family Asteraceae; genus Helianthus; species Helianthus tuberosus. Next base: position 47,172,516 of record CM060386.1, on the reverse strand, counting down.
TGTTAAATACATAGTTTAGTTATGTGTTGTATTTTTGTCTTTTCTTTTTACATATTTTAGGCCTATGAATTATTATTTTTCAATAACAGGTTTTTAATAGTAATTTTAAAGGTTAATAGTATGTAATGACCATGTATTATAGAGGTTAGAGAGTAATTTTAAAGGTTAATAAGCGTGTTGATTTTGGGAAAGTCACGTTTTATTCTCTTTATTATGTAGTTGTGTATATGTAAAAGGGTTATGATATAGCCAGTTTGACTACTTGACAACTGTAAATATTTTTTTTAACTTGTGTATAATTGCATGTGATCTAATATATATGTTGTTAATTGTTAGTATATGCTTACTTAAGATTTAAGTAAGAAATAAAACAACAACGAAAACAACCAAACCCAGTTAATCCCACATATAATAAAATAATTGGTAGGGTCTGAAGAGAACATGATGTAGGCACACTTTATCCCTATATCTAAGGATACAGAAGTTGCTTCGAAAGAGACTTCTGACTCTAAAACAAACTTCAAACAAATAAACAAAACTAAAGAATGTATACAAACAGGGGGTTGACCTAGATAAAGCCCATGGTAGGCGGGCGCACCCCTTGAAAAAAATTAGTGTATTTTTAGGTAAAAAAAACTCGACCGCACTCCCTAAAAGTATGTTTGAACCATTCATTTGCACCGCCAGCAAATAATTTTGGGTCCGCCACTGTATACAAAGGAAGCTATCACTAATAGGAGTGCAAGTGCAACATGGTAAAAATACCAAGATATATCAACAAACAAAAACATAAATGCGTAAAAGACAACAGGACAATTCTATGTAAGATCCTTAAAATGTAGGAAAAAATCTAAGCTAGAGTTAAAGACACGTTATTACTAAGAAATAAGAAGATATTAAAACAGTTGGCTTTCATCTATTAAAGAAACTAGCGGTAAGATCTGTGTGCAAATACGGGTGGCTTTTAGAAAACCATGCATAACACATTTTGATAGAGAGTAAAAAAATAATTATTGCAGACTTACAAAATTGATATAAACTAATGGTCAATAGGTTTAGTCAACAGGAATTCCATTATGTTGTTAAAAACCTTTGTTGCTTTCCAATAGACTTTGCTAAAAACTGTCATCCATTATATCCAACAGAGTTTGCCACATTGATAGATAGTAAGTATCAGATGTTAGTCAACCCATGTTAAAAAGGTTAGTCAACAGAAATTAAAAGGATTAGTGAACAAGTGTTAAGAGAATAATGTTATGAACAAAGAATTTAGTGCTCTCATAAAAAATGAGACCTGGGAACTTGTTACTACAACACCAGATATAAACATTTTTCACAGCATGTGTTCTCTGGATAGGCTTAATGCAGAGTAAGTATCAGATGCTTTCAAAAACTTGTTTTGCTTTCCATCAAACATTTCCTAACAACTGTTCCTCCATTATACCCAACAGACGTTGCCAGGTTGACAGATGTTTAGTATCATCATAGATTTTGTAAAACTTTTTTGTAAACCACATTAGTAGTGGTTGTACAAACTCGTTTCTCTTTATCACAAATCAAAAGTTTCAACCCCTTCCTACTTTTTACCCTAGATACAGCAACATAGAGTTGGCCATGACTGAACACTGGACGTGGAAGATACAAACCAACACGCTCCAACGATTGTCCTTGACTTTTATTTATTGTCATAGCAAATCACGGTGAAAGTGGGAATTGTCTTCGAGAAATCTTCACTGGTATTCTTTTATCAGAAGGTGTCATCTTCAGTCTTGCAATCAAAGTATGGTGACCTATATTAGTCCCTGTGATAACTTTTGCTTCAATCACAGCTTTTCCGAGTTTCGTGACTTGTAAACGTGTACCGTTACACAATCCATTTGCCTGATCAATGTTTCTAAGTAACATCACCGGAGCACCAAGTTTCAATACTAATTTATGTTTAGGTAAACCAGATAAACGAAGATTGTTTAACATATCAGGAGGAAACAATGCCATGTTAAGCTCTGATTCTTCCTCAGATTGACATAAACTATCTGAACTAAAATAAATCTTCTCTTCACCAGGCAGATTCTCTAGCAACTCTTTATTTATTCAATCCACTACCTCATTAGTTGGAGCAAGAATCGCTCTTTGTTGGAAATACGTTAAATCCAACAAAAACTTATTCATGTCCGGATATGTAAATGAAATGAGAGAAGAAATAGGATTGACTTGGTCATGAATAAGTAAATCATCTGGAATTTCAATATCTATCTCACCATCATTTTCTTCACCAAGCAGACCATCACCAAGCTTTAAAATCCATTCTACAAATTCCTTTATTTCTTTCAAATCTGTTTCCTGACATCCAACTCTTAATCTCATATTCTCAGTTAGCTTTAGTACTTGACAGATCGCCACATATAAGAAGAATTCAAAGAAGCATTGACTATCATTGTTCTGGTACCTTTAGGGATGACCGGAAGAATTTGTCTAAAATCACCACCAAATAGAATGACCTTTCCCCCAAAAGGCTTGCATTCCATGTTCGGTTGACTGGAACGTGATATGTCTCTCATTGTTCTATCGAGAGCCTTGAAACAATGCTTGTGAATCATAGGTGCTTCATCCCAAATAATCAAAGTTGCACTTTTAATTAAATCACCTAATTCAGTATTAGGCTCTATCAAACATATTGAATTCTCATTAATGTTGATTGGAATTACAAACCTTGAATGAGCAGTTCTACCACCATCCAGCAAAAGTGAAGCAATTCCACTGGATGCAACATTCAATACAACTTCACATTTCGATTGTAATGCAGTTGAGAATGTCTTCCAAAAAAACACACCTCCATCACCTTTTTCAATCGCTTTCATAACAATTTTATATATTCTTTCCTGTTTGGCAGTTAAACACTTTACATAACCATCATGTTCCCTTTGAAGAGCTACATGTCATACGATAGTTCTTTCATTATCAATCGATTGTTCGACGATGAAACATAATTGTCTGGAACACTTGGCATATCATCAAAATTTCTCACTGTACTTCCATTGATAAGTAGCAACTTTTCAATTTCAGATTGACAGCTGTTTTCAAGTTCTTCTTGTTGAAGAACCAAATCTAAAACAAATGTTGAAAAAAGTATTAGTTTTTTTCCCAATAACGGAGCTATTGCATAAATTTAATATAGTTGTATATAACTTTAATAAAATAATCACATTACCTGCAATACCAGTTATCTTTCGTTGCTGATACAGAATGTCTTCACATAACAGGAACTTCGTTTCCGGCCAAAAAACACCAGGACGAGATATCGAATTTGACAGCAACAACATTACAAAAAAAGTCCACAAGAAATCTCCGGTTGACCATGTGCTAACTTCTTTGACGGCATTAACATATTCCTTATCATCATCCAACAGTCCCCGTGCAAAACATGCATCTTTAAATGTTTCAAAAACCTGTCCATCAACTGTTTTTATATCTTCAAAACAGGTTGGTCCCCTAATATGATTCAATAAAATCCTTAGGTAATAACAATCACCAAGTGATGGTGGGACATAATGTATCCTCCCAACTGATCCATACGGATGCTTTCTTCGATTCCATTTGCGATTTTTAGCTTTCCATACATAATATCCCGGAAACTGAACATACTTCAATGTCCTGGTAAATTCATCGACTTTGTTACAATTCATCCACTCTGTGAACATTGTCATTTTCACAGTTGGATCAGTAACAATATCACACAAATTCTCATGATCGTTATACACAATACTCTGACCATCTTCACAATGAAAAGGCAATACTTCAACAGTTGGATATCTATAATGTATATCATACATGAATATTCTCCAAGCAGCTTCACAAGCAGAGATATATCTACAATCAAGGTATGTTTTTATCTCATCTACAGCTACATTTTGTTCCGTATCATTGTTGGTGCTATTGGATTGAAAAACAGAAGCCGTGACTCTATCAGACCCCTTATTAATATATTTAAACAAATATTTGATAGAACCTGACTGGTTGCACCATTCAACGTTAACGTGGCACTGATACTTTCTGAGCAGGAGAGCATTGTAAGGAACTAGAAATATATTATCAAGTGCCACACCATTCTTTACTACTACATTACTTGTTTGACGACGACGATAGACATGATATCCTTCAGAATCAACACAAGTCTCATCTACATATTTTTTGCGAAACTTTTTAGAACATTTTTGATGAACCATACATGGACAAAGTGGGTTGTTTGTACCACATGGTCCATGAATCATAAATTGCTTGACAAGCTCATATAATTCAGGATCTCTTTCGTTATCTGGTATCTCATCACTAATAACACGATTAATATCAGATGCAGTTGGAAATTTGCTTTCAGCACTCAAGAACAAACATATGTGAGCATGTGGGAGTCCACGCTTCTGAAATTCTACTGTATACATAACTGAAATTTTTCAACAGTGAGCCATTAGATAAATATAATTAGATGTTCAAAGTAAAAAATATAACTAAAAGGTACCTGCTTGTATATCACCAAAGAATTTATCTTTCTTGAAATCTTTTATAAGATGATCCAATTTACACTTGAATAATCTAGAGATAATATCCGGTCTGTCTTCAGGATTAAGAGCTTTATCATGCAAACACCTGTAAATCCCAGGCCAGGTGGGATTACAAGTCACCGTTATAAATAAATCGGGATATCCAACAGACTTGCAAATTGCCATAGCATCCAAGTACTTTTGCATCATATATCTAGAACCACCAGTAAATGATGAAGGTAAAAGTATAGGTTTACCACAATTTGAGGCATTATTCTCTCCATTTTCAATAGTAGCATTCAAGTTCTTAAGACTTTGCATTCTAAGTTTCGGTTGTTGTGACCTTATATAATTCAACCTGGCAGGTTCTATCATCGTGTATCCATCAACCAAAAACTGCTGAAATAGTTTTTTGCATTAACTAACAATGAAAACTGATTCTGTCTATCTTGAATTTTGTAACAAAAGAATTCTCTAATTGTAAGGTTGGTTCTAAGTACCTCATTATCAACCGCAACAACTCTATGTTTAATACCAACTCTATAACCATCTTCTGCATATGGGAAAATAAGTGGATATTGCAAAGCAAGGTAAGAGGGATGAAGCTCACTAATTCTTTGAAGACCACCAGACTTCTTTCTAACAACAATGTCCCGTTTATCAAATGCTCTATCAAAATCACCAATTATTAACGCAACAATTTCTGATGCTATTGGCAAATTGTGAACTCTTCCATCCTTATCTCTTGTTCCAATAAGCTTCAAGCTTACATCTTGCCACTCATTTTCTTGAAAACAATCTCTTACCATTCTGAAGGATTGGACAAGAGGATTGCAAGAATCCAACATATTTTTAAGACTTTTGATGGTTGTACTATCAAGCTGATTGTTTCTTGTAATTTTGGATTCTATCTGAGAACTGCAAGAAATATAAAATGTTAAAATTTACATTCGTTTCAAATGATAATGGATGTAAATATACTAAGAAGCAAAATATATATTCATAAATGCCACAATTTCATAAAAAATTACCTTACTGCTTTTTGATGATTTACCACCTCGTTTTGTGAATCATATATGTAAAGCTGTGAGAATTTGGGTTCTTACCCATCGTCCGGAAGTAGACTACCTTTCGATGATAATTTTGACCTTGTAGTCTAAATACATAAGGACCTTTGCCTCTCTGATAACTTTTGTCAACCTTTCCACCAAGAGATGTGAAGGAAAACATCATGTTATATGCTCAAACTAGGTTATCACCCGCGAACTTCGCGGATCGAAAAATTTAATCTACATTATCACAAAGTGTATAAATAATATAAATACAAAAGTAACACATTACATAAATTACTTATTGACAAAGTGAAAATATAATTAAAATGCATTGAAGTATAAAACATTATATTTTTTACTTTTATTAAGAATTAAGGTGTCTTCAGACAAACAACAGTTACTCTTTCTCAGAGCCATCTAGCATTTCTTGCTACGGCCATCACTATACATCTGCAAATTAAAAGACAAACGTTAAATAACATCACAAGGTAAGGAAGCTCCCAGTGAAAGATATGTTCACAAAAAGTATATAAAAAAAGCAGGTTGACTAATAAGATGTGCATATTTTCCTAATATTCACATGTATATCTATTAGTTGATAGGCTAGCTTTCAATAGACCCATCTCTTATTCTCTTATATGTATCATGTACTAATAATTAATGTCTAAGTCCAAATCAATGGTGCTCTTCTAAGTCCTAAATAGGAATGGCAACCAAGTGGCCTGGGCGGGTTTAGGATGTGTATTGGTAATCTCAACCTCATGCCTAAAAAAATATAATATAGGTTTAGGATAGCCTAAAAAGTGAAGAAATTGACATATGATGTCTTAATTTTTTAGGTATGGTGTTATACGCCGACACCATGTTAAAAAAGAAACAAATCTAATCCCATGTTAACACACAAAAAAAAAAAAGCTCGGAAACATGCCTAAAAAAATTAAGATATACTTTTCCTTTTTACAATCTTTAGGCTATATCATTTTTCTTTTTAACACAACTCAACTCAACCTTATATGTATGTTTTTCTTAGAAAAAAAAGAGTTTTCATTATATAAAAAGAGAGTTTTTAGTATATGACAAAGTATTTATGAAGTTTGAATTGGATGCGTAGATTTTTAAAGGGAAAGCATTCGTTTTAATTGGAAAGTAGTTAAAGATTGTTAATATTTCAAATAAAAAAAGTTAAAAATTAGCATATAATTAATTAAATTAGTTAAAGATATAAAAAAAGTTAAAAAATAACAAATAATTAATTAAATTAGTTAACGATATATAAGATAAAGAAAAGTTTTCATATTTATATCAATTTTTTATTGACCATCAGAAAGTTTTAATTTGACTAATTAATGTGTTTTTTTTTTGGAAAGTTTAAATTAGCATTAGCAATATCATTAATTAGCATTTATGTGCAATTTTAAAATTGAATTAATAAATAAGGATACAACAAATAAAAAAATAATTTCCATTTTAGTTGTTAATCACCGATTGTAAGGCTACATTGATGATCTAATTCTCTATAAAATATACTAATTATATAAATTATAATGCCTTAATGACCATTACAATTACAAATCTAGTAATACAAAAAAAATATAATTTAAAAATCTCTACACAAGTCTAAATTCTATTTGTATGGTCTGAATATCTCTTTGTTATATCACCAGCTATAGTTTTCTTTTTAACCCATAACCAAACTAAACCAACCCATGGTCACCCGTGCTTGAAAAATAAAATATTTTCTTGAACTATGTACCTGCGGGGATTTGTTTTAGATTAATCCACTTGACCGTGCAAATACCATAGTTGTAACATGCTCGTAGCAACCAGTCAGTGATCTCCGAGTAACACCTCCTACAACCATGAACCGCAGTCACACCACAATTACAAAACCCAACTGCCATAGATTTCATCTCCTTCATGATCTACTTAGTTGCCAGCCTAATTTTTATCTCCATCAGATCTACTAACATCACAACTTTAAAACCTCACAAGTCGAAAAAGAAGGTGTTCTGACCTGTTTCAAAAGCTGGCTTGTCTTCTTGAGCATTAACATTTGGTGACCCACACCATCATATCCTTTAGTAGAATGTAAATGCTTTTATTTAAGACAATATGCATACGTTTGGCGCTGTTAAAAAAGAAAGATCGTTATACTATGCAAAACATGCCTTTATAGTCATTTATGTATTAAATTTTCCATGTTTCCATGACACATTGTTATTACTCTACACAAAGATCATGCCTAAAGCTATAACTCATGTTATAATCATAAGACAAAAGATGAAAATGTTTAAGAGGATGCAAAACTCACAACTGAATTTTAAGAGCTCTTCCGACTGGTTTATACTCATGCATTGGCTCTGGTTTACCATCTTAACTCTTAAGAGCGCTGGTTCATGTCGAATCTTTGAATCTTAAGGTGTATCGGTAGGTTGTGGAGCATATGATTCCCTTTATGAAATGAGTTCTCCCACTACCACGAGATGCTTTTTCCTTACTCACATACTTTTCGCATTTACAATATAATATAAAAGAACTTGTTTAAGTATACGACTGCAATACTTTATCAAACTTATGTTATTGGTTTTTAAAGTTGACATCCCCATGTCAGTGTCAGCATAAGCATCGGTGAGACTCTTGAAATTCAGTCAAATAAATCTTTGTCGCTCCAACAAATAATATTTATCGCTCAACTAAGATGGTTAAAAATAAATATTAAATCCATAAAAATGGCGTAGATGCGGAATCTAATGACGAAAGTACCTTTGAAGAAAAAGAGTGACGATCGAGCAAAAGATCTTTATAGATGAATTGAGCCATGACAGCAGCAGTGGAAGCAAACCCCAACTTGAACCACATCAATATCATCCTCATCGTCTTTGATTCATAATTAAGCAATGAAAATGGCGAGCATCGTGTCCTGTTAGGAATAAAAGAAAATATTAATCTGGATTGTTATCAAACGTACCAATGCCTTGTCAACCATCATTTTCCTCATCGAGTATAGTAATGAAAACAAAAAACAGAAGAGATCCTTGCAACCCATGAATAAATTGTCCATATCACCGAAGAATCGAATTGGCCATCAGTAGGAACTTGACCCACATGTTTTCTGATTTCATTGTCACTTTTTGGTGCCCTAACATCAGCCGTTACAGATTCAACATAAGTTATGTAAAATTTATCCGAGGTGAGATAATAGCCTAAATCATTTAAACTTTTACAGTTATGTTACGATTTTACTAAAATTAGGCCATTATGTCACATTAGAGATAATTATTCATGTGCCAGATGAATGAAAAATATAAGTTACTCTTTTTCTATCATACCCACTAAAGATAAAATAAAATATAACCTGAATTGAAAATTAAACCTCTACCCAATACTAATAATTAAAATTGTACCTTTTTATCGCGGACCAACACAAGAACACGGCATAGAACCCCTTAATACCCGGAGTCAAGCTCAACCTTTTTAGAATAAACAATTTTAGTACAATGTTATTTAAGAAGTGTGGGTAAATGTTATACCACTGAAACTAAATTAAAAGATTGAACCAAAGTCTATCTATGATTAGGGATGAGCAAGTACCAGTACCGGTATCAAAGGTACCAAAAAATGGGTATCGATACCAAAAATGACCGGTACAGTACCAAATGCTCATCGCTTTCTATGATGCAAAGAAATTTGTTTTGCCATCATTTTGTACCTTGAACTAAAGCCGCTGAGTTGGCCTTCTCATGATCTTTAGTAGGTCAAAGTAGTGTTCTGCACAAAAGAATATATGTAAATTTGCACACACATACTTTCAAAATATATATAATATAACTATGAATATAGTAAAGGTTAAATCCAACATTTTATGTAAATTCAGCAACAACATATCTATGATAACATATTTATGTAAATCCAACATTTTACATGTATTCAAGTTATGATGGTCCTAATACAACAAAAGTTTTCAAACGGTTCAGGTCACGTATCCTGTTCTTCAAATCAATTCTTTCCGAATCAGATCAGTAAATCTAATTCTCTTATTGCAACCCTAAGTCACTAACCCTAACCTGACAAATAACACATTTTCTGACATCTAATCCAAAAAAATGATAATCGGAAACCTAAACTAACAATAAACAACTTATTCACACATTAACACAAACAAATCAAACGTCTTAACAAAAAAAAATGAAAAGATAAAAAAGAATACAAACCAAAAGGCTTAGAATGATGTTGTACAAACTTGATTTGTGGAATTCTCTTCATCGCTTGTGCTGCTCCCATATCCAATGTGTACCAATACAATAAATACCCTATAAACAAAATATAATAACAATTTTGAAAAGGGTTTCGAAGAGGTGAAAACCAAAAGAACTATTACAAAAGCATCAAAACTAACATAATCGAGTGATATGGATCCCCTTCGTCTCCACCCTTTGCTCACATCGTCGTTTCTCCAACCCAAAACACCAACATTATTGTCTTCCATACTTCGATAAAAAAGAAATAGAGTTTGTGAGGATTGCGACGAAGCGGTGGGAGGATAGAGTATAAGATTGCAAAGAAAAGAGAAGCAGATGAAGAGCTCAGATTTAGGGTTTGTGAAAATTTGGAACTGTGTGAAGGAAGAAAGCGTTAAAAGAAATATATAAAGGATCTGAATCCATCATACGACCCGAACTAAAAAATGGATCCCTTGGCGGATCCCGCATCCAAAATAGAGAATGGAACATTGAGATTGCTTCCCACCTAAATCTTTCACCATAACATGCCACATCAGCAAATTGTTCCACCATCACATGCCACATGGCCCAAATCCTTTTCATTTATTAATATATATAGATATAGATATTATTCATGAAATTGTGAGACTATGAGGTATGACTTTTATATAAATGACGTAGTAATGGAGGAGTTGTAGGTGGTGGTGGTAGCTCAACATCTCCATTTGAACAACAAAGAGAATATGATGTTTTCTTACGATTTTGATTTCCCCTAAGCATTTCATCTTCCCATAACATTGCATCACATTTAGAACACACAAAGATGTCATCTCCATGATCAATATAATCTACAGAATTAGCAAATTTATAAGTCAATATAAGTTATCTACATGTTGAAAACTTAACAGGAATTTACATTCGTGTCTTATATCTTTAGATATTCCATAAATCTTCTTAACCACAGAATCTGCTAATATCTCATCACTCATTGATAGTTCAATTTTAGGTATTCCACCTATATTGAAGCTTGTAAAATAAGACATATGTAACAATTCATAAAACCTAAGATTAAACAAATATTTTGTTTTCAAACATTTAAAACATACAATTTGTAATATTTGATAATGGGGTCCTCTCAACAAAATCGGATGTTTGCTTAGTACTTCCAAAAGGAGTGTGATGTACATTCCTTGATTAGATTTGTTGGGATTGAACCCTACCAGAGGAACAGATAATGAAAGCCAAAACTAGTTCACAACAGTGGATTAATAATAAGCAGCTGTTTATACCAGACTCCTCCCTTGAAAGAGATTATAACATCTGATGGACCTCTATACACTGTTTGTATACAACTGCTGCTACCCTTTAAACTGCTGACAAAGTCCTGAAGAAGTGAACACTGCTGGTTCAATCTACTGATGACAAAGCACTGCCCAATCAAGGACTGATCAACCTTGAGGAAAGCACTGATGTAAAGAGAAAGCAATAGTTTAGTGTGTCATTTGTTTTATACATAGTCAGTGGTTAAGATTAGCAGTGTTTATATAAGGACAGTAGTTACAGGTTGTTAGGTTGTTAGACGTCACTTTCATGGTGACGTCAGTCTGAGATGTCTCAGTGGTTTGGATTGTCTATAAATGGAACAGTACTCTATACTGTTACATTTGATCATTTTGAGTGAGTTCTTCTCCTCAATTCAATCCTTTCATCTTGTGCAACCAACCATGGAGTATCAGGCTGAGGGGGAGTTTAGTTTGTAAACATGTTTGCAATCTTTTGATTTGTATTGTAAATCTTTCGACTTAATGTCAAACATGTGTTTATCAAAACTGTTTCTCTCCTTGATTGTGTTTACAAAGTTTGTTGTTCATTTCCGCTGCTCTTAAACTCTGTTCATTTTTATTTGATTTGTTCAAATTATACAAACAAGCACAATAATGAGAGCCTCCGATCCTAACAATTGGTATCAGAGCCTGGACAGTCAAATTCGATCTAACAGTCAATTTGACATAACAATTCAGCTCAAAATTCATTGATACTAAGGTTGATTGCATTTAGTTGAAAAATAGAGTAACGAGTTATCACGTTCAAAGCCGCTATTAAAAAACTCTCTAAAATAACCAAGATGTCATAAGATACACAAATTTCACACAACAAGTGACGTCATGCACAAGTCACCCATAGTTCTCAGATCTGAAAACATGTCTGGTAACTATGGTATGATCAATTCCTTTCAAAATTGATTTCAATTGTTGATTATGAAATTTGTGATGGTTTCATCATATTTGATGCTGAAGTATGAACCTCAGACTAACAAAAACCTATGTTCATAAAAACATTTGTGTTTTTGTTTACATAAAAGAGCGAAATTAACACTTTAGTCATTTAGATTTTATGTATTAAAAACAGGTTGAAGTTCCTTCAAAAGGACCAAAAATCAATTGTGTTAAGAATACATTAAGAAAATCAGAAGTCAAAAATTTCCAGATCATGGGTGATGAGAAATTTGGCATAAGCATGTGTAGAAATGACCAAATCTCTCAAAACATTACTGCAAAATGATTTTGGAATAAGTTTTCCTTCAAAAATACCTCCCAGTGAGTATTTCAGTACTCATGAATGGGAAGAGTAAAAAGGGAAGAAGAAAATATTCAAAAACTCAAAAGTGTGTTTATCTCAAAACTTTTTATGTCAAAAGAAAAGAGTATAAATGTAAAACACTTTAGAGTCCAACTTTGGGTAAACAGTGGTCATCAAGCAACTGTGTGTATTCATTGATTCAGGAAAGGTTCGAGTAAAAAATATGTATCACCAGTGGTTAAGCTTAAAAGAGGACTAGACAAGTTTTTCAGTGTTATCACAGGGTATTGTCTATGTCAGGGCTCTCAAACCTATGTGTACATATCTTCTCATTGTTGCAATTAATTGACAAGGAAATGGTCCCAAACAGTGGCTATTGCAATGTATTTCAAATCATTGACCATTTTCTAAAACTTGAGAATGATGTGACTATGGTCTTAATTGGAATATGTACCAGATCCTTTTTGACGGTGTTTCCAGAAAAACCTTCAATTATTTTTTCCTTAAAAAGGTTTTTCTTAATAAAACAGTATATATTATTCCTTATTTTTCATTAGAATGATATATTTTGTACTTTTACTTGTTTTTGATAGTAAAAGCTTCAATCTCCTGTCAGGATATATTACCTTTATTTTTGTCGGTAATATTATCCTCAAAATGGTTCAAAAGGATATGGTACAAATGTAACAAGGTCATCAAACTCAAGTTTGTTTTAAAACAGATCAAAAATTGATTGCTAAAAGACCTTAAAATGCTTAGGTACTCATGTCCTAATTCAAATATTATGACACAAAATGGGTAGTCTAGCAAACAGGGCCTACATCATCTGGGATACTAAAACCAAGTTTGTCAAAATTTTAATCACTGTTGTACTAATAGTTGTTGATGTAATAACGTTTCAAAATCTCATTATTTTTCCTACCACTGTTTTGCTCAAACATCTGTTTCCTAAACATTGTCCACTGCTGAAAGTCATCCTCTGTTATTTCATTCTCTTGATAAGCATTGTTGTTCAAAATCAGTGTTATATCCACTGATGTGCTATCTACTGATAGTGAAAATCATCCACTGTCACATTATTACCGTTGTAACCACTGATGATTGCTTCATCAGTGGCTCTCAAAACAACTGTCCTCCGTTATTCATCCATTACATCAGAGGTTGACACGTGGTCAGTTTTTAGCCTTCAGATCTGTATAACCGCTGCCACATCAGCATCCAATTTTCTTTTCCCTAAATAAAACCCTGATCAAAACCCCAAACAGGGTTTTACACTGTCGAATTGAATTCTAAAATTCTTTTCTCAAAGCAGTTTCCAATCTTTCTTCTCAAATCACTCTCCGATCCTTCTTCATCAAAATGACGAAATCAAAGTCAAAATCAAAATCATCTTCATCTTCATATCCCAAAGAAGCCACACAAATGGCCGCTGAACCTATTGAAATTCCATACAAATCCCCTCACAACTATCTGGGTCTACTCACAAAACCCACCAATAATCACACCTTCGATTCCATCATCGACATTATATCTGCGTCAAAGTACAAAACTTTGCTTACAGCAGATGCTCTAATTTATCAACAAACCCAGAGAGAGTTTTGGAAAAATGCTACGGTTGAAAAACAAGATGATAAAGTTATAGCCATTAACTCCTCCATACAGGGTAAAGTGATTCAAATTACTCCTCAATCCATCTCGGAAGTCTTCAAACTCGATGATCAGAAAGGTAAAACATCTTTTCCCAAACAAAAAGGGATACCTTACAAAATGGTTTCTTTCCTTCTGCATCTAGATTTTTATTTCACACATTTTTAATGTATGTTTCAAATAAAACAACTGGTTTTAACGAAATACCATTAAAGATCCAATGTCTGGGTTATGCTATTTTAAATAATGAAAATTATAATTATTGATGTGTGTAAAATGCGACATATAAATTACATCAAATAAGGCATAAAACTAACCCTTTTTAAGTACTAATATTGGAAAAAGAGTGCTTTTGTCTTCCTTTTGTATTTTCAGGATTAAATGAGCTCAAAAACACAAAAGAAGCAAAAAGATAGCTAATTCCAACATAAATACAAGGAAAGGAACACTAGTGGACTGCCCGACCCCTCAACGGCACCTTCCAAAACAAAATAGAGAAGACAGAAGGCTGAACACGGCCCGTGCTCAGCCAGCACGGGGCCGTGCCCAAGAAGCAGCAGAAAAGACAAACCTATAGAAGCTTCTATTGCCCACCACGGGCCGTGCCCAGCGGACACGGGGGCGTGTCGAAAGTACAGCAGGCGCATTTATTGTAATTGCGAATTACAATTAATGAGGAGAGAGAGTGTCAGACAGGCACGGGGCCGTTCCCAGCGGACACGGGGCCGTGCCCAGCTCTCTGTTCAGCCTATAAATAGGAGTGCTTGGATTCATTTCATCTCATCCCTTGGCACACCACCTCTCTCACACTTCATCCACCACCCACCACCATCACAACACCATCATCCACCACCATCATCCATTGTCCATCGTAGAGTGTGTGAGTCGTCTCGGGATCCAAGATTGATCGTAAGAGTTCTTGACAATCAAGGCCATGTTTGCCTAAGTCTCTTACATCACTTGGTGAAGACAAAGTGTCTAGTATAATACTTTTTATTTCTAATCTTTTGCACTTTTTATTTGGTTTTGTATTAATGACTTTAATAACTAGTTACTTATGTTGAAGGTGATCTTTCCTTATCGTTTGTCCGTGGTGTCTTGGCATTATTTTACTGTCTATATAAAATAAAAGATTTTCACCATTCATATCTCCACGGTCTATATGGAGGTATGTTGGCTACCTGGTCGGGGGTTAAGGGAACGGTTTGGTAAAGGTCTTGCCATTGTTCAGCGTTTAGAGGTCCTGCAATGGACCTGGGTCAAATTTAGTAGGACCTCCTTCAATGCTTCACGGTATTGGATGGCGGGGGTCCAAACTCTTTGACCCCCTCATAAGTTAACTACTATTAATACTATAACCCGGCTATTTAGGACTGTATCCCTGCTGACTCAGACTACTTAGCCGAGGGTAACGTCACCGCCAAAAGCGGGGCCTACCACAATACTGCATTAATAACTTAATTCATTATCTTCCAATAATCCACCCTTTTAGGATTGTATCCTTGCTGACTCAAACTACTGGGGTGAGGGTAACGTCACCTTCAAAAGAGGGGCCTACTACAATAACTAAGATAATCTCTTAATTATGTGCAAAAGTGCGGAAATAATCAAAGGTTATACTAGATACGAGTCGGAACCAAGTGATTCATCTTGTCTATCTGTTTTTATTTTATTTTTATTTTCAGCATTTTAGTTAGTTTTTATTTTTCTTAGCTTAAAACATTTTTCTAAACTTTTATTTTGATTAGACGTTGAGGATAAACCGGTACTAAAAGCTCTTGTGTCCTTGGACGACCTCGGTATCTTACCAACGCTATACTACACTCAACGATGGGTGCACTTGCCCATATGTGTGTTTAGTGTTAGTGAAATATCGTGTTTTATAAATTTAAAACTTGGCTAAAATAAGTGTTAAAAAGGGCTTAAAATATACACCTAATATATATAACACTTTCACGCACATCAATTATTCCCAGGAGATCTTTGATGATTTGGTGAAAATTGTTGATAGCAAAGCATTTTTACTTTTTCCAGGTTTCTAAGCTACTACTTTAACCAAAAATTTGGAAAAGAAAATGAAAATTTGCTCAAACAAGGTGTTTATTTTCAAATAAAACGTTTGACACCTGAAACATTTTCTAGAATGATGGCACCTATAAAAACAAAAGCAGAGGTGCCTGAGCAGAATTTAGCAGCTACCACTGCTCCTCAGACATCTGCTGCTGAGCCCACTGCTCCAGGTGATCATAGCAGCACAACCACTGCTTTGAAACCCACACCTGCCATCACCAAAAAGGCCAAAAAGAAATCATTCAAAAAGCCCACCAAACCCTCTAAAAAGGCAACTCTGGAAGATGAGATCCCAGAGTTAATGCCAGTGACAACACAAATGTCACCACAAACCGCTGCTGCTACTTCCTCACAGCAGTTGGTAGAAAGATCTCCACCATTGCCTCAAACTCCTCCTGCATCCTCACAAAAGGATCAGGTTGTAAGCACAGGGACCCCACATTATGAAGCTCTGGATTCAATTGGATACATCTTCCTCAGTCCTGATCCCAAGGACATGTCTCTTTCAACACCCATACCTTCACCAATCACATTACCACAATCAATAATACCCTTGTTGCATGCAATTGCTATAGCTCAGACACAAACCAGTTCCTCTCTATCACCTATCACTGAGAGTATACTCCCACAAGTGACTGGGTCTGATGCTACTACACCTGCTATCCCAGCAATAACTGAGGAGGTTACACCCCTTGAGTTACAAGTAACTCTTGGTGGTAGTTCAAGTGGAGCAGCAACTACAAGTGATGGATCAACAGATCTGCATTTGGACAGTTATTTCATTAGTAAGACTCCCTTGAAGGCAATTTCTTCTATAGCACCTTCGGTAACCACCAGTGAGATTGTTTTAACCACTGGTACACTCAAAAGGTTATCAAGTGTTGAAGATAGAAGACCCCAGAACCAAGAACAAGGGGCATCGATGGATGATTTCTGGACTTCATGTCCAAAGTCACACATTGGTACAACCACTGCTGGTGGGGAAACAGATGATTCCATTAAATTGGATGATGTTTCAAAATATCAGGAATTGACGGGCAGAGTTGAGAAACTTAAAGCATCAGTTGCTGAAATAAAGGATATGGTGCAACCGCTGTTAAAAGCTCAAAAAGCTCAATCCACTGCTGTTCTAGCTCAAGCACCTGCACAACCTGCACCTGCTGCAAATGAGCTATGGAATGTATTTCAACCCCTGCTTGAAAAACAAAAACAAATGGCTGATCAGCAGCATGAAATACATGTAAAAATGCTGACAAACATGGTGGAGTCAAGATTTAAAGATACTCAAGCAGACATCAAAGCTACCAAGGCTCATATCCAAAGCACCACTGGAAAAGTTCCTTCCACTATCCTCTTCATGGATAACCCCCTTCCAGATAATGCCAAAAAGGGGGAGAAAATCAAGTTGAAAAAGAAGGGAATAGAAGATGGCATGTATATTGAACCAGAACAAGAAAAACAGACATCCAAACCACTTCCAAAAGGCTCCAAACCTAAATCCACAAAATCTCAAACTTCCATCCAAATAGCTGATACAACAGTGGTTTCAAAAACTGCTAGCCAAACAACTGTCATCTCTTCAACACATACCACCCCATCACACACCACTACAACCACTGTCCTACTACCAACATCATCTATTATTCCATCACCACCAAAAACATTATCACCACCATCGCCTCCTGCCAAAAAGCAGAAGACAGCAGATGTTACAACATCTGCTGTAATGACAACAGTGGTTGAAACACCAGTTGTTTCAACACCTGTTAGTCAGACACTTTCCACCACTCAAACGACTACCATTTCAACACCTGCTCAAAAGCAGAAGACATCTACTAACACATCAGTAGTTGTAATGACAACAGAGGTTGAAACACCAGTTGTTTCAACAGCTGTTTGTCAATCATCCACCACTGCTCACACCATTCCTACATCACAACCAAAACCCCCTTCTCCAAAAAGGCTTTACTCCAGAAAAAGAAAAATAACTCAGGCAGATGAAGACAAACATGATCCTAATGCTGCAAAATACCCACTGGAACTGGAAGCTGTAAAAAATGAGATGAGACAATTCTACACCGAGGATGATCCTTCAACAAGAAGATTCCCTTCTCTCATAGGCTTCATAGTCCTAGAAGATATGGATGAATATCTTAAGCTCAAAGCAAGGCAGGCTAAAATAAGAGCAAAAGTTGAATGTGAAGGTCAAAGTGACGAAGCCATCTCTGAAAAATTGGAATTCTTGCTCACTAAGGTCAAGCAGATGGAAGACTATGCACAAGATCTAAACAAAGAAAAGACAGATCAACGAAATAAAATGAGAAAAGAATATCTTGCTTATATCATGAAAGAAAAATTATATCCTGCTGAAGAAAAACAATTTGAAGAATGGCCAATAGTTGCTTTAAAGCATGAGGCAAACAGGATTGAAAGAATTAAGAACGATTCAAGAAAGAAGAAGACAGCTCCAAATTGGATCAAATACAAAAAGCTCATTGCTGACCTTACATCTGAGTATAAAAGAAAGAAACAAGAGCTGGTAGATGCTAAAGTGGATACTGCTGAAGCCATAGCAAAATGGACAAAACAGTATACCGACGAAGCTTATGAAAGGCTTAAGAAAAGAAGGATAACAGTCTCAGACACTTCTAAGAAGCCTGACTACAAAAAGCTAGAACAGCAGATTGATGCTCTTAAAACACTGATCACATCAGCAGATAACCCTATCTTTGAGGAAAATCAAGAAAAAGAAAAACTGCTGACCAGTGAAGAAGCAAAAGAAAAGGAAGCTGAGTACTTTACAGAAGCCATCAAGAAAATGGATCTAAAAGAAGATAGTTCAGTGAAACTTCAAGACCTTGTAAAAAAGGTATTAACCAAACCTGCATCACCTAACACAGTAGCAGATATCTCAGACATTGAGCTAGATCAACAAAAGAGACAAGAACAGATTGACAAAGAAGTTGCAGAAGACATAGCTGCAGCAAATGAAGTCATAGAAAAGGCTCTCAAACAAATGTCTGAAGTTCAGGATACTGCTCTACAATTCTTTACAAGGCCAATATCTTCAAGCTCATCAGTGAATAAATCTCTCCCAAGAAACCCATTGGGTTCAAAAGTACTAAAGTGGATGTCTGATCAAAAGACCCATGTATTGACCCTGGTCAGATCCAATGGTGAAGTGAAGTACATATCAAGGAAAGAAGCACTAGGTCTTGGTGTTGAAGATTTGCAGGATCTCCTTGAACTTACACTGTGCAGGGATGAGAATGACTCAAGTTCCAAGGATTTTGAAGAAGATTTTAAAAGACAAGCTAAGGAACTTCTGATGAGAAATAAAGATCCAGAATAATGAAGAGTTTTGGCATTATATGTTCCAGGGGGAGATTGTTGGGATTGAACCCTACCAGAGGAACAGATAATGAGAGCCAAAACTAGTTCACAACAGTGGATTCAAAATAAGCAGCTGTTTATACCAGACTCCTCCCTTGAAAGAGATTATAACATCTGATGGACCTCTATCCACTGTTTGTATTCAACTGCTGCTACCCTTTAAACTGCTGACAAAGCCCTGAAGAAGTGAACACTACTGGTTCAATCTACTGATGACAAAGCACTGCCCAATCAAGGACTGGTCAACCTTGAGGAAAGCACTGATGTAAAGAGAAAGCAGTAGTTTAGTGTGTCATCTGTTTTATACATAGTCAGTGGTTAAGATTAGCAGTGTTTGTATAAGGACAGTAGTTACAGGTTGTTAGACGTCACTTTCATGGTGACGTCAGACTGAGATGCCTCAGTGGTTTGGATTGTCTATAAATGGAACAGTACTCTATACTGTTACATTTGATCGTTTTGAGTGAGTTCTTCTCCTCAATTCAATCCTTTCATCTTGTGCAACCAACCATGGAGTATCAGCCTGAGGGGGAGTTTAGTTTGTAAGCATGTTTGCAATCTTTTGATTTGTATTGTAAATCTTTCGACTTAATGTCAAACATGTGTTTATCAAAACTGTTTCTCTCCTTGATTGTGTTTACAAAGTTTGTTGTTCATTTCCGCTGCTCTTAAACTCTGTTCATTTTTATTTGATTTGTTCAAATTATACAAACAAGCACAATAATGAGAGCCTCCGATCCTAACAAGATTTTTCTTGATGAATCTTATAAGACAAAAGTATATAAAATAAATGAACAAAACTACAATTCATAATTAAATTGCAAAAAATATATATATATATATATATATCTGCAGTAAGTTTACTTTTTTTTTTTGTAGATGAGTGACACAAATTACTACTAATATTTGGAGTAGCATAAGTAGGAAGGTGATACACATTCCTTCTTTCGACATTGGTGGTTGAAACTTGTTAAATAGAACATCTGTTGTTTCTCTTTTGTTGAAGAACACACTTCCTTTTTTCTCTTTTTTCAACACAGTTTTGACTTTGACTTGCTTGAAGGAAAACTTCATACTTACTTGAAATTGTGTTATCTGTATCCATAATTTAAAATACCTGAATGAAGAAGATTGTTGACCACTCTAGAAAAGAACTTTGAAAGTATTGTAAAAATGATTTGAAATTACCAAAAAATATCTGCAGTAAGTATACCTTTTCCTTTTGTAGATGAGTGAAACAAATTACTACT
Source organism: Helianthus tuberosus (assembly GCA_030545235.1). Classification (NCBI taxonomy): domain Eukaryota; kingdom Viridiplantae; phylum Streptophyta; class Magnoliopsida; order Asterales; family Asteraceae; genus Helianthus; species Helianthus tuberosus. The sequence goes on along the minus strand of CM060386.1, from coordinate 47,151,769 downwards.
AATATTTGGAGTAGCATAAGCAGGAAGATGATACACATTCCTTCTTTCAACATTGGTGGTTGAAACTTGTAAAATACGACATATGTAAGGATTCCCAAAACATAACATATAAATATATATTTCTTTTGAATTTTTTTTGCAAACCTATAAGACATACCACTTGGAGTATTTGATAATGGAATCCTTTCAACAGAATCGGATGTTGACGTAGGATGACAACCACTGTTGTTTCTCTTTTGTTGCAGAACACGCTTCCTTTTTTTCCTTGCTTTAGTACAGACTTGACTTTGACTTTCTTGAAGGAGCAGTTCATACTTACTTGAAATTCTGTTATCTGTATCCATAATTTCAAATACCTGAATGAAGAAGATTGTTGACCACTCGTGAAAAGGACTTTCAAATTATTTTGAAAATGATTTGAAGTATTTGATAATACAGATTTGAAATGGATACTATTTTATATTTAAGGACAAAAATATGACAGTTGTATTAGGGGGTAAAATGTAATTTCCTTATCTCAATGGCGGTAAGATGTAATTTGTTATTCCAATGGCGGTTTACCTTTTTACATAGAGGCAGATAGAAACATACTTTACCTTTTTAACGACTCTACACATCCCTTTACAAAATTGTTTGTCTGATCTCATAAAAAGTGCTTCAAGTTTTAATTACCGATGTCCATTTCAATATTCAATCACTCCACTTGAATACTTCTTACTTCTGACATCATCAACAACTTCGATCAAGGTATAATAATATTTATTAAAATTTGTATGCACATGAGTTTCATATGCACATAATTAACAACTGTTATGAAGACGGTGATCATGTATTGCATGTTTTAGATAATATATGAATTTAATTTTACAAGTTTTTTTTATTTTTTATAATGTTTCCGATTCGAAGTTTTCTTTGATATGGTGCTACATTCGGTTTCTTGAAAGCAATCGATAAGGTATATTTTGTTGTTTTTCTTACTTGATATTAAATAATATGATTAAATGACCAATCTTTTGTTTATGGACTTCAAAACGATGTTATTTCCTTGCTACTCGGTTTTACAATTTTTAGAGCAATCCTTATTTATTGATATGCTCTAAATAAATCGATAAATATTAAATGTGTTATTTGAATGACATAGATATGTTAAACATTATTGGTTCATATTTGTTATCATAGTCTTTTTAAATAATGAAGTATATGATAAAATACATTGTTTCATTGTTTCTTTGGTTTTTAGATAAACATCATATCTTGGAAGATATCTTTTTATAAATATTCAGACTCTCTTAATTCCAAAATATTGGTAAGATTATTACATTAAAACCATTTTCTGCAGTTTTATTGTTAACGATTAATTCACATATAACACTTGCCAATACTTAAATACTTAAACTCCACAGATAACACCACAAATCTTTGCAAACAATCATTTACTCAATGAAGTTCCTCATAATGCTGGCGTTATAGAGTGTGTAAACGGTATGAGATAGGATTACTGATTCTCAAAACACAGTGGAAGTTTTGCTCTAAAATGTAACAACCCGCACGTTCGTGCGTTGTTACTACTCGTAATACTCGTTACGCCTAGCACCAGAAATTCGGATCATAATGTACCTATATCACTATATTGCAGTATTTTCGCATAAATTTGCGTACTTTATCACTATCGCATCACATTGTACTTGTTGACAACCTCGGAGAAGTTGAGTGAGGACCAATTCTACCCTCCTTGATAGCCGTGATGTGTCGCAGTGCAACTCATTACTCAAAACGCACACCGCATCACACACATTAAAGTTCACGATGATGTTGAGTGAGGACCTATTCTACCCTCCTCGATGACCGTGAAGCGTCGCAAAGTAACGCATATTCGAAACGAAACCTGGTTATTGTATCGCAACTTTGAAATATGGATATGTATATACGACCCAACGTGGCTAATTATAATAAATGTATGAAAATGTGGATGAGAATGTGTAACCAAACTATCGCAACGCTTAACAATCGAAACGGAACGCCAAAACTCAGCTCGCCGGAGGCGTTTGATCGAATGGCACTACGATCGAATGGCCATCCTGTGACAACTGGCACCCAACCGGTAATTTCCGTACACTTTAATTATTATTTAATGACTGCAATTATGTGCTTAAATGTCAACATGGTCTGATTACATACTATACAAGTGAATTCATGCATGTTTTATACTACAAGATATTGCTTTCTGCATTAATGAACAGCGTTGCGTCAGAAATACTAGTAAACTTACCGGTAAGACACATTGTGTCAACAATTCTGCAGAAAGCAGTCAGACAATAGAATTGGAGCCTAGGTGTAGGTCCAACGACAAGAATACATTAAAACCCAAGAGTACATACAAGGGTTAACATATAGACTTTCCGGAAGCTAAAATACGCACTAAAAAGCACCCGAAACGCACTTTAAGTGCATAATTTTTCAGGATTCAGCTATAATCAGCTTTTTAATACATAAATATTATGCAGAATTCATGTTTTATTATCCATAATACCCTCCTAAGTATTAGGAATTAAAAGGGTTACGAAAGGGTACATAAAGGACACTAAACGGTGCAATTTAGCACTTTAACGAACCGGTATTTAACCGAACAACCGGACATTACCCAGAACATAAAAATATTACTAGAAGCATTGTTTTAATGTTTCTGAACTAGTTATGGTCCCCGAACACCATAACACCTCTTATATCATATTAACACAACAAGTCCCTAAAAAAATTACACATGAAAGCTTACTTGTTTATATAATTAGCAAATTGAAGTTACAGTTTGCCCCCCCCCCCCCCCACCTTGTTCACGGTCACATGGGGTGACCCCACCAAATATTTGCCAAAAATCCTACTAAATCCCATTAGATTCATTTTGATATTCCTTGGATTCTATTTGATTTTGTGAAAATCTTTTGAGATATGAAAAGATTATAAGTATCACCATAACCATTTCATCACTTCACACCTCCTCCCTCCTCTCTCCCACCTACGGCCGTAAGCGACCCCCACACCACCACCATCTTCATCTCAAGTTCATCCATTCCAAGCTAGTTACATGGTGCAAGAAGGTGTTTAAGAAGGTTTAGAGCTTGTAGATCTTGAAGAACCTTCTCCATTTGCTTTTATTCAACCCATTTGTCATCTTCATCTTCAAGTGTTCTTCCCTAGCCCTTGTGCTAGTTGTAAGCTTCTTATCACTTGTTTACTTCTATTTTGATGGTTAAAAGATGATGAACAATATTAATCTTGAAGAACACAAAAGAACATGATCATGATACTTTAACATAAGCTTAAAAATATAAGAATACATGTTGAATATGTTGATTTGCTTCTTGTTGATTGATTATTAGTGTTAGTGATGTTAGACATCATATGGAGCCTACTAGATTGTGATTAAATACATGATCTAGTAAGTTAAAGTGGTGATCTTGTGAAAGACCAAGATCTTCATGCTTTATGTCTTCATGAACTTGAATAATGAAATGGGTTTTCTTATGTAAAGATGGTTTAAACAAAATACAAATCTTGTAAATAGATGATTACAAGAATAATTTTCCCAAGAAACCAAGTTTATTTATGAGATTTACGAGTTATGATTTCTAAATAAACTAGTTATATTTTTAGTGTTTAACAAGAATAGAAACATGTATGTAACAAGAAAAATACAAGAGAAGTATTTTTTTTAGAAAAAGTCATCTTACAAGTTGTAAATGACTAGATCTTTTAATAAAGTGATTTACAAACAAATAACCATGTTTTTAAGGATAACTAAACCTACTAAATAACATGGTAAGTGACTACAAGTTTCTACAAAAACTTCAAGTTCATGATATATACATGATTTTGACACTCGGTAAGTGTTGAATGAGTTGTTGATTGTTATGATGATTTTAAAAGAAAATAAACACATGTTTTGAAAACATGGGAAACCTCCATTTTTAGGGGAAACTCTGTCAAAATTTCTATAGAATTTTGACACTTAGAAAAATATAAGTTTTTGAGAAACTTATTCCCTAAAAATGTATCTAAGAATATGTACCAAGGTTTCCCTAATTTTTGTGTTAAGAAATGATGATTTCTTCAAGATTAAAATTGATATTAAGTACGTATATTTTAGAGGAAAAATATATATATATTTATTGATCACCAAATTGTGTGCTAAGTGTATGTAGTAGGTATTATATGTAATAGTGTGTTAAGACTTGAAAATACACTGAATACTCCTAAGGAGTGAAAATACAAAATACATATACAACATGCTTAGACAAGTACAAGAAAATATATTTATGAAAATATATTACTTGATAGAATAAATAACTTGGACAAGTTATGAACATGAAATGAAGTTTTGAACAAAGATACATAATTCTGGTGAAAAATACAAGATACTTATATTTATTGTTGAGAAAATAATATAAGTAAGACACATAGTTAAAAATATAAATTATTTTTAACACAAGAACAAATACATAAAAGATAGTGACTTGTACTTGTGCGATACAAGTCTAGTGACTGACGTTAATAAAACACGTTTAGGTCACGACGCTAGATAAGCAAAAACCGGTGAAGTTTACAGCGCAAGGAACGCAAATTTGTGAGTTCATGCTCCCCCTTTTCTTTTAACTGTTTTCAATTTTATAACTTCGGGGGTGATATACATGTTACAAATGTTACAATGTTTACAAATGGTATAATGGATACAAGAATTGAGAAATGATACGAGAAATGATATGAGAAATGATACGAGAAATGATACGAGAAATCGTGTCACGAATAGGGTACCATAAGCACCATTAATCAACAATATACCTAGACCGCAGAACAAAAGGTTAGATCTAACGGGTTTTCGGGCAGCCGCACTCTTGGTGAGAACGAATACCGAGTAGTGCTTTTGTGCCTCAGTCGTGAATGGCCTTGCAACCCATTAACAAACCTGATACATACATAAATACTAGATACATACAAAATTACATACCATGTTTTCATACAAAGTGTACAAACGTTCAAAACAGAATTGTATGAATTCACACCAACATTATGTTGACGTTTTTCCAAAAACTCACATGTATTTCAGGTAACTAAAGTGGATGTGCGTCTTACCCTTGCTCACGGATGTTGTTTATGGTTGTGTTTGAATAAAGTTGTAATCTTTTCAGACAATATGCTGTCTTGTGATGTAAACACTTAAACCATGTTTTCAGTTATGAAATGTTTGGTATTTGAAGTTATTTTTATGAGCATGTAGTATGTTTACCTTTCGTATGCAATGAGAACCTTTCATGATCACACCTCGTGCTTCCGCCTTAGAAAGGGGTGTGACACATCCGATCGGACAACCATCCAATCGGACAGCCATCCGATCGGACAGCCAACCGATCAGACAGCCATCCGATCCGATGCACTGCACCGCATTTCTCCTCCTTGCCTATAAATACCCCACGTGTCACATCAACAACAGTTGATGTGACTGCTCTCTCGCCATTATCGCCCGATTTCTCGCGATACTTGTAAGTGTCCACCCTAAATCTTGTACTTCTACGATCAACACGCACTCCTTCATCTTTTTCACCATCAAATCTCACTTTTTCACCATTAAATCCTCGGATTTGAGTCGTTCCAAGGTGATGTCATCATGGAGTTCTTAGGAACAATGAAGTGTGACCTCATCTCATCAAGAACAGTCCAGATCTGATAGATCCCACGGTGTATAAACAAAAATCTCACCTAGATCTAAGCCGAATCTAAGTTTTTCAAGGTTTTCTTCAAACTTTCTTAACTCTTTACTCAAAAACCGATAAAACCAGGGCTCATTCAGATCTTCTACTCATTCGTTAGTGATGTGTCGGTTTAAGAACTGATTCCTATCAACGAGATGACCGGCTTATCGTGTTGAACACGAACAACCATCGAGAACAATTAACTGATCGGACGGGGTGATTCCCATCCGATCCAATGACTTGGACTCGGTGGAGCTTCCATTGTTTAGGTCGTAGTCATACCGTCTTGATCAAATCGCAGAAACTTAACGAAATAAACAAGTTGTGAAATGATCAGGCTGCGGGACGGATTACCGTCCGATCGGACTGCCACCCGATCGACCCGCAAACCGATCGGATTGCACTTGGAATCAAGACATAAACAATTTTCAAACATTCAAAGATCTGAACGACGAACGGATTGTCGTCCGATCGGATTGCCATCCGATCGAACGACCATCCGATCGACTGACTTTCGGATCCTCAACACTTAAACGTTTTACAAATCTTCATTGCACATCAGTTTCAACGGATTGTCACCCGATCGGACTGCCACCCGATCGAGTGACCAGTCTGCTGTGAGCTTATCATCAACCAAAGTGCCTTGCCAATCGGATCCCCGTTCGATCGAACAGCCACCCGATCGAGTTGCCACCCGATCGACCGGCCGTTCGATCGACTGACCTGAAAGGTAGAGATACTTCTCTGTTTTCAAAATGCTACAATGAAAACTTCAAAAGGCAAACCATCATACACAAACACATCTTTCCCAACGAGGTAGCAATCCAATCGAATGGTCATTCGATCGGATGACCATCCGAATGGATTGTCACCAGATCGACCGGCCACTCGATCGGATTGCCGTCCGATCGGAGTACTATCCGATCCTTTGACACCTTGCTCCGTTTCACGCACTGTTCAACGCTTACGCTATCGATCTGTAATCAGGATAATCTCACACGCGTTCCCTTCAATCCAACCAAGTTGCTGCTTGCTGAGCACCGACTGTGAGTATACTCGAACCCCTTTTTATCGTATTTTTGGGTGTAACATATGTTTCTATCAAATCAAACTAACCGAATGCTTAAACTATTTATCACATGCGAATAACTGTTATGCATATTTATACGTGATGCTAGTTACATATGTGTTAGGACTTATACTCGCGAGGTCCCGCCTTAACTAGTATAGTACTATAGCACCCGGACGGGGTCTACTTAGGATGAATGGCAATCGCAATCGCAGCTCGAGTGACTTAGCTGGTAGTATCGGTCTTAAATGCATGTATGTTGAGGTATCTCGTTTATGTATTTGGTAATTCGCAGCACTTGTTATCTATTTACGCTACTCTATCAAAACTTGTATACTCGCCAATACTTTTGTATTGACGTTGTTTTAACGTATGTTGCAGGTTTAGTCGCAGTCTACATCAAATCAAGCTAGGAAGTCTAGAAACACACCTAAAATCTAGGTTGTCGGATTTGTATTGTTTGAGAGAACATGAAAATTCATGGCAGCTTATGTGATTGTACTTTTTTATTAATATGGGATAATGAACGCATTAAATACTGTCGCAATTTAGTTGTTATGGATTCTCTTGAGCAATCTGATTTGCCTAGTGCAGCGCCCCGATGATTCCGCCATCGGTTGGGGTGTGACATAAAAGAAGGATGGTCCTCAGTTGTCTCTGACCTTTCATTGAAAGAATGATGTCTATTGGTATTTAAAACAACTGCACCATATACATATCTGCTGACACCTTTGGAAAAAGTTCACCGTTATCCAACAAAACTCCCAATGATTTCTATGTTCACATCAATATCATTTGAGAGGAACTTTGGATGTATGGATTCATTATCCCATAGTTTTACTGATGCTTCTAAGGACGTGTTGGTAAGTTTTGGTATTTTAATCCAATACTTAAATGTTACTATACTAATTAGTGATATACTATAAAATTTACTGTACCTTTGTTGATTTCATAATAAAATTTATGTCTTTTTGTTCAGCGAATACCCTAGGACTTAGTTAACATTAGTATTGGAGTTTGTAAACTTAAAGAGACATTTAAGATTTATGTGAATCAGTGGGCCTCTTTTGATGTAGTACTTCAACGGGATCCTCTTCGGAATTGTTACTTTATAACTGATGGATTGGAAAAGGTTGTACACTACATGGGTCTGCAAACAGGAGTTGTACTTGTTTTAAGATACGTAGCGGATTACATCTTTCAGCTTACTGTCTTTGATTTGAATGGATGTGAGATTGTTGCACCCGAAGCCAATGACAGTCCAAAAGGCGATACTTCCTCACCCAAATTAGAAGTTGTTCCAATTACCGAAGATATGGATCATCAGTCGGATGTTGAAGAATCCAACGACGTAGATTCTGATAGTGATTATGTTGTATCGAATGAATCATCCGATGATGGCGACGATGCAGATTTTGATGCCGCTGTCTCAGATTATGAAGCTGGTCCTGATGTATACCCCTTAGAATTCGTATGGTACTACAATAAACATTTTGTAAGTTTGTTCTGTTAATATATTATGCCTCATTCTTTGGATGTTAAATGTTTCTTACAATTAAAAAATTTGTTACTTTCCTTAAATACATTATTTATTTCTTATTAATTATTATTATTTTATATTTATTTTTAAGCGCCTGAATGTGAAAGTAGCATCCTTATCAAGGATTCATAGATCATTGAAGATGACAGTTGAAAATCTGAATGGAGTTGACACTGTAATTGACTTTCGATGGGAGAATCATGGCAAGAGATTTAGATACGCGGCTTGTCAATGGACAAAGAAGTTCACCAAGCCCAATGGTATCTACAGAAATATGAAATGCAAATTTGTCTACTCTACAGAAAAAGCCAAGCTGATCTTAAAGAAAGTCTACAAATAGTTATGGTTGTTGAAATTATCTCATGTGAGATGAAGTTATGGGATGGTGATGTATCAAACTTGTATATTTTCCAAACTTACGATTTACGAATATTTAAATTATAATCATGTATGCTTATCTTGTTAGTTATATTAACTTAAATTTTTGTTGCACATTCATTATATTTTAATTGGCTCTTCATGATACATTACAACTTGAATTATGCTCTGTAAATTTATGGCCAGTCATCGACATTTAAAAAGCTTCAACAAATTTATGGTTGATCATGGTCATAACTTCACTTGAATTATACTCTACAACCTCTAATTACAAATAACAGTCTTTTAAAATCTACAACTAAAGGGATACATTCAACATCTATTTAGATAAAGTCTGCCAAACCCAAAGCTTTGTTGACCAAAAACCTGTTGAAGCAAAGTCTGTTGTTCCAAACAACCTCTGCTGATAAACACAAAGATTGTTGTAGCAAAGGTCTACCAAAAGAGAACCTCTGCTACTGAATATGAATACAAAAGCATCATGAAGCTAACATCTACTGTTACTTAATAAATAATGCAGTCTTTAAACATCTGAAACTAAAAGGACACACTCAACATCTATTTCGCTAAAGTCTGCCAAACCCAAAGCTCTCTTGAAGACAACATCTGTTGAAGCAAAGTCTGTTGAACCAAAGATCCTCTGCTGATAAACAAAAAAACTGTTGAACCAAAGGTCTGCCAAACACAACCTCTGCTGATGAATACAAAAGTATGTTGAAGCTAACATCTGCTGTAACTTAACAGATGATGCAGTTTAACAAAGGATTTCAACATCTGAGAAGCACACGGATCATGATCAACAGATGATAAGGTATGTTGAATGAAAGTCTGTTCAACAGATCCTAATGTAGCCCAGGTCCTTTCCCATCTAGGCCACAGCAGATGTTAGCAATCTATAACAGAGGCTAGTCTCTAACATATGTTAATGTATATGAGATCCTAACGGTTTCCTACTAATCAATTCATTAAATTTGCATTCATTCACCGACAATAATATACAACTCTACTACTTGTGAAAAACAAGAATATCAACAATAATATAATATATAATATAATAACAATAATTTCAAATTGTAGCAATTACATGCTAAATCCATCAGTTTAGATGATTCTCATTTTTGCCGTACATTCATTATATTTCAATTGTCTCTTGACGATAAATCACAACATGTTGGTGATCGACATTTAAAAGGTGAAAAAAATTTATGGCCAATCATTGTCATAATCGAAATTGAATATACTCTAAAACCTCTAAATACAAATAACAGTCTTTTGAAAATCTGCAACAAAAGGAATACAGTCAACATCTTCTTATATAAAGTCTACCAAACCCAAAAATCTGTTGAAGAGTAAATCTGTAAAAGCAAAGTCTGTTGAACGAAACAACATCTGCTGATAAACACAAAGACGGTTCAAGCAAAGGTCTGCTAAAGAGAACCTCTGCTATGGACTAACAGATAATGCAGTTCAACAGAGAATGTTTAACATCAGAGCTTTAACAGACCATGATCAACATATGATAAGGTCTGTTGAAGCAAAACCTGCTCAACAGATTCTAACAGTTTTCCACTCGGTCTCATGTGCCACAAATCTTTCCCAGGATTTAAATTCTTAACTGAACTAAAATTGTTAATCCCAACTGACGCTGACTTCTAATTCGGAAATCGGAATGAATTCAAATTTCAAAATACAAAAGCAGAGAGTAGGAGAGTTGAAGAAACAGTGGTTCGAATGACCGAAATCAATCGGACCTGGGGTTTAGTTCTGCATAAAAGCGGTTGTTCCTCTCATCTGATTCAGGATTGGACTGAGTTTCTTATCTGACGATATCTGCAAAAACAGACAGGCGTTAGACTCGCCACATGGAGAAGGGGGTTCTCTCCGTGACCACCCTCCGGTGTAAGAATAAGTACAGACCTCAATGAAGAAGAAGTAGTGAAAGTGAAGTGAATGTAACTTGACAATCATACCTGACTCGTCTTATTTATAGCCGTGTTTTGGCGGGAAAGTCTGTTGACGGAGATAATAACGGAAGACATTTTTCCGTAAGCGGTTATTGCCTTTTCCGTTGATCATTAACGTCCGTTCAAGCACACGGATCGTGAATGTGATCAACGGCTAGGGGAATGCCACGTGGAAAGTGGTTTCAAGTGGATCCTTCTCCAAGTTAGTGCCATCATCATGATTGAGATGGGCATTCAAGATGATGCCACATCACCATTCAGTTGTAAACGAATGGCTGTGCACGATGAAGTTTTCTAGAAGGTTTATAGTTGTAACCCTTCATGTTCTTGCCACGTGTTAATTTTGTTACAACAGAAAAGGAATGCTTCTGTTTAAGTCATGGTTCCTGTCGCGCAGAGATGTTTAGGTCTTCAATCTTTAAGTCTAACTTTATCCTTGCGCGAGTCCGCGCAGGGGTATTAGTTGATCTTTGGTTCTGACCTTTCTCTGGCGCATAGTTATTGAAGATTGCTTTATGTTTTGTTTAGAACCGGTGCGCAACCGCGCAGGGTTCTGTTTGAAGATGTTTATTGTAATGAGGTTGTGGTATGTTCTATTACGCCTGCGCGAGGTTTTTGGGACCATACCCCTTCAAGTCCCCCCAGTCCAGTGTTGCTCTTATGTATGTAAGTGGAGCACTGGACTATATAAAAATGGGGTGTGCGCTTTTTGCTTTTGGACGTTTTGGCGTGAAATATGGAGAATCTTCTTGTGGAAGATACTCCAAGTTGAAATGCTCATGATTTCAAATTTTGAAAAATTTGACTCTTGGCAGGTGAAAGGTACGATGGTGACTGTTGACTTGTGACAGTTTGGGTGACAGGCTGTCACTTGTCAGTTGTCTATTACGATTTTCTAGGTTATTGATGGCGGTGGGCATATAAACCCTTTCATTGCCTTCTTTTGATAGTATTACTCTTTGAATCTCCTTCTTCTTCCCCGGTATCCATTTGAAGAAAACTGCAACTTTCTTGCTTTATGTCTACCAGAGAGCGTCACGAAGATTCTTCCGAAGAGATGTCTGCCGGTCTTCCACCATTGAAGTGGTCCAGAGAAATGTTCGATAGCATGGTTTGAAATCTTAGGTTCCCTGATAGTTGGGGTGTTCGATATCCTGATGAGGGTCAGACGGCGGCAGATGCTCCGGCCGGGTACATTACCTTATCCTGGGATTATTTTGCTGAAGGCAACTTCCGACTGCCGGTGACAAGGTTTTTCATTGAAATCCTTGCATATTACAAGTTCCATATTTCTCAAATGCACCCCATCGGAATGGTTCGGATTCGTCATTTCGAATTCCTTTGTCGGTCAATGTACATTGAGCCGACGGTTAACCGTTTCCGAGTGCTGTATTAAATGCATTGTTCTCAGGGCTTTTATTCCTTTTCCCAACGTGCTTCGGCAAAGAAAATTTTATTGCACCCCCCAAAATCCTTTCATGAGTGGAAGCCGAAATTTTTCTTCATCAAGGCTGGCGTGATTCCGATGAAGATGACTTTTAGGGGCAAAGAAGACATTGCGATGGAGACCATACAGACTCCTCATTCGGAGACTTGGTATCAGGATTTGAAAGATGTTCCATCTATTGAACTTCCGGAGAAAGCCCTAGTTGCTGCTGGCATGAGTCTTTTCTGGCGAATGGAGCGGGAAGACAAGCCAGTGTACATGGAGGACGATAAAAGTAAGATTTGGGATTTTCTCACCCTTTCTTTCTCTTTTTTTTTTTATATGAATTTGTTCCTGTTCTTTTGTAGTTGTCTCTTTGTATATTGTTGCGTACAAGAAGGAGAACGGGAAGATGGCTACTGTTCCGAAGAGAGCTGATGAGGAACTTTGGTATTTACAGATAGTCAGGAATTTTGCTCTTTCGCGTGATGAAGATCTGGCCGTGCAACCTTCGACTGGTGTCGGTAAGTTTACTTTTTGGTTTTGATTGATATTGCAATATTACTCTTTGCTGTGTCTGCGTGCGGGGTAATATTGCAATATTTTCCTTTTTGAATAGGTGAATTGACTAACCTGGGCATAGGCCCTGAGAAGAAAAAACGTGTCGCGGCTGTTAATATTGCGCCGAAGAAGATTGATACGTCGAAGGCTCAATCATCGAAGGCCAAGAATGTTAAAGGGGAGAAGAAAGGTATGCGCCATTCCTCTGTCTCCTGATGTGATTAAGTAGTGGTGTCTGACACGTTGGAAGGACTTGCGCCTGTAGTTATGAAGAAACCAAAAGCGGAGCCCCGGATACCGCTGATATCCCTGTCTCGAATCCTGATGACCCTATTGATTTGGGGTCGAGTCCTGAGCCTTTATTGAAAACGAAGGCGGGGAAAAGGAAAAAGGCTGAAGTTGAGGTTGAAGCGCAGCCTGCTAAGAAGATTCCAAGAAGAAAGATTGGCAAAAGAGGCAATCTAGATGCCTTTATAGCGAAACCTCCTCCAGGTGAGTATCTTCTTTGTTTGCTTTTTATGTGTGCTATATGTTAATATATCCTTTGTTTTGCAGAGAAGCCAGCCCCTTCTGCTCGCGCGGAGTCATCATCTGTTGTTAATGATGATCTCCCCCCTTCACCGCCTCGCACGTCGATTAGGGAGCAGCTAGAAGGTACAAAAGTTGTGGAAACCGAGGTGGAGAAGGTTTCTGAGGTGGAGAATCCTGAAGTTGAGAAACCTGTTGAGGTTAAGGTAGAAGTGGAGAAAGTTGTGGAGTCGGGAACTGCGGACGCTGGTACCGCTCAGCCCAAGTCTCCTGAGGTGTTGGCGCAAGATCCTGAGAAAGAGAAATCTATCCAAGAGGACCCAGTGACTACCTCTCCTTTCTCTTCTACCACTACCGCGCCCGTAAATGTTGAGAAAGGGGCGGCTGGTGATCAGGGTTTCTTTACTCAAGTTGATGAAGATTCTCCTATCCGCCAGGATGAAACTCCGGGGGATTATTATTATAGATGTTACTCGGAGAAAAAAGCTGCGGAGATTCACGCGCCGGTGTGGAAACTAAAGAAAGGTGATACTTTTTCAGACTGGTGGGTTTGTCATGATTGGGTGCAAGGTACCTTTCCTCCTGCGGAGATTAAATTTCAAGAGGATCGTCCTCACGAGCAGACTTACTATGCTTATCTTGAAGAAGCTATTGGCTACACGTCTACTACGTACCGTATAGTGCGTGAGTGGCGTAGTATGCACAAGGAATGGGCTGATTTTGAGACGTCCAAGAAAAAGCTTATGAAGATGAGGCCCAAGTTGCCCTGATAAGGGCTAAATTGGAGGCTGATCAGGCCAAGTTTGAGAGTGACCAAAAAACTGAAGAGTGGTCTGTTGCTGGCTGGAAAAGAAAAGCAGAGGTTGAAGCTGCTCTTCTTTCAGAGGAGCGTAAACGTTGGAGGGGGATATGTGAGAAAGATAATAATGAAAAAATTGGTCTTCGCAACGTCATTAATAATCTCAAGGCTGAGGTTGAGAAGCTGAAAGAGCAGGATGCGGAGATTGAGAAGATTAAGAAGGAGAAAGCGGAGGCTGAAGCATCCCGTGATGAAGCGTGTTAACATAGAGAGAGGAGTGAACAGAGAGAGGTACGAACTTGCGCCACACTTACCCTTAAGGATAAGGAGATAGACGAACTTACTTCTTTATTATCTGAGCAGGAACAAATTAAAGCGGAGCTCGAATCTTCTAAAAAAGATTTGCAGCTTGAACGGTCTGAAAAAGCTGAAACTTCCCGCTGCCTGAGTGAAACTGAAGAAAAGTTAGAAAGCTCTGAAACTGCTCGAGCGACGGCGGAGAGTCAAGTTGAACCGTTGAAGAAGGACATGCTTTGGTTGAAACACGACGGAATCATAAGTGTAAGTATGTTGATTTTATGCGATATTTTGATGTATTTGCTCATCTTCTTATTTGTTGTGTTGCACATGTTGCCAATTCTGTCCTTAACTCTGATGAGTTAGATCAAACAGTTGCTCACTTGTTGACTGCTGCGCGTAATGATGGGTATTCCCAAGGGTACACAGAATGTACCCATCATGTTATTAATGCCTTAAAGGTTGATTGGGATACCAGTAGATCCGCTACGCATGGAGTGGATACCGAAGCTGCTCTTGCTGCTGTGAAGTCTCAATACAACACTTTGCACCTTCCTGTGATGGACCTAGTTACTGTTGCGCTGCAATCTGAAGATTTCATGACGCAACTAACGGAAGTTTTTCCGGATGGAGAATATGATGATGAAGACCTGGATTAGGTTCTTTGTACTTCTGTGATTGTTTAACATTTGTATTTTAAACAGGATTAGCTTTTTGATCCTCTTGTTAATGCGTTGTAGCGCAAGTAACTTGTTGATGCATTGTTGTGCATAAATTTTTTTGTTAATGCGTTTTGTTGCGCAAGTAACTTTCTGGATAGATTTCGTGTTTAAATTACAATGTTTTGCATGAGTACAATTTCTTTGTTTTTAGGTAATGCGAATAAAGATGGTATAATGCTCATGTGTGAACGTAGGGTTGGTCCTTGTGCAATACTTGTGATCGCGGACTTTTCATGAGACTTGTACTAGTTTACCATAATGTTTTTGCGTGTACCAAAAGGAATTGCATGCATTTTTGTAATAAACGGAGAAATAAGGTAACGAACTTTGTATTGATTGGATAGAGCACAGAGGCCATGAGTTTACAAAGTTGTTTTTCTATAAATAGTGAAACTTAATTAATTGCGCATGCAGATAGTCCTGTGCCATGGTTTGGTAAGTTGTACTTGACCAATCATGGGGGCCTATGATTGCAGCGCATTGATTTGTCTTGGGCTCAAGTTTGTTTGGCTTTTTTGCTCGGCCCCTCATCCCCGCGAGTGATTTGTTTGATGTCTTTGTGCACATTTTAGACTAAGTGGGTGAGTTCTCCACTTTTTAATACCTTCTCAATTTCTGTGCGGAGACTTATGCAATTATTTGTGGTGTGGCCGTTGTCTTTATGGTACTCGCAGTAAAGGTTCGGGTCTTGCCCTCACTTGTTCTTCATCGGTGGTTGCATTTTGAATTGATAGTCCTCGGTACTAAGTACCTTCGCCGGTGTTTTTGTTAGAGGGGTCCATTGTAGTTCAGGGTTCTCCTACTTAGCCTCTTTCTGCGCTGTCAGCTTGTTAATTGTTGAGCGGGTGTCCTCAGACGAGTATGCTCCTGAGGCCGAGTCCCTCCAGTTTTTCTTATTTTTTTTGTCGCTGTTCCCGCTCATGTCTTGCGGACGGTTTTACGGTAGTGGTGGCCTGTTGGAGCTTAAATTTCGCTATGTTTGAGCGTAAACTTTGGCAGCAGCCATTAGCTTCTCCCAACTTTTAGGCAGGCCCTCGGTTCCTGATAAGACTTTAATCATGTCATCTCATCTTAACTCATACTTGAATTGGATTAGATGTTCATGTACGTCGCCAATCTCCAGCACCTCTTTGTTATACCAGGTTATGAAGTCTTCCAGACTTTCATCATCTCGTCACCAGATGTTCATTATGTTGGCGGTATCTCTGACATAGTTGCGTTGTTAGCTGAAGTGAACCAAGAACTTCTCTTTCAAATCCACCCATGAAGTTAATTTTCCTACCGGTAAGTTGTCAAACCATAATCGTGCTGCACCTGTCAAGGTTTGGACAAATAGGTGGCACCACATATGTAATGTCCATCCCCCTGCTAGGCCTGCGCTGGTGAACACACGAAGATGGTCGTCTGGATCTGTCATCCCGTTAAATTTCCCGACATTTGACGGTAACTTCGCCCTCTCAAAGGGGGCTAGAGTGATCTCACTAACAAATTTCGAGTTCTCAGCTGCTTCTGCAGGTCGGTAAACTAGATTGTAATCATATTCTGCATCCAGGTTGTAAACCGCGTGGGTTTTCGGTTTGTAATTTGCATGATCTCGCTGCAATCGGCTGAACACGCTTGTGTTGTCACCTTCCTAATATGTTTTATCATATTCTTCGGTTTGGGTGTCCCATATCTGGTAAGAATGCTGGCCCAACCGATAATGGACTGACTGACGTCTATAGGAGTACTGTTCATCACGGCAATCTCTTCGTCGAGACTCAGAGTGGGTAGATTCGTACCTAGTATGAGATCTGGAATAGGCTTCTGTATCGTCTACGGACATTCGTGATGGTGCATCATAGTGTGATGTACGTGGTGCAGATGGTGCCCGTACATGAGGTGCAGATCTCTGTGATTGAGTTGCAGGAGGGACAACTTGTTGTAAGGACCTTCAAAATTTTCCCAAAACGGCCCGTAAGTAAAAACCCGGACCCCTGAAACCATATTGTGCATGAAAAACTGAGACAACAAGAAATCTGGTATTCAGGCAGGCCGTGTAAAGGTTAAGCATGGCCTTACGCGGGCCGCGTCAACCTTAAGTTAACCAGATAAGCGTTACAGTCCATGTGGCATCCACCTGGCAACCCTACGCGTGACCCAGCAAACCTACACGTAGACTAGGTGGCCACGCGGGCCGCGTAAGGATCAAGCATGGGCTCACGCGGGCCGCGTGAGGCCCATTTTTCACCTATAAATTTCCTGGACATCGAGCTTTCATTTTGTGTCGAAAACAATTCTCAAAAACGAAGTTATACTGCTCGAATTTCACTTTCACTATGGCCAAGCGCTGCTACGATACAGGGTATTAACTAAATCGCTGCTACGAGTCAATGTCCGATTGATTGAAACTATCCAATGGATGTTTAAGTGCTGCCCAAATTAGGGCTATACGTCATTTAAATTAGGTTACAAGGCTAATCAGTAGGCTAAACTCTGCCCGTTTAAATCTGCAATGTGAGTCATTCTTTTTTTATCAAAAGTATTTTACAATACTCCAATTATTTTTCAAAAGTTATAATTACAGGGATTAAGTCGTGGTTATCTTGAATCACTGGCTAGTGGGGTATTGTGCACATTACTAATTTCTCACAATTAGGCTAATAAATCTTAACAGTGATGATCATCACTACTTGGGGAAAAAGACACAATAGTGGTATGACCATCATCACCAGGAGGTGACACGACGCCAGATAAAAATAAGATAGAAGTCATTGTAATTGCTCTTATGCTGTAATTTATAACTATGTGTCATTTTATTAAATTTGAGTGACTCGCCGGTATTTCCCCGCTGATAAAATATTTTCAAAACATGTTTCAGGTGACTACTGTGAACCAAGGAAAAGTGCTACGGAGCACTAACAAAGCTTGAAGTAGTGGCTCAATTAAATAAATAAACATGTTTTGTAAATCAGGGAATTTCCTTGTGAAACTCCTCTATTGTAAATTACGGGGTTCATCCCGAATTATGAAATAAAATAATCGGGCATTTTAAGTTTTAAAAAGATCCTGTAAAATCTTCTGCTGTTAACTCAATTAATAATTACCACGGGTTTCTGTCCCGCGGCTCCTGGACCGGGTCAAACCGGGGCGGGGGCCGTGACAGAAAAAGGTGGTATCAGAGCCATTGATTTAAGCCAATTAAGTATTTAGAAATACTTAATTTTACTGATTGCCATATTGTGATTACGTGTTTTATTAACTGACTACTTGTTAGTTACAGTATGGGTAAGCAAAGACTTTCGGACATCTATCGCCAATTAGATAGTTCACCAAAAGATAAGGGAACTTCATCTCAATCAAATTCCTCAAAATACTCAGCAGATACTAAGGAAGGAATATTTGTTCGTAAGGCACAGTTTGAGAAACCACTTACCCCTAATAAAAGAAGTTGGATTATTAGAAAAAGTCAAGAGAAAATAAAGAAGTCACAACCAAAAGGAGTGATGAGTAATAAGGAAACTCAGGATATAGGCAATAAACCACCATGGGAAGATGAGTTAGACGAACAATGGGCAAATCTCTATATGTTAGCCACTACCGCAGTAAATGCTAACCTATAGTTGAATCGCCAAACTAGTACCAACACCCATATCAGCTATACGCCAGAAACTTTGCCCATTAAATAAACAACTTAGTAAGAAAAGATAGATTAAAATAAATTATCCCCTAATATATTTTTAAATTTCAATTGTATTTTGTAATATATATATCACAATATTTTGTTTTAATCAATCTATTTGTATAAATATTAGATTTTGATTGTCTTTCTGTGATTATTCAATTTACAAAATTTTAACCTAGAAATTTGTGTGTTTCTTCATATCTGCTAAACATCATGAATGAGTTATCTGAAGCTCTTCAGAATCTCAATCTCTATTCTGTTAATGTGGAAGTTTCCAAAGACTTTACTGGTTATTGTGCCGACATTGAGGAACCTATAGAATTTCAAGCCCAGCCACCGGAGAAACCCAAGCCAAAGAAGATAAGAAGAATTGTGGGCTGGAGGCGTGTGCGCATGAGGAAACCAGTAACTCAAAAGGTTGCCAAGACGAAGGACCCAATGGATAAAGGGAAAGGAATAGAGATTGGAGAAAGCTCCAAGCAAGCCGAGGAAATGCCATTGTGGGAAGAATTGGATCACAAACAGGCAGACTGTGATATCCTTAAGCCTGTCAATGAAAACCTCTTTACTTATCCTGCTGAAACCCAACTCCCAATAAATTTGGAACCAGCCATCCCAGATCCCCTTGTCAATACCCGACCTATAGGAGAAATGGAAGAATGGTGGACCAATGATTGGCAATTCCAAAATCTTTTAAACAACCCTTATACCTTTCTCCCTCAGTTTGACCCCGAGCCTACACCAAACCCACCAATGAGCAATGAGAACAAGGCTGAACTCCGCCATTTTGGCGAGGAGCTGGTGGATGGGAATCGAATCCGGGAGGTGGGAGAATAGATCTCCTGGAAGTACGACGAGAGGGAACGTCGTCTCTGAAAATGCCAGCTGATGGGATAGTATGGAATGGTGGAAGCATGTGTTTAATAATAATAATGTAGTAATAAAAATATAATTATGTGAAATAACCTAAAAAATAAAACTTTTGTAAGATAACAGGTGTGTACGGAAGCATATTATAATATATAAAAATGGAAGTCGAGAAATCGACAATTTTGGCTATACGTGTTGACATGATTATGTGCAATTATTTTATGTTTGATTGTTAATTATTTTCTGCGAATCATTTATATAAATCAATTACCAGATGGAACACGCTGGTAATGAACCCGTTAATGAAGTTAACTAATCTGAACAAAATCATGAAGATCAATTTCTGAATAGGCAAGATATCGAGAATATCGTTGCTCAGGGAATAGCCAATGCTATTCCAGCAATCCTTGCTGCTGCTCGACGTCCAGTTGAACCTCAACAAATTATTCCTAGCAAACGTACACACGGCGACAATTTCAGTAATAGTGTAAAAGGAGGCGGCAGCCATACTAATAATGATAACGATGGGATGAAAGCCCCACTCCTTAAGAAAATGAAAGCTGCAACGCCTGGTTGCACTTATAAGGAGTTTCTTGCCTGCAAACAGGTTGAATTTGCAGGTAACGAAGGGGCAACTGATGCACCGCGTTGGTTAGAGAAAACCGAGGCGGTGATTAAAATAAGTAAATGTGCAGAGGAAGACAAGGTCATGTACGCGTTACATCTTTTTAAAGAAGGGGCGCTAGAATGGAGGAATACGGTACTTCAAGCCAATGGAAGCGATGCGGCCTATGCCCTAAGCTGGGAAGAATTTAAGCGGCTGGTGGAAAGAAAATTATGCCCTGAATATGAAAAGGAACAAATGGCGAATAAGTTTCTGAACCACCGGATGGTGGATGTTGATTGTCGAGGATATACTTCGACATTCTTCGAATACGCTAGAGTTGTACCAACCCTGGCTTCGCCATAACCGGTACTTATTTCTCGCTATATTTGGGGATTGATTGGCGAAATCCGTGATATCGTTAAAGCTGCGAGACCTCGCACAATTGACGATGCAGTGGAATTAGCCAACACTTTAACGGACGGACTAGTACGTACGCGAGAAGAAAATAGAAAGAGGGAAGTGGCCCAAAAGATTACCCAGGGATTCCGTGTGGGTAACCATAGTAATTTCAAGAAAAAGGGAACCGGGCAATCTTCCACTGTTCCATTTTGCAATGCCTGTAAAAGAAAGCATTTTGGAAGATGCAAAGGGTATTGCAATTTCTGCAAAATTCCGGGGCATCAAGAAGAAGATTGCAGGAAGAAGAAAGCAACAATCTGCTACAACTGCGGAGAGGCTGGACATTTTAGGCCAGACTGTCCCAAATTGGTCAAACCAGCTGATAACAAAGCCAAACCTGCAGAAGGAACTACCATGAGAAACGCAAGTGCCTTCCAGTTGACTACTCAGGAAGCAGAACTAATCCCTGACGTGATAGCTGGTACGTTCCTAGTTCACGACGTTTATGCAAAAGTATTATTTGACTCTGGTGCAAACCAAAGTTTTATAAATACTTCATTCTGCCAAGCTCTTAACTTACCCTTAACCAACCTTAGGCAGATTTTTACAGTCGAAATGGCAGATGGGAATTTTGTTAACATAGATAAGGTTTTGCGAGAAGGAAAGATAGAACTCTTAGGCCATAAATTCTCTGCAAACATGTTACCTATGAATTTAGCCGGATTCGATATAGTATTAGGAATGGATTGGTTAGTAGCCAACCATGCTCGAATTCTTTGTGATAAAAACTCCATAGAAATTCATACCCCTACAGGAGAATTAGTGGTAATTACAGGAGAAAAGCCACGAAAGCCACTGAAATTCATTTCAGTAATGAAATTGGCCAGTTATTCAAGAAAACAAGAAGTGGTATATATGATTTCAGTAATCAGTAACACGAAAGGTAAGGAACTTAAAGAAATTCCCGTAGTAGCAGAATACCCAGATGTATTCCCAGAAGAACTACCGGGATTACCACCTAATAGGGAAATCGAATTTAGAATTCATCTAATTCCTGGAACTACACCGATAGCCAAGGCACCTTATCGGTTAGCACCCACCGAAATGCTAGAATTGAAAAAGCAATTAGATGAATTATTAAGTAAAGGATTCATACAACCTAGTTCATCCCCGTGGGGAGCTCCAGTGTTGTTTGTGAAAAAGAAAGATGGGTCAATGATAATGTGTATCGATTATAGGGAATTAAATAAGGTTACAATTAAGAATCGATACCTATTACCTAGGATTGATGATCTTTTTGATCAATTGCAAGGAGCTAGATACTTTTCTAAGATAGATTTACGCTCAGGATACCATCAGTTGAAGGTACAAGAGGAAGACATACCTAAAACTGCTTTCAGAACTAGGTATGGTCATTACGAGTTTACAGTCATGCCCTTCGGACTAACAAATGCTCCTGCCGCATTTATGGACATGATGAATAGAATCTGTAAACCGTATTTGGATAAATTTGTAATTGTCTTCATCGACGATATACTTATTTATTCCAAAAGCCAGGATGAACACTGTCAGCACTTGCATGCACTCTTAACTTTGTTAAGAAAAGAGAAACTTTACGCCAAATTATCGAAGTGTGAATTTTGGCTACAAGAGGTACAATTTTTAGGACACATGGTGAATCACGAAGGCATTCACGTAGATCCGTCCAAAATAGAAGCGATCATCAAATGGAAAGCCCCACAAACAGCTATGGAAGTTAGAAGTTTCATAGGATTAGCCGGATACTATAGACGATTCATTAAGGATTTTTCCAAAATAGTTGTGCCATTAACTAAGCTAACCTGTAAAGCAGTTAAGTTTGAATGGGGACCTAGGCAAGAAGAGGCCTTTAGGATTTTGAAACAAAAGTTAACAAACGCCCCAATTCTAGCCTTGCCAGAAGGAACAGAGGATTTTGAAGTTTATTGCGATGCTTCTAAGCTAGGATTAGGATGTGTGCTGATGCAACGCAATAAAGTAATTGCGTATGCCTCAAGACAATTGAAAAATGACGAGGAAAACTATACGACTCATGACTTAGAATTAGGAGCCATACTTTTTGCCCTTAAGATTTGGAGACACTATTTGTATGGAAGTAAGTTTACTGTCTATACAGACCATAAAAGTTTAAGATACATATTTGGGCAAAAAGAATTGAACATGAGGTAAAGGAAATGGATGGAAATCCTAAGTGACTACGACTGTGATATTCAATATCACGAAGGAAAAGCAAACGTAGTTGCTGATGCTCTAAGTCGTAAGTATCATGAAAAACAAAAGCGAGTTCGTGCTCTTAGATTAAATCTACAGTTAGATTTAATGGAACAACTGAAGAATATTCAGGAAACAGCAATCAAAGATGATGCTGAAGGAATGAAAGGAAGAATAAAAGAATTGGAACAGGGAAGTGATGGAATTTGGAGATTCCATAAAAGAAGAATTTGGGTACCTAAGCAGGGAGAATTAAGAAATAAGATTTTAGAAGAAGCCCATAAATCTAGATATACCATACATCCTGGTAACAATAAGATGTACCAAGATTTAAGAAATAACTTCTGGTGGATAGGAATGAAAAGGGACATAGCTAGATATGTTTCTAAATGTCTTACTTGTTCACAAGTTAAGGCAGAACACCAGAAACCCTCAGGTTTACTACAACAATTAGAAATGCCTGTATGGAAATGGGAACTTATAACCATGGACTTTGTTTCTAAGTTGCCCAAAACCAGAAAAGGCAATGACGCGATTTGGGTAATTGTGGATCTATTAACCAAGTCAGCTCATTTTCTACCAATGAAAGAAACCTTTAGCATGGAAAGGTTAGCCAAGTTGTACGTAGATGAAGTAGTATCCTTACATGGAGTTCCACTCTCCATTGTATCGGATAGAGATAGTCGTTTCACTTCCCATTTCTGGACAAGTTTCCAGGAAGCAATGGGAACCCGATTAAAGCTAAGCACTGCATATCACCCTCAAACAGACGGACAAAGTGAAAGGACGATTCAAACCCTGGAGGACATGCTTAGGGCATGTATAATAGATTTTGGTGGAAACTGGGATGACCACCTACCTTTAATCGAATTCTCCTATAATAATAATTATCATGCAAGCATTGAAGCTGCCCCATTTGAAGCACTGTATGGACGCAAGTGTAGAACTCCAGTTTGCTGGGTAGAAATAGGAGAAAGTCAATTATCAGGTCCTGAAATAGTACAAGAAACTACCGATAAGATTACTCAAATCCAGGAAAGACTGAAAATGGCTCGAGATCGCCAGAAAAGTTATGCCGATAATCGACGCAAGCCACTAGAGTTTCAAGTTGGAGACAGGGTACTCTTGAAAGTTTCTCCTTGGAAAGGAGTAGTTCGGTTCGGTAAGAAAGGAAAGCTAAGTCCAAGGTACGTAGGACCATTCCTAGTAATACAGCGAATAGGACCAGTTGCCTATCGCTTACAACTACCAGAGGAGCTAGCTGGGGTACATGACGTATTTCATGTATCCAATCTCAAGAAATGTCTATCGGACGAATCTCTGGTAGCGCCTCTTCAAGATATAAAGGTAAATGAAAAATTAAAGTTTGTTGAGAAACCACTGCAAATAGAAGACCGAAAAGTCAAGTTTCTCAAACACAAAAGACTGGTACTGGTCAAAGTCAAATGGGATTCCAAAAGAGGACCCGAATACACTTGGGAGTTAGAATCGGAAATGAAGCGAAAGTACCCTCACCTATTTCAATAAATCTCGAGGACGAGATTTTAAATAAGGTGAGGAGGATGTAAGGACCTTCAAAATTTTCCCAAAATGACCCGTAAGTAAAAACCCGGACCCCTGAAACCCTACTGTGCATGAAAAACTGAGAAAACAAGAAATCTGGTATTCAAGCGGGCCGCGTAAAGGTTAAACATGGCCTTACGCGGGCCGTGTCAACCTTAAGTTGACCAGATAAGCGTTACAGTCCACGTGGCATCCACCTGGAAACCCTACGCGTGACCCAGCAAACCTACACGTAGACTAGGTGGCCACGCGGGCAGCGTAAGGATCAAGCATGGGCTCACGCGGGCCGCGTGAGACCCATTTTTCACCTATAAATTGCCTGGACATCGAGCTTTCATTCTGTGTCGAAAACAATTCTCAAAAACGAAGTTATACTGCTCGAATTTCACTTTCACTATAGCCAAGCGCTGCTACGATACAGGGTATTAACTCGATCGCTGCTACGATTCAATGTCCGATTGATTGAAACTATCCAATGGATGTTTAAGTGCTGCCCAAATTAGGGCTATACTTTGTCATTCGTCGTGAATTCGATGGATGTTTAAGTGTTGCACTTTGTCGTTCGTTGTGAGGGTTTTTAATCTCGTGAGTTATCGTAAATGTTGTATTAGTTACTGACCTAGTCCGTGTGCATTGTCATTTAAATTAGGTTACAAGGCTAATCAGTAGGCTAAACTCTGCCCGCTTAAATCTGCAATGTGAGTCATTCTCTTTTATCAAAAGTATGTTACAATACTCCAATTATTTTTCAAAAGTTATAATTACAGGGATTAAGTCGTGGTTATCTTGAATCACTGGCTAGTGGGGTATTGTGCACATTACTAATTTCTCACAGTTAGGCTAATAAATCCTAACAGTGATAGTCATCACTACTTGGGGAAAAAGACCCAATAGTGGTATGACCATCGTCACCAGGAGGTGA
Source organism: Helianthus tuberosus (assembly GCA_030545235.1). NCBI lineage: Eukaryota > Viridiplantae > Streptophyta > Magnoliopsida > Asterales > Asteraceae > Helianthus > Helianthus tuberosus. The sequence continues at coordinate 47,126,466 of CM060386.1, read as the reverse complement.
CACGGCGCCAGATAAAAATAAGATAGAAGCCATTGTAATCGCTCTTATGCTGTAATTTATAACTATGTGTCATTTTATTAAATTTGAGTGACTCGCCAGTATTTCCCCGCTGATAAAATATTTTCAAAACATGTTTCAGGTGACTACTGTGAACCAAGGAAAAGTGCTACGGAGCACTAACAAAGCTTGAAGTAGTGGCTCAATTAAATAAATAAACATGTTTTGTAAATCAGGGAATTTCCTTGTGAAACTCCTCTATTGTAAATTACGGGGTTCATCCCGAATTATGAAATAAAATAATCGGGCATTTCAAGTTTTAAAAAGATCCTGTAAAATCTTCCGCTGTCAACTCAATTAATAATTACCACAGGTTTCTGTCCCGCGGCTCCTGGACGGGGTCAAACCGGGGCGGGGGCCGTGACACTTGTGCACAGAGCTGTGCATAAACTGCGTTCAACGCACCCTGAGATCTGACATACCATGAGATTGGGGTCTCACCAGGAGGTAGCTATGCTCCCGGTGTAACAGGGTCACTAGGATGATTAACGTTGTGCTGGACATCGTTATCATCGGAAGCTTCTTCTACAATCCCCTCGACACGAGGACCATGAGTAAAATTTGCCAGTCGGGAGCCTGATGGACGGTTTGACGGAGTCTCTGCCATGGAAAACAGAGATTGAAGAGAAATGAATCAAAAACGAGAAGAGGAGAATGAAAATTGAAGAATCGGTGGGTGCCAATGAAGAAACAGTGGTTCGAATGACCGGAATCAATCGGACCAGGGGTTTAGTTCTGCATAATAGGGGTTGTTCCTCTCGTCTGATTCAGGATTGGACTGAGTTTCTTCTCTGACGATATCTGGAAAACAGACAGCCGTTAGACTCGCCACGGGGAAAAGGGGGTTCTCTCCGTGACCACCCTCCGGCATGAGAATAAGTACAGATCTCAATGAAGAAGAAGTAGTAGTGAAAGTGAAGTGAATGTAACTTGAGAAATCATACCTGACTCGTCTTATTTATAGCCGGGTTTTGGCGGGAAAGTATGTTGACGGAGATAATAACGGAAGGCATTTTTCCGTAAGCGGTTATTGCCTTTTCCGTTGATCATTAACGTCCGTTCAAGCACACGGATCGTGAATATGATCAACGGCTAAGGGAATGCCATGTGGAAAGTGGTTTCAAGTGGATCCTTCTCCAAGTTAGTGTCATCATCGTGATTGGGATGGGCGTTCAGGATGATGCCACATCACCATTCAGTTGTAACCGAATGGTTGTGCACGATGAAGTTTTCTAGAAGGTTTAGAGCTGTAACCCTTCATGTTCTTGCCACGTGTTAATTTTGTTACAACAGAAAAGGAATGCTTCTGTTTGAGTCATGGTTCTTGTCACGCAGAAATGTTTAGGTCTTCAATCTTTAAGACTAACTTTATCCTTGCGCGAGTCCGCGCAGGGGTGTTAGTTGATCTTTGGTTCTGACCTTTCTCTGGCGCATAGTTATTGAAGATTGCTTTATGTTTTGTTTAGAACCTGTACGCCGCCGCGCCGGGTTCTGTTTGAAGATGTTTATTGTGACGAGGTTGTGGTATGGTCTATTACGCCTGCGTGAGGTTTTTGGGACCATACCCCCTTCAAGAGTGGAAATATGAAGAGTGAAATGAGGAAAAAACTCAGGAACATTTATATTACAAACCTACAAAGCATAGAATCAGGAACTCACACATATACATCTATTTTTAAACACAAACAAACATTACCTTTTCATCAATGAAGTCGAGATCCATTTTATAACCTTGATTCCATTTTCAGAAGATCCTCGCTCTCATGTGCCACAAATCTTTCCCAGGAACATTTATAATAGAAACCTATAAAGCATAGAACTAGGAATTCACAGATATACATCCATAGAATCCTTTATACACAAACGGAATAACACAAATACACCATACCTGCTCATCAATGAAGACGCGATCCATTCTATAACCTTGATTCCATTTTCGGATGATCCTCGGTCTCATGTGCCACAAATCTTTCCTAGGATTCAAATCCTTAACTGAACTAAAATTGTTAATCTCAACTAACGCTGACTTCTAATTCGGAAATCGTAATGAATTCAAATTTCAAATTTCAAAATACAAAAGCAGAGAACAGGAAAGTGGAAATATGAAGAGTGAAATGAGGAAAAAAAACCTTTATATAAGAAGATGATTGACAGAAGTGGGTGAGTGACATGCATTAATTGCAAATTACGTATTCTCAGGCATTTTGAATTTGAAATTACCTGCAACTAAACATCTGCTGAGGTATAGCATCATATGAACCTTCAACCGCTGTTGCTTTTAAACTATGGATGGATATGAGCAGAGATTTTGGGAGGTAAACTTTTAGATAGATTTTAAAATGATTTTATATATTAGGCTTTATGATGCAATAATGACATAAGAAAAACATTGTTGGACAGCCTCTTTAGCTGCCACATCAGCTTTTCTTATGTCACTCAGATTTCTTCTTTTAAAGAAAGTATAGATAAGTAACCTTGTAATTCTTGTTTTGTTGCATCTTATTTGGACATTTGTCACATATCTATGTTGGGAATATATGCATGCTTAAGATGCAAGTAAGAAATAAAACCTAAAATCTGTTTATAACACTATCTAAAAACAAACTTTGTAATTCTTGTTTTGTTAAATCTTACGTGGACATGTGTTACATCTTATGTGGACATGTTTCACATATCTTGTGAATATGTAAGAGACTAAGATCACATCACCAACACTAAACTATGTGGGTTCGCAATTCTATATGAGACAGTGATGGTTCGCAATTCTAACATCAAATATTATTAATGTATATTTTAATAAAAAAAATATTAAATTTAAAAATCAATTTTCGTAATAATATGTAGAACTGTGATTTCATATCTTTATATTACAATTAATAATTACTCCAATAATTCAAAAATCTTATCAAACGTTTTGTACAATATCAAATTCATAATCTTGTATCATCTTCTGAGTTAATTACATCGTTAGTCCATGTGGTTTGCACAAAATAACATATTTAGGTACTAATAGTTTAAAATCACCTTCTAGAGTATTAACTTTTCATTTTGTAACGTTTGGAGGTATTAACTTCTTCGGTATTAACATAGTTAGTCCCTGTGGTTTGCACAAAATTACATACTTATGTACTAATAGAATGTGATTTTAAAGCTACAAATAACGTTAATACCTCCAAACGTTATAAAATGAAAAGTTAATACCCTAGAATGTGATTTTAAACTATTGGTACCTAAGTATGTTACTTTGTGCAAACCACAGGGACTAACTATGTATTTAACTCTCATCTTCTTCTTGAACGATAAAAGTTCATACTTAAAATACTTGTAGTACTTACACTTAAAATATAGATATTGATGAATTTTGATTACGGAATTAGCAACCATATTATGAAACCAATCGGTAATTATGTACATCTTTTTACCAAGTAGCAAAAGTTTATACATTATTAAAAAATAATCGTCCCTTAGTGATTTTTTTTTGAACACCTTTTTAATTTCTTATTACATAAAAAAAATATATCACAAAATTTATGTATTACACGAATGAATGAGATTTTAACATGTAAGCTAGGAGTTGGAAAATTTGAATAAGAAAGATCATGTGACATTTTAATCATCGAAGTTACATATTGATTGATGGGTCTTTGCATATGGTAGGCAAGGAAACACAGTTTTGTTGTCTGCTGGTGTTGATGTTGATGGAGCAACAATTAGTGTTTTCAACTAATAGGTCATACAGGTCACCGGAAGCATATTCATATGTACGTGACTATATATGGTTTAGTGATTCAAAATAGTGGCTTTTCTTGTTCTTTTGTATACTGTCCTAAAATTTATAAAAAAAAAAGTTAATTACAGTTTGTCCCCTTAGTACGGGGCTTTTTTTTATTTGCCCCCTATTTAGAAATATTTTTTTGTGCTACACACACAATTATCCTTTCATTACAATTTGACCCCCTGTGTTGAGTTTCCGTTTACTTTTCGTCCAGCATGAAGGGTATAATTGTAACCTCAACACTCAACCCTCTCATACCCTCTATGCCCTCCCCCAAACCTCTCATGTTTCATTTGGCGGCCCTATGCATTGGTTGTTCTGAGTTTGTTCAGCATGCCCACATAGAACACAACTTCTATTCTCGGTGTTAATCGACTAATGGCGGGTGGGGATTGGAGAATTCGAGCCAATGATGAGGAAATCGATCCATACACAATTTATAGTAAGTCCTTTGAATTGTCATTTGAATTTTTCTGTTGATCATGAATTCTGTCCATGTATTAATTATAGGAAATAATTGAAAATTTTATTAATTTTTACTACAGATGACGAACCTAACCTGTTTTCATTTAAAATACTTCATGGAGATATGTTCACTAAGTCACCATAGAGGAGATATATGCATGGTCTGATAGCATTCATAGATAGTGTCGATATAGATGACTTAGGAATGGAGGTTTTGGAAAAAAATGTTAAGTTTGTAGGTTGTGATGGAGATATGGTTTTTTACTTCCATTACAAAGTTCCCAATTTGAGCTTGGACATAGGTTTAAGGTCTTTGGTTGTTAATACTGATTTTGATAACATATTTGAGCATATACCAGATGGAGTTAAGTTAATTGAAATATATGTTGAACATCGGAGTTCTTGTGTCTTTTTAAACTCCATAAATTCGAATAATGCTAGAGCTGCCCCATTAGTTCAGATTGAAAGCAGTACACATGCACCTTATATTGATGAAATCTGAGAAGTTATAGGTCTTGAAAGTAGCGATCATGGATCAGAAAAGGATGGTGAGAAGGATGAGGATGATAAGGAAGATGATCCAGATTATATGGAAGTAGAAGAAGACATTGGGAGTGATCTTGAAGTGGACATGAGTCATTTTAAGGGTTGGATTGATCATGATGTGGTAGAAGATGATATGAGCCTCACATTGGGCATTATCTTGATTTAGATGAAGATATGCTAGTTGATTTTGATAACTTTAACATGTCTAATGACGATGATGTGCTGGTCTTAGATCAGGTTGCAAGAAGAATCAGAAAGATGAAGAAAAAATCAAGAGGTTTGACCCATATAATCCATGGTGTATTGGTCAATTAATATAAGATAAGGCCGCGTTGAATCAGATGGTTAAGGATTATGCACTAAAGTCTAGAATATAGGTTTACATTGGTAGGAATGAACCATTAAGGTATAGGTAGTTTGCAAGGGTATAAGTCAAAGAATGGTAGGTGTTGAAGGGTAAGAGTGTGAAAGTTCTATAAGTAGTAGGATACAAAATGAAAAAACCAAAAAGAAAACCAAACCCACTGTCCCACTTGCCCTTGGGCTCTTCATATATCTAGACCATCAAACCTAGATTCATAGTGTATTAAAACCATTAGCAGTGAAAATAATTGCCTCTAAACTAGAGAAGTTGGTATCTACACTATAAGTGGAATAGCCATTGATATTGCACTAATTGTTGAAAGCAACCTTACAATATCCCTTCCTGCTCAACAAGATTTTGTCTAGAAAAAATCATCTAATAAATGTTTCAATGATGAAAAGTTTTAGAGCTAAAGCTATTGCTATCAAAAAAGTGCATGGAAGATTTTATCTAGAAAAAAAGCATCTAATAAGTGTTTTAATGATGAAAACTTTAGAACTAAAGCTATTGCTACCAAAAAAACTGCCTGGAGATTACAGAGATCAGTATGGTTTGCTAAGAAGTTATTGTGAAGAATTATTAAGGGCCAATCCATGTAGCAACATCAAAATAGATGTGGAGCCATGCAATAGCCCTAGTTTAGATACTAGGCAATTTAGAAGGAATTACATATGTTATGCTACCATGAAGAGAGGTTTTAAGATTTGTGATAGAGAAAGTCTTGGTTTGGATGGTCGTTTTATGAAAGGTCCATATTCAAGACAGATTTTGAGTGTTTTGGGTGTTGATGGCAACAACGGTATACATCCAGTTGCGTTTACCCACGTTGAAGCTAAAACTTATCAGAGTTGGGCATTGTTCTTAAATAACCTACATGTTGATCTTGACTTAACAGTCACTTCTAGTTTAACATTTACCAGTGACCGTTAACAGGTTAGTATTCATTATTCAATTATGTGGTGTGGACCAGTTCATGTAGGGTCTAATTACAGCACTGAAGATGGTGTTTCCTAATGTTAAGCATAGGTTTTGTCTTAAACACATACATGAGAACATGAAGAAGAAATGGCAAAGAGATGTATTTAAGAACATGTTAGGAGAGTAACCATGATGATCAGTGTGCTTACTTTAACACTACTACACAATAGATAACGTATGCAGACCCTAACTTACATCAGTGGTTACTCCAGATTTCACCTGAATCCTGGTCAAGAGCTCGTTTTGCAGGTAGGGCACAGTGTGATATCTTATTGAACAACATTTGTGAGGTGTTTAATAGACAAATAATTGGAGCTAAAGAAAAGCATGTGATCACATGTTTGGACTTCATCAGAGAATACATGACAAAACGAATTGTTAATGTCAAGAAGGTTTAAGATAAATCAAATGGTCCATTGGCACCTTATGCTGAAGGAGTTTTTAATGAAATTAAAGAATATGCATCACTAATGAATGTTCTCATGGTGAATTTTACAAAGTACCAAGGATAATCAACCTAATAACATAAACATCAATGATCCATTACAAGGCTTTGACCATTACAAAAGATCCATTACAAGGTTTGAAACGGTTATTACATTACATTTCGGAAAACAAACACAACAAACAACAACCAACTAAGTCCTAAAACAGTCTTCCATTTTCTGAATTGGTTTTGACCATATCGTCTTTCATCCTGATAGTTTCTACCAAAGCTGGAACTATTGTTTCACATCTTGGACATATGGGAGTATCAACCCACCCAAGCCAACCACAATCTGTATGACCCATCTATATATAACATATAAAATTTCACATGTGATTCGGTAATTAAACCAAAGTACATATTTTGAAAAAGAAGATTAACATTAAGTAGTGTAATGGTTTGTTCAGAATACTAGTCATTATTTTAACATATCAAGAAAAACATTTAACAAAAGAGGAAGTTAATAAATGTTCAGGATTGTTCGGTTCTAGGCAAAGCTTGATCATCCATTCGACGTCACCTTTTTAAGATTTTCCTATACAATATTCATTAACACGGTTAGTAATTCGATTAAATAAACGAAAAAAGGTTAAAGAAAACATATTTTTCCAGTTCAAGTGGTCCCTGCGCGTCGCAGGGGGGTTAGTTTGGTCACTGGCGCGGGAGACTGACGTTGACCAGTTTCATTGACTGGCTCTCCTGCGCATCACAGGGAGACTTTATATCTCCCCCGCGTAATGCGGGGAGGCCGTTCTACGTTAGATCTCCAACATCTGCTCGTTTTTCCCACTTATCCAATTTTTTCACATTTTCTCCAAGTTTGTGCCTAAGTCGGTCCAAACTCAATTTATCGCACTTAGGACTTTTCCTTTCAAGCTTTAAATCCAATATCCACAATTCAAACCTAGATTCTTAAATTTCCAATTCCTTTGTTCGGTCTTTTTACCCGAACCGACCCATTAATAAAAGGCATTGAGCATTCATGCTCAGTCTTTCCATTTTCCTTACTATCATTCTTATTTTTCCCTAACTACAACCGCGCTTGTAGTTGGTAATTGTGGACAATACCTTAGCTTCTACGACCCTGTTGGTCGCTTATGCCTTAGTTTTACATGTCTAATTCTTTGTTTGTGGCCCTACAGACCACAAACGACCCGTTTAGTTTGCCACTCATAATTCTCTTCAAAACCATGAGTGATGACTATCCTTTAATCAATTCTCACCATAGTCCATAACCATGATTGTTTCCATTTGGCAACACTTCCACTTCTGTGACCCCGTAGGTCATTTATACTTCGGTTTACATGTCATTTTATTTGGTTTTTCTTAGGACTCATTTATATTTGACCCAAGGATCTTTTATTCAACTTCTTAGTAGTAATTTACTTAACATCAATAACAATATATCAACTTATTAAATTTTAATAATGTAGCTACGTACCTTAGCGATCACCCTTGGCGTGTTTCCTTCCCAGCTCGGCTTCCCGAAGCCTCACTTGTGGTGCTTATAGTTTTAAACCAAGCGTCTGTTAGAACACACATTCATTCCTAGCCTTTTCATCATAGGTTACATCAATCATACCTCAAACTTTCACCAAAGTTACAAAGGCTAATACATTCAAATTTCACATAGGCATTTCATCAAACACTTGGTGAGCATTTTTTTTTTCTACAACTATTTTTAGTGTTTAGTTTATTAACATTCATACCATGTCTCATGCCCTAATAAGTTACACTCGTCTATCAACCATGATAATCATAAATTCCATATCACATAAGCTATATATACAAACAATCAAACAAGAATTTGAGGTTTTCATCTCTAGGTGAAAACCCACTTCATAACATGTATAACATTTACTCAATCCTCTAATTTGCTCAATTACATTACACACATTGGCTAATATGATGATGTTAAGTACCATCACTACATCAATTTGCATTTTATTGCTGCAATCATACCAGACTTTCATCTTTCATGGATACTCTTGACAAGAAAACCTACCAAATGTGAAATTACAACATACATTAGGTTGGAAATAGCTTGATGGCTCACAGTCTTTAAGCATGCAAGGATTACACACTCAATTCTCTTATGATTTGCTGAATTTTTGTTTGAGAGAACCCTCTCTAAAATCATAGGCCGCACACACCAAATACACACACTGTTTTTTTCTTTTATTTTTTCAACTTTCTAGTATGTGCATTCAACCCCTCTATGTTTTGTTATGTATCTTTCATGCCACAACTCATTTTTTTCATTAGAGAACACATATTAACTAGGCTAAATATTCCTAGTTAAATTACTCCATGTCAAAATATCATATTAAACACGAAATAGTCCATATTAACATTTTGGGGGTGTTATACAATCTCCCTTCTATAATTCACATTTAACAGATCACACACACTGAACAAACATATTACCATCTACAATGAGACAAACTGATCACAAACATATTAACACCACGAATTAACACTATGATGAAATAAACTGATCACATTCATTACACAAATCAACAAAATCAACAAATCACGCTCATTACACACATATTACTTTCACAATCAAACCAAATTTTCAACTTCATTACAAGCATAATATTAGACAGTTTGAACACTTACACAACATAGGAACCGTCGTCCAGGGTTAGTATGCATCCTAGAGACCTTATAGCAGGTACCTGCACCACATGATCATTTCAATTCAGTCCCAACAACCCTTTGTGAGCTCACACGACGACACGGAGATGAATTTGATGAGAATTGGGACATTGTAGCGATCAAGTTAGGGCTCCAACTGAGAAATGTGAATTGGCTTCAAATTAGTTGTCTGAATTACAAATTAGGGCTTCAATTGAAGGACACCCAAATAAGTTAAGGAAATCCGGGGGATATAAAAGACATTTCACATGTTTCATGGACATAAAGTAAACAAAATGGACGGAAAATAAACCACAAGGGCTCAAATTGCAATGAAAGGACAATTCGTGTGTGTAGCACAAAAAAGTCTTTCTAAGCGGGAGACAAATTGAAAAGTGCCCCCAAACCACAGGGGGCAAACTGTACTTAACTCTAAAAAAATCCATTTTAGCCGAGTAAAGGTGAGGGGGTGTTCTCAAGGTGGCTCATCGGGTTCTAACAGGTTGGGTTGGAACATTGTCGCAAACAGCAAAAGGCTCATGATGAGAATCGGGGTGAATAACTTGGATGGTGAACCCGTAAGTGATGTCGAGAGTGGAACATTGTGGAACAAGAACAACTATGCGAGTGTTATTTATAAAAATGTTTTTAACACTATAAAATTACAACACTTCATTCATTTTTACCCCAAAATTATAAATTATTATAGTGTACAAACTCAACACCACAATAAAATGTAATATTTATTCTTCCACCATCATCATTGGACCATCTGACTTTAGTGGGCGCAATTCTTTTTTCCAAAGTTGTTGCCATCGTATCCGAAGTTGAAGACACCACATAATAAAAAAAGAACGTGCCACGTGATTGTAAAAAAAGGCTCTTGAGGTTCTAATAAAGATTACTCCGTCGATAGCCCAAAATACAATGAAATTATGTTTCGAGCGAGCTTTTAGATGTACAAGGATTTTTCTTTTAAAATGTTGCGGATATAAACGCCAATTTTGAATGGCTCCAAGAAGGGATAGACTGGAAACTTAAAAAGAGTATAACGGCATTACAGATATGCACTTATGACGTATGGAGGTTCATGTGTCTGGTATGATTATTATGGTTCGTAATTTGTTTAGATTATATGATTTTTATGGTTGGTCATCTATTTATATTATGTCAACTTTTGGACTCATATCTCGTTCAATTCGTGAACACGGCTCATTAAACATTATTAGTTAAATATCATTGTTATCAAACAAAAAATCAACTAAGAAATCATAGTTATCATTATTATTTAAAAAGTAATATCTTAACTAAAAGTAGAAATTGATGCATATTAAAACTATGACAAATTTTGACCAAACAGATTGAGAAACCTCCTACTTCATTTGATACCTAACTTTTAGAAAATTTATTCAATTTGAGACCACTTCTACTCTTGCTGCAACAAGAAGAATTTATTACTGTCCTTGCTGGAATAAAGACATAAGGACACAATAATACATTTGTGACCGCTAATTATTATTAAATACACTCAATTTCTATACTTATCTTTCTATAATTATTATTTTGACCAAAACCACCCATTCGACCTCAATTGAGATTCGTTTAAACGACCCCTTTTATCCTTAATCCATTATGGTAAATCGGTTTTGACCCAACCCTACTTTAACTCGAACCGATTATGATATGATTTGTCCGTTTTGCCAGACTCAAATGTAACTCAAACATTAGACTACCAAGCAGTGGCGAAGCTTGAAAATTTCCACCGGGGGGTCGGAAGTCACCGAACCTTATAATTCTATATAAGTAAATTTCTTTTTTATAAAACCGGGGGGTCAAAAACGTATATATCTAAAAAATTCTATACGAAACGTACATACATAACACTACTGAGCGATGATCAATCGAGGCCATAGCTATTTTATATATGGAATACTAATATGTTAAAAGGTTTCAATACGTATTTATAGACGTTTTAACACAGAACACAGGCTATATACAGAGCTACCTAAACCCTAAAGGGTTGGGCCTCTCTGCAAAATCTAATACTAATTTTAACAGTCCTAGATTCCCATCCATAAGACTAGTGGGTATGGGGGCCGGCTTGGCCCGGCGCCGGTCCCCCACACCGCCCCCCACTCCTCCGGCCCGTCAACTTCGTCCTCCACCAGTCGATCTCGACGCCCCTCTCTCCTCTCTCCTAACACACACACATCTATACATACATATACACACATATATATAAAGTGTTTCATCTACCACCCCCTAGGTCCATCCCCTCCAAGCCGAGCCTATGTGGCTGTGATGTGGCGGCCCATCCCTTTGAGGATGAGGCTCTCCATACCCACTAGTCTAATATAAGGAAAATAATAGTAAAAATAAAGAAAGTGAACACCCAAAAAGCAGACTCAAGTCAAATGTCTGGTTATTTTTTTCCAAGGCTGACACCAAAAAATTGTCATCATCGTGCGTTGAAACATTACTATACCATCATAAAATTTTCAAATTTTGAAAGATGTTTTTACATCTTTTAAACAATTAGCGATTACAACTCAAGGGATTTACTTGATTAATAACGGATTTTATGCTACGAAAATTTACGGGTTTTTTTTGCGTGATGAAAATTTATCGTCTGGATATAGTTTTTATATCTTGTATTAAGTGTCTGATTTACAAAAAAAAAAAAAAAATCAACTTTAGTATGTTATTTAAGTATAAGACTATAATTCCTTCCGTAGTGGGAGGTGATATAACGCCGGAGGACACCATAGCCAATGGCGCAACTGTACCCGAGAGCAGAAGCTGTCGTCAAAAACCCACAATTTCCATCACCAAACACGTTATGTATGTTGTAACATACGTATGGAAGATTTTTGGAATTAGATCAATATATTTGTGTATCACTTGTAATGTTTGATCTTGGTTCAACACCATGAAATCATAGCCCAACGCACTTGCAGGGTTGGCGAAAGAACTTTGTTCGACAATATCTTGCTTCAAGAGACTTGAACACCTAAAAGTGAGCTAATATTAGTTGACGAAATATTAATTGTTTTGGGGTAAACTAGAAAAAAAACTTTTTTTTAATTAATTGTTTTAACTTTTTAAGAAAAACTTTATATTATTAGCAATTTTTTTGTGGTAGTTTGTGTGATAATGTCTAATTTACTTTATTAAATTATATGTCTATAAATACATTTAGAGCAAATAATACATCTAATTTACTTTATTAAATTGTATGTCTATAAATACTATGTTTAGGTCCAGTAACTTGCTTTTTAAGCCTGTTACATTATCTTTTAATATTCTACACTTTACATAATGATACAATAAAATAATAATCGAATTAAGTTGGATAAAAACATAAGTATATGAATGTTTCATATGTATAACTAATACAGATTATTAGTTTTCCAAACAAACTCATTTAAACTAAAACTAGACCTTTAACCTAGCTAGATTATATAACTAGGTTAACTTGAAATATGGGGATTAAAAACTATACATAATTTGTTGAAAATCCAGACATCTTTTTAGCTTTTCTAAATGATATGATGAAGCATAAATAGATCACTAGTTGAAAAAGTAAATTTATTAATACAGAATAATCACGATGCAGTTCTTTGAATGGCTTCCTTGAGTATAGGTCAAAGAAACTTAGGCTAGAGTGAAAAACTTACTATGAATTTAAAATGACTTGGTGAAATATAATATGCAGATTTGCAAATTTAGTTCTGGCTATAATATTTAGTTTTAGTTACATATGTACTTTTCCATTTCACTATAATGTACCATTTTGAGCAACTTGCTTGGTTTTTTGTTAATTGAAAGTCGCCCTCTGTTTAAAAATAAAACAAGCCAAATAAGAAATAGCCAAAGAAACAGAGAATATGATATATTCATGGTTTTCGTTGAATGATTTTTTGAGATGTGACGCCCTCAACTATAAATTATAAACCAACTTATTACGAGCCAAACTTTTTTCTAATACATCTGCCCCTACTATATTAGTAGCAATCATGTTAATGGGCCATGGTCAGGTCAGTTACAAATGGGCCAGTTACTGAATATATCGGCCCATCAATATAGATGCAATCGTATATGTAAACCCTAGAGTTGCTCCATCGCTTCTCGCGTTGCTGGGAGATCTCTAACGCCGCCTCCTTTCGTCTCAGTTTACCAGGTTCTATCTTCATATTCATCTTCATCTTCTACCCCTCTTCATTTCATTTTATTTCGTTGCCTTTATAACTACCTACCTTCATCAGCATCATTGAACTAGGGTATAATTTGATCCGAATCGTTACACTTCTGTTTTTCTAACTCTATTTCAATCATTGTTTAATGTTGTTGCAGTTCTTCACCTCAATTTTTCTGCATTTTTTACCAACTTTATTGACTAGTTTTATGCTGTTAACTCGGATTAGAATATTATTTGTTACTTTCTTGTAGAATAGGCCATTTTTTTACAGATTTTGCTAGGGTTTATTTTTATGTTTTTAGTTGTAACAATATATTATAAATTTGGTTAAGGTATTAATTTTACTTACTAAATATTTAAACTTAGATGGTTTGATTGTTTAGATTTTACTTATCTTGTTCAAATGTGTTAAAATTGATGACAAATTAGTATTTGAAACACAGGCTAATTGTGTTTATAATTATCAGGTAAGCAATGGCTGTCCCCAAGCTTGATAAGAAGATCATCAAGAAGCGTGTCAAGAAGTTCAAGAGGCCACAGAGTGACTGGAAGATATGTGTCAAGGTATAAACTTATCTTCATTATGCAACGCATCACCTCACCTGCTAATCATTTTATTAAATACTACTAATGGTTTTCATCGATGTATTTTTATGTGTTATACATGATTTGAAAAGGGTTTTGGTTGCTTGTAGTATTCTATAACTAAAATGACTGGATTCGGGTTGGTAAATGGGCTGCTTTGAATGTTTTTGTGTTGTAGGAAAACTGGCGCAGGCCCAAGGGTATTGATTCTCGCGTAAGGAGAAAGTTCAAAGGTGTAACTCTTATGCCCAACATCGGGTACGGATCGGACAAGAAGACCCGTCACTATTTGCCAAATGGGTTCAAGAAGTTCGTTGTTCACAATGCTAAAGAGCTTGAAGTCCTCATGATGCACAACCGGTGTGTATTTTACCGCTTATGTCTACAATAATCATTTGCATACTTGCTGCTGTTATTTGATATTGGTTTTGTCGACTTGTATGATTTCAGGACGTACTGCGCTGAAATAGCACACAATGTATCGACCCGCAAAAGGAAGGAGATTGTTGAGCGTGCTGCACAATTGGATGTTGTTGTTACCAACAAGTTAGCCAGGTTGCGCAGCCAGGAAGACGAGTAATTCTATGCTTTATGTTATGGATCCCCGTTTCTTTCGGTTCATGTTATCTTTTACTTTCAAGACATTAAATCATTTAATTTTCTACTTGACTAGATCGTCTAGTTTTATTACCAAGACTTTAATGATTTTTGTGGTCAATGAAATGAATTTTGTGGATCATGGAGCTATTGGTATCAGTTTTTGTTATGGTGGCACTTTAGCATCAATCTATTTAATCATTGGTATATTTTTTTACCTTCCTTTCTGGTAGCATAGCAGAACAAACCATAAGTTCAATTAGACCGTCGTTTTACATCCATGACCATAACTTATTATATTATTTACATGTCATTAGGCTTGTATTTTGATATCTATAGTTTATTTGAAGGTCGGTTACAATGCTAATGAACTAATATTGTATTTGGTTGAAATATAAAACTTGATTTTGGGTTGTAATGTACTAGGTTGAAGTTATTTTAAATAGGTCTCCTTTTAAAGTATTAATTTTTCTTTTTAAAATCAAGCCAAACCAAGCCGAGCTAAGCCAGCTCGGTTTCAAATCTGATCTGAGCCGAGCCCGAGTTTGCCTTAGCTCAGCTCGGCTTGGCTCGGCTCATGAACAGCCCTAACACCACTTAAGGTAGTGATTTCTTCATGTGAAATTTGTGATATGAAGTTCTGTAACACATGGTGCACAAATTTATGAGTTGGACACAGGAGCCTACAACATTTCATGTGGCTCAACATAGTGAACGAAACAAGGGCACTTGCATAATATAGGCAAAAGGGAAGAAGGAAAGAGGCATGAATAATGTTAAGCAAATGGTTGTTCTTGATTTAATCTTTTCGTTGAATCAATAGAATTACCAAATGCTTAATTCTAATTTGATCATCTCTGGTTGTGTCAATTAAAGTACACAACACCCTTATTGGTGTTTTAATTGCCTTAAAAAATACTACTACTCACGTCAAAAACATGTGATCTATGTTTATAAAAAAAATACTAATAACCCGGTTCAACCGCCATATACAACCCGGTTCAACCGGTTGAACCATTTTAGAGTCAAACCTGGTATGACTTAAAAACAAGTTTTTAAAACATTGATGTTTATCTAAAACCTATTTATAATAAATTTAATGTATTAGATGCCGGACCAGAAAATATTTTCTAGGGGTGTGAACGAGGGATTTAACCAAATTTTCAAAGGGTGCGATCGCGATTTTGCACTATAAAATACGTTAATTTTTTTTTCAAGGGGTGCACCCGCCCACCCAACCCTCTACGTAGGTCCGCCCACTTTGTAACCAAACAAGTTCCATTAGTTTTGTGACATAACCCTCCTATATCAAAAATCGTTTGCCCACATTTCATTTGTGGTGTAGGTGCTTGACAAGGTAGTTGTGGAGGGGAGATTGGGGTGTTGCTAGTCTTCCACCAATTGGTTTTACTCCCTGTAGTCAAATTTGGCAATAAGTCATAAATGGACTACAATTAATAAGAATAATAATAATAATATTATTATTTTACGTCCATGGTATTTGAAAGAAACCAGTAGCTTGTATCGTATGCTGCTAAAGTTGAACCATACTTGATCAAGACTTTCTGTAAAAATAACACTAATTTTATTTTTCATAGGGGCAACTACCCCATGGCTTTTCACTAGGTCCGCCTTTGTTTTGTGGCAACGTACCACATAATAGAGCGGGTCTTATAATCTCCCAACTAAAGACGTTAGCTATTGTGGTTGTATGTATGCCGTGTAAGATTAAATATTTATTTATTTATATTTAATCTAGTAGCCATCATTATCATTTATATAATATAGATCAAAATATATTAATAACCTATTAATAATTAGTTGGTAATTGTTGATGGACCATATTACCCTTATTAACTAATTGGGTTTCCTCTTGGGTGTATGTATAAGGAGATTATTAGAGAGGTAAAAGGTTAGACACATAACCTAACAACATAACATCAATTTTCGTCCCTCTCTCTCCCTAACCGAAACCTCCCTAATTTTGGTTTCATCACCATCATCACCTTACACCCTAAGGAGGAACCAGATCAAACTGACAATTATGTCGAACATCGTGGCTGCGTCTCTGACTGGATTCTCTACTGATGCAATCAAAGGTATGTTATTACATGTTTTCCATTATGTTTAAAATAGAACTGATCAACATGTGGTATCAGAGCATATGTTGATAAATCAGTTCTGGTTTTGTATCCATTATTCTGGGATAAAAAATCTGGAAAACGAATTTTTTAAAGCCTTCAAAAGGTCTCGGCTGTTTTCGAGTTTCATGAGCCGAAATCCCTGTTTTCGGATAATATGTTTGATTAATCGACTCGAAATTATAAAGGATTAAACTTATTGTCACGAAATCCATTACAAAACCATTAAAATCAGGTTTAGGATTTCCAGAATTATGTTCTTATTTTTTAGGGTTCATCGTTATGTTCTTAGAAAAACTCGAAAATTCCATAAGATTTGGAATATAATTTGGATTAGTGGATGTTTTCAAATGTTTGATCTAAATTTTATCTATAATAATTTTCGAAAAAACTGTTAATGGATTTTAGTTATTATTTTCGAAAATACTTGATAAGTTTAGATCATAAATAAATTAGGAAATAATATCCCAAAATCCCTCAAATTTCGGGTTTTAGTTAATTATCACAAATAATAGCTATTAAAGAGAGATTTCGAAATCATCATCAAAATCGCACAAGTTTTCCCTATAACAGTCGCACAAGATCAGGTCACACACAAAAAAAAAAAAAAAAAAAGGAGGTGGACCTGATCGCACAAGACTGATCGCACAAGGGAAATCGCACAAGACTTATGGATCGCACAAGACCTGTGGATCGCACAAGATAGTGCTGATCGCACAAAACTTGGGCCTGACTAATCGAACAAGTTTTGGGCCTCACTGATCGCACAAATTATTGGGCTTTACTGATCGCACAAGTTATTGGGCCTCACTGATCGCACAAGTCCTAACTGATCGCACAAGTCCTTATTAATCGCACAAGGCATTACTGATCGCATAAGATTCGAAATCTCATTATTTTTAAGCTGTTTAATGTGACCTAAAAATTTTTTGTAAGAAGTTTCAGTTTTATGGATTAGCTCTTGCTTAGGTTGCTATCATTTTAAGAATTCTAAGTGTCATTAAATTTCACTCCAAATTTAACTCCGATTACTCCAAATTCTAATGTGACCTAAAAAATTTTTGTTAGAAGTTTCAGTTTTATGGATTAGCTCTTGCTTAGGTTGCTATCATTTTAAGAATTCTAAGTGTCATTAAATTTCACTCCAAATTTAACTCCGATTACACCTCTTGTACACCATACTGCTTAAAAATAAGGACTTGTGCGATCAGTTAGGACTTGTGCGATCAGTGAGGCCCAATAACTTGTGCGATCAGTAAAGCCCAATAATTTGTGCGATCAGTGAGGCCCAAAACTTGTTCGATTAGTCAGGCCCAAGTTTTGTGCGATCAGCACTATCTTGTGCGATCCACAGGTCTTGTGCGATCCATAAGTCTTGTGCGATTTCCCTTGTGCGATCAGTCTTGTGCGATCAGGTCCACCTTTTTTTTTTTTTTTTTTGTGTGTGTGACCTGATCTTGTGCGACTGTTATAGGGAAAACTTGTGCGATTTTGATGATGATTTCGAAATCTCTCTTTAATAGCTATTATTTGTGATAATTAACTAAAACCCGAAATTTGAGGGATTTTGGGATATTATTTCCTAATTTATTTATGATCTAAACTTATCAAGTATTTTCGAAAATAATAACTAAAATCCATTAACAGTTTTTTCGAAAATTATTATAGATAAAATTTAGATCAAACATTTGAAAACATCCATTAATCCAAATTATATTCCAAATCTTATGGAATTTTCGAGTTTTTCTAAGAACATAACGATGAACCCTAAAAAATAAGAACATAATTCTGGAAATCCTAAACCTCTTGTACACCATACTGCACCAAGTCTCTTACAAACTTAGAATTCTTAAAATGATAGCAACCTAAGCAAGAGCTAATCCATAAAACTGAAACTTCTAACAAAAACTTCTAACAAACCCAATAATCAACTAAGGAGGTCATCTAGGTTTAAAAACTTACTAACTTTGATGATTACATAACCTCCCTAACTGAAGTTGAAATGGATTTTGGAAAAGTTTATTGATCCTATCTCTCCTAATTAAACCATTATCGTCAATTAATCTTCTAAATGGAATAAAACAGTTTTCTAGTAAAACTGATTTTATGTGTTCGTATAACGTTTGGGATTTGATTGAATAACCTAAGAGTGTTCATAACTAAACCAAATCCTGATATAAACGTTAAGACACAAAGAAGCATGATTGATTGTCAAAGGTTGTACTCAGGAAGAGATAAATTATTAAAGAATCTTTATTACATATCTAACAAAAGATTTCTTTTAGGATCATCACTGTTCTAGTAGCTTATAATAGTTTTGAGCTACATTAGATGAACATCAAAACAATTTTCCCTAACAAATGGCTGACATATTTACATGTTCATAAAAACAACCTGAAAGTTCTAAACTTAAGGTTAAAGAACAGTTTGTCTATAAGCCAATAAAATCCATGTATGGGTTAATGCAAACGTCATAATGTGATGAAATCTTAACGAAATTATTTTCATCAACAACCAAGTGGAATAATGTACCTACCTCAAGATGAGTGGGAGCAACTAAGATAAACTTGTCTATATAGATGATATTCTTTTGACAAGTAGATGTTACATAAGTCAAAGCATTGTTAACACAAACTTTGATATAATAGATCTCAGAGATATCTCTTACATAATAGATATCATAACATGTTGAGATAGACCAAATGGGACATTACTTCCGTTCCATAAGTTTAACATTAAATTGGTCCTTACATATGTAACAAACATTACTGCTCTCCTTTAGAGGATAATAGGATAAATGAGATTATTTACTTATGCTTCATTAATTAGAAGCCTTATGTAAAGTTTAAGTCTATACTCGTTTAGATATTACTCACATTGCAACACACTAGATATGTCTAGATTAATGTGAAGCATCTAATAGAGTATTACAATATCTTTAAAAGAAACGAGAGGCTATGATTTAAAGAAGAAGTGAGAACTCAAACCGGTTTATTACTCTAACTTTGTAATATTCAAAGATGACAAAAATGTAATTTCGGGTATATCTTTATGTCAACAGACAAAACCTATCTCATGGAGGAGTCATAATAGACTGATATCAACAACCTAAGTTATAACGACATAATATAGTCACTAAAAGTTGTTGGAAATTTATCAGTGGACTCATGAGTTTATTAACTCCATATAATTAATATATTGAAGACTTGTTGTGATAAAGTCAGCTACCATGTCTCCTTGAACAGTAACAGTTCGAGAGGTGCTGCATTAAATTTCGATACGCAATTAATTATTCGTTTATGAACGAATTGAGGAAACTAAATATTTGTATCGAATACATTCATGATATGCTTAAGGATCCTATAATTGAAGGTCTATTACCCATAAGTCTTATTAAGAGTGCACATAAGAAGAGACGGGTTTTAATTGATGACCATGTACAACTGCATATCGTACTATGAATGACTGACTATTAATTAATTTTCCTCATCAGTTTGATTTTGTATGTCTCTTACATATGTTCTGCCGGTGTAATGACATATAGACAACTATAAATACAAATCAAACGTTAAAGGGCTTACATATTTTGATCATAACTGTTAGGTTTTAAATTAAGGCTATAGTATGACTAATGGGGGTCCTGAGTCGCATAATGATTCAACGGCTGTATTTCTCTGCTATAGTACTTGTTTAAGGCTAAAATGAGTATTAACTTCTGATCAGACTAATCTAATACTCATGATAAATGATTATTCGGCTAAGTGGGAGAATGTAAGATTAAATATTTATTTATTTATATTTAATCTAGTAGCCATCATTATCATTTATATAATATAGATCAAAATATATTAATAACCTATTAATAATTAGTTGGTAATTGTTGATGGACCATATTACCCTTATTAACTAATTGGGTTTCCTCTTGGGTGTATATATAAGGAGATTATTAGAGAGGTAAAAGGTTAGACACATAACCTAACAACATAACATCAATTTTCGTCCCTCTCTCTCCCTAACCGAAACCTCCCTAATTTCGGTTTCATCACCATCATCACCTTACACCCTAAGGAGGAACCAGATCAAACTGACAATTATGTCGAACATCGTGGCTGCGTCTCTGACTGGATTCTCTACTGATGCAATCAAAGGTATGTTATTACATGTTTTCCATTATGTTTAAAACAGAACTGATCAACATGCCGGACGGCACGCCTATGATAAAACCTCAAAGGTAAACATGTATGTTACTGAAAAAAACAAAACAAAATCAAAATAATATATGACGATAAAACATTAGCACAAATCATTAGAGGACACGGGGTGGTCCGTTATACCACCCCACAACGCGTGAAACTACCACGGGAACACCGCCGCCGCAGGTGATATAACGCGTGGAACTATCACGCCGTTGATCCGAGCACGCGTTGACCATTTGAAAAGTTGTGACACCTGTTGCATGTTGACAACTTCAACAAATTGCATTGATGATGCATGTCCACGTGTTGTTTGTTGAGAGTAAATATTTTTAAAATTTGGGAGTGGTAGAATTCCATCACTAGTGATACCACCCCCCCTACATTTCTATCACTAGTGATAGAATATTGGTTGTACACATGGCATAACTTGATTGGATAGAGGGGGTGATAGTTTCTATCACTAGTGAACCACCCCTCCTCCCCTTATATATTTACTTTTCCTGATTCTCTCAAATTTGTATTGTATTGTATAACATTATGTAATGTAATATAAATTGCAAAACGTGTCAATTCTCATCTACACCAACATTAAAAGGTGTCACTTTCTAGCCTCTTTTTCTTCCATGAGACGATTTAATGATTTTTGTTTCTGGTTGGATTTTGAGTGAAACAATATTCAACTCTTTGCATGTATCAACTGATATAGAGAACAACTGAACAATAGAGATAGAATGATTTTTTATTGCTTAGTTCATGTTTGAATACACATACATATGCCTAATTTATAGTATATGGAAACAAGAATAAAAGGAAAGATAATAAATGGCTGAGTTGGAGTCTTGGCTGTAAAACAGCCTGTGATTGGGCTGGAAATCATCATAAAATTCTTCATTTATTCTCTTCTTTCCAACACCCCCCCTCAAGTTGAGTAGTGGGGTCACCAATACTTAACTTGCTCAAGCAGCTACTAAAAGTGTTTCTGTTGACGACCTTTGTAAGAATATCTGCGAGTTGATCTTTTGATGATACATATGGGAGCTCTATGATTCTTTCCTCTAGTTTCTCTTTGATGAAATGTCGGTCTACCTCCACGTGTTTTGTTCGATCATGTTGTACTGGGTTTTCTGAGATTTGTATTGCAACCTATTGTCACACATAACTTTGTTGGGTTCCTTTTGGAAAAACCAATGTCTGATTGTCTTCTAGTAGCTTCCTGATCCAAAGAACTTCGCTTAACCCTCGAGCTATATCTCTAAATTCCGCTTCTGCACTCGACAGAGCAACCACCTTCTGTTTCTTACTTCTCCAGGTAACTAGGTTTCCACCGACCAAGGAGAAGTACCCTGATGGACATTCAGATGTCCATTTGTTTTGAACAACACTCCATGGCCTACTGTCCCTTTGAGATACCTTAAAATTCTCTGAGCAGCTTCCATGTGGGAAACTTGTGGTTGGTGCATGAACTGACTTACTACTCCAACCGCATACGCTATATCAGGACGAGTGTGAGAAAGATAGATTAGCTTGCCCACGAGTCGTTGATACCTTTCTTTGTCCGCAAGCTCCCCATTAAGTTCCATGTGTAGGTTGTGGTTCACCACCATTGGGGTATATGCGGGTTTACAATCAATCAACCTGGTTTCCGCCAGAAGATCAAGGACATACTTTCTTTGGAAAATGAAGATCCCCCGTTTAGACCTGAGAACTTCAATCCCGAGGAAATACTTGAGATTCCCTAGATCTTTCATTTCAAATTTTGAAAACAGGTTCTCTTTCAGTTGTGCTATTTCTTCTACATCATTTCCGGTAATAATCATGTCGTCTACATATATGATCAAGCAAGTTACAATGTCGTTTCTTCTCTTGAGGAACAAAGTATGATCAGCATTACTTTGGTGATACCCGTAATCTTTCATGGCCAAAGTGAACTTTCCAAACCATGCCCGAGGAGATTGTTTTAGTCCGTATAAAGACTTTTTCAAACGACATACTTCCCTTTCTTTAAAACTCCCTGAAAAACCTGGAGGTGCTTCCATGTAGACTTCTTCTGTTAGGTCTCCATGGAGAAATGCGTTTGTAACATCAAACTGGTGGAGAGACCACTCCTTATTTGCTGCCACGGAGAAGAGAACTCTGATAGTGTCCATTTTTGCAACCGGAGAGAATGTCTCGGAGTAATCGATCCCATACGTCTGAGTTTAACCCTTGGCTACGAGCCGAGCTTTGTATCTTCCAATGGAACCATCTGGTTTATATTTGATTGAATACACCCATCGACATCCAACAGTTTTCTTTCCTTTAGGAAGAACGCACTTCTCCCACGTGTTGTTTTTCATAAGAGCACGCATCTCCGTTTCCATTGCTTCCTTCCAGTTCTTCTTACTCTGAGCTTCTTTTACCGAACTCGATATTTGTTTAGAGTATAGAGAGGTAACAAATTCTTTTGCACTGTTAGATAAGTTCCCGTCAACCATTTTGGCTGTAGGATACCTTGAATTTCTGGTTTCCCTTTCTTGGGAGTACCGTTTTGGAGGAACCCCTCTATTGGCTCTAGGAGGTAAAACGTATGTTCCCGGTGTTGTTCCAGAGCCTCCATCATGTTGTTCATTGGATTCGACTTCTTCTTGGACCGCGTTGTCGTTGTTTTGCTCAGCACTCTCCACCTGTTCCATTGTCTCGGGACTTTCCTGATTGTTAGTGGTATCTGGATCAGATTTAGGTACATTTCCAAGGTTTGGAGAGTCACTTACCTCGAACACCAGTCTGGATGATTCTTGGGGAAGACTTTCAACATGCTTAGTATGTGTGGGATGATGAGATGACTCGTCTTCGCTTGCGGATGGAATCCACTTCAACCAGCTCAGTGAGTCTTCATGTTCTATCTCCCCCTAACCACTGAGATGGGACTGATAGTAATATTTTGTTTCAAGAAAGTCACAGTGGACAGTGGTAATCACATGACGTCGTGATGGGTTATAACATCGGTATCCTTTCTGATTCACCCCATAACCAACAAAGACACATTTTTCAGCACATGGATCAAGTTTGGATCGTTTGGTTTTGGGTATATGGGGAAAAACGGTACACCCAAAGACACGAGGTGGTAAGGTGAGAGGTGGGGGGTAGTTTGGTGAATGTGGATAAGGTATCTAGGGGAGTTTTTAGGTCAAGGGCTTTGGTTGGTAAACGATTAAGGAGATACACAGCTGTGTTTATAGCTTCGGGCCAAAAGGATTTAAGGACTTTGGATTCAAGCATAAGGGCTCGGGCCATTTCTACCAGAATGCCATTTTTTCGTTCAACTACACCATTATGTTCTGGGTGTTTTGGGCAAGTGGTTTGGTGAATCATTCCCTTCTCTTGAATAAATTGTTTCATGGAGGTATTAACATACTCCACTCCATTATCAGATCGTAAGATCTGAATGTTGGTTTTGAATTGAGTTTGGACCATGGTGTAAAATAGTTTGAATTTGTCAAAGACTTCAGATTTGTGTTTTAAAAAATACACCCATTTCATCCAGGTACAGTTATCAACAAATAATAGGAAGAAACGAAGATTTTGACCTCCATTCGTTTCAGCTGGACCCCAAACATCGGAATGTATTAGTGAAAAAGGTTCACTGACCCTAGTGTTACTTGGTTTTAATGGTTTTTTATGGCTTTTGGCTAAGGCACATGTTTCACAATTTAATGTACTGTTGGACGGGAATAGTTCAGGGAGTAAAAGATGTAGATACCCGGCGGAAGGATGCCCTAATCTCCTATGCCAGAGCCATGCTTCTCTACTCTTTGTTCCATGAGCAAGCATCGCAGTCCCTGATTGAGTCACCTCATCCACATAGTATAAGCCCTGTCGTTCAGTGCCATGCCCAATTATCTTTCCAGTTCTGATGTCCTGTAAGATAAAAAATGATGATGCATTAGAATTGTGCAATTGAGTTCCTTTGTAACATGACTTATTGATAACAACTTGTGTGTTAACGAAGGAACATATAAACAATTTGACAGTCTCAGATTGGGAGATATTTCAATAGTTCCTCCTCCCTCTACTAAGCATTTTCGCCATTTGCAGTTTTGATATGGGTTCTTTTTGGTTTCTTTGTAGAGACGAAGTCCGATGGCTCATATGTCATCGTATCAGTGGCTCCACAATCGAAAATCCAAGACTTATCTTGATTTTCATATTGTCTAAGGGCCATATTAGCAAATCCATATTGTCTAGAGCTTGTTTGAGATTTTTTTGCTTCCATAGGGACTAAAATAGAACAATTTCTAGAAATAAAGTTAGAAGGGTCTGAGAAAATATCCTCAAACCCAATACCTGTCGATGCCTCCCCTTCTTCTTCTTCTTCTCCACAACTGCTGTCACAACAGTTTTCCGGCAACGGTTTTTCTGGCGGCGGGAGGATCTCCGGCGGCTTCTTCGTCTCCGCTGCGTCCTTAACAATGATCGAACCATCGTCTGACTCGATTTTGTTCTTAGAACCTGAATCAACCATGGTGATGTTGAAATTGGAATCAAATCTGAGAGGAGACTGACGGTTAACGGCGCCATGGCGCCGGAGGTTTGATTTTTGATTCTGACTTTTGGTTTTGATCTTTGATTTTTGATTTTGGGTTTGGGTTTTTTGTATTGGGTTTTTGTTTTGGTTTTTGGTTTCTGATTTGGATGTTGAAGCCATTCTTGAATGGGTTGGCTAATAGCATTGACAAATCGGAACTCGAGTTACCGTCTTCGGACATGGCAGCCGGGTTTCGAAGGAACTGAAAGGCTTTGGTAGATGATGAACAGGCCGGTCTCAGAGTCGGAAGACCTGCTCTGATACCATATCAACTTATTTAGAGAACAATAGAGATAAAATGATTTTTTATTGCTTAGTTAATGTTTGAATACACATACATATGCCCAATTTATAGTATACGGAAACAAGAATAAAAGAAAAGATAATAAATGGCTGAGCTGAAGTCTTGGCTGTAAAACAGCCTATGATTGGGCTGGAAATCATCATAAAATTCTTCATTTATTCTCTTCTTTCCGACAACATGTTGGTGTTGGTAACTTGTTTAGTCTTTGTAACAACCGTCGTTTGTTTCTTTGCTTTCATGAGACGAGTTAATGACTTCGTCTTTAGCCTTGTTATTCTCTATTTTTTTTAAAATAAGCTCTATGAATAAAATGACATAGTAATCCTTAACTTTTGTAAGTCCTTAACTTAGGTCTTAACAAAATTGGGTATTGGATAAGCTCTATGAATAAAATGACATAGTAATCCTTAACTTTTGTAAGTCCTTAACTTAGGTCTTAACAAAATTGGGTATTGGGCTCACTAAAGGTCTAAACTTAATGCTAATGGGCTAATAACTAATCTAAACTATAAAAATAGTTTTGTAAATGAGCCTATGTTGGTGTTTGTATGGATATACCCTATTAATTTATTTATTTTTACATATACATATTGGGGTTTTTTTTTTAAAAATAATGTGCCATTCGAAATATCGGACCCTGGCCGGTGGTCCTCCCCGCCCACCTTCAGGGCCGGCCATGTATGTAAGACACAATTTTACCTCTGTAGTCGTAAACAAAACTCGTGTAATCATTTTAAACTCACGTATCATATATACAAACAAAAAAAGTGTAAAATCAATTATCTTTTATAGCTTGATAAAAATTTTATATACAAACAAAAAAGTGTAAAATCAATTATGTTGTACGATTAAAGATATATTAAATTATAGGTACTTAAAACATTATTAATTATCTCGAAGGATGAATTTGGTGAATAGTGACGACGGGCCTCGCTGGTAGCCCAACATAACCCGTCTTGGGCTTCTGTCGTTTGGGACTATTGGTAAGCCCAATTCTCATACTTTCTCTCAAAGGATACAGCAATAGAAAATGGGCGGAAAAACGAAGAGAATCCAAGGGAACTGCAGAATGCAATAAATGCTCTACTGATAGAGAAGAGAAAGTGGCCGGAAAAGCAAGAACGCTAAGCTGGCCGCATTTAATGAAGTCTGTAATCCCGCCGTTGGGACTCAGACACGTATCTGAGTTCCCCAAGGCTGTTAAGAAGCCGTTAGATGATCCGGCTATGATTCCTACGAAAGATAATTCACTCCCTTTATATAAGGAAGGTAAGCTCCTCAAGAAAGGGACAGAAAAATCCTCTCTTATTGAATGCATTGTGGCCTCATTTATTCCGACAACCTCGGATAACATTTACTCACACACATTTACTCGTATACACTAGAATTCACACCAAGGAGAATGTTCCGACGACAGTACCCGTCGGAATAGGCTTCTCATTACCTCCATCAAGTTTACTTACTCTCACGCCGAAGCTTGGTCACGGATTCCCCCTCCGTGGTCCTCGTGACGAGGCCAACGGTTTTCTTTCTTATAGGACACAGGAACAGGGCTCTTACAACGTCAACGAGACTCTTTGACCGTCATCAGTGACTTAAGGTACTTAAAACATTATTAATTATCTCGAAGGATGAATTTGGTGAATAGTTACCTCAAAGTCTCAAAACAATGAAACATGATGCATGAAAGACCGAAAGAGTGAGGTGCCCCCCCAAAAAGAAGAGTTGGCATGATAGCAAAAGGGGCTACGTGAATGCATACATTTTTTTACGGAAAATATTTAATATGGTAAATGTCTTTTCATGATCTTAAATATCATTATTTAATGGGTACATGTTAAATTGTCTTCTTGAATTTGACAGCCAAAACTTAAAAGCCCCATCTCATTTATGTCATAGAACACTTATAATTTATATTATAACTTATATGAACGTATTTTGAATTACAAGAACAAGATATATTGATATTATAGACACCTACAAACGCGATCACATGTTGTATGGATGTTGCATTCCCGGATCACGTTAGTGGGTGTGCTTTGGTTTCTCGTTTGTGAGAATGGATGTTCCTGAATGGATTTTCATTTAATCTTTTTTAATATAGTTTCAAATGATAAATATATAAATACAAAAGGTTTTTTTTATAACAAATTAACAAAACTTTTATAATCTTTTAAACTCTTATTTTTTAGTATAGTTTTAAATGATAAATATATAAATATAAAAGGTTTTTCTTTTTGTATTACAAAGTAACAAAACTTTTATAATCTTTTAAACTCTTATGATTGTTTTGCCTTTATTTGAAAAATGTGGTGATTATGTTAAAAAGGTAGTAATGTTTTTAGGATGAATTAATTACTTGAGAAAAGCTTGTGGTGTTGCTAAAAACATCCACGTCAGCAATTTGTGGGGATCTAGGTGAAGGTTGGGAAGTCGAGCTCGATGGTGAAGAGCATATGTGAAAGAGCAAAAGGTGGAGTGGGAAGACGGGGCGCGAGAACACCATCCCCTAAGAACATCTGTAATGGGGCTTTATATCGCGTTGTAATTAGGGATGAGCAAAATGGACCCGGTACCGGTACCGAATTTACCGAACCGGGTACCTTTTCGGTACCGATTCGGTACCCACTTTTGACATTTTCGGTACCGGTATTTTGCTCGTTTTTACCCTCAAATACCGGTACCGAACCGGTACCGGTACTCACTTTTGAGGATTTTCGGTACCGGTTCTTTCGGTACCGGTTCTTTCGGTACCGAACCGGACCGAGCTCATCCCTAGTTGTAATGGTGTATTGCGTCCCATAGCGCCCGGCTATACCCTCTTGTGATATAAAACTCTATAAAACTCTCGCTTGCACTTTTCACCACTTGTCGCATAACGCCCCTAAAAGACTTTATGACTACGCATGACCGAGAAGGAACTTTACTTTGGTTCTTCTCGAAGGTCTTTCCCTCAATTAGCTAATTCATTCCGTCCAACATATAATTTAAAGTTTTAGTGTGCTCAAAACCATGCAGTCAGATCTTTTATATCTAGTTGAACTTTAGGTTGAAAAAAAATTATATATTATATAATTTTCATTAAAGCAAACTCATGAAATGTAAATAAATTAATAATGTATGCCCAAATTGGAAACTTTACATATGCTTAAACAAATTTATTTCTGTTCACCATCTTTCAATTTCCATGCTTGCTTATTTTCAACAATAATAAAGACTTGTGGGGGTGCTACAATTTTCTTTGTGGAAACTAAGGGCATGTTTTGCTAAGCTTTTCGAAACAATTATTGACTTATTGTCTTTTTGAAAAGTCATAAACTCTAGATGATGTTTGGCAATGAGCTTGTATGTGAGGGGAAAAATGACTTTTTCAAAAAGTCACTTCATACTAACTTTTTCAAAAAGCCAATAAGTGAATAAGTTATTTCAAAAAGCTTAGCCAAACATGCCCTAAGTTTTCATCAAAACTACAATATATACTACCTCCGTCCCATTAAAAGTGTCATATTTTGAATTTTCAAATTCTTTATTTATAAACTTTGACTTTAACTATATATTTTTTGTGTTATATAAAACTTGATGAAAATTAACCCGATAAAAACACTTGTAAAACACACTCAAATCATATAACTTTCATCAAGTATTGTCTAACACAAATAAAATTATCAAGGTCAAAGTTTATAAATAAAGACTTTGAAAATTCAAAATATGACACTTTTAATGGGACGGAGGGAGTAATTGTTAATATCATTAACCAATCAGGCACGGGCAGACCTAGCACTATAACAGGGGTAGCGGGCTACCCCTTGCCACTCCGGTGATAGTGTAAATTTTGAAAAAAAAATGACGTTTTTCGATTTTATTACCCTTTTTTTTAAACGTTTCCCCTATAACGATTTTTCTAGATCTGCCACTGCAATCAGATGGTGGTCCATTAACAAAAACAAAATCTTTAAACACTTACGTTTTTTAGATTAAAATCTTGGGTTCAAGTTCAATAGACGACATGGATTAAAAGAAGTTTGTCGTTAAAAAAAAAATTGTAAATATTATTTAAAAAATAAGGATGATAAAATAATTTTTGCATTAAATTTTCTTTTTTCGAACGGCCAGCTAATTAAAATATTAACCGAAAAGTATTTAACAATCATCATCCTAAATTACAAGTTTAAAACTTAAAAAACCAAAAAATTCTTGGCAGAATTCTGTTCATCTACCTTCTTCTCCGTGACCTCACCGATGACGTTATCATCCACCTTAAACACCTGTTGAACAAAATCCTCTACATCAATTATTTTTTTACCATCCGTGCACCCCTCATCGAACCGCCCAGGTATAAACGGTGGCCTCATCATCTGCACGACTTTTTCCCAGTCAATGCCTTTAAAAAAATCATGACCTTTGATTTCCGTAACCCGTATTCTCCGTTTCGGATCCTTCTCCAACAACTTTCCGATCAAATCCCGCAACGGCGACGGTTCTCCGGCCAGCTCCGGCGACTTACACAAAATCCGGTAAAACGTCTCCTTCCTATTCGCTCCACGAAACGGCGTCGTTCCGTAAACCATTTCGTACAAAACGACGCCGAAGCACCACCAATCCACCGCGAAATCGTGACCGTTGCCTTGTATCATCTCCGGTGCCACGTACTCTTCCGTTCCGACGAACGAGTTTGTCTTTTTGCAACTCGGTTCTGAGCTCACTGACTCGGCTGGATGCACCAAGTCTTCATTCGTAGCGGTATGACATTGACAACACGTGTATAGCTTTGATAACCGCTTTTTCCGTTTGTTGACGGACGTTAACGGATCGGATTTCGTTAAAGCTGTGCCGTTTGTTGACGGAGAAAGTTCTGTTGAGAGATCGAAATCTACAAGCATTAGATGTCCGTTTTGTTGTATCATAACGTTTTCCGGCTTTAGATCTCTGTAAACAATTCCTAATTTGTGAAGATATTCCAATGCGAGTACTAACTCAGCCGCATAAAACCTGATATAATGAATTTGTTTCAATTACATGAACTAATCAACTGTAATGAATTTGCAGTTTACCTGATGACGTCATCGGAGAATATCTTCTCCGTCTGTTTGTTACGGAGATAGTTAAGATCTCGTCCTGGACAGTAATCAATGGCGTATCCGACGATATTTTGAGTAGATAATATACCGCGGAGTTTCGGTAGCAACGGATGTTGAAACCGTCGCAATACGTCTTGCTCGAAGAAGATTCGCTTGTACTCAGTTCCGTCACTGTTGTTGTTGTTGTTCAGCTTACGCTTGATTGAAGCTCTGGAAATGGCTTTCAAAGCGAGTAATTCGGCGTCGTTTTGTATTAAGAAGACTACGCCTTTAGCTCCTCTGCCTAAGGGTGATATAACCTTGAGGTTATCGATGTCTAGCAACGGGATTTGATCGTCGTTCATGGCGGTTAGAGGTATGAGATGGAATTTTAGGTTTTGGTTTAATTTGATGCGGTTGGAGTTATATACGGGTTTGGTGAGGTTTGGTTTTTACTTTTTTCTTTCTTTGGTTAGGAGAGTTAGAGTGGACTTGAGAAAATTTAATGCAATTTACTAATGCTGTTTTGTTTGCATCATCAGTTTGGAATTTATTGTAATTTTTCCAGAACGTTTTGAAAATAGTTCTTATCAGTTCACTATTTGACAGTATTTGTCATGAATAGATGAGTATTAATGTATAAATCAGGGTGTGAATTTTGTCAGATTGTGGTAAAGCTCATTTGTGTGTTTTTACACTTGAACTTGATAAAGTTCATTTTGTAGATGTGTGTATCATGCTGAAACCGGACCAATCCGAAACCGATATTTCCAAAAGACTAACCCGAGGGTCGGACCTTAAACTTAGGAGTGTGCATGAGTTGGTTTTACCCTCAAACGGAACCAAAGATTGATAATTTGTTTTTTGGATAGTTAATCGTTCGTGTTTTCACATTTTGTTCATCTGGGTTTTTTTGGTTTTCCCATTTAAACTTGAAATATTTAGGCCGAAAATAATGAGCCCTGAAGAGGTAAGGGTGAGCGGGGCACCAGCGGGAAGGGGGATCGGTGACCCCATTCACCGCTCGGGAACACCGCCGCCATCGGTGCGGGAAGGTGGTGCGGGGAGAGGAATCGGGGAGAAGACACCGAAGAGGGGAGTGGGGGATCGGTGGGCCCATGCTTGTAGCAACCAATCAACATTATTATTTTTTTTTTTTTGAATAAAAAAACAATTCCCCTAAGAGGGGAGTGCCGCCATCAAATTGAGGTGCGAGGGGAGTTTAAGAGGGGAGTTGACGTGGCATAACCTGATTGGGTGTACGTAAGAGAGGGGACTCCCCTCTTAGGGGAGTGCCCCGCTCACCCTAACAATCTGACTAATTGGACTAGCCTCTGTCAAACCACAGGGTCCAGCCCCTCGCCTAGGTCTAGGATAGTCTCCCACAACACACCTTAGTTGTGGTAAAAATGAAAAAAAGGTGCGCCTACGTGGCAACAAAGCTCCCACAACACATCATCTGGTTCCTAAATCTTCATTACTAAGTATTTAATATTTTTTTTTCTTCAACGGTGTAGTACACGGGTTTCTAACTTATTACATATATATACATTCATACAAACATACATATGTAAAGGTTTAGAGTGTATCGTATTTTTGATTTAAATGAGAGAGAAGATTACAAAGCGACAATGCAGTAGAAATACAAGAAGTGCGATCCTCTTTGGTGACTGCCAAGAGCTCCCTTTAAATACCAAAGGAGCCTCTTTAGAGATTGACAATGTTTTTGAGATCGCAAATGCATGAATTGTGATAGTTTGTTGACAACGAATGAAACATTTAGTCGACTGAAGGCCACGTATTGTATGGATCCAACTAACTGCCGATACAGAGCGGGATCAACCGATGAAGATCTATTATGTTGTGAGAGGTCATCAGATGAGCTAAGGGGGGTGACCATGTTCTTCGCATCGTCTGTATTAAATTGAGTGAGTAGCTCTTCAAAGTGGTGATGTTGGGTTAAGAAGAAACCATATGAAGTGTAAATAACTTCAATGCCCAAAAATATCGTAGAGGACCAAAGTCTTTTATAGAGAACTTGTCAGCAAGAGCTTTAACAAAACAGTCTAAGAAATGGGTGTTGTTACGGAGTGGGAGTGTGGGACTAACTATCGATATGGAGTGGGACTTAAATGAGACCCGAGCCAGTTTTCAGCGGACCCAGTTTTCAACCTGACCCTAATCGATTCCTATAGGTTTGGATTATTTAGTACCAAATTGATTTCTAACCCGAATTGGTTTGGCCCATTAAAAGAAAATGTTGGGCCTAAACGGTTCTTGTAGACCTCTAACAAGTGTACCAGACCCTAGCCCACGGATTTTTCTTTAGTCCAAGTATACTCCAATCACTGATTCACTACCATAGCCACTGACCCACTGACAAATGTTCCACAAATCCCTATTTCTAAGAACAAACAAAAGTAGCTTTAATCAAATACATCTTCGAACCTAAAAAACAATAAATCTTCACCAAAAATCAAAACTAAGAATCGAATTAAAAACAAAATGAATTGAAAAAAACAAAACATATATCAAATCTTGATAACTTTCAAAAAAAAAATGTATATATCAATAAGATGGTTACCTCATTATATCTCGTGAGAAACATTTTTTGTTATTGTGATTCTGTATGTTGGACTTCAAATCAAGTAACTTTATATATCGTTAGAATAATAACGACATCTATCTATACTATATAATAAAAAAAAACAATTGAGAGACACTTGTCATTATTCTAGACCATCCTTAATTGTAGATAATTATTATTTAATTTAAATTATTAAATATTAATTAAATTAAATTAATATAACTTAACTTTAAATCGTACTCATTTATCCAAATGTTATTTTCAAATTCAAATTAATATGATGATTATCTTTAGTTAGGCCATGGGGTATGGGGCTTGGGTTGGGGGAAAACGCCCAAGCCACCATCCCGGGTGGGCTTGGGTTTGGGCGTGGCCCCTTGGGGCTTGGCTTTCAAGCCGGGCGTGGGGCGGGGGAGCAAGCTGACATGGCGGGTTGTGAATGGCCCTTTCAAACTAGCCGTTGGGCAAGCCATTGGGGTCTATATTTAAAAAAAAAATTCCTTTATAAATACTTACCACATTTAACATCTTTCTCACACAATATAAAACACATAAAACACAATATTGCCATGAGTACGTGTACGGGTACTACCTAGTTGATGAGATTTACCCAGAGTGGGGGGTTTTCGTAAAATCGTTCACAAGACACGGTACCTCAGATCCAAAGAGATTAAAGTTTAACAGGGTCCAGTGGGGGGTTTTCGTAAAATCGTTCACAAGACTATGGGACAAGGATCAAATTGGAAACATGATGTACACATGTATCATTCTTCACAACATGATTTTGGAGGATGAAGGTAGAGCGGCCGTAACCTACTATGATGATGATGACCCCCAACCAGGTAACGTAACAGACGAAGATAAAGCGGCAAATGAATTTTTAATAAAGTCAAGGGATATACATCACAACCTTCGAGCTGATTTGGTGGAACATGTTTCAACGATTCTTGGGTTCAAAACCGACGAAGACGACGAAGAATGATAGGTTTTTATTTTGATAATTATTTTGTATGTTTATTTTAATAATTATGTTGTATGTTTAGTAGTTTTTGGTTATGAATATATATATATATAAAGCTGATGTGGCTTGGCCACGCCAGCCAAGCCACGCCCACCATACCCCCTTCAAAAGTGGGTTGAAGCCTTGAGTTTTGAAAGTCCACGTGTCAACCCAAGCCCCACCATACCCCATGGTCTTATAAGGAATATTAATTTAATAACAAAAATTAAGTCTTTCTAATAATCAATAATCTATACCAAAAAATCATACTAATGAGCAAGTATAGATAATTAAACCATCTACTTTTGGGTACACTTCAAAATATCCATAGATTATAATCTTTCTTTTTGTATTCAATATCAACTAGGATTTTGACCATTGTCGCGCGTTGCGGCGACAACATTGCGTTTGTGACTTCGTTACACGCATAACGATGATGGCATTAACGTGTGGTATCCGCATGTGAAGTTATGCATTTTGTACTTTGTTACACACGTAATATTCGTGATATCGTCATTAAACATAGATAAAAAAAGTATAATGTCTTGGACGTTGCGATAGGAAGATGTAAAAGTAATTTAGACAACGATGTAAAATTGTAAAAATAATTTAGAAAACGGTGTAAAATTGTAAAAGTAATTTAGACATTAACGTGGTTATGCATAGATAAAATAAAGTATAATAATGTGTCGAACGTTGGTTGTAAAGTCACAAAAGTAATTTAAATAAAATGAGGAGGTGTCAAGCTATTTGTAGAAAATGTTGACGGGTTAAAGTTGTCAAGTGTCAAGTTATTTGTAGAAAATGTTGACGGGTCAAAGTTGTCAATTACCAAAAGTTAGAAATGAATTTATAACTTACTTAAAATAAACACAAAAAAATATAGTCATGCATGTATTTGGTCTCTTAGTTTTTTTTTTATTAAGTTTTAGTTGAATAATAAAAATACATTGTTACACGTTTTTTTGGAAATTAAAAATTCTTTATATAGAAAATTTTATGACAAATATACATGTAAATTATGTAATTAAATTAAATACATTGTACAAAAAAGTAATAGTTTTTTTTTTTGTTAAAAAAAGGCTTAAATAATGTTATTGGTTTTAAATTTATAAATTTCTTAGTTTTAACTAAGAATTTCATATCCACGTAAGCATAATATGTATGTTTTAATAGGGATATATCATATATGAAAAGTTTATCATAGTAAACTATAACATAGGGAAAAACATCAAAAAGAAAAAGAATGTTCAGGAAAATATAAAGTGCCCAAATTTGAGAGTTGGCCCAAATGTAAGAGTTAGGTTCGTGTGAATCTGTTTGTTTCAATTTATAATTCAATCTAGTTAATAAACTTTTTCACGTCCGCCCTATATCCTTCAAAAATGAGAAACCAGACCCTATAACAAAAATCTCATCTGCGTGCATCTCTTTCACTGTCCACCAAGAAGAAGCTATCATCACCACCTCCGGAATGTGCCATCACGGCATTACATCTATATCATCATCATCACAACACTAATTGCCGCTACAGCCACATCCACAACTGCGACACCCACTGCCTCCCATTTTTTTACCGCCGGCTGGAAGCTGACACCCTTGGTCGCGGGCAGTGGCTAACGACATGGCAAGTCGCTCGGCAAGATCTACATCTAACCGCCACCATTACAGCACCACCACATAAACGCCACCGCCTCGTTTCTCTCTATACATTCTCTCTACAAAACTTGTCTGCCACCACATAAACACCACTACCGCCGGAAAGAGGTCCAGATGTGATCGTTGACGGTGACGGTGACGCAATACGGCTGAGGCGATAGTACCCGACTATGGTTTTAAAGACCAGCACTGTGTGGTGGTGGGGGGGGGGGGGGGTTCTGTCTAGTGGTAAAAGCAGCGAGAGAGAAGGGGGGGTTCTGTCTAGCGGTAAAAGCAGCGAGAGAGGATTGGTGACCAATCCAAGCACATAAAAAAGTGTGCGTGTTCGGAAGACGTCGGAGATCTGATGTAGCCTGATCTGGGAAGAAGAAGCTCTTGCAAGATGATAGTTATTGCATTCATGGCAGAGAAAAAACGAAAGTAGCCACTAACCAAAAAGTGAAGGTGAAAA
Source organism: Helianthus tuberosus (assembly GCA_030545235.1). Taxonomy (NCBI): domain Eukaryota; kingdom Viridiplantae; phylum Streptophyta; class Magnoliopsida; order Asterales; family Asteraceae; genus Helianthus; species Helianthus tuberosus. Next base: position 47,089,815 of record CM060386.1, on the reverse strand, counting down.
GAGCTTTGGTAGGTGGCAGGGCATTTTTGTAAATATGTTGATGCAATGTTGCACATTGGGTGAGGGTAGAATGGGAATTTGGTCAGTGCACCGACCTTTGTGTTTAAGATATATATAATACCCAAAAATCCAGATCCATATACAAACAAAACATATTATCCTGCGTACTCTTTCTTATATACCATATTAGGTTACAACCCTGTGTATTACACGGGTTGAGAAAAATAAATATAGTTAACGTATGATGCAAATTACAATATATGATGCAAAATGATAATAATACTAACAACAATAATAATAAAAGTATTTTATGTGGTTTGTTAGATAATTTCTAAGAACACATTTATCACACTTCATGATAGCGTTAGGTTATAAGCCGATTATCTTTTATGTAGTTTCATTTGTGTAACATACTGATGTTAGAATTACACATTACTAATAATACATTTACCATGGAGGTAATAATAATAAAATCATGAATGAATTATTTATTGTTAATGTTATTATTGTTAACTATGAGAAATTATATTAAATAACTTATTAATCAACCCAAAATTTTTAAATAGTATTAACCTAATTCAAAAAATAATAAAAAAATCCATTTTAATTTAGAAAGATTTTTTTAACAATAGATAAACCCATGTAATACACAGGATTTTTAAAGATATAACATTTTTTTTTATTATTTGTTATATAAAATTAAATTTATTCAACCCATACAATACACAAATTTTTTTAAATATAACTTTTTTATTATTTAGTATATAAAATTACATTTTCTTCCACCCGTGAATACACAACGTTTTTTTTTAATACGACTTTTTTATTGTTTGGTATAGAAAATTACTTTTATTCAACCCGCACAATACATGAGGTTCTTACAGATATAATTTTTTATTATTTAATATATAAAATTATGTTTACTCAACACGTGTACTAAATGAAGTTTTTAAAAATATATTGATTTTTTATTTAGTATATAAAATTACATTTATTAAACCCGTGTAATACACGGGGTTCTAACCTAGTATGATAATAAGAAGAGCTAATTTCCCGGATAGTCCATGTGATTTACCATTTTTTCACCTTTAGTCCCCACCTTTTCAAAATAGCATGTATAGTCCATGTGATTTAACAAACTGTTACTCGGATAATCCCTATAATGAATGGGCGTTAAATAATTCAGTTAAGTGGGTGTAACATTACAAAAATATCCTTGTTCCATCTCCTCTCTTTACTCTCTCTCTCCTTTATAAAGCCACCACCACAACCACCTCCACCTCCACCACCACCGCCATCACCACCGCCGCCATCATCACCACTGCCGATTTCCACCAACACCACCACCAACAACAATTGTTTCTTCCTTCACATAGCTTATAGCTACACCAGATCTCATCATTGCCGTGCTCAACACTTAACCTAAATTATTTATTCAAACGACTATTTCATGATCAATTAAAAACATACCATTATAATAATAATAATATAATAATAATAGTAATAATAGTAACAACCTGATGTTGAACTGAATGCATCAGAACCACCGTACGCGGAGAAACAAGCAACAAAACCTCCGACAACGAATCTTGCAGCACCTTTGACTCGGCTCCGGCCAAAAGTTGACTTTTCCGATGAGTAGGTAGAATAGGAGCTCGGTGACGGTGACGGAGGATAACTAAAACGGTCAGGTGTACTTATCATATCGGAGCTGTTTCTCCGGCGACCAGACATTGTGTTAGAGAGAGAGAGAGAGATATGGCGGGTGTGTATGTATGTATGATAACGAATTGATTGTAAACAAAGACTTGATTTTTATGAGATGGTGGGTGATGCTAACGTGCGCGTGAGTAAAAGGCCGACGATAGTCCAGCTAAACATGGATCAAGGGTATTTTTGTAATTTTACATTCACTTAACTGAATTGTTTAACGCTCATCCATTACAGGGACTATTCGAGTAACAGTTTGTTAAACTACAGTGACTATACATGTTATTTTGAAAAAAATGAGGACTAAAGGTGAAAAATAGCAAACCACAAAACTATCCGGGCAATTAACTCTAATAAGAATTATTAAATCCTATAATTTACAAATACTTTTAAAAAATATTCCTTCAATGGATAATGTCACGACAAGAATATCTAACTCTTCATAATAAACAACAAAAGATATAAATAAGGGTAAATTACATTTTTCGTTCTTTATGTTTGTACTGCATTGCAACGGATAGTCTTTAACTTCAATAATTACAGTCACAATCCTTTATTTGCAAAACACATTACACCCTATGTCCTTTGGCTCTAACCAGGTTAACTTTAAACGTTAAATCATATCATGTGCACCTCATGTGAGGGTATTTATGTCTTTTCACATCTTTTATTTAAAATGAATTTAAAAATACAACAAAAAGAATTTTCTAATAAAATTCACCACCAAAAGGGGCACCCAATTGACTTGTACATGAACTCTAATAAAATTCCAATTGACCAGTACACAAACCCAATTGACCAATACAACGAAACTGAAATATTAAATCTCAAAAAGCAAAAAAGTAAATGGAGAAAAATGAAAGGATTACCGACTGCTTGTGGAGTCTTTCAAACCGTGCAAAATCCGAAACACGAACTCGAATACCCGGTTTTATGTTAGAAGTTAGCTACTAGTCTGCTTGCGGAGCCCAAGTTTCATGATTTGGATTTGGAACTTCGACTTGGTGGAGATTATGGCAACGGTGGTGGTTTGAGGTGAGAACGATGGTGGTGGTTTAACGATGGAGGTGGACGTCGCAGTGGTGGTGGTTGCGGTGTTGGTGGCCGGGTAAGGACTAAGGAGATGGTGGCTGGATCGCCATTTTATTAAATTTTAGCTGAACTGATAAGTAGAGAAGAGAGAGGTAGAGTTAGAGAGAGTTTCAGTGGTGGTGGTGTTGGGGGTTTGCTTGGTGCCGGCGGTGTTGGATAGAGGGTAGGTTATAGAGATGAAATAGAGATGGCGGTTGTTTGGTGTTGCCGGTGGTGGTTGTTTTGGCGGCAAAATGTGGTGGTGATGGCAAGATGTGGTGGTTAGGGTTTTAGGGTTAGAAAATTAGGGAAGTTGAAGTGTGGATATGCAATTTTTTTATTTTAATTATTAAACATTTAAATAAAAGATGAATTGACCAGAATACCCTTGAGTAAATAAAGTTAATTAAAAATTATAATCTGGTTAGTGCTAAAGGACTAGGGGTGTTCACGAACCGATCCGAACCGAGCGAGGGTCTGCTCGAGATCGGATCGAATTTCAACCGATCGGATCGGTTCGGTTCGAATTTATAAAACCGAGCATAAAAGTGGTGCTCAGGATCGGTTCGAATTTAATCGATCGGATCGATTTCGATCGGTTTCGCTCGGTTTTTCTCAACACCTAAATTAACAAATGTGCAAAAAGGGGGAATCTTCAGAGAATGATACAGTAAATACAGATCCAGGTTTACGGTTCTGTGAGGCAATACATGACGGTTGGTTATTTGACAAAGAAACACACTTCAGCTCCGAAACACACCTTCACAATCTGATCCGAAACATCATCTATTCCATTCGTAACCAACACACTCCGGCCACCATACTCCCACCGTCGTTCATCTTCATCGCCAACCACCGCTGAAACCACCACACACCGCCGCAACTCAACACCACCCGCGTTTGCGCCATCCATCACCGTCTCCTAACCACTACCTCCGCCGCGAACAACCATCTGCCCCCATTACACGACCACTCGAATCACCATCACCGCTCACCCCTTCGACCAACCCCACCACCGATTCACAAATTAGTGAGAGAAAGAAATCGGCTTTTTGTTTATGAGATTAGGGTTTGTGTGGGTTTGTGGAGAAGAAATCGAATAGAGAAAGAAAGATCTGTTGTTTGATTTTGGAGTGAACAAGGGGTGACGGCTGAGTACAAGCATTTTAAGGGTTGGTGGTTAAAAAGTGATAAATCAATTTAATAAAACTCTTGACGTCCGGATTTTAATTTTTCAAAACTATTGAGGACTTTGAAAATGTCAAAGTTGTGAATTAAAGTTTGAGCTCTATTTTAATATTCTAAGTTGGACTTTGTGATTAGGGGTGTTCACGAACCGATCCGAACCGAGTGAGGGCTAAGTATATGAAAGGGCCTTGTATTTTGTTGGGCTATTTTATGCTTATATTAATTAAATATATATTAATTATTTAATAAAAAATAATTCGAGCGAAACCGATCGATCGACGAGCGAGCGGACCCTTGCTCATGTTTGGATCGTTTTCAAATCGAACCGATCCGAGCGGCTCATTAACAAACTGAGCGTGAATCGAACGATCATTTTTCGAGCAATTTTCGAGCGATCGTCGAGCGATCTTCGATCGTCGAGCAGTTTGGACAGCCCTATAAAGGACGTAAAGTGTAACGGGTTTTGCAAATAAAGGATTGTGTCTGTAATTATTAAAGTTAAAAGCTACCCGTTACAATTCAGTACTATTAGATAATTTGTGTAAATATTTTATGTATCGCTTATTTTTGTTAACTTCCCTAATTATAGGGACTCATTGTTGTAATGTTTATTATATATAAAGTTCCTTGCCCTCATTCAATTGATGAGGTGAACGATAATACGTCTTATATGGTATCAGCCATTCTCTAACCCTAATTCTTTGCCGTCCCCCTTCTTCCCCGTTCTTTTTCTTTTCCGATTCTGGGATCATCGCCCACCATGGCCGGTTCCTCCTCCTCTTCTGAAACTCCTTTCTCTATGCATGCTTTCTCACATATGATGCATATGAAACTCTCTTCCAGCAATTATCTTGTCTGGCGCGAGCAAATGCTCCTTGTTTTATCCCTTCACAAGCTGTCCGATCATGTTTCAGGCTCAGCTACTCCCCTTTCGGCGACTATTACAGTCTCTGAAAAGTCTGTTCCCAACCCAGATGCTGTTACTTGGTCCGATAATGATCAGAAGGCTGTTTTATTTATCAAATCTTCTCTCACCGAGGAAGCGGCTGCTGAAGTTCTTGGCCTCAAAACTGCTCAAGATATCTCCTATTACCGCTCCTTCTTCACCAGTTCTACTTGCTCCTACTACTGCTGATGCTCCCCAGTCTTCTCATCCCATGCAAACCCGCTCTAAAGCAGGTATTTTTAAACCTAAGCATAGAGCCGATTTGGCTTCTCTTACTACTCATGCTCTTCACGCTGCTCTCTCTTCGGCGAAAGAACCGCGTGGTTTTAAATCTGCTGCCAAAGATCCTAAGTGTAGGTCCACCCGGAGGATCGAGTAACCTCTATTCCCTGTTTTCCGACAAACCCGAAAGTGCGGAATCCAAACGGGTAAGTTAAACCAAGTGACGAACACGTAAAACACAAGATTCACCGATTAACACTCCATTGTATTAATCTAGAAAACGGTTACAAAGCAATGTTTACAAGATGCTCTCATAAACTCTCAGTGTGTGTGTGTTTACAGTGTTCGCTCTCAAATCTATTCAGACTTGTCTAACTGTGTTATGTCTGTTGTCTGTGTATATATACTAACAACATGACGAAATCAAGTCCCAGACGAAAACCCATCAACGAAATCTAAGATCTGGACGAAATCCCTTGATTTCGTCCCATAGTGTTTTCGTCCCATTTGGTTTTCACCAAGAGGGTTTTCACCTAAAAGGGTTTTCACCACAACAGTGTCTTCATGGGGTGTTTTCGTCAACATTTTGGTCCTGGGATTTCATCTCATGATGTTGGGCTTCTTCAATATGTTGGGCTTCATCATGTTTGGGCCATATAAACAAACAAACAAACAAACTATACTAAATGCAAACTGCACACACGCAGTTGCATTTACACAAACGTTTACAAAGTAAATCGCATACCGAGTCAAGACAGGAGGATGTCTTGACTACGGCCTTCACTTCGTAGCCGAGTCGAACTGAGCCGAGCCGTATCCACATAATATGTATCAACAAACTCCCCCTTGGATGCTGCTCGCGAGGTTCGTAATCTCGTTCTCCATCTCTTGATGGTTCATTCTCTCGGAAAGGATCTTCAAAGGCTTCACGTGTTGCATGTAGAAAGTGTATTAACAAACTCCCGCTTTCATTTAGGAAGTTTATCAATAAACTCCCCCTTTGATTATGCTTGTGAATCTTTTGATCTTCAATACTTGAGATCCTTGTGGTGTTGATGATTGATCAGCGGCAACTCGATCATCTTTATCATTTGAGTGCCTTCACGTCGTGTCTTCATTCCGAAGCTTGTCATCGAGCATGTTCTCCTCGCCTTTAGCATCTGCACATGCAAGAAAGCTAAACACGTAATGAGAACAAACACTTGGAATATAGTTAACATTTAAACAAATGACACACATGTGACCATGTTTTCAACTACCGTCCGACAATTAGTTTGAAAAGTTAACAAATTTTTCAATTTTGATTATTAACTTTCAAAACTTGCAAAATCTGACCGTTTATGAAGATTCAGTCGTTTTGGTTTTCATCAGATTTCAGGCAACGAAGACTTAAGTTCCAACATCGGTTAATCAAAACTAAAGCAAAAATAAAATATTTTTGACTTTTATAAAGTTTATATTAAAACACACCTAAAATCTTTTTGGTATTTTGAATATTTCAAACTTAAAGACTGAAAGCAGTAAATAAATATATACAGAGTTGCAGAAACAAAGAAAAGTAAATATATACAAACATTCTTTTTACGAGTTTCGAGGGCAAGAGAATCATATCAGTGTACGGTCATGCCAAAACAACTTGTTGTTCAGTTAGTTAACAATTAGATAAACATCCTATAACGATTATCGGTATTGTTGTCCACATAAGCTCAACTTATCAGATGTAATCATGGCGAGGGGATACGTTAAGGTATGATTTATACTTACCGACCGGTGTTCATCCACATCACGACACATTCCCGTATTAAGGTATGCACGAGAGTTCATCTTACTGGTGAGTATACCATTTATCATCTGTTTTGCGGTATATGAAAATGTGAGAAACTCACTTATTTTGATGAAAACAAACCCTATGTGATAGAATCACTTATTGATGAGGAACTTGATTTTCAGATGCATGAGGGCACAAGAGCAAGTCCGTGAACAGGTCAGTACTTTCGTACAGCAAAGAGACGAACTTGACTCCCGGATAAATGTGATATATTATCACTTGTTTTTGTGGACATGTGATTGTTGATCACTTATTGAGGTCGTATGCAGTATGTACACGTATGTATGATATCATGGAAGATCTAGACTTTGTCTCCGTTTTGTTTCGGTAAAAGAAAAAACCATGATACCCAGATGATAAACAGCATAAAAACCACATATCTCAGAACCTCGGCAATCTCTCAAACGAAATTTCGGTACTAAGACCATATGCCAATGAGTGGTTCCCACCTGGTCTTCAGTCGATTTAAGTTTATATCACCCTGCACACTTTAAGATGATTGTGAGCCTACCGATACATCTTATATAGAGCTGCTTAACATTTTTCATTTTGCATTTCAGTTTAAAAAGGTTTCAACAGACCACTGATGTACTATCATTTTCTCTTTTGCTCGCCAGGAAACTCATTTTTGTTTTTCTATGTTTTTGGGATTTTGAAATTTTTCGATGTTTTTGAATTTTCAAATTTTGGAATTACTCCCCCTAAAATCAACAAACTTAAAATAATTTTAAAAACACAAAGATATTTACAAAAACGATTTTCCGATGTGGATTACTCTTGCTTGACCTTAATGCCGTTTACCAAAATTAATTTTAATCAGAATTGATTTATCGAATTTTGGAAAAATCAGTTGACATGTCGGTAATCGGTGCGGACCATGACAACATTGACGAGTTTCAAATTAAAAACAATCATGTGTGAGGTGATATTTGAGATCAACGTGTCTGGCCAAAGAGTGTTGTACGAGATGATAATAATTCATAAAGCAGCTTAAATATCGACAAGTATAGGAGAGATTAGATATTTAAAACCGTATCCTGCAACTGCTTTGATCATTGCAAGGAATCTGAGCGCTCTCCTAAACTAGATATCCACCCGGTGTGGACTTCAAAGTCGATTTTGTAGCTACTGAGAAATCTCATCACAGCAACAAGATCAAAAACCTCTAACAACCAAAACTTTGGAATATATTTCATCTGGGCGAATTTTTCAACTTCATTCCTTTTTCCTCTCCATCAATGGCAACAATATTCTCCTAGATGTAACAATATTTCGGAGCCTTCTGTCGCCGATCTTGTGCATGGACGCTCCACTATCAACAATCCTAAGACTATCAATAGTTCCTCCTGGAACATCCTGCATACTCATTCAGAGATTAGTTGGAGAGGGGGACCCAAGCCTTCACAGACTTGGGTCGTCCGTCATCATCGAGAATTGTAACATCCATTTCTCGATGATTCGGAATTGATGTAGATCCCCCTGAAACGGTTACTGGTTTTGGTTTCCAAATCTGTTTTTGTTTTTCATTTTTAACTTCTAACTTAACAGACTGTGTTTGGATAACCTCTGGTTTTAAAACCTTTTCAACATTTTTCCGTTGTTTCTTTATCTGTTTCACTTCTTGTTGTTTAACAAGACGAGCGTCCTGTTTTGGTGAAACAGATCTTTTATGGTAATTGTTACCATGGGGGGCATCAACCTTTCCTTTTCCCTTGGTGAGATATGGACAGTTCTTGACAATGTGCCCATACTCACAGCATTCAAAGCATGATCTCCGCTCAACAAACCTCGGAGTATCATAACTGTAAGAGCTTGATGATGAACTTCGTGATCTTGAGGTACTTGGTCCTACATCACAACCGTTTGTGTGTAATTGTTTTGATTGTTTCTTTTCAAAATTTTACTTTGTTTAACAAAATCCGTGTTGGATTTGTTTTCGAAAGTTTCAATTTTATCAGTCCCTCTGGATTTCACGAAGTTTATCTTCTGAAACGTCTTCTTGTTTTGGCTTTGTTTGCCTTTTCCCTTTCCTTGGTGAACGTGACTTTGCTTTCGTTGATTGTTTTGTTTTTGCAATTTTTGATTCCCATATTTCTTTCTAACTTCAGATTTTGGAATAGGAGCACACTGAGTTACTACAACTCCTTGGCTCGACTTTCCCAAAAACTTACTAGTAGAGTCTTCGAAAACTTTATCAATCAATGATTGATTGACATTTTTGATAGGGAAATCCTTGTCTGAATATATTTTATCAGATCCAATCAACGTGTAAAGCAAGTTCACGCTTTCACAACTTCCAGATGATGATTCAACGGACTTGGCTGTAGCAGTCACAAATGGTTTTGCAGGTGGATCACAAAGAATGTGATTTTCGAGAGGTATGTTTTCCTCTTTAGTTACCGTTTCTGACTGTTCAGAGTTAGTATCCTCGGATTCATCATCTGACGAATCAGCATCCTCAACAATGACTGGAGGATCCTGATTTTGTTCAGTTGTTGACACTTTCGTATCTACTGATTCATCCGAATCTGAGGATACTTCCTTTGTGTAACCGATCCCAGCTGTGAATTCCTCAAGGTTCAAAGAAACTGAGGGCTCAAAATGAGGTTTATTTTCCTCATCAGGCATCGAAGAATAATCGTGTTTAAGAGGTGGTGGACACTTTTTATAACCTATGCACGTGACATCATTTTTCTTTTTCTGTATGTCAATGATGTGATCCAGCACATACCTAGAGTTTGAATAGCTATTCAGCTTAAGCTGGATCGCCTCATTTTCACACTTAGCACATGCTAACTCTTTTTGCATGATCTCAAGACGATTGATGTAAAGGTTTATTTCAATTTGTTTTCTTGAAACCATTTTTGTTAGCTCGGTCTTATCTGCTTTTAATGTTTCAATTTTCTTTTTAAATTCCTTTTCATAATTTTCACGAAACATGTTGGCCTCTGTGCATTTCGAAAGATCCACGATCAAATGTTGATTGTGGATATATGTCACATCATATTTGCTTTGCAAATCAGACAATTTAACATTTAATCCAACACACCTGTCACACCTATCACAACTATCAGATTTTGATTCATCGACACGTACCTGACTGGAATCACTCTCAGATGTTGACCTATATGCATCAGAATCAACAACCTCCCTTGATGATTCACATTCAGATCCATCCTCGCTTGAACTTGAACTTGAAGTTGTAACATCTTCAACTGAAGTTGAAACGTCTTCAACTGAACTATTGTCATGTTCAGAACTGTCATCGTTTCGCGATGATTCACCATTGCTGGCATCTTTGACAATTTTGGCATAAAACGCCGTTTTTGTTTGACTACAGTTCCTTGGATCAAGAGATGACGGTGCTACAGTAGAACGATGGCTTTATGAAACAAATGGTGGTAATGGATTTCCATACAAATCGGTGGTTGGGACACGAATTGCTGGTAACTGAGCAACTGGTACTAGATCACCATACATATTTCTAGCCATTTACGGTTCACTTTGATTTTGGTTAGTAACCGATGCCCATTGTTCTGCCGTAATTCGAGGTGGTGTGGGTGATTCGGCCCATGATGGCGATAGACCCGTACTTCTATACTTGCTTTCCGTATTAGACGGAGTACCCGACCAAGCCGGATTCATTTTGAATGTATAATGACGAATACCTGAATAAATCACACAAATCAAACAGTTAAATATGAGTTACAAGTCTTCTGTTTAAAAATAACACAAGTATGTGACGAAACTAGTGGTTTTCGTCGCTGATATGTTTGATTTCGTTGCTGAAATGGTGATTTCATCGCTGAAAGGGTGATTTCGTCGCTGAAAGGGTGATTTCGTCGCTGATGTGCCTTTGATGACGAAATCAGGTTGTTTTCGTCGCTAATGTGCCTTTGATGACGAAATCAGGTTGTTTTCGTCACTAATCTGCCTTTGATGACGAAAAGTGTTTTCGTCGCTGGATTGATGTGACGAAATTAGAGGGTTTTCGTCTGAAACATGTTTGATGAAATCAGAGGGTTTTCGTCCAGCATACATGTGATTTCGTCCAGACCAATTTCGTCCGGAAGTAGGTGATTTCGCCCAAGGTTGATTTCGTCCAAGATCAAGTGATGAAAATGGTGTTTTCGTCCAGCATGATTATGTTGACTAACGAGATTTCGTTGAAAATGAGTGATTTCGTTGAACAATGAGACCAGACAAAAGATATTTTTCAAAACAAAATGAAATCTTATCTTCTGACAAGAAGACTTCTTTTTCAAACATACCTTATCCTTACACTTCTTTCAACAACTATCCATCATTTGTGTGTCACAAATTTCAAACAATATTTTTATAATCAATAACAACACAATAATTTATCAAACAAAGATCAAACGTAAATATATTTGAAGAACACTTATGAACACGCTTATGAACTGGATGAAGTTTCTGAGTTTACCAGCCACCGGAAAGATTTCCGATCACAACTTTTGCGCAAATGTTCAATAAAAATCCTTTCTTAACATGTATAAATGAAACATAACAAGATTTTTGTAAGAACAATCAGCAAAAACACAAGATTTTCAAAGATTTAAACCTGATTTTTTTGAAAATATAAACTTTTTGTTTCAAAAATCAAGAACAAATCTGGAAACACATGAAAATCTACTTGGTTTTAACAAGGAATCGAGCCAATGCTCTGATACCAATTGTAGGTCCACCCGGAGGATCGAGTAACCTCTATTCCCTGTTTTCCGACAAACTCGAAAGTGCGGAATCCAAACGGGTAAGTTAAACCAAGTGACGAACACGTAAAACACAAGATTCACCGATTAACACTCCATTGTATTAATCTAGAAAACGGTTACAAAGCAATGTTTACAAGATGCTCTCATAAACTCTCAGTGTGTGTGTGTTTACAGTGTTCGCTCTCAAATCTATTCAGACTTGTCTAACTGTGTTATGTCTGTTGTCTGTGTATATATACTAACAACATGACGAAATCAAGTCCCAGACAAAAACCCATCAACGAAATCTAAGATCTGGACGAAATCCCTTGATTTCGTGCCATAGTGTTTTCGTCCCATTTGGTTTTTACCAAGAGGGTTTTCACCTAAAAGGGTTTTCACCACAACAGTGTCTTCATGGGGTGTTTTCGTCAACATTTTGGTCCTGGGATTTCATCTCATGATGTTGGGCTTCTTCAATATATTGGGCTTCATCATGTTTGGGCCATATAAACAAACAAACAAACAAACTATACTAAATGCAAACTGCACACACGCAGTTGCATTTACACAAACGTTTACAAAGTAAATCGCATACCGAGTCAAGACAGGAGGATGTCTTGACTACGGCATTCACTTCGTAGCCGAGTCGAACTGAGCCGAGCCGTATCCACATAATATGTATCAACCCTAAGTGGATGGCAGCTATGCATGAAGAATTAGATGCTCTTCATCAGAATCGGACTTGGACTCTTGTGCCTCGTCCATCATCTGCTAATGTTGTTGGTTCCAAATGGGTTTATCGTATTAAATACCATTCCGATGGCTCTATCGAAAGATATAAGGCACGGTTAGTGGCACAAGGTTATACTCAAATTCCTGGTTTGGATTATTCTCATACCTTCAGTCCTGTGGTTAAGGCGTCTACTGTTCGTATTGTTTTATCTCTGGCAGTTTTGAATTCTTGGAAACTGCATCAGTTGGATGTTAAAAACGCCTTCTTAAATGGCAATCTAAGTGAGACTGTTTTTATGGAGCAACCACCAGGCTTCACTGATGAACGATTTCCCAATCATGTATGTCGTCTTTCTAAGGCCCTGTATGGTCTTAAACAGGCTCCGCGGGCTTGGTTTCAATGACTCAGCAGTTTCTTGATATCCTATGGATTTATCTGTAGCAGGGCCGATACCTCCTTGTTTATTTTTAAACGATGTTCGTGCCTTACGTACTTGCTTGTCTACGTTGATGATTTGATTCTTACAGGCAATAATGAAGCTGCTATTCATACGTTTATTTCTCGTCTCAATCATGAGTTTGCCATCAAAGATCTGGGTGATCTTAATTATTTTTTGGGCCTTGAGGTCGCGTATACTGACACTGGTTTATTTCTCACTCAATCCAAATTTGCACAGGATATTCTTCAACGTGTTGATCTTTTAGATGCTAAACTGGTAAGCACACCCTTGGCCTCTCATGAGTCGTTCACCACTAACGGGACACCATGCTCCGATTCTACTTCCTATAGATCCTTGGTAGGTGCCTTACATTACTTGACGATCACTCGTCCTGACTTGTCGTATGCTGTCAATCAAGTGTCTCAGTTTCTTCATGCTCCCACACTTGATCACTTTCAGGCTGTTAAACGCATCTTGCGTTATGTCAAAGGTACTATTTCCTTTGGTCTTACCTACAGTCGGCCTCATACTAGTTCTATTCTTGGTTATTCTGATGCTGATTGGGCTCGCTGCTTGGAAACCAGACGGTCTACATATGGTTACTCTATTTTTCTTGGTGGTAATTTGGTGTCCTGGAGTGCAAAGAAACAGCCAATTGTCTCTCGTTCAAGTTGTGAATCAGAATATCGGGTCATGGCTAACACAGCTGCAGAAATTATCTGGATTACTCATCTCCTGCAAGAGCTTCATGCATTACCACCAGACAGACCCACGTCACTTTGTGATAACAAAAGTGCTTTATTTATGACTCAAAATCCGGTGTCTCATAAGCGAGCAAAGCATATCGACTTAGACTACCACTTCATCAGGGAACTTGTTAACTCAGAGAAGCTCTACACTAAGTTTGTTCCGACCAATCTTCAGGTGGCGGATATTTTCACTAAGAGTCTTCCGCGCCCTCTTTTTGAGAAGTTTCGTTCTTTGTTAAGTCTTGGGCCGCCACCTTTCCGATTGAAGGGGGGTATTAAATAATTTGTGTAAATATTTTATGTATCTCTTATTTTTGTTAACTTCCCTAATTATAGGGACTCATTTTTGTAATCTATATCTCTAATAAAGCAAACCATTGGGGGACACATGTCACCCAATGGTTGAAGCCAACTAAGCAGCCACATAGACAATGATGTGGCATATGTCAAATAATTGGACAAGTGGCATTCCTCATAGGCCAGGATTGGAGAACTTCTTTAATACGCTTTCTTTCTCATTCTCTCTCATCTCTTATCATTCAATTCCTTTACCCTCTCTCTCTCTCAATCTTCAATCGCCATCTAAATGAAACCCTAGATCAAAATTCGCCTGCCTCTTTATCACTCTCAATCATGTCCGACAACCTTCAACTGATCTTCAAGACGCAATACTCTACCATTGACGGTAATGTTTGATTCCGTTCATCATCTTATTGTTCGATTCAGTTTGAATGGTTTGCTGTACTTTGTACTTTGATTAATAGGTGCAAGATCGATGGACGATGTACTACCGTAACTGATGCTGGGTTTTGTTCATCATTCCCGATTTTGTTTATACTATCCGTTTTGGTATGGATAATCTTACTTAATTTTGTTCGATTCATATGTTAAATGGTTTCTTATATGGTTTGGATTCGTATCAAAATTTGCTCCCTACCACCTTCTTCGTTCTGATTTCAACCCAAATAGCAGGTACCCATCTTTAATTTCGGTAAATTGGTTACAGTTTTTCTTCAATAATGTTTTCTTTCATTTTGATGTCTGAATGAATGTTTGATTGTTTGGTGTTTTATGTTGCAGTGATTTAGGGTTTTGTTCGTTCAGAAAGTTGTTCAGGTCTCAAGGTTTGCTCTAATTTCATTAAATTATTCAATTGAATATGATGTGATTTGTTTTTTTAATTGTTTATTTTTTTAGGTTTTGATTGTGATTGTGACATTTCATGCATGATTCGTGTTTCGTGGTTTTAGCAATTAACATATTATTATTATAAGTTATAAATGCTGGTTGTTTATGAGTGATTTATGATTTGTGAACTGAGTTGTTGGAATGAATCTGTTTATTAGTTTATTGTATTATGTTTCTTGTGGAAGATTTGATTCACACTCACACTCACACGTCTATGTGTTTCGTATAAGTAGATGATTTAAGATTTTAATTTATGTGTTACATTGCGATTGTGTCGCCGTATCGGTCCAGGGTTTCGGTGATTGATTGCGTTTGGAGGCTGTAGACTTATGATTTGATTAGTAGGTTTTTGTTGGGATTTTTAGGTGTTTATCACTTATCAGAACCTAACTGGTGAGTTTAAACTAAAAGCTTTCAGCATTTTCACAGTTGCGTTCTGTTCTTTCACTGGTCAATTAAGGTATGTCTCGATTATTTTCTTCGCTTTTTTTCGGGAAGAGGGGTTTTTTGCTTCCTTACTTTTGTCAATTTCTATGTGTTTTTTTTTTGGTTTCATCATGATTTTTATTACTGTTAGTTATCACTTAAGGCTCTATAATTTTGGCCTGAAACTTTCACCATGATATGACCATAACTTAAATTTGTAGAATATTTGTATTTACAAATCTTAGCTGCACAATGCCATCTGAGACATCCGATCAGGACCGAGAACCATTTGTTGAGGTTGATCCATCAGGACGATTTGGGCGGTACAGCGACATGTTAGGTGCTGGTGCCGTAAAAAAGGTCTACAGAGGGTTCGATCAAGAAGAAGGCCGAGATGTGGCCTGGAACCAAGTCAAACTATGAAATTTCAATGGTGATCCATCCGTCCTCAAAAGACTGTTATCCGAAGTTGAACTGCTGCAAACTCTAGAGAATGAAAACATCATTGGTCTTTACAGTTTCTGGAGGGATGTTGAAAACAACACCTTGAAATTATCACTAAGGCGTGCGCTTCGGGTAATTTGAGGGATTACAGGAAGAAACATAGACGCGTGTCACTTAAGGCTATGAAGAACTGGTCAAGACAGATTTTGAGGGGGTTGGAGTATTTGCATACTCATGAACCATGTATTATTCACAGGGATCTTAATTGCAGCAATATCTTCATCAATGGAAACATTGGAAAGGTAAACATGTTTATCTAACTCCATTCCATATGATTTAATTTAGGGAGTAGGGGTGTTAAATGGGTCATGTTTATGTGTTGGCGGGTCGAAGATAACAAGAAGACTAACCTTTGACACGGACCTGAATATCGTGTCTGACACATGACATGAGTTTTCACGGGTTGACATAAACACAACCCGTTTAAAACAAAATTTTATTTGTTTATTTACATACAGTTGTCATCTTTCCAAATTATGCCCTACCGGTATGTATAAGTTAATACTCTCTTTAATGATTTTCTCATCCGGCTTTAGATATATGTATTTTTTCATATGGTTTGATATCCGATTTGATGTTGTTTTGTTAAATGGTTTTGATTTCCACACTTCTCATCATATTATCATATATTGAGAAATATATTAATCTTATAGGAACTATTGAATCTATAAGAACTCTTCCTTTATCAACAAAACTTGCACTTATTGATTATATTTGCATTTTCTAGACTTTTGGAGATAATATGTAAGCGTTTGATTATAATTTTTTTTTTTTTGCAGATGGGATTCACCTCTGGTGCAGAATGGATCAAGGAATGCTCAAAACGGACATCACCAGGTGAGCGTGGTTGTAAATCGTCTACACCCAGTGATCTTCATTCCCACTGTTCTCATCGGTATCAGTACTTTGAGAAATCAGTTCCAGTCCTATTGATTAAGGTGAAACATTACCAGACATTTTTCAATTGTATTATAGATGTATAGTTATATCCATCAGGCCTATTTCTGTGTTACAGATGAACCCGTACGTTCAGTTGTAGATGCAACACCCCTATCCATATAAAGATGATGGTGTTGGTGGTTATGGTTCAGGATGGCGGTAACTTGGTTCATGCTTGGGTTCTGGTGGCTACAAATTAATTCGACAGTGGTGGTCCAACATCAACATCGGTTTAGGGCAAGTTCCGGTCACGCCAAGAAGTCCGGCAGAAGCTGAAATGTATGTGGTAATGCTTTCCAAGAAACCTGAGTGTGCAAAGGTAACATCTGATAAAGCTTTGTCTGTTGTGAATAATGCAGAGGACACTTGAAGGATTAAAACTTTCACGCCAGCGACGAAAAGAATAAGGTTATGCATTCTAATAGTTTTCATAAAATTCTATTTATTATACATGTACTTTGCATTAATTTAAGTATAAGATTGGTTTATAGCACTCAAGCTGATTTTTCTTCCTGCTATAACTTGAATCTAGAGTTCCGTTAATCGGGTTGCTTAGCATGAAGAGGCTTCAATTTTTGAAAGTATGAGATTGGCCCAAGTGAATTTGCCAGCATTTATGATATTTGAAGATAAGATAAGAAGTTTGTGCAAAATTTTAATTGGTCTTAATTGGATTTCTATTGAGGTTTTGAAACCTTATAGTCCATGTATATACATATTGATTTTCTGGTTTTATTAGAGTGAGTGAGACAAAGAGATGATGAATCTGAAATAAAGTATGCTAAATGTTTGCTAAATGTTTGGAATGAATCAATATTATATGTCTAAAGTTGGAAGACACTGAAACAAAGGTACTTTATATAATTTGAAGACTATGACGTATTAGTAAATGTACACATCTGGAGTGAATTTGTTGCAAATGAACACATGTGTGAGTGTGATATTGGTCAAAACACAAGTTATGTGAATTATAGTCTAAATTGTTTCGTCTTAAATAAATAGACATGATTCATCAAAATATTAACTTACTTTTTTTTTGTTGGTAGAATTTGAAGACCAAATTCTTGGAAAGGAAAATGAATATCTAATGGAAGCATTGTCTACTTGGAAAAAATCGCAGTTTCTATGGACAATACAGAAAAGATGCAAAGTTTAACTATAAAAGTGGAAAACAAGGTAATGATAGTTTTGTATATAATCTATTGTCTATCCCCATCCCTAGATTTTAATTAATGTAATTAGAGGTGGCAAAATGGGTGGCTGGACTACTTGATGGTGCATCTGGAACATTTGAAGTTTGTAATGCTCAAATTAATGGTTGTTTTGTGCTTCATCTGGGTAAATTTAGTGGGTAGTCAGCCAAATTTCATGTAAGTGATGAAATAATTTGAAATGTAAACTGCTCACATATGTATATGATCATATATTAGTGGTGACAACTTACGAATGGGTTGATCTGGAAAAGTCAGCTGACCTCACTGATTACCAGACAAAATTAAAAGCCAAAAGGCCCATTTGATTTGGTAAAGAATGGGTATTAGTCACCAGTTTCATCTTTCTAATGCTAAGTGCAGTTTATGAAATGTGTACCAGTAGATATTCAATAGGAATGTATAATTATTGAATTTGACTTTTTTTCCAGGTGCTTGATGATGCAAATCAAATACTTTATATGGGATTTGAAATAAAAGTTTGTTTCGTTTCTAGCAAAACAAGCTGTGGCATAGTGTAACGTTCACACAAATATTTGGGAGGCAAATTAGACAAAGTCATCACACAACTTGATAGTTGAATAATTTGTATACAAATATTTGTACACAACATTTCATTTCAAAGTAAATAATATGGTTTTGGTTGAAGCCCGCGTATTACGCGGGCATTAACCTAGTGTTTATTATATATAAAGTTCCCTGCCCTCATTCAATTGATGAGGTGAACCATAATACGTTTTATAAGTACAAATATAAAGGACGAAAAGTGTAATTTACCCTCGAAACGAAAGACTATAGATTAATATATACAATTAACACATGTTAGTATAGTTTGTTGCATCGTACTATTACAACCTTATGATAGCGTTTACCCTTCATTGTCTCCGCAATTTAAAACCCCAAATTGTACCGTTTCTAACTTAAAAAATAAATAAATTATCTGGTTGCCGCGTGGAGTAACGGAGAACCGTCAACGACCTTAAATCCGATCATACTACACTTAACGGCCGATAACGTCTGGCTCACCGGAACTAAAATAGACGAAGATACGTTAGCCGGAGTATAGTTCACCGTCCGACGGTACGGCCCGAACCACTTATTCTGCATGAACCGGTTTTTCCTCCACGGAGGAAGAAGCATTCCTCTACTCTTCAGTGACCGCCTTATTTCATCACTCATTAGCCTAACAATCTGCTTCAAATCCGCACTTTTCCCGACAAAAACCGTCGGCAATATTTCTGTGAACCGCCGGAACTGATTCGTTTGTCTAGCGATGTCAAACTCTCCGGCGAAGTTAACGTCGATGAGGTAACGAACACTGCAATCAGATGATTCGGATCTAACGACGTCGATGAACTCGTAGTTACCGGCCGTTAATCCGCCACAGCTCTGCCACTTTGTTTTGCAAACCGCTGCGTTGTAACCTAATTTTTGAAGATACAACATCACGTTACGGTTGAGAATCTGTGTGTTAGGTTTTAAACAGCGAAAAACGTTCACAGCTTTCACAACATTCGCGTGAAGAGCGTTTCTGAACGTATCAACGTTCAGATCTCGTAATTTCGAGCTAATTTCTTCGGTTTCCGCCTCCGCATGATCCGATTCAGAATCCGAATCCGATTCATGATCCGATTCATCTTCGTCTTCTTCATTGTAACGGTTAAGAAGATAAGAGAGAGAATGAGACGATGAATTTGAATCTGAATGATCGGCGATCTGGCTGACGGTGGCGCTGTGTTCGCTGCCGCTGCTATCGTACGCATTTTCCGGCGTGTAACGGCCGACGATTCGGTTTTTGACTAGTTCGGTTAGAGGATCGGCTACACGCTTTGATCTTACGGCCATTTGTTTAAACGGATGTAGTGGTTGTAACAGATTAAAAGTTGATGAACGAAATGAAGATTTTATTGTAGTATATGTATAAGTGCGAAGAATATTCCAGGAGAATAACATTATCTTCTTGAGTTATTTGGTGTGATTATTGGATTGGAAAAGGATATTTAATTTATGATTGAATTTTTATATGACTTGAGGGTTTTTAGGGTTTTGAGGATGGATATACTATGGAGTGAGAGGGTTTACTCGAGTGTGCTGGTGGTGACGTGGATGCTTATGAGAAGATATGCCACGTAAGAAAGTGGGTGTTGGTCCCACTGATGGCTATTTTTTTTTTTATTAAGAGGCGGGTACTACAACAAACGATAGGGCCGCAACTATCAGTCGACATGATAGTCCCTTAACCCCACTCCGGCCAGTGTGGTGTCTTAACCGTGCCCACGGCCTGGCATCAGAGTTTGGCATGGCTCTCCACGAGAAATTTCCAGCCCCCAGTGCCCCCGTTTCCGGGACTGGTAGTTGCACCCTCCACAAGAGCGAAGACTCTCTGGAGTAAATGCACTGTACTAGAAACTCGTGTTGGGATCAGGAGTCGAACCGGTGACCCGGCCTTCCCCATCATTTCCTCTGACCACTGATGGCTATTGGAGTGCTCCAAGAGTGAAGAAGACTTTTGGAAGCATGGTTTGTGTTTTGTAATGTGTTGGTAAGTTACTATACATTTCACCAAGGAATATCAAGAATGTGTAAGAAAATATTTAGTTTAACAACTCGTGTTTGATTATTAGATGATACGATGTAAAAGGATGTGTACAAGATTCAAAAGTTTATTTTAAAGGTGTCTTTCATTATTAGATGATATACAAGAGCATGGTAACAATATGAGTAGACGCTGAGGAGTGAGGTAAGATAAACTTCTCGCTATACGTATCCACAACAAGAAGTGTATATGAGAATTTAAAGAACTACAAAACATGGGTGTGGCGTTTCAAGAAAGAAGACAAGGCTTTATGGAGATATGATTAATCATAGGTGTTCATGGAATATTAGGGGTAGTGAAGCGCTTCCATGGAACAAACCAACACAGATGAAGAAAAGAAATATTTGCATGAGTGTAGCAATATGGTTGGCAGCATTTGTCTAGCGGACCAGGATGATGTTTGGTCGTGGCTGGGATATGGCTTTGACGTGTTCTCGGTCTGATCTGCTAGAAACTTGCTTGTGCACGATCTTGATTGCAGCAACAATTATGTAATGGAATGGAACAACCGGGTTCCAAGCAAATGTAGTATTTTTGCTTGGAGAGCGGAATTGGACCATCTTCCGACTAGAGCGGCTTTAGCCAAGAGGAACATTCGAGTAGGGAACATGATATGTGTTTTATGTGGGCAAGTGACTGAGACTGCTGCTCATATTTTTATTGCATGTGACTCACATGATCATGTTGGCTTAAAGAACCCGTAGAAGGAAGTGTTCCACGGTGTTAATGAGATAACTTGTTGAAAGATATGGAAGGGAAGAAATGATAAGCTTTTCCTATGAAAAGAATCGAAAGTGGAAGAAATTATAGGAGATGTGAAATCTTTAAGCTTCTCATGGTACAAGCATAGATCCAAAAACTTAAAGGTTTATATTGGGATAAGTGGTGTAGTCGTGTAGATTCATTTTGATGTAAACTAGGATTTCTCCACCGAACGTTGCGGCGGAGAATCCGTGTACGAACCAAACAATTATGCTTGTTTTTAAGCAATTATATATATATATATATATATATAGTCTTAGGATCCTGTAAAAAAGACATTTTTCGTGAGAAGACATAAGAATTGATATGTATGCATCATGTTTTAGACCTAGACATGATGTTTTTGTTTGTTTTGGCAAGAAAAACACCAAACATAATAATTTAAGACACAATACAATGAATTCTAGGCTTAAAACTTTAAACACCATGCCAAGAATGTTAAGTTGTGTGTTTTAAGTGTTAAGCACTGTGTTTTAGTTATGTTTTAAATTTTATGCCCATAATACGTCACATTGTGTTTTAAATTGTTGTGTTTGGTGTTTTTCTTTCCAAAACAACCCAAAACATCATTCTTAAGTCCAAAACATAGTGTCTACATGTCAATTTCTATACCTTTTCACACTTCTCACGATATATATATATATATATATATGGGAAGGTTCAAATGAAAACTACTAGTTATTGCGAAAACTCGAAAACTAATTAAAAAAGCCAAAAAAAACATACCAAATTTTTTTTTTGCATACCAATTTTCGCAATATTTTATACAAAAAAAAAATTCAAAATTTTTTTTTTGTAGTGCACATGTGTATGTGTACTACAAAAAAAAAAAATTTTTTTTGAAAAAAAGTTTTTTTTTTATATATAAAAAATAGCGTTTTTTAATAAGTAAAAAAAATTGGTGTGTTTTTTAGTTAGTTTTCGCAATAAAAGTGGTTTCATTTGAACCATCCCATATATATATATAGGACAAAGATCTGTTAGGAACCACCCTTTATTGCGAGAACCACGAGAAACAATGTGAACACAACAAAAAATGCCTAAAAATAGATAAAAAAACACACAAATTTTTTTTAATATTTTTTTATAAAAAAATCGCTACTTTTAGTAGCAAAAAATTTTTTTTTTTTTTGCTACTAAAAGTAGCGATTTTAACATAAAAAATATTAAAAAAAATTTAGATTTTTTTTAGATTTTTGTAGGTTTTTTGGGGTTTAGTTTTTAGCATTTTAGCTTTGGGGGGGTGGGGGTTAGGTTTTTTGGGGGTTTTAGTTTTTAGCATTTAGCTTGGGGGGGGGGGGGGTTAGGTTTTTTTTTTTGGGGGGGAGGGGGGTGGGGGTTAGGTTTTTTTAGGTTTTTTAGCTATTTTAGGTTGTGTTCACATTAGTTCTCGTGGTTCTCGCAATAAAGGTGGTTCTCGCATGAACCTTACCCTATATATATATATAGGGTAGGGATACTAAGAAAAGTCCACCCTATTTGAAAAACTTGAGAAGCAATCTGGATCACACATTTTCCTTAAGCAAAAAATGCAAAAAAAAAAAAAAGGTGAAAAAAATGCAATATTTTTTTTTGGAAAATTCGCAGCTTTTTCTTTAAGGATTTTATTTTTTATTTAAAAGAAATTTGGGATTTATACACATGTGTATATTGTTAATCTTTTAACTATACATATATGTATATTGTCAATTATACATATATGTATATACATGTTTAAAATTAAAAAAATACGTGTTATAAACCCTAAACCTTAAACCCTAAACACTAAAACTAAACCTTAATGCTAAACCCTAAAGCTAAACCCTAATTCTAAACCCTAAAGTTAAACCCTAATGCTAAACCCTAATTCTAAACCCTAATGCTAAACCCTAAAGCTAAAGCTAAACCCTAAAGCTAAACCCTTAATGCTAAACCCTAATGCAAACCCTAAAGCTAAAGCTAAACCCAAAAGTTAAAGCTAAACTGTGACAACTGGCATTTCTCCATGTGTTCCGTACAATAATAAACAGTAATCTGTGCTTTATTGACTGTGCATGAATGAATTAACTAGACGAATGAATTTCTGATTACTGTCATATACATACAAAGGAATTTCATGTTGCAAGATTGTTTATCTTTATTACATGCAACATAGTGTGGTTTACTTAATGCACAGAACAAAGTTAGCACAGTTATCAAACAAACTAGAAGTACTGACGGGAGTTCAGTACTCAGGCAGACATGAAATTAGGATACAGAACGAGCCCCGGAACCAAGTGTTACACTAGATTAGTGTGTAGGAAAATAGAGATTACAAAACTGTCTTCCTAGTGATGACATAGGTACCGGAAAGTGCTAGAAACACACCAAAACTGCAGAATTCTGCAGAAAATAAACAAATTCAGCAAAAATTCAGCTTTTAACATCTAAATATAATCCAGAATTTCGATTTAATGGTCCAGAATACCTTCCTAGGTGTCGGGAATCAAAACTGTCATGAAAGACAACATAAAGCACACTAAACTGTGCAATTCAGCACTTTAACGAACCGGTAACCAACCGAATGACCGGACACTACCCGAAACACCAAATTTTCACTAGAAGCATTGTTTTAACATTTCCGAGCTAGTTATGGTCACCGAACATCATATTACATCTCATAAACACTAAATACATAAAATACCTAACTAGCACCATTAAATTCCAACTAAATCAAGAAACTAGTAATTGAAATGTTACACTTTACCCCCCCCCTTGTTGGACGGTTGGGAACAAGGGCCCCACTTGGGGATTTCTTTGATATATTTTATATGATATGTTGGAGAATATTCCAACACATATACCATGAAGATTTGGAGAATTTTCTTTGATATATTTTATATGATATGTTGGAGAATATTCCAACACATATACCATGAAGATTTGGAGAATTTTATAAAAATCATAAACAAATACCACTCCATCATTCATCACCTCCTAACTCACCATCACACCCCTTCCTCCTTCCCTTGGCTACGGCTCATACAACACACACACACCTCTTCATTTTTCAACCTATTCAATGCATTCCAAGGTGAACATAAGGTGTAAGAAGCATAGTTAGGAAGCTAGGAAGTTTTGGATGTTGAAGGACCTCTTGCAAGTGCTTTTAACTACATCCTCTTCTTCTTGTGATCATCCCTAGCCTTGAGCTAGTAGTAAGATCATTCTACACTCCATTTTACATCTTATTTAGTTGGTTAAAGAATGATACAAGTAACTAATCTTGAAGAACACTAATGATCATGAGCATGAAACTTAAACATAAGCTTAAAAATCATAAGAATACATATTGTTAAGTGTTATTATCCTTCTTGATTGGTGATTATATGCGTTTATGATGTTAAACATCATATGATCATGCTAGATGGTGATTAAAGACATAATCTAGCAAGATGAGAGGATGATTATGTTATGATCATCCTTATGTGAAACATGAACTTGAAAGATTGAATTGTTTTCTTGAAGTATGATGATCAAAGTGAATATAAAGTCTTGTAATCATATGATTTTAAGAATGATTTTCCAAGAAACCAAGTTAAAATATAAGATTTACATAAACTTGGTTCTTAAAGAAATCAATCACATTTTTAGTGGTTAATCAAGTATAGGATCATGTATTTAACAAGAAAAACTCAAGAAGAAATATTTTTAGAAAAATGATATACAAGTTGTGAAGATCTAAATTCTTCAATAATGATGTTTTTAAATAAACAACCACACTTTAAAAGGGTAACTAAGCTTACTAAACACACTACCAAGTTACTACAATTTTTTTATAAATTTTCAAGTTCATGAAGTAGTGATTGTGGCTTGATTTTGTCAGTTGGTAAGTATTGTTTGCTTTGTTGATGAATTGTAATGATTTTAAAAGAAAATGATATGCTTTGAAAGCATGGAAACCTCCATTTTTAAGGGGAAACTATGGCAAAAATTTTCTAGAAATTAAACACTTAGAAAAATATTTTTAAACAAATATTTACAAGTATATTTTTAACCATGATTTTTATATAAAGTTTGCCATAATTTTTGTTACAAAAATTATAAATATTGGAGGTTGGTTTTTGATAATAAAAGTGACTAAATATGTATTTAGGAGAATATATATTTAGATATCACCATGTGTGTGATTATTTGTATATTATGTGTATTAGTTATATTTTTTTAGGGATTGAAATAATATAACTCACAAAAATACCAAGAAATACAATACTAAATGTTACCAAAAATTCCAAGAAATAAATACACAAATTATACCCAAAATATTGGAGAAACCGAACAAGGAATATAACTTACAATAAATATTCCGGAAATAGATTCGTAAGTACATTTTGGTAAACGGTATCTTGGAAACCAAGAAAATGAAAATATGATGTTTATAAACATTACAAAAAATATATCATATTTTTTACAAGAAGAAAATATATTATTTATAAGTAAGGAAGAATATATGTTTTCTTGAACAATTAGAAAATATGATACTTTTGGGGAAAATATATATTTTCTTAACAAATTTAGAATATATTATTTTTGGGGTGAAAATGGATTCATAAATAATATTCTAAGTTAATCTTGAAAATATATTACTTTTGAGGTTTATATGAAAATATAATTATTTTTGCCAAGGAAGGATTATAGATAATTTTCTATAATAGATTTCTTAATATATATATATATATATATATATATATATATATATATTTAGAATACAAATTGGTGATTTTTATTGGATAAAAATAAATATTCCGGAAATTGAAATACAAAAATTAAGTATAAAGATACTTAATAAATACAAGGAAATACGTATTCTTGTACGTACAAATACACACCGGAATACGCCACCAATACTTGGCAAAATACACAAGTTTAAGAATACGAGTATGAATACACCCATCCTTGGGGAAAGTTATACATGTACAAATACAATATGTGGCAAGTTGAAATATATTATTTTAACTAATATTCCAAAATTTAATAAATATAATTTAAGTTAAAATATTTATTATTTTAACAAATAATTATATACTTTGGAATATTATAATATACATCAATGATGTAACTCAGAATACACCAAGATTTCCAAAACAAGTCTTAATGAACAACTAAGATAAAGAGTCGTTACACGACCTAAGCGTCTAATAAAACATGGCTCATGTGTAGGTAGTTGTACGACTCATAGAAGGACCTTGAGCATACGAGATAGCAGGACGCAAACTTGTGAGTTCATGTCCCCCTTTTCTCTTAACTGATTTCGGATTTATAACTCTCGGGGGTGGAATACATGTTACAAATGTTCAAATGGTATGAATTGACTATGAAATGAACTATTAGATCATGTGAGCATAGACTGAAACTGAAATGCCAATAACTCTCATAAGAATCATGGACAAATGTTAGATCTAATGGGTACGGCCGAGCTCCACTCATGTGTA
Organism: Helianthus tuberosus; assembly: GCA_030545235.1. Lineage (NCBI taxonomy): Eukaryota > Viridiplantae > Streptophyta > Magnoliopsida > Asterales > Asteraceae > Helianthus > Helianthus tuberosus. The sequence goes on along the minus strand of CM060386.1, from coordinate 47,063,138 downwards.
ACGCCCGGCGTCCCTAAACTTTAGACACTTGGCAAGATCAGTCCCTGAACTTTTACCTATTGTCAATTATAGTCCCTGTAGTTGTGTGATGTTGATACTTTTGGTATGAATCTTTTTTATAATTGATGCTTGATACTATGACGCTTGATTCTTTATTCTAGATGCTTGATTCTTGGCACTTAAACTGTGAGACTTGATCCTTAATCTAGATATTTGACTCTTGATACTTAATCTAGACACTTGATTCTAATACTATGGAAACTAGATTCTTTATGATACTTGATACTTGGACTCTTGATTCTTGACTCTTGAAACTTATTGGTGACTTGACTCCTTAGACTCGTGAAACTTGATTCTTGGTTAAACGAGAGACTGGAGCCTTATCACTGGCGGAATCTACGAAACTTGGAAACTTTTGGTTTGTAATGTAATCTAGATACTTTACCCAAACTATACGCAATGCAACGCTAAATATAACTCGCAAAACGAATCTAAGTCAGGAACGCGGAAGGAAGAGATTGGCCAGAGTGGCCGTCCGATCGGATGACCTCCCGATCGGATGACCACCCAATCGGATGACCACCCGATCGGATGACCACCCGATCGGATGACCACCCGATCGGATGACCACCCGATCGGGTGACCACTCGATCGACCGGCCACCCTATCCACTTTGCACCGCCTTGTTGCCCCTCTTACTATAAATAGACCTGTCACATCACCATTCTGAGTGATGTGACAGCTCTGCTCGACCAAGACACACGCACCCTTCCTTTCTCCATTTTCCTGCTGATATCGGTACGTTTAAGGCTAGATTCTTATCCTTTCTTGATCTACACATCATTCTCTACGTGATTCTCACTTGAAATCACACTTTTCACCGTGAAATCTCTCGGATCTGAGTTCTTGAGGGTGACATCATCATGAAGGTTCGTATAAACTGACATGTGATGTCATTCTAAGCAAGATCTAGCTCAAATCCAAGATGATTCATGCATTTTTACACTAAATCTAACCTAAACTTAAGCTAAATCTAGAATTTTCCTATAAAACTTAAGTATGTTCATCTTTTTCTCAAAAACTTTTACTTTATTTGATGGAAATCGGGTCTAAACGGATTGTGGACTGGATGAATGGTCTAAAGTCGGCTTAGATCCGAGTTATTACCGGAAAATACGAACATGGGACGGATTTGACATAAATTTGTTGCGAACAGACGACTGATCGGACAGGGGTGATTCCCACCCAATCAGAACGGCCGTGTGCTAAGGAGTTACTGTTGTCACAGTATGTGCCGTGTCCTCACCGTTAATCTAGAAATTTAGAAACTTAAGCAACATGTTGAACAAGAACAAGGGTCGCCCAATCGAGAGGCAACCCGATCGGACAGCCGACCGATCGAACAACCACCCTATCAGGTGACACTTGCCTTAGTCTTGAAACTTACAAACACCTGGAAAACAATCAAAAAACTTGGAAGTCTGATCGAATGATAACCCGATCGGACAGCCGCCCGATCGAGCGGCCATTCGATTAGGAGGACCAGGATACCTACACTCGGATCGAGTGACGACTCGATCGGACTACTATCCGATCGAGCAGTCACCCTATCCCTTTCACCTATGAACTTCAACACAGGTGGCAACGGGATCGGATGGCCATCCGACCGGGAAACCATATACCTTCACAACACATGGGTCACCCGACTGGCAATCCGATCGGATAGCCATCCGATTGGACAACCATTCAATCCAGTGACCAACTTGACACTTTATTCAATCTTGTACTCTGCCCGACTCTTATCCTATTGTAATCTAATCAGGCTAATTCTAAAAGAGCTCCCTTTGATCCAATAGCAGTTTATACTGTTAAGCAATCACTGTGAGTATACTCGATCCCCTTTTTGCTTTAAACTTTTGGGGTGTAGCATGTATTCTATGAAACTTAAACTTGAATCTTTGAAACTTATACTCTATCCCATGTGAACATGAAACTCGTGATTCTTGATTCTTGACTCTTTGTGCTATGTGACGTTTAATCCAGAGTGTGTAGTTCCGCCTTAACAATAGTAGCGCTATAGGAGATGCACCTCTCCCATTATTCTCGGGGGGTATTGTTAGGAGGATTCTAGTTTACCTTGAGTCTTGGGTAAACACTAAAGCATCGGGATACTTGGGCTATCAATACGTGGACTGCGACACTAGCACGGCTGAAACTATTTTATTGTTTACACTATGGATATGAGTTGTTTTAACCTATTATTCTATTATCAAACCTGTATACTGGCCAATACTCTTTGTATTGATATTTTAATACATGGTGCAGGCTGATAGGATGCTTGGAATGCATGGAATTCAGCTAGGAGATGCTAGAAATGTCGCCTAGATAATAATAGTCTTTTGAACAATTTATGATTTGGTCTGTAATGTGATACTTGTGATGACGTTTGTTAGACATTTGCATGAAACCAATTAATCCTTATTGAAACAATAGTGTTATGGAATTCTCATGAGCAATCTGAACGCTTAGTGCTCGCACCCCAATGTTTCCGCCATCGGTTGGGGTGTGACAGATTGGTATCAGAGCCATAACTATAGGGAATTAGGATAAGTAGAAATACTTGCCCTAGTCTATAGTTCTAGGAATCTTGACTCTTATTTGTTGTCTAAGACTTATGCATTCTACCGTATCTGCTTCCTAGCAGCACATTTCCATGTTAAACTTACATGCCTTTCCTAAGGCTGATACGATATACACTTGATGCTTTGGAAACGCTGTTAATCAGTGTTTGTATTTTGCACGAGATTTGCCTTCAAGTCAGGAGTGACATCCAAACCTTGCTGGAAATCTCCATATTATTCTAGTAGGTCTTATCTGCGAATAAGTACCAACGCTATTTAGGCTACGAAGTTGTCAAGATAGAGGTGAAGCTCAGACCTTGATAACTAGTCCCACTCCTTGATTTTTACATGTCTCGCCAAAGTCTTGAAATTCCAATCAATTGAGAACGAGAAACGACTAAAAGGACGAATATCGTAGGCCTAACATCGATGACGTATTGGTCTAAGTAAGTCAATACACGTTACCTCAATTCAAAAGGGGTTCAAATCACTTTGGTTAGTCGCCATTCCTCTAACCGGAACAATCCTATGTTTTATAAGCCTATCTTGCTTTTATGTTATCTCGATTTTTCTGCATGTGGTTTTAAACTCGATTCTTCGATCATTAGGTATGCTTTTACACGAATCACACGTTGTCCGCAATCTAAAACAGAAATTCTAATCTCAGATTGAACTAAAATTTACGAAGCTTTATTTTATGTGCAATCTATGTAATAATGTGATTATAAGACACTAGATGTAACATGGCATGGAATACGAAGGGAAAGTGACGTGTCCGAAACATGGTGGATACGCCGCTGGTACTTCCTATATATAAGTTTTTCTGGCATGTTACCAACTTTCGTACCAAGTGCCATGCAAAATTTAGTATCTACTGTGGAATTCTAAAAGATATGTGTAACACCCCGTGTTTTCGAGAAGTCAAAGTCAACGACCGTTTTCGCGCAACTTGACTAATAATAGATTTCTTTATTTTAGCTATTATGTGGAGTAAGTGTCTATAATTGCAATAAATCAACAAATGTTAATCGTCATTCAATCGACCTACGACTGTGAACTATAGGGAGTAACAATGCGATAAAGTTAACTAAACAATAATCAAACTATGCTAATCAAATCGACATCGAATCGCAACTCGAACTACGCATAATTAGTTATGGTTATACGTGTGTGTGCCTTATGTGTTACTTTTGCATGTTCATTTATGTTATATGTGGTAATCAATCGAAATGCAATCGAAACTCGAAATGCAATCGAACTCAATCGACATCGAACTCGAATCACAATCGAACTATGATAATTAGTGGAGAAGAGATAGTGCGAGATATGAGTGGTTGGGATTAAAAGTAATTTAACTAAGAAACCCTATCGTATCGAACCGCTCGCAACCGAAATTGAAATATAAAAAATCGTCGCGACGAACACTCGAAAAGTGCAGCTGATCGATCAGGCTACCAGCCGATCGAACAGCCAGCCGATCGGACTGCTGTCCGATCGGATAGGCTGTCCGATCGAGCTGCCTGACCGATCGGCCAGCACTTTCCCCTTTTGGCATCCTATAAATACCCCTGTCATTGTCATCCTTTTCACTTTTGGAAACCTCTGTCAGACCAGCACGCTTAGCTCATCCTTTTCGCAGATTCCTCTCGATTCCGGTAAGATTTCGTCCTAAATCTTGTACTTTCTCGATCTACACGCACTCCTACACCTTTCTATCTTTCAAATCTTAACTTTTAACCGTGAAATCATCAAGATTCAAGTGTTCTAGGATGATGTCATCATGGGTTCTTGAGGAACTTCATGTTTTGGCCTCAATCCACCAAGGATAACTTGGATCTAGTCGATTTCCACATAAACAAACAAAGATCTTTCATAGATCTAAACATATACACGGTGAAAAGGATTGAAAGATGGATTTTCCAACTTTCTTCCAACTCTTTTTCACTCAATGCCTTCAAACCGATAGAAACGGAGCCTGTGCCGGCTTACAAATCACTCCGGTGGTTGCATGGCTCAAGATCCGGATTCTATCCACGAGGTTAACCGATTTCGGGTTAAATGTTAAACTCCGTTCCGAACAGTTCACCGGCCGGATTTGGGTGATTCCTGTCCGACCAGGGGAACCAAGTAAGGACGAGGAAGCTATGGTTCGACTCGTTGTCAAAATACCTCAATAAAACGACAAACAATCAGAACAACCAAGTGTTAGACGAATAGGCTGATCAGGTCAGGATGCTGACCAATCGAACTGCTATCCGAATGCACAGCCAGCCGATCGGTTAACACATGGTCCCACACTTCAACAATTTATTTTGAAGACTAGTATTGAACGAACTGTTGTTCGATCGGAGGACTACTGTCCGATCGGATTACTCTTCGGATCATGAGATACTATACTTCAACACTTAATCAAATTTTCAACATGTTCGATGCACTAGGAGTGCCACCCGATCGAACAGCCGTCCGATCAGATGACACCCTGCTGAGAACTTGTCTTGCTAAAAATACCTAATCGATCGGGTTGCCGGCCGATCGAACAGCCGTCCAATCGACCGACCTGAAGGGTAAAGATACTTCAATGTTTTCAAAATACTACAACGAAAACTTCAAAAGACAAGCCATCATACACAAACACATCCTTCTCAAAGGAAGAAACAATCCACTCGAACAGCCATCCGATCGGCCTACCAACCGACCGGACAGCGAGCCAAACGGACTGTCAACCGAACGGTCAGCCGTCCGATCGAACTACCTTTCGATCGACCAGCTATCCGACTCTCCAACACTTGTTTTCTATTTTACGCATTGCTTATTATTATGCTGTCAATCCATTCAGGCTAACTTTACTCGCTAAGCGCTCCCTTCAATCCATCAACCGCTGTGAGTATACTCGATCCCCTTTGCTTTATGCACTTTTGGGTGTTACATACGTTACAACTATTCAAACCACATCTAACACACTACTCAATACTATTTGAATGCTAACCGTTAATGCATGATATACGTGGCTTATGAATGCTTGTTTGTTATGTTTACACATTGAATGTTGTCTACCTGCCTTAGCAACGATAGTACTATAGTTTGGACTCAGCACCCATTCACACGGGGGTTGTTAAGGACAATTACTTGCATGGATTATGGTGGTAATCATGTATTGCGAACTGCATTTGGCAGTCAACCCACAGTCATTGGTATCGATGGATCTATGTCGATAACTAACGTGCTTCATTTCACTATGTGTACGTGCTGGTTATGCGTAAACGAATTCGAACTCTATATGCTACTATCAAACTTGTATGCTCACCTTTACACTATATGTATTGACTTTTACTTTAACGTATGTGACAGGTGCTTAGGAAGTTTACATGCTTAGCTTGCTGTGAACTCGAGGCTAGGAAAGGTCTAGGATGCTCTCTGCGCTGTGATGAAATCGAAGCTAGGAAAAGGGGTCCTAGAAACCAATAAATAAACTATCTATGTATAAATCTGAGTCGTTGGAACAGAACTACTTGACTAGATTTTATCTGTAATAATTTGTTTACTGTTTGAGACATGGTATGGGACATGTTATTTAAATTGAATGGTAATGATAATTGTTATGGAAACTTCTGGACAATCTATTTCGCTCAGTGTCATGCCCCGATGATTCCGCCATCGGTTGGGGTGTGACAGATTGGTATCAGAGCCATAACTATAGGGAATTAGGCAAGACACGACCTAGTCCGGGTCGATGTCTTAGAGACCTAGACTATAGTTAGGAACCAACAGACCAACTTGTTCATATCCAGTAGGGATTATGTACGAGCTTATCTCTCAATATTCTCGCTTATGCTACACTATCACTGCACTCGAATTTTCAATAGGCGATAAAGTCGAGATTAGGTGTGAAAACCGCAAACTCTCGACTAAAGTTGCTTAAACAACTCGCATTTTATCTACAAACGGGGAGAATTATGCCAAATCAGGAGTGAAATCCATATTTTGATGAATAATCTCCTCTATTTTATTAAAACAGGGATGAAGTTGTTAAGCTAGGGGTGAAACCCTAACCTTGACGACTTGTTCCGCCCATTTTACAAAATTCCCACCAAAGTCTCAATGGACTCCAACGACCTGAAGTCACAACATGACTAACGGGATGTGGCCAAACGCCTAAGAATCGAGGCAAAGGCATAATCCTGAAGGTCAAATGTGCACATCAGATCCTTGTGAATAGTCGAACCACTTTGGTTAGTTAATGTCTAATAGCCGCAGACAATCTATATCTTGAATTTTATGTGTTTCGATTCTGAGCCCACAACGGCCGACTCTGATGATTCGTCGATTTTATGTGATTTATGTGGTTTATGTTTATTTGTTAGCAATTTGGGGTACTATTGGATTCGATCTAACGCCTTTTGCTTCTGCTGATCACACAACACACTACACTACACAACGCTAACAAATCGCTAAGATCTGGACGACCTTATGGTAAACTATACGCTTAAACTACGCCACTCGATATGCTAAACGTGACCGCTATACTCGAACGATCGCGGACTCTGAATGATAGGTTTCTGTGTTCTGACTGCCTCTTGTGACTAAATGTGTAGGTGCTTCTATGTTTATGTGTTCTACGTGCTTATGTGCTTCTGTGTTTTGTGAATCGGTGATTATGTGACTATGTGTTAACGTAATTGTATGTGTTCCTGAGCTTTAGTAAGTAGTAGACGTGTGGGGTGAGATTCGAATACAATGTGTTGAGTCCTGTGACGATGTCTGTTGCAGACGATGTCATCTGGATCCCGTCATCCCTTACTTTCTTGTCAAGAAAGAGAGACAAACGCCTTACTGCCATCATCACTAAAAGTGTAGCAAAGGCCGTAAGTGATGTCTACGAGAATGCCAGCAATCATCTGAGGAATCAAGGACCAAAGCTCCTAAAGCTACCACCAAGACTTTCAATTTCAAGCAATTCAAGTCGCGTGGGCAAAAAGAATTCACTGGCGATGGAGGTCCTACTGCACTATTCCAATGGTTTGATTCCATTACGACAGAGTGGTTGTCCCGATGACCTCCGAACTCTGAATGCTACCGGCGTTTTCCAGTCCCGTGCACTAGACTGGTGGACGGCCGAGAGGAACAAGCGAGGGAATGATGCAGCCTACGGTCTGTCGTGGGACGAACTCAAGGAGGTCATGCTGGAAGAATTCTGCCCTCCTCACGAACGTCAAAAGCTAGAGGATGAATTTTGGCACATACATCAACATGAAGGTGACAATGCTGCGCTCACTGCTCGCTTCAAACAGCTCAGCATCATTTGTCCCGACCAAGTCAAGACTCCGGAGATCACCATCAAGAAGTACATCCGAGCTTTGCCCGACTGCGTCGCAGATTTCGTGCAAGCGGCTAAGACTAAGACGATCGAAGAAACTTACCTACTGGCCGCCGAAATCAATGACAAGCGGGTCAAGGCTGGCGTCTGGGATAAAACTTCGAAGCACCTGCATCAAGCTACCACCGCCGCACCAACTACTGAAACCACCACATCGAGCAACAAGAGGAAGAACAAGAGAAAGAACAGCTCCAGCAACAAGAACTGTGCGATCACTGCTGCACCAATTCAAGTTGTACCAGCCCAACAACGTCAAGTAGCGGCGCCTGTGGCAAATGCACCGCCTGCAAAACGTGCATACACTGGGCCACACCCGCTCTGCCCTACTTGTACCTACCACCACCCGACTGCCTTTGCTTGCCGTTTTTGTGCTCATTGCAATATGTACGACCATTTTACTACCAACTTCCGTGTTCGACAAGCTCCTGCTCATCAAGCTCTACTCACCGCACCCGCGGGGTCAACAAGCTCCTCCGGCACCCGCGGTCAACGCCAGAGCCTGCTTCGCATGTGGCGATCCTAACCATTTCGCCAACATATGCCCAAACAGGGTCGTGAAACAAGAGCCCCAGCAGCAGCAACCTCAGCAGCAGCAACACCAGCAGCAGCAGCAAGCAGCACGCGCACGAACTTTCAACATCAACGTGCGCCAAGCCCAAGCCGACAACAACGTAGTTATTGGTACGTTCCTTGTGAATGGTATTTATGCTTCATGTTTATTTGATACTGGAGCCGATAATTGCTTTGTGTCGTTCGAATTCAAGAAACTCCTTAGTCGCAAACGCTCTCATCTCTCCTCGACGTTCGATGTTTAAGTCGCTACCGGAAGAACTGTCGCCGTCAATTCTGTTCTTCGTGATTGTACTCTTGAGCTCAACAATCACATCTTCCCAATTGACCTTATTCCGATGCAACTCGGAAGTTTTGATGTCATAGTAGGCATGGACTTTCTTCGCGAAAACCATGCTGAAGTTGTGTGCTTCGACAAGATGATTCGATTCTCACTCGCGAATGGTGATTTATTGTGTGTCTACGGTGAAACTACTTCGAAGGGTCTCAAGCTCATGTCATGTGTTCAAGCTAGTAAGTATCTCCGCAAGGAATACAGGGCTTTCTTGGCTAACATTGTAGTAGCGGAGAAGGAAAAGAAAGAGAAGAAGGAAGTGAAAGACGTTCCTGTGATTCGAGAATTTCCTAGTGTTTTCCCAGAGGATCTTCCCGGATTACCGCCAAGTCGTGATATCGACTTTCGTATCGACCTCATTCCTGGAGCCAACCCTATTGCCAAAGCTCCCTACCGACTCGAGCTGTCCGAAATGCGCGAACTTTCAAACCAACTCCAGGAATTACTTGAGAAAGGCTTCATTCACCCGAGCACCTCTCCTTGGGGCGTGCCGGTCCTTTTCGTCAAAAAGAAGGATGGGTCGTTCAGGATGTGCATCGACTATCGGGAATTGAATAAGCTAACTATCAAAAACCGCTATCCCCTACCCCGCATCGACGACTTGTTCGATCAACTACAAGGTGCTACGTGCGTTTCGAAGATCGATTTACGCTCAGGATATCACCAACTACGCATTCAAGAGGAGGATATACCCAAAACCGCATTTCGCACTCGGTACGACCACTACGAATTCGTTGTTATGCCTTTTGGTTTAACCAACGCACCTGCGGTTTTCATGGATCTGATGAATCGCGTGTGTAAACCATATCTTGACCATTTCGTCATCGTATTCATCGACGATGTCTTGATCTATTCCAAATCGAAAACCGAACACGTGCAACATCTACGTTTGGTTCTCGAGCTACTCCAGGGGAATCAACTCTACGCCAAGTTCTCCAAGTGTGAATTCTGGTTGGAGGAGGTTCAGTTTCTGGGTCACATTGTTAATAGTCAAGGTATTCACGTCGACCCTGCGAAGATCGAAACTGTTAAGAGCTGGATTACACCTAAGAACCCATCTGAAGTCCGTTCTTTTCTCGGACTAGCGGGCTATTATCGACGATTTATCGAAGGATTCTCAAAGATCGTTGTGCCGCTTACCGCTCTCACGCACAAAGACAAGCCTTTTGTTTGGGGAACTAAACAAGAGTCTGCCTTTCAAACCCTTAAGTACATGCTTTGCAATGCTCCTGTTCTCACATTGCCCGACGAAAACAACAATTTCATTGTCTACTGTGATACTTCCAACCTTGGTCTTGGTTGTGTCCTCATGCAACGGGACAAGGTTATAGTTTACGCATCTCGTCAGCTCAAAATCCACGAGAAGAACTATACAACCCACGATCTTGAGCTAGGCGCGGTTGTTTTTGCGTTAAAGATTTGGCGACACTACCTGTATGGTACAAAGTGTACGATCTTCACCGATCATAGGAGCCTACAGCATATCTTTAATCAGAAGGAACTTAATATGCGTCAACACCGATGGGTAGAACTTCTCAACGATTACGACTGTGAGATTCGTTATCACCCAGGCAAGGCAAATGTTGTTGCTGACGAGCTCAGCAGACGGAGCTATCTGCTTAGCACTCGTAATGTTCATGCCCAATACGATCTCAAATCCCTAATCCGCGAAGCTCAGCATGCGTGTTTCAACGAACGCACTCTGAAGAAAGAAAGAATCTACCATGATGGAGCCCAGCTTGTGAGCAAGCCGAATGGGATATTCCACTTTCTGGACCGAATTTGGATCCCCAAACGGACCAATTTGCGACAGATCTTGATGGATGAAGCCCACAAATCCCGGTATTCTATTCATCCCGGTGCCGAAAAAATGTACCAGGACCTTCGCTATAAGTACTGGTGGCCGGGCATGAAAAGGGATATTGCTCTCTAAGTTGGAAAATGCCTAACTTGTGCAAGAGCTAAGGCTGAACATCAAAGACCCTCTGGCTTACTCGAACAACCCCCGATCCCCATGTGGAAGTGGGAGAGTATAGCTATGGACTCTATAACAAAGCTACCACACACGTCATCAGGTCACGACAGCATTTGGGTTGTGGTCGACCGTTTGACTAAATTAGCCCACTTTTTGCCAATACGGGAAGACTACAAGGTAGAACGATTAGCTCGAATCTACACCGACAATATCATTTGTAATCATAGGACGCCTCGCGACATCTCTGATCGTGATGCTCGGTTTACCTCGCGACTGTGGGAAACGTTTCAAACGTCACTCAGTACATCGCTCAATCTAAGTACCGCTTTCCACCCCCAAACCGACGGTCAGACTGAAAGAACGATTCGTACTCTTGAAGACATGCTCCGTTCGTGTGTCATAGACTTCGGTGGTAATTGGGATAAATACCTGCCGTTAGTCGAATTCTCGTATAACAACAGCTATCATTCTAGCATTCAAATGGCACCATTCGAGGCTTTATACGGAAGAAGATATCGATCGCCTATTGTGTGGCACGAGATCGGTCACTCACAACTAACCGGTCCTGAGCTATTACAAGAAACGACAGACAGAATTTTCCAAATTCGAGACAACCTGGTAAAAGCTCGGAATCGACAGAAAAGTTATGCCGATAGACGACGCAAGCCCCTTGAATTTGACGTTGGTGACTACGTACTCCTAAAGGTATCACCTTGAAAGGGTGTGGTCCGATTCGGCAAGAAAGGGAAGCTCGCCCCTCGATATGTTGGACCTTTTAAGATTCTGGAAATGGTCGGAAAAGTCGCCTACAGACTCGAACTACCAGAGGAACTTAGTAACGTCCACCCAACTTTCCACGTGTCAAACCTCCGAATGAGTCTCGCCGACCATGACTTACATATTCCTCTCGATGACCTGCAAGTGAACGAAACATTACACTTCGTGGAAAATCCTGTCGAAATCATGGACCGCCAAACCAAGCAACTCAGACGCTCTCGCATTCCTATTGTGAAAGTCTGATGGGAAGGCAAACGAGGTGCCGAGTTCACTTGGGAACTCGAAAGCGACATGAAGGCGAAGTACCCGCAGTTATTTAAGAAGAAAGTCTAGAAAGAGAAAGTTCTCCAAAGTGATTCACGGTGTTGTACAACTTCCAGCCTAAATTCGGGACGAAATTCCCTAAACAAGGGGAGGCTGTAACACCCCGTGTTTTCGAGAAGTCAAAGTCAACGACCGTTTTCATGCAACTTGACTAATAATAGATTTCTTTTATTTAAGCTATTATATGGAGTAAGTGTCTATAAATGCAATAAATCGACAAATGTTAATCGCTATTCAATCGACCTACGACTGTGAACTATAGGAAGTAACAATGCGATAAAGTTAACTAAACAATAATCAAACTATGCTAATCAAATCGACATCGAATCGCAACTCGAACTACGCATAATTAGTTATGGTTATACGTGTGTGTGTGCCTTATGTGTTACTTTTGCATGTTCATTTATGTTATATGTGGTAATCAATCGAAACTCGAAATGCAATCGAACTCAATCGACATCGAACTCGAATCACAATCGAACTATGATAATTAGTGGAGAAGAGATTGCGCGAGATATGAGTGGTTGGGATTAAAAGTAATTTGACTAGGAAACCCTATCGTATCGAACCGCTTGCAACCGAAATCGAAATATCAAAAATCATCGCGCCGAACACTCGAAAAGTGCAGCTGATCGATCAGGCTACCAGCCGATCGAACAGCCAGCTGATCGGACTGCTGTCCGATCGAGCTGCCTGACCGATCGGCCAGCACTTTCCCCTTTTGGCATCCTATAAATACCCCTGTCATTGTCATCCTTTTCACTTTTGGAAACCTCTGTCCGACCAGCACGCTTAGCTCATCCTTTTCGCAGATTCCTCTCGATTCCGGTAAGATTTCGTCCTAAATCTTGTACTTTCTCGATCTACACGCACTCCTACACCTTTCTATCTTTCAAATCTTAACTTTTAACCATGAAATCATCAAGATTCAAGTGTTCTAGGATGATGTCATCATGGGTTCTTGAGGAACTTCATGTTTTGGCCTCAGTCCAGTAAGGATAACTCGGATCTAGCCGATTTCCACATAAACAAACAAAGATCTTTCATAGATCTAAACATATACACGGTGAAAAGGATTGAAAGATGGATTTTCCAACTTTCTTCCAACTCTTTTTCACTCAATGCCTTTAAACCGATAGAAACGGAGCCTGTGCCGGCTTACAAATCACTCCGGTGGTTGCATGGCTCAAGATCCGGATTCTATCCACGAGGTTAACCGATTTCGGGTTAAACGTTAAACTCCGTTCCAAACAGTTCACCGGCCGGATTTGGGTGATTCCTGTCCGACCAGGGGAACCAAGTAAGGACGAGGAAGCTATGGTTCAACTCGTTGTCAAAATACCTCAATAAAATGACAAACAATCAGAACAACCAAGTGTTAGACGAATAGGCTGATCAGGTCAGGATGCTGACCGATCGGACTACTGTCCGAACGGACAGCCAGCCGATCGGACAGTCAGCCGATCGACTGGCCAGCCGATCGGTTCACACATGGTCCCACACTTAAACAATTTATTTTGAAGACTAGTATTGAACGAACTGCTGTTCGATCGGACTACTCTCCGATCGGATTACTCTTCGGATCATGAGATACTATACTTCAACACTTAATCGAATTTTCAACATGTTCGATGCACTAGGAGTGCCACCCGATCGAACAGCCATCCGATCAGATGACACCCTGCTGAGAACTTGTCTTGCTAAAAATACCTAATCGATCGGGTTGCCGGCCGATCGAACAGCCATCCGATCGACCAACCTGAAGGGTAAAGATACTTCAATGTTTTCAAAATACTACAACGAAAACTTCAAAAGACAAGCCATCATACACAAACACATCCTTCGCAAAGGAAGAAACAATCCACTCGAACAGCCATCCGATCGGCCTACCAACCGACCGGACAGCGAGCCGAACGGACTGTCAACCGAACGGTCAGCCGTCCGATCGACCAGCTGTCCGACTCTCCAACACTTGTTTTCTGTTTTACGCGTTGCTTATTATTATGCTATCAATCCATTCAGGCTAACTTTACTCGCTAAGCGCTCCCTTCAATCCATCAACCGCTGTGAGTATACTCGATCCCCTTTTGCTTTATGCACTTTTGGGTGTTACATACGTTACAACTATTCAAACCACATCTAACACACTACTCAATACTATTTGAACGCTAACCGTTAATGCATGATATACGTGGCTTATGAATGCTTGTTTGTTATGTTTACACATGGGATGTTGTCTACCTGCCTTAGCAACGATAGTACTATAGTTTGGACTCAGCACCCGTTCACACGGGGGTTGTTAAGGACAATTACTTGCATGGATTACGGTGGTAATCATGTATTGCGAACTGCATTTGGCAGTCAACCCGCAGTCATTGGTATCGATGGATCTATGTCGATAACTAACGTGCTTCATTTCACTATGTGTACGTGCTGGTTATGCGTAAACGAATTCGAACTCTATATGCTATTATCAAACTTGTATGCTCACCTTTACACTATGTGTATTGACTTTTACTTTAACGTATGTGACAGGTGCTTAGGAAGTTTACATGCTTAGCTTGCTATGAACTTGAGGCTAGGAAAGGTCTGGGATGCTCTCTGCGCTGTGATGAAATCGAAGCTAGGAAAAGGGGTCCTAGAAACTAATAAATAAACTATCTATGTATAAATCTGAGTCGTTGGAACATAACTACTTGACTAGATTTTATCTATAATAATTTGTTTACTGTTTGAGACATGGTATGGGACATGTTATTTAAATTGAATGGTAATGATAATTGTTATGGAAACTTCTGGACAATCTATTTCGCTCAGTGCCATGCCCCGATAATTCCGCCATCGGTTGGGGTGTGACAATATGGAAGGTCTATTTGTGTATTCTATGAGAAACTTATGTGAAATCTATCGGGTACTCTAGTGAAATCTATGTGTAAGCTATGTATGTGCGATTAGAGTAACAAAATATGAAATGTAGCCTAGCGCCGAAGACGAGGCGGAAGTGGCATGTCCGAAGCGTGGTGGATACGCCGCTGGTACTTCCTATATATAAGCGTTTCTGGCATGCTACCAAACCTTCGTACCACGCACTAAGTGAAATTCGTAGTTTTGTAGGCTCGGGTTGAGTGATTGAATCTACCTTGTTAATCTATGTGGTTAAATCTATCTGGGAAATCTATGTTTGAGAAGTGGTGGAATCGAAAGCGGTGGTTAACGAGGCATGACACCGACGACGAGACGGACGTGGCATGATTGAAGCATCGTGGATACGCCACTGGTACTTCCTATATATAAGTGCTTCCGTCATGTTGCCGAACTTTCGTAACACGTGCCATGCGGGATTTCGTTGGTTGTGGATTGATAGCACGAGACTATGTGAAACTATGTGAATCTATTTAGAGTCTATTGGATCTATTGAATCTATTGGAGTCTATTGAATCTACTGAATCTATGGGAGTCTATCGAAACCATTGGAATCTATTTGAAATCTATGTGAATCTATTTGAATCTGTTGTGAACTATGTGAATCTATGATGATGATGATGATGATGATGAGTGTGTACTACGACACGCAACATGACACCGAGTACGAGGCGGAAGCGATGTGCCCGAAGCGTGGTGGATACGCCACTGGTACTTCCTATATATAAGCATTTCTGGCATGTTGCCAAACTTCGTACAACGTGCCATGCGAAGGTCGTGAGTTTTTGGGGTATTGGAATCTATGTGAAACTTGAATATTGATCTCATGAATCTTATTGAGTTTAGTCTATTGTGTGTGAATCAATATCGTGATGCTTCGTGAATTTAGACTTATATGATCCTCTTATTGGATCTTTAGGATGTCTTCTCGAAAGCTATCCGACACTCTCAGGAAATCTAGGGAGAAGTCTAAGAAAAAGATGATGTCATTCATGGCTGACCAGATTGCTCGAGTCATGCCAAAGATCGTCACTGAGCTCCAAGGATCAAACAACCCTCCATCCTCTGCGGACTCCAAGGCTGAGAAGCAAAATCCTTCAAAGTTCAACTATAAGCATTTCATATCTTGCAACCCTAAGTCTTTCACGGGCAGTGATGGGGTGACCGCTATGCTCGAGTGGTTCGACAGCATCGAGGTTACCTTCATTAACAGCGAGTGCCCGGACCATCTCAAGACTAGGAGTGCAACTGGAATGTTCCAAGGTAGAGCGTTGGAGTGGTGGTCGAATGAGAGAAACATTCGTTCAAATGAAGAAGCCTATGCTCTTCCATGGGCTGAGGTGCGAGAACTAATGATGCTTGAGTTCTGCCCTCCTCATGAACAATTGAAGCTGGAAGAAGAGTTTTGGCATCTGAAACAGGTTAGCGATGATAACCTGGCTTATACTACCCGTTTTAAGCAGCTAAGTCTTATCGTTCCTTACTTGGTTTCGACTCCAAAGCGAATGATAACCAAGTACATCAATAGTCTACCACCTGCTATGCGTGATTCTATTGAAGCGGCTCAACTGGAAACTATTGAAGAAGTCTATCGTTTGGCAGCAAGTTTGAACAACAACCGTGTGCGTGATAAGTAGTTCGCTACTCCTGCTCCCTCCAAGTCTGCGAATCAAGTTACTCAGCAGCCAGGCGGCAGCAAGAATAAGAAAAGGAAATCTCAGGGTTCTGGATGTAATGCTATTACTCCTGCTACAAACCCTGCTGCTAAACCAGCTCCTGCTACTGCTGCTGCTAACCCTGCTGCTCCCGAAGCTAAGAAGCAATACACTGGGCCTCATCCCAATTATGCAACTTACAACTACCATCATCCTGCTGCGTCTGCATGTCGTCTGTGCACCAATTGTAATCGTTATGGTCACACGACTCCTTACTGTCGTCAAGCTAACCTGGCCCCACAACTCCTCTACAGAACCCAAGGCCAGTCAATGTTGTTCGTGCATGCTACAAGTGTGGAGATACTACCCACCTCCGTAACCAGTGTCCTCAGCTGAACCAGGACCAACAGCCAGCCGCTCGTGGACGAGCATTCAACCTTAATGTGAATCAGGCTCGCAATGACAATGACGTTGTCAATGGTATGTTCCTAGTTAATAACCTTTATGCTTCGATTCTATTTGATACTGGTGCCGATAAAAGCTTTGTGTCCATAGAATTTGAGTCTTTGATAAACTGTACACGCTCCAAGTTACCTGAGTCATTCTCTGTTGAAGTCGCTAATGGTAAGTCGATTCTTGTGAATTCTATCGTGCGTGATTGTTCCTTGATTCTTAACGATCACGTCTTCTCTATTGATCTTATACCCATGAGATTGGGAAGTTTTGATGTCATCATTGGCATGGACTGGTTGCGTAAGAACCATGCCGAAATTGTGTGTCATGAGAAACTTGTTCGTCTTCCTCTTCCCTCTGGTGATACTCTGATCGTCAATGGAGACCGACCTTCAAAAGGGCTAAGGTTGATGCCATGCACCCAGCGAGCCGAAGCTTACGTAAACAGAACCCTGCCTTCTTGGCTCACGTGGTGGAACAAAAAGGCAAGGGGAAGAACATAAGCAACGTTCCAGTTGTGTGTGACTTCACTGATGTATTTCCTGAAGAACTTCCTGGTCTTCCTCCTCCCAGATCCGTTGACTTTCGTATTGATCTCATACCTGGTGCGACTCCTATCGCTAGGGCTCCTTACCGTCTTGCACCTTCCGAGATGCAAGAGTTATCTAGCCAACTGCAGGAATTACTCGATAAGGGTTTTATCCGTCTAAGTACCTCCCCGTGGGGTGCTCCCATTTTATTCCTCAAGAAGAAGGATGGATCCTTCCGTATGTGTATCTACTACCGTGAACTTAATAAGCTTACCGTGAAGAATCGTTATCCGCTCCCTCGTATTGATGACCTATTTGATCAATTATAAGGCGCGTCGTGTTTTTCAAAGATTGACTTACGTTCTGGATATCATCAACTACGTGTCCTCGAAGATGATATTCCTAAGACGTCGTTTCATACTCGATATGGACACTACGAGTTCGTGGTCATGCCTTTTGGCTTAACCAACGCGCCCACTGTGTTCATGGACCTTATGAACCGTGTGTGTAAATCTTATTTGGATCGTTTTATTATAGTCTTTATTGACGATATTCTTATATATTCTAAGTCTAAAGCTGATCATGCTCGCCATTTACGTCTTATGCTCGAACTTTTACGTGGTGAACGTCTGTATGCTAAGTTTTCTAAGTGTGAGTTTTGGATTGATGAAGTGCAATTTCTGGGTCATATAGTTAGTAGTCAAGGTATTCATGTTGACCCTTCTTAGATTGAGGCAGTGAAGAATTGGTGTACGCCTAAATCCGTGTCCGAGATTCGTTCTTTTCTAGGATTGGCGGGTTATTACAGCCGATTCATCGCGGATTTTTCTAAAATTACTGTTCCTCTTACTACGCTAACCCAAAAGGAGAAACCTTTTGTTTGGGGTCCTGAACAAGAGGAATCCTTTCAAACTCTTAAGAACCTTTTGTGTAATGCTCCTGTGTTAACCCTACCTAATGGTAATGACTATTTTGTGGTATACTGTGATGCATCGAACCGTGGATTAGGCTGTGTGCTCATGCAGCGGGACAAGGTCATTGCTTATGCCTCTCGTCAGCTCAAGGTACATGAGAAAAACTATACTACTCACGATCTGGAGCTAGGTGCGGTTATTTTTGCGTTAAAGATCTGGCGACACTACCTTTATGGTACAAGGTGTGTGGTCTTCACCGACCATAGGAGCCTTCAACATATCTTTGACCAAAAAGAATTGAACATGCGATAGAGACGTTGGGTGGAATTTCTTAACGACTACGATTGCTAAATTCGCTATCATCCAGGCAAGGCGAATGTAGTAGCCGACGCCCTTAGTCGTAAGACCCATTTCAAGGTTATTCGTATCTCAAGTGATCTACATGCTTGTATTCGTGACGCCCAATATTCATCAGCAAATGAAGGAAGTCTAGAAGAAGAAATTCACGGTGCTAGGATTGACCAGCTTGAAACAAAGCCTAACGGACTGCAGTATTACCTGAATAGTATCTGGGTGCCAGATCGCGACAATCTCATTGAGCTCATTATGTCAGAGGCTCACAAATCCCGTTACTCTATCCATCCAGGCGCTGATAAGATGTACCAGGATCTGCGTACGACCTATTGGTGGCCTGGCATGAAGAGGGACATTGTTGTATATGTGACTAAGTGCCTTACTTGCAAAGGCTGAACACCAGCGTCCTTCTGGACTCTTAGAACAACCCAAAATCCCAGTTTGGAAATGGGAAAGTATCGCTATGGACTTTATTACTAAGCTACCCCGTACCTCTAAAGGTCACGATAGTATCTAGGTGATTATTAATCGTTTGACCAAATCTGCACACTTTCTTCCTATTCGTGAAGATTACAGAGTGGAGAAACTTGCTCGAGTCTATACTAATGAGATTATATGTCGTCATGGCATACCTCTTGACATAATCTCGGACCGTGATGGTCGTTTTACTTCGCGTCTTTGGTAAACTTTTCAGTCTGCTATGGGTTCGCACTTGAATCTTAGCACGGCCTTTCATCCTCTGACGGATGGACAGACCGAGCGCACTATTCAAACCCTAGAGGATATGCTCTGTTCTTGTGTCATCGAATTTGGTGGTAACTGGGATGTACATTTACCATTGATTGAGTTCTCATACAACAACAGTTATCATTCCAGTATTCAGATGGCTCCTTTCGAAGCTTTGTATGGCCGCAAGTGCCGATCTCCTCTCAGCTGGCATGAGATTGGTGACAAGCAGTTTACTAGCCCTAAAATCATTCAAGAGACAACGGATAAGATTCTTCAGATCCGTGATAACTTGATCAAGGCTAGGAGCAGACAAAAGAGCTATGCTGATAATAGGCGAAAGCCTTTGGAATTTGTTGTTGGTGACCGAGTCCTACTCAAGGTATCTCCCTGGAAGGGAGTAGTTCCTTTTGGAAAGAAGGGTAAGCTCGCTCCTCACAATGTGGGTCCTTTCGTAATACTTGAAAGGATTGGCAAGGTGGCGTACAAACTCGACGAGGGAATGCAGGTTCCCCTCGAACACTTGCAAATACATGAAGCTATTTAGTTTGTGGAGAAACCGGTCGAAATCATGGATCAAACTGTCAAGCGTCTGAGGCGCAGCAAAATTCTCATTGTTAAGGTTCGATGGGAAGGAAAGCGTGGCGCCGAATTCACTTGGGAATTGAAAAGTGATATGAAGGCCAAGTATCCACAGCTCTTTGAGCAGTCTTCATCTAAGATTTCGAGGACGAAATCTCCTAAAGGAGGGGAGACTGTAACGCCCAGCGTCCCTAAACTTTAGACACTTGGCAAGATCAGTCCCTGAACTTTTACCTATTGTCAATTATAGTCCCTGTAGTTGTGTGATGTTGATACTTTTGGTATGAATCTTATTGATAATTGATGCTTGATACTATGACGCTTGATTCTTTATTCTAGATGCTTGATTCTTGGCACTTAAACTGTGAGACTTGATACTTAATCTAGATACTTGACTCTTGATACTTAATCTAGACACTTGATTCTAATACTATCGAAACTAGATTCTTTATGATTCTTGATACTTGATACTTGGACTCTTGATTCTTGATGCTTGAGAAACCATGATTCTTGACTCTTGAAACTTATTTGGTGACTTGACTCCTTAGACTCGTGAAACTTGATTCTTGGTTAAACGAGAGACTGGAGCCTTGTCACTGGCGGAATCTACGAAACTTGGAAACCTTTGGTTTGTAATGTAATCTAGATACTTTACCCAAAGTATACGCAACGCAACGCTAAATATAACTCGCAAAACGAATCTAAGTCAGGAACGCAGAAGGAAGAGATTGGCCAGAGTGGCCGTCCGATCAGATGACCACCCGATCGGATGACCACCCAATCGGATGACCACCCGATCGGGTGACCACTCGATCGACCGACCACCCTATCCACTTTGCACCGCCTTGTTGCCCCTCTTACTATAAATAGACCTGTCACATCACCATTCTGAGTGATGTGACAGCTCTGCTCGACCAAGACACGCGCACCCTTCCTTTCTCCATTTTCTTGCTGATATCGGTATGTTTAAGGCTACATTCTTGTCCTTTCTTGATCTACACATCATTCTCTACGTGATTCTCACTTGAAATCACACTTTTCACCATGAAATCTCTCGGATCTGAGTTCTTGAGGGTGACGTCATCATGAAGGTTCGTATAAACTGACATGTGATGTCATTCTAAGTAAGATATAGCTCAAATCCAAGATGATTCATGCGTTTTTACACTAAAATCTAACCTAAACTTAAGCTAAATCTAGAATTTTCCTATAAAACTTAAGTATCTTCATCTTTTTCTCAAAAACTTTTACTTTATTTGATGGAAATCGGGTCTAAACGGATTGTGGACTGGATGAATGGTCTAAATTCGGCTTAGATCCGAGTTATTACCGGAAAAGACGAGCATGGGACAAATTTGACATAAACTTGTTGCGAACGGACGACTGATCGGACAGGGGTGATTCTCACCCAATCAGAACGGCTGTGTGCTAAGGAGTTACTGTTGTCACAGTACGTTCCGTGCCGTCACCGTTAATCTAGAAATTTAGAAACTTAAGCAACATGTTGAACAAGAACAAGGGTCGCCCGATCGAGAGGCAACCCGATCGGACAGCCGACCGATCGGATAACCACCCTATCAGGTGACACTTGCCTTAGTCTTGAAACTTAAAAACACCTGGAAAACAATCAAAAAACTTGGAAGTCTGATCGAATGACAAGCCGATCGGACAACCGCCCGATCGAGCGGCCATTCGATTGGGAGGACCAGGATACCTACACTCGGATCGAGTGACGACCCGTTTGGACTGCTGTCCGATCGAGCAGTCACCCTATCCCTTTCACCTATGAACTTCAACACAGGTGGCAACCCGATCGGATGGCCATCCGACCGGGCAACCATCTACCTTCACAACACATGGGTCACCCGACCGACTGGCAATCCGATCGGATAGCCATCCGATTGGACAGCCATTCGATCCAGTGACCAACTTGACACCTTATTCAATCTTGTACTCTGACCGACTCTTATTCTATTGTAATCTAATCAGGCTAATTCTAAAAGAGCTCCCTTTGATCCAATAGCAGTTTATACTGTTAAGCAATCACTGTGAGTATACTCGATCCCTTTTTTGCTTTAAACTTTTGGGGTGTAGCATCATGTATTCTATAAAACTTAAACTTGAATCTTTGAAACTTATACTTTATCCTATGTGAACAGGAAACTTCTCGTGATTCTTGATTCTTGACTCTTTGTGCTATGTGACGTTTAATCCAGAGTGTGTAGTTCCGCCTTAACAATAGTAGCGCTATAGGAGATGCACCTCTCCCATTATTCTCGGGGGGTATTGTTAGGAGGATTCTAGTTTACTGCGTGGACTGCGACACTAGCACGGCTGAAACTATTTTATTGTTTACAATATGGATATGAGTTGTTTTAACATATTATTCTATTATCAAACCTGTATACTCGCCAATACTCTTTGTATTGATATTTTAATACATGTTGTAGGCTGATAGGATGCTTGGAATGCATGGAATTCAGCTAAGAGATGCTAGAAACGTCGCCTAGATAATAATAGTCTTTTGAACAATTATGATTTGGTCTGTAATGTGATACTTGTGATGACGTTTGTTAAACATTTGCATGAAACCAATTAATCCTTATTGAAACAATAGTGTTATGGAA
The DNA here is from genome assembly GCA_030545235.1 of Helianthus tuberosus. Taxonomy (NCBI): domain Eukaryota; kingdom Viridiplantae; phylum Streptophyta; class Magnoliopsida; order Asterales; family Asteraceae; genus Helianthus; species Helianthus tuberosus. The sequence continues at coordinate 47,040,400 of CM060386.1, read as the reverse complement.
TTCTCATGAGCAATCTGAACGCTTAGTGCTCGCACCCCGATGTTTCCGCCATCGGTTGGGGTGTGATATCATGGTCCCAAAGTGACCACCTAGAGTGCTTTAATGTCCCAGTCGAGGTGATTCGACAACAGTCAAGGGGATTTGACACAGTCAAGGAGATTTGATACGGTCAAGGGAATTTGACACAGTCAAGGTGAATTTGACACAGTCGAGGGGAATTCGACACAGTTGAGGGGATTCGACACCGATAAATAACTACTCGGAATGAGTACTCCATATGCCTTCACAGAATTAATGTTCTTGCAAAACATTAATTTAATCTGTTCATAGACGCTTTTCATGCCTATTTTCAAAAGAGTCTCTCAAATGTTTACAAGTCTATCAGTACTCATACAAAACGCATGAACTCGCTCAACTTTTGTTGATGTTTTCAAATTACATGTATTTCAGAAAGCAAGTTGGATCTTGGGCGATGGTATTGTTTCGGGAAGTAAATTTCAAGTTTAGATGTCATCCACTTTTGTTGGTTTGTAACTTAATCAGAGGCTGTGTTGTTTGAAACTTAAATGACTTGTGTTTGTAACATTTTAAACTCATGAATGGATGAACATCGTTTTAATCATATAGTTGTTTATTATAAACCCTAATGCTAAACCCTAAATACTATTGCTAAACCCTAATGCTAAACCCTAAAACTAAACCCTAAACCATAAAGCTAAACCCTAAATACTAATGCTAAACCCTAAATAACACTTATTTTTTAATTTTAAACATGTATATACATATATGTATATTTGATGATATACACATATGTATAGTTAAAAGATTAACAATATACACATATGTATAAATCCAAAAAAAATTAAAAAAAAAAAACCTTAAAGAAAAAACTCCGATTTTTCCCAAAAAAAAACTGCATTTTTTTACATTTTTTTTTTTTTTTTGCATTTTTTTGCTTAGGGAAAATGTGCGGTCCAAAATACTTCTCAACTAGCCTACTACTTCTCACATAATCCTTATCCTATATATATATATATATATATATATATATAGGGAGCCGCTAAAATAAGAACCACCCCCAGTTGTAAGAACCGTGAGAACCACTCTCCACCAATCATATTCAGCCAACAAAAAGGGTATATTAGTCATTTACACTAAATGTCAATTCCTACTATCTCTCTTCATTTATAATTGTCAGACCACCTTTTGAAAACCTATACCCTCTGTCTCCTCTCACCTCTGGTTATTTTGTTTATAAAGTTTTTTGTTCCTCATTTTTGTGTTACACCACCATCTTCATCTTCAAAAGAGAAAGAAGGGGATCCGGCGATTCTTTACCTGCAACCCCCCCGCCCCAACCGTCTCTGCAGTAACCCACCACCGTCTTCATCTCTTCCGATCTACCTCAAACACCCCCTCCCCTCCGGTGAATGCCTGCCAACAACCTAAAACAAATCCGACCACCACCACCGTCTTCATCTCTTCCGATCTACCTCACCCACCGCCCAATCCTGGATCTGAGAAAGATGACGGCAGCGGTGGGATACCGGCGGCGGGGGTGGCCTTTGAAGAGTGTTTCTCTCTCTAGTAAGATATGCTCTCTCTCTCTCCCTCTCTCTCTCATCTCTCTCTCACCGAGAAGAGAGAAAGAGGACGGCGGTGGGGAGGTGTTGGTGGGGAAGACGTTGGTGGGAGGTGGCGGGGAAGACGGTGATGGGGGTAGGGTGTTCGGAAGTCGGTGCATGTGGGTTTGTTCTTGTTTGATTTTTGATCAGTGATTTTTGTTTGAATCAGTGAACTATGATTATGTGTTCTTGATGTTTCTGGTGATTTTTGATGTTTGGGGGGTTGATCTGTGTTGATTCGATTTTTGATGTTTGGGGGGTTGATCTGTGTTGATTCCTTTTTTGATGTTTGGGGGGTTGATCTCAGTTGATACAGGTTTGAATCTGTTTTGAATATGTTTGAATGATGTTCTTGTCCCTTTTGAATGTTTAAATCAGTTGAATCTGGTGCCTCATTGAATCGGCAGTGATGATGTAAAAAAAACTGACGATGGCGCGGCAAGGACGGCGGAGGGTAGGTTTTTGAACCTGCAACCCCACTTTTGCAGCCTCTGATTATCGGAAAATCTGAGCCAAATTTTTTTTCAAGAATCCGCTTGTTCTTTAGATTTTTGTTTGTTTGGGTTTTATTTATTTATTTGAGGGTCGATGATGATAGCAAACTATCTGAGACACCTCCCGAGTGTGCAATTTTCTGGGTGCGTTCGGTTTTGCATAAAAACGGCTTTGTAAAAAAAAAGTTAAACCGTAAACGTTTTAACGTAAAACCGTAAGACGTAAAACGTAAAACGTAAAACGTAAAAAGTTTTACGCAAAACGTAAAAAGTAAAAAGTTTTACGTCAAACGTAAAACGTAAAATGTAAAAACGTAAAACGTAAAACGTAAAATGTAAAAAATTTATCGTAAAACGTAAAAAGTTTTACGTAAAACGTAAATTTTTTAACGTAAAACGTAAAAAACCGACGCGTAAAACGTAGAAAAACGTTAACGTAAGAAACCGGCGCGTAAAACGTAAAAAACGTTAACGTAAAACTGGCGCGTTGAAAAAACGACGCGTGAAAAAGTCGGGCGTAAGACGGGTCGTAAAAAACGGAGTTAAAATGACGTTAAAAAAACGGCGTAAAAACGACGTTAAAAAAACGGCGCAAAAACGACGTTTAGAACGGCATACAAACGACGTTAAAAAAACGGTGTAAAAAACGGCGCCTAAAAAAACGACGCTTGAAGAACCTCGGCGTGAAAAAAACCGGCGCGCAAAAAATTGTCTTTGTAAAAAAAATATGCATTTAAAAATGTTTTTAATAAAAAAAATTATTCTTAAAAAATATAAAGTAATATAATAAAACAAAAAAGTAATAAAAAAATAATATAGCTAAAAAGACAAAATAGAGTAATGTTACTAAAATACCCTTTTATATTAAAATATTAAAGACATAATAAGACAAAAAATAGTTAATATTATTTTTAAATACTTTTAATCTCATCCATCCATCTACTTGATCTAATGGCCAGAAAGTGGTTCTCGCGGTTCTTACAACTGAAGGTGGTTCTCATTCTAGCGATCCCCTATATATATACATACGTACATTAAAAACCAACTTATTCTAGTTAACAATGAGCTGTTTAAAACATTTGATTTTAAATAACATATAAAAATAAAAAATGCAAATAGTGCAGGAAACTATTTTAGTTAATGTTGTTAATAATAATTATTTCTATATTTTTTTGAAAAGTTATATTTTTTCATTATATAACAATTATTACTATCCTAAAAAATGTTGTGCAAGTTTACTGTTTCCGTATGTACGTTGGTTTATATAAAACCAATATTTTTCATACCGCTTTTTTAGAATTTCTCTTTTATTTATTTTCTCTTCTATTTTAATTCATTTGTAACCATCACTTTTATAAATAAAAAAACCAAAAAGGTAATAAAAATAAATAAAAAAAGAACAAAATAAAAAAGGAAGACAAAACAAAAGTGAACCTCATTCTCTTTCATGACATATCTACCCTTTTTTAATATATTCTCACTCAAGAAATGTAATAGTATTGTTGTAATTAAACTAAGGGTACTGTCTCTCCTTTACTTTAGCACCATCTATACTATATAATAAAAAAACCATTTTAAGGACACTTGTCATCATATTAGATCATCTCTTATATATAATTATAATTTGAATTAATTATATACCAAATAATAAAAATTATTATTAAAGTACCCCACCATATAACCTAGGGGTAATTTTAAAATAAATTTATTAACCTATACGATTAGAAACCCTCCTAATCGTATTAATGGGACAAATCGTTAATCACATAGTAGTTAAGGTATCCTAATTAATAATAAAAATTTTATTTAGGGACACGTGTATTACACGGGTTTCTTTTATAGATAATCCTTCTACTAAATATTATTAGCTTAATATCTTATGGATAATTATTATTTAGTTTAATCACCTTCTCATTTATAATATTATTTATTTGAATTAATTATATTTAAATGTTTTGTTTAGTTTGGTATCAAATGGATTTTACGAAACTTATAATAAAATTAACTAACATTATTTATCATTTATACATTTACGGAGTTTTAAATAAAGGGTTAAATAATAAAAAGTTATATCTTTATGAACTCCGTATATTGTACGGGTTAAATAAATATAATTTTATATATCAAATAATAATAAAAGTTATTTTTAAAAAACCTGTGTATTACACAGATTAAATAAATGTAACTTTGTATACTAGATACTAAAAACGACGTATCTTAAAAAAAAACCTGTGTATAATCGGGTTGAATAAATCTACCAAATAATAAAAAATTACATCTATTATTTAGTTTAATCTCCTTCTCATTTATAATTTTATAAAAAAAAGTTATCTTTAAAAAACATGTGTATTACACAGATTAAATAAATGTAATTTTGTATACTAAATACTAAAAACGTCGTATCTTTAAAAAAACCTGTGTATAATCGGGTTGAATAAATCTACCAAATAATAAAAAATTACATCTATTATTTAGTTTAATCTCCTTCTCATTTATAATATTATTTATTTGAATTAATTATATTTGAACGTTTTGTTTAGTTTGGTATCAAATGGATTTTACGAAACTTAAAATAAAATTAACTAATATTATTTATCATTTATACATTAACGGAGTTTTAAATAAAGGGTTTAATTTATTGAGACTTCGTTAACAAATTTTGCAACAACAGAATAATCTATTTTTATTACGAAAACCAAACTTTGTATTAATATATTAAATATTTATATTTTCACTATACAAAATTACATTTACTCGACCCATGTAATACATGAGGTTTTTAAGGTATAACTTTTTATTATTTGATATATAAAATTAGATTTATTCAATTCGTACAATACACGGGGTTTTTTTAAGTGTATATATTTTTTTTATTAATTAGTACAGAAAATTACATTTATTCAACCCGTGTTATAAATGAGGTTTTTTTAAAGATGTATTATTTTATTATTTGGTAAACAATATTACATTTATTCAACCCGTGTAATACACGTGGTTTTAAAAATATAATTTTTTTATTTGGTATATAAAATTACATTATTCAACCCGTACAATATTGTTCTTATAGATATAACTTTTTATTATTTAATGTATAAAATTTTATTTATTAAACCCGTACAATAAATGAGGTTTTTAAAGATACATTGTTTTAATATTTAGTATATAAAATGTATTTATTCAACCCCGTGTAATACACGGGGTTATAACCTAGTAATATGTATAAACAAACTCATAAAGCTAGTACAACACTCTAAGAAGAATGTACCAACTTGATTGCTAAGAATTGTTGTAAACTAGAAGCGCACCCCGCCGCGATGCGGCGGGGGCTTGAAGATGTGTTGCGAAACCGAGTCAATGTAGCGGTGTTAAAATATATTAATAGATCCTTTTTTCCGGCAAGTTAGATTAGGGTGATCTATAAAGTATATTTACTAAGCACAATCATTAAGATAGTAAATCCGCTTTGAGTACAGATTATTGCACCATAAACCATCATTGTCCATTTACCCTTGACCATACCTATACGTTCGAGAATCAATGTTTGTATACGTTTTGTTTCTAAACATGTGTATGTGGTTGTCGGCTCCCATGCAACTTCACAGATTTTAGATATATGTAACTATGTTAAATGTTTTTTCGATGGTAGACCACAACCACCAAAATCATCACAACAATAGCCACCACAACATCGCATTCGTCAACACCACAACCGTAAAAAATAAAACCACCACCGACCATATATAAAGATTTTTTGTTACTCATATAGGCACACCTAGAGCCGTATTTAAAAGCCCAAATCCAACGGCCAGTCTTTGACTACGGCCACACAAAGCATCTGCTTTTGAATGGTCAAATTACGTGATTTCTTCCATCTTTTCATAAAAGCCATTCAAATTTGAATTTATTTCTTTTCCTTAAGGATGGTTCTTATCAGCAATAAGAAATGCATGAATGCTCCCCTTCACTTCCACCCAACCACACCCAAGATCAACTATAACCCCTTTTTCTCTCATTGTCATTTTCAACTTTGCAACTTCATCCCATTTACCATTATCAGCATAAAAATTACACAAAAGTGTATAATACCCGGCATTTATCCATTCATATTGATCAATCTGATTTTATAGGCATTTCTCTAATAAACATGTAAGCTTCTTCCCATGCACGCAAAAGTAAATCAACTACACAAGCATAATGTTTGAGGTCACGGACAATACCATAATCTTCTGTTATACCCTTTACCCAAAAAAAATCTTATGTCATAATCTTGTTATAGTCATTAAAATAGTAAATTATATAAACGTCAAAGTAAAAAACTGCACATTTGTCCCAACGGGTATTTTTAAGAAATTAACGGGTATACCCGATACCCGTGGGTATGCCCGATAACCGACGGGTAATTACCCGACAAATACCCGACGGGTAACGGGCCGGGTATGGGACAAAGAATTACAACCGGATACGGACTTGGGATTACCAATACCCGGCCCAAGCCTCGTCCATTGCCATTCCTAAAAAGCATGAATCACTTCTAAAGTGGTACAACAAATGAAACACATGGTACAAGTTGCCATTCCTAAAAAGCATGAAGCACTTCTAAAGTGGTACAACAAATGAAACACATGGTACAAGTGGCCCATTGCCATTCCTAAAAAGCATGAAGCCTTCTAAAGTGGTACAACAAATGAAACACATGGTACAAGTTCTATTGCATAAAAATGTTGCAAATTAGAGTATATATAAATTAATATTATATAAACAGTGTATGTTTGGTTTGGCTCTCCTAGTTGGTAGAGGCCTATGTGTTTAATGAAATTGAGCTTTAAAAAATGTTAATCCATTGGAATTGCGCTAGTGGTAGCCATTCAATAGTGAAGTGTACGTATCCTATTTAATTACTATAGTCTATACATAGTTGTAATTACCTTAATCATTGTGTAAAACTAGTGACATTTTAGGCACTATACCTTGTGCACAGTTAACTTCATTTTAGCGGTTACATACATGAGCTATTGACAAACCATAAGAACTGTGGGCCAGGGCTGACTCAACCGTTTTAGAGGCCCAAAGCGAACTAGAGATCTGAGGCCTACTAAATAAGGATTTTTTTGTTGGGCTTATACCAATTGGATTTTGGGCTTTTAAAAATAACAAACGAAAAAAGCGGCTTAGCAATGTCTCGAACCCCTGCCTTAGTAAATTGAGAGGAAGTTTACCACTAAATCAACATACCATTTTATGTTTAACTGCCCTAATTTAAATTTATTTATATATATATATATACACACACAAAAACTAGCAGCCTTTTTAAAGTTTAGGGCCTTTCTTAAATGGTGGCCCAAAGCCCTTGCTTGGGTTTACTTACTCTTGGGTCGGCTGACTGTGGTTTCGAAACCTGTAAGGGTTGTGCATCATAGAACACAAGCACCATACGGATTAGGATCATACACAAACAATTTTTAGCTTAAAAACTATAAGAAATAATAAGAATTTGACACATGGCTTGAATAACTAATTCTCATTAAGGCTATTATTGTCTTTTCTTAAAATCAATATTTTTTGAAACTCCTGGGATGAAGTCATCAAGTTATTCAAAAATTAGATATGATCATATCCCTAAATTCATGCAATATTGATTTCCAAATGGATTATCATCACTCTCCATCGTTTCCTACACTTAATCAAACGTCTTTTTCAACGCTCCATCATTGATACGTGGTTGAAAATCGGTGTTTGTTGAGGTTTAAGTTCATGATTTTACTTAACTTTTAATCTCGAATGGCCTATTTTTAATGGGATTTGTGTTTTGCGGGTCTTACGAAGTTTAAGGAGCTAATTGGGAGCTTTACGGACCACCGGGGCGAAAACCGGACCACCGGGACACGAAACGGGTCAACCGGGAGCAAGATACGTGAAAAACGGAAGTCCGAAAATAGGGGCACCGTCGCCGACTGGTGAATCGCGTCACCAAAAAACCTCTGTATCCAGTAGAACAACGCGTCGGATGAAATTAGCATTTCCGCAGGGCATCGGCGACGGGCAACCTAGCCGTCGACGACGACCCCCTGATTCCTCAATCGCGAAATTTTTGTTTTCCTTGTGTTTTGACGAGTTTAAACGGTTGGCAGCCATTATTTCCGGGGGTTACGGGTCTTGAAGCATAAAAAACACTTTCTCACACATTACCAATCATCTAACCTATTCCCAATCCTCTCTAACACCACCTACCATTCACCTCTAACCTAGAAACCTAATCCATTCCACAATCACCATCTCCATCTCTATCATCTTCAACCATTCTCCATCAACCCTTCAAACCCTAACCTCCACCACTTCTCAAGACTCAAGGTCATGGCTCCGTGTTCGTGCTCGTCGGCCGGTGATCGCGTCCACCCAACCATGAGCGGCTAGTCTCTTCAGTTTCACCCCGGTGTAGATGTTGTAAGATTTACTAGGGTTTATGCGTTTGTATTTTGATTTGATTTTTGTGACAATTTTTTTAGTATTTGAAACCTTTGATAATTGTCGTGCATTTGAATTGAATTTGTGAATTGTCGAATGATTATAAAATTTGACTTTGCGAAATGAATTTGTGCACTTATGCCTTATCGTAGGTTAGGATTTACATGTCCAAGGTAATAAAGTGCATTACGGTCCGTTGTCTATGACGTCGATAGCAATTAGCACCTAAGCTTTGTGATAGTAATCCGTTAATCACTATATGCAATTGAATCAAGTTAAAACATGTAGGAACCCTAGATCTTGCAATTATCGAAGCGGGTGTGATCCGTTTCCCCAATTATGGTTTTCAATTTAGTAATTTAGTTTTACAATCTTAGTTAGTAATTAACTGATTTAGATAACAACCAAATATCGGTTCATTCCGATTCATTTTCCAACCAAATAAATTTATAAAAATTAGCAAACTTCATAATCACATTGTACATTTTTGTAAATAGTCTAACTAGTCGAACAGGTTATGTGATACTGACCACATGCTCTTCATGGATACAATACCCGACTTACCCTAGCTACCTAGGTTTACTTGGGTTTTTGACTGATCGGGATGACCCGGTCACGTCAAAATGGCGCCGTTGCCGGGGAGCTAGTGCGCTTAGTATTTCATTGCTTGTTTGATTTTAGTTTAGTTTTCTTTCTTGTATTTTTGTGATTTTACTTTGGGTGGTCGAGCTTGTTTTTGCAGGTACATGTTTTGCAGGCACCATCTTTTAATATGAATTAGGTAGACGATGATCCGTGTGAGTGTTGCGGAAGCGGAGAGCATCTATTAGAGGATTGCTCTATTTTCTGCAGCGGTTTCAAGCATACAAGGATCGGGAAGACTATCTCAGCGGATTGTACGGATATGGGAGGGTGAATTATGAAGATTTCAATGGTCCATCCTCACATTATCCATACGATAGACCACCACCACCACCACCAAATTATCAAGAATATTACTATTCAGGGATGGATTACTATTATGAGAAAGAGCGGGGTTATAACAACTATGGACCCGAATTGCCACATTTCTCAAGTTACCTGGAGGAGTATGATGATTATTATAATGAATACCCTCAACCGGCATCCGAAGAACCTCAAGATTCAATGCACTCCAAGCTTGATGCTTTCATAAACATGGTGAAAGGATATCACGAGGATATCAAAGATATGAAGAAAGCGAATGAAGTGAGAGATAAAGCCCGTGAAGTATTGGTGACACAAGTAGGTCAATTAGCAGAGGAAATAGCCCAAATTAAACGCGAGCGGGATGTTTTGGCTAATGGTACCATGGTTGATGGTGATGTGGTGGAAGAGGTTATAGATCTTCCAGAGCAAGAAAATGAATGTTTGAACCGATCGGAAGACATAACGCCGCGAGACGTGTCAGAGCCAAAATAAACCCAAATTCATATCTATCCTTCTCCCATACTTATCACTCCAACCAACAAAGTTGGGGATGAGGGTTCGGGTATAAGGATTCGAAGGGTGGCGTTGCAAGACATTGGCCAATTTGTTAAGAAACGACCCCAAAGTTGTAAATACGCATACCGAATAAAATAAAAAGAGCGTGGATTCGGCATCCCAAATACCGAGCATATGTTAGAAACTCGGTAGGCAAATGCTCACTTCGACCACCATGAGAGACAAATCAGGTATGATTGTTGTAGAGTTTGTACTATTATTCGTTTTATTTTATTTTCTTAGTTAAATGAACGTTGTGGGTGTGTTCCTTATATAACCCTCATGAGACCTACTCGTCCTCCCGAGCTATCGGGAGGTTTAAAAGGGTTTGTTGCATACGCTAAATGCAACTGTGATTCCTAAGAAAGTGAGTTAGGTTTGTTGTTATTGTACATTATTTTTCCACGTAAATCAAGGTGAATTAATGTATGGTTTGGTAACAGTTTCATAAAAGTGGTAGAACTAGGTAACTAACAAATTCTAGTGGTTGTGAGAAGCATGCTTCTACACAAGGGTTAAAATTTATAGATACATTATGTTCATGAGACGACCGCTTTCTTGAAGAGATGAAGAACACATGAGCCATCAGTGAGAAAATCAGGTGCATACGTTTCTTTTTACCTTTGATTTTTTTTGTTAGCAAATAAGTGGAATGTAAATTGTATTTTATTTTCGGGGTGAAATTTTGGGGAAGTTAGCCGTGTCACATCCCTTGTGCGATTTAAAAACTCTTGTTCTTACACATTAAGGACAATGTTTACCTCAAGTGTGGGGATGGGGGAGTAAGTAAAAGTTTTTCGATTTTTGACCCGTTCATTTAAATACTACACATTGAGGACAATGTTTACATCAAGTGTGGGGATGGGGAAAATTTTCAAAAAGTTTTCAAAATGTCTTTGTTTGAAGCGATCTAAAAAGCACAAGTAACTAAGTTAACGAGGGATGACACAACCCATTTGGTCTATTGTCATGGTTAAGTTCAAACAATTAGCATGACGGGTATTTAGCGGGTGGTTATTTGGGAATAGTCCGCCTAAGAAACTAGCACATTATGCATATCACATACCATACACTTATACATGAGGTTTTGAGCCACTTTTACATCATAGATTTACGTATACATGTTTCTTTGTTTGAGTGGACCATTAGTTGCGTATTGTAGAACTTGCAACTTTTGATACGTTTGAGACCATAGACCGAAAAGTTTTCAAAATGTCTTTGTTTGAAGCGATCTAAAAAGCACAAGTAACTAAGTTAACGAGGGATGACACAACCCATTTGGTCTATTGTCATGGTTAAGTTCAAACAATTAGCATGACGGGTATTTAGCGGGTGGTTATTTGGGAATAGTCCGCCTAAGAAACTAGCACATTATGCATATCACATACCATACACTTATACATGAGGTTTTGAGCCACTTTTACATCATAGATTTACGTATACATGTTTCTTTGTTTGAGTGGACCATTAGTTGCGTATTGTAGAACTTGCAACTTTTGATACGTTTGAGACCATAGACCGAATACAAGCACGAGAATGATTAAGGCATTAGGTGAACCTTTTCCTTTAAAACCATTTGTCTATCCTTACCCAAACAAATCCCCTAGTCGCCCACTTTGAGCTTAAACCTTTCGTTTGACAACCTAATTAGCCCATAACCTGCCTTTTCTTTTAAACCCATGTGATGAAACTTCGATTATAGGAGTATATGTTTGTATAGTTGTGATTTATATTTGTGAAAAAAAAGTGGAAATTCAGAAAATGTTGCGAAAAAAAAGAATATAAAATCATTGAAAAAAGTATAAAAATATGAGTTAGTAGCTGTTGAATAAAAGGCTAAAGTTGTTGCCTTGTAGTTTGATGTTTATAGTTAGTTTTGTTTAGAGTAGTCGCTTGTAATAAAAATCAAAATTTTCATTACCTTCGCCACTTTAAAATATCCTATTCCATACCCTTAGCCAAGCCTCGTTACAACCCTTCAAAGCCCTCTTGACTTGTGCTTAGTATTTGTGTTCGGTGGTGGAGAATGATTGAGTTGCAAGCTTATGCGGGTATGTGTTCTAATCGGTTTGAGTGATTATTTCAAAAGCGCTAATGCATCAATTATTAGCCAATTTTAAACCCAGTTGAGAGAACATTGTGAGGGATGTGCATGATTTATTAGTTTCAAGGGCGGGTTAATCTTCGATAACCATTTTATATGTGATTATTCACTATACCGTTAGATTTTTTGTAAATTGTAAAAAGTTTGAACCGGGTATGATTTCAGACCTTAACCTTAGTCTCGGGAATGGGACGTGTGTATTTCTCGTTCGACCCACGTGAAAGTGAAAAACAAATTTGCATGAGGGCAAGCAAACGACAAGTGTGGGAATGTGATACGTGGTTGAAAACCGGTGTTTGTTGAGGTTTAAGTTCATGATTTTACTTAACTTTTAATCTCGAATAGCCTACTTTTAATGGGATTTGTGTTTTGCAGGTCTTACGAAGTTTAAGGAGCTAATTGGGAGCTTTACGGACCACCGGGATGAAAACCGGACCACCAGGACGCGAAACGGGTCAACCGGGAGCAAGATACGTGAAAACGGAAGTCCGAAGATAGGGGCACCATCGCCGACGCCCTCCTGGGCCTCAAATGAGGATGGCGCAGGAGCTGGCTTGCGCCTTGTCGGCCCAGAGAAACATGAATTCACCTATGCCATCAAGTTGGATTTCAAAAATACCAACAACGAGGCAGAATATGAAGCGTTCTTGGCAGGCTTGCGCCTGGCCATAAAGATGGGAGCACAAAATTTACAAGCACATGTTGAGTCTTTCCTGATCGCAAGTCAAATCAATGGGTTGTACGATGCGAAAGGCGAGGTCATGGCTTTATACTTGGAACAAGCGAGAGAGCTACTCTAGAAGTTCAAGTCATACAAGGTTGTTCATATCAGCCGGTCAGAAAACAAGCCGGCTGACGCGCTAAGCAAGCTTGCCTCAACAGCCTTTCAACACCTGGCCAAGGATGTAAGAATTGAAGTTCTGAAAAACCCATCAGTATTACTGCGCCAGGTCAATGTGATTGAGATAGGGCCACCTTCATGGAGGACCCCTATTATCCAATATCTCTAAGAGGGAATTCTCCTGGAAAACAAAGCGGAAGCAAGAAAGATACAGAACAAAGCGTTGTTTTACGAAATAAACGGGGGCATTCTATACAGAAGATCTTTCTTGGGCCCATTACTACGATGCGTAGACCCCCAAGATGCAAGTTATCTGATCAGGGAAATACATGAAGGCATCTGCGGCATTCATGCGGGCCCGTGCATGGTCGTCGCAAAGATAATGAATGCAGGTTACTATTGGCCAGGGATGCATGTCGACGCTTTGAAGGAATTGCGCAAGTGCGACTCTTGTCAGAGTCACGCGCCAAAGACTCTGCGCCTAAAAAATGATCTGACCCCTGTGTCAACAGCTTGGCCTTTCCAACAATGGGGGATAGACATGGTGGGTCCATTTCCTGAAGCCTCAGGCACTGTAAAGTTCATAATTGTTGCCGTTGATTACTTCACCAAGTGGGTGGAGGCTAAGTCCCTTGCTTCGACTTCTGCAATGATGGTACGAAAATTCATCTGTGAGCACATCATTTGCAGATTTGGCCTCCCACTCAAGACCATTACTGATAACGGCACCAATTTCGCCTCAGAAGACCTCCAAGAATGGATGAAAGAGCTTAACATTGAGCACACTTTCTCTTCCGTTGCGCACCCCCAAGGTAACAGTCAAGTAGAAAGTGTCAACAAAAGCATCGTTGAAGGGATAAAGGCCCGCCTGGGCACCAAAAGGAGAAGATGGGTAGGTGAGCTTCCTAGCATCCTGTGGGCTCATCGAACCATGCCAAAAACAAGCAATGGCGAAACCCCCTTTAGCCTTGTTTATGGCTCAGAGGCGGTTATCCCAGCAGAAATAGGCATCCCCTCGCCGTGCTCAGGGACAACGAAGCTTCCAACACTGAACGTCCCGGAAAACTAGCACCGAAATGGGAAGACCCATACTTGATTGATGAGGTGCTAGGGAAAGGGGCATACAAGCTGCGCACCTTGGATGGCCACATTATCCCGCGCACATGGAACGCGCAACAAATGCGCAAGTGCTACATGTGATTACCCTCGGCCATGCGCCTTATCACTTAGTTATGTTGGCCACACACCTTTTTATTTACTTATGTTGGCCACGCGCCTTTTAATTATTGTGTTGGCCACGCGCCCTTTCTTTTTCAGTTATGTATGATGGCCTTGCGCCTGTTTGCAGCTACTTAATATAAATGTTGGTTGTGCCTTATGATTATCATCCTATGTCTTCTACGTTACAAATGCATGTTAAACTTTTGATTAGCACGAAAACACTTCAGTAAATTACGAGCTCATGAGTTATACCTCCAAGGTCCTCCGCGAACATAGCGCGAGACCGGGCAATAACACTCACAAACGAGCCACACTTACATTTATTCGCGCTAACTTAAACAAAGTTTCTAACAACAATGCAATAATTGTAACTTGGAAAAATAATGAGTCTAACTTAACACTTCATTCAAGAACACGCAAACGCGCAATGATTACATTAAGATGTAAACATTAAAAATTACAAGGCATCAGCCTATAAGTCCTACCAACTATTCGTAACCATCACCATCATCATCACCATCACCATTACCATCACCGCCACCACCGACTTCATCTTCTTCATCTGTCAGCTCCACAGTCTTTGGAGGGTCAAGGATAGACTTTAACCGCGCAATCCAGTCATCATGCTTTAACGCATCGGTGACCAACTCCATAACTGGAAATGAAAGATGGTCATAAACATGTTCAGCGCGAGCAAGTAGAGAGTCAGCTTGGTCAGTCACCGAGCAGTGACGAGTATCGAACGGCTGGCCAAGCGCTTCTTCGACGTGATGAGCACATTCCAGATAACCACCGCGGTGCCCAACGGCACGCGCGACAATAGTAAGCACGACAACAGCCTCATCTAGCTCGGTAGCATTCAACACAGCGTTAGCAATCTGCACAAAAAGGGAAAAATCATGAGAACAAATCAACAATAAACAAAACCCAAGGCAAAAGAGGAGAAACTCACATTGGCTACCTCTCTACTGCGCATCCATTCGGCCTCTGACACAAGCGTGTCAACGATTGTTTGGGTCTCAGCATAGTTATTCTGAGCCACATTAAGGGCAGAAGTGCTGATGTCGGGCGCCTCCTTGGCTTTCTTCTTCGCTTCTTCAGCGGTCTCAGCCTTCACCCTTTCGGCCTCGAGGTCTATCTCTAAGGATTCATTTTTATCATGGGCCTTAAACAATCGGCGCTTCAGCTCTGCAATCTCCACATCCTTTGCAGCAAGCTCCTTGTCCTTGCGCGCATTCAACTCAGCCTGTAAACGGCGACATAAGGAGTTAGAAATGTTTTGATGAGGCAATGTAAGAGGGAAAAGAGTTAAGCCCGTTAAACCTCAGCACGCACTTTGTCCGCCTAAACTTCCTCAACCTTCCCTTTAAGAGTAGCGATTTTAGCCTCAAGGTCGGTAATTTTGGAGTGGGCAGCATACATGCGCTGATTATCCTTCTCGCATACCTTCTTCCATTCAGCCCGCTCCTTGGACAAAAGTTCCTCGGCGGCTTGGAGCTTGCTCTTCAGGCCCTCGCGCCCCCATTCTTCCGACTTCTTTTCCGCCTCAAAGGCGGCCTTCTCCTCAGCAAAGGTATTTTTCATCTGTTCAAAGTCTTGGACTTGTTTCAACAAGCGCTCCCAGTACTTCTCCCAATCTGGTCGCTCTTTAACCATCGTGTGTCACTCATGAACAATCTGATGGTTGGCAGCACGGGTGTTAGCCTCCCCAACAATGTAAGCGTGGTACAACCCTCATGGGTACGCGCTCTTTGCCTGATAACCTCCCCGGGAGGGAAAGAACCCAAGTACCAATCCCGGCAGGCTCCGAACTCGACAAATGTGTCCTTCTGTTTTAAACCCCAAACAGGTTGGTGAGGAGCATCGCCGCGAGCGTCTTCAGTGTAGGTCTTATAGTAGATATCCCCAAGGTATCCTTAGGACCTATGGGAGCTTGTGGCGTCGAACCGTGGCTCCCTGCACCTTTTTGGCCAGCATCTCCAGCACCGCCGGAACCTCCAGCACCTGCACCACCCGCAGCAGCAGAAGCATCTCTGTGTGCTGTCTGCTCAGGTGCGGTAGCAGTTGACCCCCCAACAACGGATGTCACTTGTACGAAGTGGGTGGGGGCGTCACGCTATGCAGGTTCCGTTGGTTTAACAACCCCAATCTCCTTTGGCATAATAACTTCAGCCTCTTTCCTCTTCAGGGGTTGGTCAAGCCCCGTGATGTGTACAACCTCCGGACCCTGCACTTTATCATGCTTGGTGGTAGCAGCGGTCTCGGTCCCTTTCACTTTCTCCTTCTCAAGCATAATATCGCCCGCAGGCTTCTTAACTACCTTCTCAGCTACCTTCTCAACCTCCTTCTCAACAGTTCTTGGAGGCTTGATGATAAATTTGGTCTTCTTCGCCGTCAGAAAATTTACTAAGGAAGAATTTCAACATAAAAAACATGAGTGTCATAAAACTAACCTGGGGAAAACTTGTAGAGGGAGCGCAACCTGCTTTGCTTCCCTATCAATGGGCCCTCTCCAGCCTTTTGCGCTGGCTCAGCCCCAGCGGCAGTCTCCCCTCTTGACCTTTTCCTGGTCACCAACTTCGTAGCAGCTTCCTCTTCGTGTTCTTCCTCTTCTTCATCTAAGGCGATTGAAGACGGAGTCGCGCCGACCTCAGGGATCCTCGACCCCACGCTTCCAGAGCTCTTAGAACCGGCCGCGCCGCCTTTCTTCTTCTCACCTATACGGGATAAACCCTCTAGTGAGTTGCTAGTGACAACGTAATCCTCAAGGTTAGTCTGCCGAAATCGAAGGGTACCTTTATCATGAGCCGCAACAGATGCGCGGCTACTCCCGCCTTTCTTACTGGTCGCACCAGTATCAACGGTCACCTTCTTTGGCTTCTTCTTGGCCGCAACCTTCTTCTTCTTCTCCTCAGGATCTATACCAAGGTTGCGCAACACACATGCAAAGATGTTAGACCTCCCCATTCGATGACCCTATAGACTCCTCGCTGGAAAGATAAGGAATCTCCTTCCCAGCGGAAGTCACAGCCCGCAAAGGCTTCGGGTTTGGAAGATGCGCACCTTCAGTTGCAGCGGGAGGATTGGCAAAGACTCCAGCAGGAGGGTATATGAAGTTATCCTTAATCTGCTCATACCAGAACGCCTCACCTGATTCCAAGGGGCGCACACCCATAGCTCCTCCGAAAGTAGTAAAAGCAGCTTGATACAGCTGCACAACTGCATCAAGAAATAACGATTAGGCATTAACATCATTTAAGTAAAAAACAAAAGGGTCACGATGTACCTTCACTGTTAAGCAACAAAACTGGAACCTCCTCACTGCGCGCAGGCCACCTATCGCTCATGCCTGCAACAACGAGCACCTGCTCACCAAAAATTCTGTTGGGTGTCGACGTCAAGCGCGCATACCACATTTCATGCTTCGGCAAAGGGACATCCTCTTTTACAATATCATCAGATTCCCTGAATATCATAGCGATGGGCATACCCTCCTCTCGGATGAAGAAAAACTTCATTTTCCAATCATGGAAACTTTTGGGAGGGTTCAGCAAGATTTTCTTTACATTCCGAGAAACGAAGGAATAAAAACCCCAAGTTCCAAATCAATTGAAACATTGACCTAAATTTCTCAAGATCAGGCTCAAACCCATGGGATCTACACAGGAACTCAAAGTGGCAAACCCTAACCATCCCCATGGGACTCATCTGAGAAATATGAAAACCATAAAAGTGCAGTATGGTGGCCATAAAGTGAGTCGCCGGCAGACGGAAGTTGCCTTCAAGAAAAAAATCGGCGAAAAGGGTGATATAACCTGGTGGTGCATCGGCCGCCGTTTGTCCCTGCTGAGGGTACCGGGCATCCCACTCTGCCGGGAACTGGAAGCCTCTCACCAACTGCTCGAATAAACCCTGATCCCACTTAAGGACATGGAGTGGACCTTCTTCAACTTGGATTTCTTCTTCAGCCATGTGTTTGAAAGAAATAGAGGTCAGATGCAGATTCTTAACTCTGGGAAAAACTCAAAGAACACTCAAGAAAATCTTGAAGATTTGAAGAAAACTTTGAAGATTCGAGAGAGAATAGAGAAAGCAGATAAAGGATGGTGCAACTCTACCTCCTATCGTCGGATATATATACCCATCGCATTTAATGCGATGGGTAAACGTTCCGAGATCACCGCGCGCGTAACCAATCAGAAGACGACACGTAAGGCGGGATTATCGGAGTGAGGGTTACCACGCGCGCGTGGTCCTCACTCGCCTGACAAAATGTGATCCGTCAGTGACCGCATGATGATCACCGTGTCAGCAGTCAACTCAACCGTCGCCATCAACGACGTTTGCACCAACCTGTCAGAATTCAAATTTCGAGAGTTTTCCCGCCCAAATTTACTACAAAACTTCATGTAGAAGTTAGCAAAGGCCGCGCCGCATCTCGTCATTAGTCAATGAGCTTGCGCGCCAACACTTACAAACAAAAGCTATCAATGAACAGGCATGGTAGCCACGCCGTAGTAATCGACAACCGCTTACGCGTGCGCCATCTACCAAAGACCTGTCAAGCAGTTTAAAAGGCCAACATACTTCCTTTTTTATAAGTCCAGAGCTCCAACCATTCACTATGCGTATGGAAGCAGCACTGGACTGGGGGACTTGAAGGGGTATGGTCCCAAAAACCGCGCAGACCAGTCGGGTCGCGCGCTGAACCATACTCCTTATTCCATAAACTGAACATTCGGCATACCCTGAGCCGGCTACCTTGTCAACATCAAGACCGAGCGCGAGGTATAACTAAGGCATAATGTCAATTTCTACCCTTAACATCCTGAATAAGAGCCCTCAATTCCCACAAGCTCGCGCCGGCTAGTTGTGCACACAACAAGGCCGCGTGAGATCCAGGGCGCAGGGCCACTACAGGAAGTACCAAAGGTACAAGTGGCAGAAAAGCAAGCCAATCATCGTCCAACAAGTTGTATTGTATCGTGCTCCACGATTAACAATCGTGCAACAGACCAAAGGTACACAAGGACGCCTACGTGGCACCAATCAGGGGGCCGCGACAACTGCCCCATGATCTCCACTTACCTACTGATGTCAGAAGGGCGACAGGGACGACAACTTGGACACGTGGCTCCAGTCAAGGTGCGCCAGCACTGAAGATCTTCTAGAAGCCACTAACGGTCGATACAAGTGAGACAAAGAGGATATTCCTTGTCGTCGCCTTCCGGCCCAAGGCCCATCAACACATCTCCTCTTTCACCACTCCGGCTATAAATAGGGACCTTCATACCACAGGTTAAACATTCCGTTCTCTCTACTCTCACTCTTAACACACACTTGATTATCCTCAAAGCAGTAACTTATTCTCACGCCGGAGCCTGGTTAAGAGGGAAACCCTCATATTCCCATCTTAACGAGCTAACGGTGTTGCTGTTTTGCAGGGAAGAAAGACCACATTGGAGCTCAGGAAAGATTTAAGAAGATTAACCCTCATGTTTGAAACATAAACCACCTAATTAACCTAAAATTAGATACGTGTTTCTTCAGCTGTGTTTGAAATTGTTGAGGTTGAAATGGTGGAATAAAAGGTTGGTTTTGATACGGTTAGGTTTGAAACAGTTGGGTTTGAAAGGGTTGGTTGGGAAACAGTTGGGTTTGAAATGGTGGGATTGGGTCGGGTTCGTCTTGCAACCGAAATCTCGCCGGCTCGCCAAGATTAGCTCGAAACTTTGGCCGTACGGGTTTTTTCTTCGAACCCGAACCTCGTTTGCTTGAACCTTCCATTTTGGGTTGAAAGACTGATTTTTTTTTATAGAAAGATTGTATTTTTTGTGTTTGAATGATTGTATTTTTTGGGTGGAAAGATTGACTTTTTTTGTGTGTGAAATTGTGTGTATATATATAGCATACAGAAGGCTTTAAAAAAAAAAAAAAAATCCTCCAACGGTCATATTCCTCTCAAACGGTTATCAAATTCGATTTTCAACGCGTGATAACGACCACACGTTACAAAGTCTACTTGAGGAAAATGGAGGCGGCGGTGGTGTTTCACGTTGTAAAACGCGGGGAAGATGGGTGATCACGGGGCGCCCCCGACCCCTTAGCACATCAAGTGATATAATTAACACATCGATTTACATAAATTAGTACATATATTATCTAATTAGCACATCAGCTTATATAATTAGCACATCGATTTACCAATCAACATATCCATACACACAATCAGAATACACACATATTCAAAGTAGCACAATGATTTACAAAACTAGCACATACATATTTATCTAATCGCATAACTAACTGAAACTGATCGATCATGGTAACATATAAGGGAGGATAAATAGGATGTTATTTATTTGAGATGTTTTTTTTTTTTTTTTTTTGTTTAA
The DNA here is from genome assembly GCA_030545235.1 of Helianthus tuberosus. Taxonomy (NCBI): domain Eukaryota; kingdom Viridiplantae; phylum Streptophyta; class Magnoliopsida; order Asterales; family Asteraceae; genus Helianthus; species Helianthus tuberosus. The sequence continues at coordinate 47,019,755 of CM060386.1, read as the reverse complement.
TAGAAGGGACACAATGACTAAAATACCTTAAGAGTAGTAATACACATAACTAATTGCAAAGGGCTAGTTTGTAAATAACATCAGCCATTGATTAAAAGTTTAAACGGTCCAGGTCTATTCTCACTGTTTTTACAGTTAGCACGGTTTGTACCGGATCTCAACTCAACACCATATAGCCTTATAGTGCTTTTGCTATTTTTACATGTGTTCAGGACTACTTATATTGATATGTAGATTAAACTTACTTCTATCGCAATAGAATAACCCGTTTTCTAGCCGTCATACGCTTATGGTAATTCAAGACAAGAGCATATGTCTTGTACCATTTGGAAAGAGTTAATGTGTTCCACAAATTCTTCATAACACGCCAAACGTTGAACCAATGTAGTTTGGGTTAACTGGTTTTCATCCTAACGGGTTCAGGTTATTCGAGTTTATGATGTTAAAAGGTCTAACCAATATTCGAACCTAATAACAATCAACTTAATCAGTTTACGGGTATTCGGTAACTAGTTTCTTCTGGTCGGGTTAATCAGGTACGGGTGAAATCAAGTCCGCTTATTCAGGTATGTGTAAAATTGACGACCCTAATATACCTAGAGGTGCACATAATAACCGGTTTGTTAACCATAATCAGTAGTTAACCGAAACCATAACCGAAACCATAACTGTTAGAGCAGTAACCGGTTCGTTAGATAAGCCCAACCTATGAAAACACATGAACCAAAAAGCCCCAAAACCGGTTTTATCAAAACAGAATAACCCACCCAAAAAACTCTGCAAACTCTTCTCAATCCTCATGGCCCGACAAATCTTACACCACCGTTTTCTCTCAACCTTTCTTCATCGCCGGCCAATCTCAACCACCGCCGCCGCCGCCGCCGGTAACACACTCCAAAACTCCACCACCACCATACCTCCACCACCACATACCCCCAACCCCACCACCAGAATCCCACTAGCCAAACAATTCGAAACATGTCTCCAAACCCTCAAACCCGGATTCACCCAATACGACGTCGTCGAAGCCCTCCGCTCCCAACCCGACCCGGATCTCGCTTTCGACATCTTCCGTTGGACCGGTCAACAACGCAACTACAAGCACACCTCCACCACCTACCTCACCATCCTCCAAATCACAATCAATAACAAGCGGTACCAACACTCCGAAACCCTAATCGAAGAAATACTAGCAGGCGCTTGCACTGGCACTGTACCCCTTTACAATTCCGTTATTAAATTCTGTTGCGGCCGTAAAATGTTGTTTAATCGTGCATTTGATGTATACAAAACAATGTTGAATAGTGAGGACGCTAAACCTGATTTGGAAACGTATAAATTGTTGTTGGATTCGTTGCTTAGACGGTTTAATAATGTTAATGTTTGTTTCGTGTATTTACGCGGTGTGAAATCAATGTGGAAACAGATGAAAGCTGCAGGGGTGGTGCCGGATACTTTTGTAATGAATATGGTTATGAAAGCGCACGCGAAATGTGGGGAGGTTGATCAGGCGGTTCGGGTTTTTAACGAGATGGGGTTGTATAGGAACGAGGCGAATTTGTATAGTTATTGTTATTTGATTCATGGGTTGTGTGAGAAGGGGCGGGTGGATGAGGGTTTGGGGTTTTATAAGGAGATGAGAGAGAAGGGGTTGGTGCCGAAAGGGAGTAGTTTTATGATTTTGACATGTTCGCTTGCGATGGAAGGGAGGTTTGATGAGGCGATTAAGGTTGTTTTTGATATGTTGGGTGAGTCTATGTCGCCTGATTTGTTGACGTATAAGACGGTTGTTGAAGGGTTGTGTAGGGAAGGGAGGGTGGATGAGGCGTTTGATGTTGTTGAGGAGTTTAGGAAGAAGGATAGTTTTATGAACGAGAAGACGTATAAGGTTTTGCTTAATGTGTTGCGTTATGTGAACTAGTGGATGTGGTTACTCTGTTTGGAGAATTGGATCTTCAAAACAGTTAACCCGACGTGTTCAGTGACAACATTCTGAAGGTATGATCAGCAATATCAAAATTCTGTTAAGTGTTGCAAGTTGAATCTTTGGAGCATACAACAGTGGGAATTAGGGTGAAATATCATTGGCATGACTCTGCATTTATACATCAACCATGATTGTTTTGTTGTAACTTTCTTGTTTGATATGTTGAGAATAAGTATTGATAAATGTTGACTCTTACCTGTAACCCGAGAATAAGTATTGATAACTGTCGACTCTTACCTGTGACGTGAGCCATCTGTTCTGCGCCCCTAGCTTATGATTCAAAGACTTTGGCCGCATGTGGTTGCTCCATTGACACCAACCCTGTTGACAAAAACATATAAATTTGTTGTCAATCTTTTTTTTTTGTTAAAATTCAGTGAATCGGATGCTACCAGTGCCTTGTTTTTCTAGAATTCTAGTCTTTACTTTCTATATATTCTGCCATTCTGGTATGTATCATAAGTATGAAAATGGTGCCTTTAGACTAATTAGGTGCAGGTGATGTGAACCTTGGGTCCGTCCAGGCGCAAAATTGGCTTGAAACGGTCTGAACATGCCAAAATTGAACTGTATCACTAAAAGACCAGCCTCATATACTTAGCTGCAGGCTAAAAACCAGCGTAATATATTAATTTTTGAGAGCTAAAATACATATTCGGCATTTGGATATCAAGACAGTAAAAAAGTATCGAAACGTCAAGTGAAGGGTTGGAGTGAACAAGATTCAACTGCTTAGGTGGTGTTTGTTTTTTCAGATGCAAAAGGCCTGCAGTTTGCGGACCACATCTGCAAACGTCTGCACGAGAAGAGGTGGACCAAATGTCTGCGGAGTGTAATAAAAAGATTGATTATCTCACCTCTTTACCCCACATCTGCAAACTTTTTTTCCCTTTCTCTTCTCCCAAACCCCTTTCTCTTGAACATTTTAGATCTGCAAACCACCCACTCAAACCCAACTAACCTCGCTTCTTCTCTCTCTGGTGGTTTTCCGGCGTAGAAATGAGCCCCAAAAACCCTTTCCACCGTGTACCAGAACCACCCTTGGGTGGCCGGAAAAAAACTCTGGCAGTATCATCGTCATCTCCGACAAGAAGCTCATCCCGGAGGGTTGGAAGCAGGCTTAGAATATTCCGGTTTTGTTCATTGCGCTTATGGTAATCGATTCTTGCTTCGTATATATACAGTGAGGTGGTTGAAGGGGTGTATGTTGATGGGTGGCCGTCGTTGCCGGAAAAGATGCCGCCGGGGAAGCCTGCGGTGGTGGATTGCACTTGTGAATTGCCTAGGGTTTTTAGGGTTTCTGGGAATGGGTATTTGTGTGTTCCTACTTGGGATACGAGGTCTCTTGATCTGGGGGTGTTGAATCTGCTGTTAGGTGGGCTTGTAGGAGAGGGTTGGAAGAGGTTGGAAGGGGTGGGAAGACATTGGACCATGTCTGCGTGGGGAAGAGGACGCGCAGGGGTTCGAAGACATTTTTTAATGAAATGTCTTCTAAAAAACAAACGGTCTGCAGAGCTAAACGTCTGCGCAGCGCAGACATAAGAGGTCAGAAGAGGTTTTTCTGAAAAAAAAAACACCCATAGTTTGCTGTTGGGTTACAAGTGAGCCATTTAATTCATATTTACTTTTGTGCAAATATAAAAAAATAGCTTACAAGACTTCCGATGAATTTACACATAAGACTAAGGCTGCTAAACGGACAATGTTCATGGGTTTTGACGCATCGAACCCGAAAATCATTTTACACACATGAACCTGACATGACACATATTCACAGGTTGACACGAACACACATTTGATATAGAATGATTAGATGCCTTGACTTTCAAAAACTTGACAAAAAAAAGTCCTTAGTAAATAATCGGGACTTAATCATATGAAAAAAGGAAGGGCATTTTGATTACCTTTGAAAAGCCTGTAGATTTGATCATCATCATCATCATCAGTAAATCCCACCAATAGCAAAGCTAATAAGGTAGGTCTGAGGAGGGTAAGATGTAGAGAGTCTTACCTCTACCCCGTAGGAATAGAGAGGCTGCTTCCAGTGAGACCCCCGGTCCAAAAACTCATGAAAGTTATATAGTGTGGTGTAGTGTTTATGATTTTGGTATTGACATTGACAGCAAGGTGTACTCTAAGATCTTTTGGCGTCAGGCGTAACAGTAAGATTGCATGCTATGTTACTGTTAGGGGACACAAGGCAGTGCAACTCTTGGAAAGTGGCTGGTGACCAACAATACTATTAAAATTGTCGATTTTGGGCTGGCTAGAGAAGTGTCATCTGCACCTCCTTTTACGGATTATGTTTCTACTCGCTGGTGAGTACTTACATGATGCTGTACTTTTTATTGTTATTTTCCTTTTCATTTTCTTCTTAGAAATTATTTCTTTTACATACTATTAGTAATCTGTATCACTTTGCTATATTAAAAGCTTACATGTCTTGTTTGGCTAGGTATCGAGCACCAAAAGTCCTGTTAAAATCTTTATCATACACTCCTGCCATAGGTATGTGTTTCTTGCATATCATTCTTACATCGTATAAATGGGATCCAGATGATAATGTGAAATGACATAAAGGCCCTCGTTGTGATATAATCACATCTTCATGTTCCTTGTATTGAAAAATGAAGTTGGTTGCAGAAATGTGGGCTGTTGGTGCAATACTTGCTGAACTTTTCACTTTGTTCCCCATGTTTCTTGGTGAAAGGTGACTTTCTTGTGCAATACTTGCTGAAATTAGATCGATGTGTTCTGTGGCTGCAAGTAAGGGTGTAAACGAACACCTTGTTCGTGTTCGTTCGTTAAGGAATGAACATGTTCATGAACGGGTCATTAACACTTAACGAACGTGATTTCTTGTGTGTGTTCGTTCATTAAGAAAATGAATATGTTCATGAACACTTGCCGAACGTAAATGAACACAAACAAAAATGTTCATGAACATAAATGAACACAAAGGAATGTTATTTATATATATTAAAATAAAATCTGCATTTTTCATCCGAAAGATTATGAAGAACCCACCAAAAATTAATAAGTACTTAACATAACTATACGAAAATAGTTGACATAATTAACACAAAAATTAAGAAGTTTGTCAAACTTCGACACAAATTGAAATTGAAATGGTCAAATGATGGATGTTGGCAGAGGCGTACAATATAATTATGGTTTCAATTTTTTTTTTAAAACTAAAACCAATAAAATAGAAATATAAAATAAATTAGCTTTAAATGAACGAAGACAAATGAACATAAGCGAGCGAAGTAGCGAACATAAATGAAGACATTACCCAACGTTCATGAACATAAACAAACGAACGCAACCTCTATTCATGTTCATTTGTTTAACTTATCAAACAAATTCTTTGTTCGTGTTTGTTCATTTATTAAACGAATGAACATTAACAAACTTACCGCCGACCAGTTATTATTCATTTTAAAGAAATACGTTTTCATATGTATACATTGTTTTTTTTTGTTTCATTTTGAATCTAAAGTTTATAGATGACTTCAGATATTTGTTTCTATGACTGGACAGTGAAATAGATCAGTTGTACAAGATATGCTGTGTTCTTGGCACGCCAGATTGGACCCTCTTTCCAGAAGCAAGGAATGTTGCTCGGTTAATGGATATGCGTTATTTAGACGGTTTAATAATGTTAATGTTTGTTTCGTGTATTTACGTGGTGTGAAATCAATGTGGAAACAGATGAAAGCTGCAGGGGTGGTGCCGGATACTTTTGTAATGAATATGGTTATGAAAGCGCACGCGAAATGTGGGGAGGTTCAGGGCCGGCCCTAAGAATTTGTGTACCCTGTTCAAGCTTGAAAAAATGTGTCCTTAGGTCTTAACGAAATTGGGTATTTAGCTCACTATAGGTCTAAACCTAATACCAAAGGGATTAATAACTAATCTAAACCAAAAGTATAGTTTTGTAAGGGGGCCTATGTTGGTGTTTGTATGGATGTACCTTATTAAAAATATATTTTACGTATACATATCGGGTTTTTTTATAAAAAAACGTGCCCCTTATAATATCGGGCCCTGGGCGGTGGTCCTCCCCGCCCACCCCCAAGGCCGGCCATGGGGAGGTTGATCAGGCGGTTCGGGTTTTTAACGAGATGGGTTTGTATAGGAACGAGGCGAATTTGTATAGTTATTGTTATTTGATTCATGGGTTGTGTGAGAAGGGGCGGGTGGATGAGGGTTTGGGATTTTATAAGGAGATGAGAGGGAAGGGGTTGGTGCCGAAAGGGAGTAGTTTTATGATTTTGATATGTTCGCTTGCGATGGAAGGGAGGTTTGGTGAGGCGATTAAGGTTGTTTTTGATATGTTGGGTGAGTCGATGTCGCCTGATTTGTTGACGTATAAGACGGTTGTTGAAGGGTTGTGTAGGGAAGGGAGGGTGGATGAGGCGTTTGATGTTGTTGAGGAGTTTAGGAAGAAGGATAGTTTTATGAACGAGAAGACGTATAAGGTTTTGCTTAATGGGTTGAGGTATGTGAACTAGTGGATGCGGTTACCCGACGTGTTCATTGACAACATTATGAAGGTTACCATTGCATGTATGCTGATTGGTATGATCAACCATGATTGTTAGTTATCTTGTAAGTTTCTGGTTTGATATGTTGAGTAAGTATTGATAAATTGGATGCTGCAAGTGCCTTATTTTTTTAGTCTTTACTTTCAATATATTCTATTAATAATCTATATATTTTTTTATATAATATGAAATTAACTTAACTGCTGGTTTCTTAATTCCAGTTTTCTGGTCACTCTTCCCTCCTGATCACCATAGAATTCCAGCACCGGTGGAGTCTTCCTTGTCATTAACATTCAGGTTTGAAGTTTACCCGGGTGGCAGCTTATTATATGTTACATCCCCCCTTCACACGAAAATTGTAACGTTTTCTTTCAGGTTGGTCACCAATGAAAGACATTTCTATCTATTTTAGTAAGTTGGATAAATTCTTCTTAAATCAGTTACTTGCCCATTTATAAGTGATGAGCTGAAATTGCCCAACCTATAATGTTGCAATTTTCATGAGACGGTGTGCATAAGAAAAAAAAAACATAGTATCTCGTGGCTTATAATTCCTGATTCGTTTTAACAGCCGTTCAACAATGGGAGTTCCTCAATCTGGTGGATTCAGAATGCCATCTTTGCGCCCGACTTTTTGACCACGTCCTCTCACTTCCAGCAGCAGCAGGGTCACTGTCGCTGACTGCTTCTAACTACTTAAAAGTAACACAAGGCATTTATGTAAACGTTCTTTTGTTTATAATCAACATTTGGTCTGACTATGAAACCACATTGTCCCAGAGTGTTATGGAATTGTGTTATGTTATCAAAATGTGTGTAGAAAGACAGTTGGATCTATATGTACTAGATGTAACATATAACATTGCTAATAACATTTGGTCTTGTATCGTTGGTTACACAGTGAGCAGCCTCTCTGTTCCTACTACGGGGTAGAGGTAAGCCTGTCTACATCTTACCCTTCTTAGACCCCACCTTAGCTTTGCTATTGGTGGGATTTACTGAGTATGGTGATGATCGTTGGTTACACAGTGAGCAAGTTATATCAGTTACATGTTTAAATATGATTCTAACGTACTCAACATGACATTATATGTATCATTTTAAAACAAAACATTTGTCATATATTACACCACTTGTCTTTTACACAACTTGTGGATACCACAATCAACATAAGGACTTCATCCTTCATTAATCGTCTTAGACAGTGTTCCAGGTTTGAGATAGTTTATGTGAAGAATATTTAGAATGTCAACATCCGAGTGCAGCTTGTAAGCACACGCCCATGGCGCTGATGAAAAAGATGTGAACATAGACAAGTAAAGACTTCCCGATCCGCTCAGTCGACCTATGCTAAGCCAACAACTTTACAATGTGTCAATGCAAAGTCATAGTCTAAGGAGAACTTGCCCTAGTTGATCAACAAATTATTAACTTAATATACTTAAACAGTAAACTACATGTATACCAACCCATGGTCAACCTACATCACCAAAAGAAAAATCCCTAAAAACTATTAATTTTACCAACTTAAATAATAAACTACATGTATACCAATATCATACCAAACTAGTACCAATCGAAGTCCCGATCCCTATTGATTGTGCTTGTATATCCTAAAATGAATATCGATACCGGTACTAAACCGATGCAATTCGATTGGTACTATTATATATTATTATTATTATTATTATTATTATTATTATTATTATTATTATTATTATTATCATTATTCATATATTAAAACTGAGTGATGATAAATAGTAAACAAATTCTGTATGGTATTGATACTAGTTAAAAATCTCTCCCAATATGGGGCTGCCCGCCAATGACCTACAGCTCAATTAGCATTGGAGGGGAAGTAAAGATTTGGGTTTGAGGCCAAACGTCTTAAGTTTGAATCTGATCCCAACCGGGTTTTACCGTAACTGGCCTTATGGCGGCTGGTTTTCTCGGAACTAGTAATGGTAGTGCTGTCTGCGGTCACAGGTGTATAGGGTCACCTTTTGCTATTGGTTTACCCCGAGTTGCCAGACTTTTATTTCGTTAGGTTGTTCAAAAAAGATATATGAGGTAGCCCATTTGGTTTAGTAGAGAGGTTTCAAGAAAACAATTTTCCTACCTATTTCATGAACAACCCAACCACCCACCCAGCAGTTGTAAACCAACCCACCAAACCCCATGGATCCTTCACACAACCACCACCACCACCAATGCCTGGAAGTATCACGACACTGTCCTCAGCATGGCCGCTACCCTCATCACCACCTACAGTTATCCCCTAATTGCCCCCTCCACGGACACTTATTACCTCCCTGCCCCTCTCATTTTCACCCAATTCCTCTTCCACATAACCCTAATGTTAACCCCCCCATACCACCACCTGAAGCCGATGCAGATTCCAAATCCCAAGTGCTGTAAGTACACTGTCAGTCTCATCATATTTATGTTCTAATTTCTTTACATCAGCCATCATGTATTTGATTTGATTGGTTCGTAGGATGATGCAAGATGGAAATGAACAATATGAAGATGAAGAAGATGAGTTTATCTATGTTTTAACTGATGAATGGAAGGACTTCTTTGCAAAATCTGAAGCTAAACGGAAATTAGGTAACTACATTTTTTTTTATTCATGTGTAATTGTTCGTTCGTGTTGGTGTTATGGATGTAAAATATGCTTTAAATGTTTTGCATCAGCAAAGAAGCAAGCTAAAAAGAAGAAGGGTAAAGATTAGGAGGAGATATGTGTTCTTGCTTCAGGTATAATCATCAAATTTTGTAATGACCTTTAATATAAACGCTATTCCTTTAGGATCTTTCTTCCTATAGATTTTGATTTTGTTATTTGTGATAGATAATGCTGTTATTTTCATATCTAAACTATCTATCATCAGTTGGGATCCTACCCTAGATATGTTACAGTTAAATATGTAGGTAACCTATACATTTGCATCGCTGCTGCGTTTACCTTCTCATTGGTAAAAATCTAGTATTTCCGACTTTCTGTAACGGTTTTCTCCATCTATTTGGGAAAGAGAAATAAAAGCAGCAAATGAACACTTAAAAATGATCAAGATTGCATGAAATTAGCAGTTTGGGTAGCGGGTCAAACAAGTTAGGATTGAAATTCATCATTTCTTAATACCTTGGTTTAAAAAAGTGCGCTTTAAGCAAGCTTAAAGCGTGAGGCGCTGAAGCGCTGGGAATGTCGCTTTTTTGCTCTGAGGCGTCACAACACGTGAAGCGTTTTGAGGCAAGCTTTAAGCGCGAAGCGACCTTGGTTTGAGGCGACGCTTCAGCCCAATCAGGTCACATTTGGGTCATTTATTTAGGCCCAATAGTCTTTAAATAGGGTTTAAATGAGGCCGCTACTTCTTTACCCTAAAAAAATAGAACGTTAGCTATCTTTTAACATATTCAGCCGCTCCCTTCCTCTTCTCCTGCGATTAAAGATTAAAGACTATTTTTATGTTTATGTTTTAAGTGTGTTTCGACTTTAATTTATGTTTTAACTATGTTTTTTACGTGTTAAGTGTGTTTTTAATCATGTTTTTGTGTTTATTATTGATTAACAAGTATAATAGGTCATATTGATGTGTACATTATTTTATTTTATTTTGAGCGCTTCGTATACGTGAAGCTCTCGCTTTGCACTTGAAGCTTTCGCTTAAAGCTTTTGGAACCAAAACGCTTCGGAGCGCCTCACGCTTTTTTAAACCAAGCTTAGTACATGCTGAAACGGGTTGGGTATTATGAAATGATGAGTTTTAAATGTAAGAATCACTAGGCGCTAGTCGGGCGGTGGGGTACCGACTAGCAATTAATGGGGATTAATAGGGATTAATCAGAATTTATCGGATCGAGATTTTTATATGTAGTTTTTAGTTATACATATACACACACCTTTTTATATGTAGTTTTTTAAAGTAGGCATGTTTTAACCCCTCATTGACCTGTTTTTTAAGTAATTGAATGGAATTTATAAGGTTTAGTCGAAATTTAGCCAGTGTTTGGCCAAAATTTGGCCAGAATAGGACCGCCATTGACCGCCTAGCGATTAATCGGTGAACCTCCGATTAGTGATTAATCGGCGACTAATCGGAGACTAGTCGGGATTTTCACAACCACGGTTTTAATGCTGAAACGGGTTGGGTTGGATTGACAATCATATTCTTTTTATCCAATTTGATTAAAAAATTATAGAGCAATAATGCGTTGATTATGATTACAAAACAATATTATTGCAACAACTTGAATGTATACAATTTAGGAGGATAGTTTTTGGTGGCTTTCAACCCGTTTGACCCACACTTGTTGAGATAAAACACAGCCCAAATAATGACGATTTCTTTTCGTTCTTATTCATTTACTCTTAGAATTTTTTCTTATAATATTACTTCCATAACAAGAATTCTGATAATTACAAGTTATAATGTGTGTGTTTTTTTGTGAGAATTCTAACAAGATTAGGGTTTCAATACGTACCATATTCATGTCAACTCGTAGCTATTCAAACTTCAAACCAAGTTGTGTTGTCTTTATCTTTGAGCATACTTGCAACATATATGCAGGCTAATGTGAATGCAGTGGGCATATCAGAATTAAGTCCATCTTATAGCTGTTGTTGATAAGCTCCCTAAATGATTCAATACAACATACCAGTTTTGGATATCTGCGTTACCAAAGTATGAAAATGGGGTACCCATGGTTTTAAAAAACGCTTGAGGCGTGCACCTCAAGGCGCGCCTTGAGGCGAAATGGCCAAAAATCGAGTCTGAGGCACGCCTCATGTGATTTTTATTGTATATGCGCCTCAGAGGGGCTGCGCCTCAGAGGATTTTGATAGTTGTTTTTTATGTTTTTGCCTTTTTGTGTCAATTTCAAGCATTTCATGTCTTTTTGTGAACCTACATACACATAGCTTACACTAGTTTCATGAACCCCGATTAATAAAAAAAAGGAAAAATTACAAGTTTTGTCCTTTATCTACCACTTTTCAGGCGGTGTCATTTTTAACGAATGTTGACAGGCGATGTCCTTTACTAGGTATTTTGTTGCAAGTTTAGTCCTTTACATCCAACCCAGTTAAAAAACCCTGTTAATTGTTGGGTGTAAAGGACTAAACTTGCAACAAAATACCTAGATAAAGGACTAAACTTGCAACAAAATACCTAGTAAAGGACACCGCCTATCAACAATTAACAGGGTTTTTTAACTGGGTTGGGTGTAAAAGACTAAACTTGCAACAAAATACCAAAGGACGCCGCTTGTCAACATTCGTTAAAAAGGACACCGCCTGAAAAGTGGTATAAAGATAAAGGACAAAACTTGTAATTTTTCCTTTTTTTTATTAATCGGGGTTCATGAAACTAGTGTAAGCTATGTGTATGCAGGTTCACACGAAATGTACCTACTTGGCTACTTGACCGTATGTAACCGGGAACTATTTTTTTTTTCCCAGTGGGTTCGATGTTTTTCGTGAGTAGTTTTGTTGTCAAAGTTACTGTTTTTAATTTTCATGTTTGTAGCTTTGTAGCAATTTTCATGTTTGTAGCTTTGTAGCAATATAATTATATTATAGAGATTCTTGAGGTAACCGGTAAAGTTGATATTTTTGTAATTTAAAGGAAAAACTTGAAAAAGAATTTGTATTTTTTTTTAATTCTATATAACAAAATTGAGTTATGTGTTATAAGATTATGTATAAGCTAGCAAAAGAGTTAAAGCGTTCTAGTTGGAATTTTTTAGCTTGCGTGCTGAATAGAGGGAGGATATAATATTTAATAAAAAAATTATATATCATAAATTTAAGATAATTTTTTTTTATTAAATATTATATGATAATTTTTTAATTAAATATAATATCATGCACTGTTATAAATGATTTTATAGTCATGGAATAATCTACTTCATCATGATTAAGAATCATAAGGCCAAAACACGAAACCAAATACAATATGGATATCAATAGAACACAGAATATTGTCATACAAGATTAATAAAGGGGTTTCTAATGGCACACCCTATGTCTACCCGCACATTTTTTCAATTCAATACGCATCGTATAGGCCTATACGATGCGTATTGAAATAAAGTAAAAGACATGGCAGACTGACAGGTGCAGGTTATGTCTGGCGGCGGGCTTGATACGCATCGTATATGCCTATACGATGCGTATCAAAGTACTGATTTTTTGAAGTTTATTTTTTGTTGTGTTGTGTTGAATGCGAACCCGAGAAACGAAAGGGATTTCGAGCAGTTGGTCGATGACATGATAGATAAAGATCTTAACACAATCATATCCGTTTTCAAGTATGCCTATACGTGGCTCCACTCAGGATGTGCCAGCTCCATTAACCTTCTAGAAACGCCAACGGCCACGACAGAGGGGATAAAATGGATATTCCTTGTTGTCGACTCCAGGCCCAAGGCCCATCAGCCCATCTCCTTCTACACTACTCCGGCTATAAATAGGGACCTTCATGTACAGGTTAAGGCTATTCTGTTCTCTGCTCTCTCACTACTAATCACACACATATTTCCTCAAAGCACATACTTATTCTCACGCCGGAGAGTGGTTAAGAGGAGAACCCCCTTATTCCCCTCCTCTTAACGAGCTTAACGGAGTGTGTAGTGTTTTGCAGGAAGATCAAGGCATCAACTCAAGAAAGATTAAGAAGGTTAACCCTTATGGTCGAAACATAAACCAAACTGATCGTTAAAATTAGTTCCGTGTTTCTTTAATATTTTAAGTATCAAACATTACAAACTAAACAGTCCATGAAATGCTTAAACCATGTGGGTAAGTATGAATGAATTTGTGGTGTATTTAGAGAAAATGTAATTCCTTGTGTATTGGGTGATTCGATTCTATTGATTAACCAAACATCTTTTTCTCATTTTCTCACAATGGTCCATTCCACCCTTTATTCACGCATACCAAACGCTACCTAGTAATATTTTCTTTCCGTAACTTCTTTATTTACTTGGAAATCCAGATTCAATTGCTTTGATATTCATACAAGCTATGCTTGGATCATGGAACAAAACTATAGAAGCTCCGAAACACATGAGATGTAGGTATCCTTTTATATTTAACTATTCCAAAAACTCGCATATGAAGTTGTAAATAAATTTATGTATCAGGGTTCTCGGTATGGGCTGCGTCCTAGGGTAGTCCTGGAACAGCGTCGGGCTCTACACCGTCCCGCCCCCCTGTCGTCGTCCTCTCCTTCTCGCTGGAGACGTTGGTGTCGAGCCACAAAAGAACAAAATCCTCCCTTTTTTCAAGATGTTACCGTTGAATAAATTAAAAAAAATTAATTTCCATAATTAAATACAAACGGTTATAATTCAAATTTACCCCAAATTTTAACCAAATTTTGTATAAATTCAACACTTTTACACCAATTTTAACCCACTACAACCCCATCTCTCTCTCAACTTTTTTAAAACCTTCTTCTTTTTTTATAAAACATTCTTCTACAATGGATCCATTCAACCCGAATGTTTTTTCGGTGCCCGGGTACTATCCTACAATGGAACCGAACCCTTTCGCTCAATTTTCTGCCAACGCTTTTGCGGGTTTCCAAAATTATCTGAACATTTTTTCGAGTACGCAACAAACTCAAGGCTTACAAAACTTGATGGCATAACCCGTTTAATATGCAACCCGTTCAAGCTTCTCAACCACCGCAACCCGTTCAAACTTCTCAACCACTAGTTCCCGATGAATACGACGTTGAAGTCGTTCCCGAGACCCAGCCGCAAATCTCCAAACGAAAAAAAGGAAAGCAAGTTGCGGTTGACCAAAGTCAACCTTCGAAACCGAAGCCGAAACAGTGGATGTCGCTCGAGGAGGAAGCCTTAGCGAAGGCGTATATAGGCTCATCCACACACCCCGTTAAAGGTACGTAAAGTTAACTTGAATATTTTTTTTTAGTATATATTTTTTAATATTAATTTTTAAATTTGTTGTAATATATATTTTTGTTGAATATAGGTAACAACCAAACCGGCGAGGGGTTTTGGAAAGCGGTATTGTCAAAGTTACTTGAGATAATGTAACAAGGACCATATCGAGATCTGGACTCGGTATCTTCGAAGTGGCGAAAGATGAGTGCGGTCGTGAACCGGTTTTCGGAGGAATATAATAAAATATATACAAGTTGGCGCCGTAGTGGGATGAGCAACGAGGAAGTCTTCAAATCGGCATTGGAAAAATATAAGACGAACCATAAAACCGCGTTCCCACACGTTCGGGCTTGGGAAGTTATGCGAAAGGCCCAAAAGCGGGCGCCAGTTCCGAATGTGGTTGAGATGGCAAAACGTTAAGAACCTCGGAGACCGGTCGTTATAACAACCTTAAAGAAAACCGACATCCTCGAATATTTTTCGACACCCTAATATATTTTAAAATATCCCAATATGTCCCAAAATACACCCCATACGTGAAAACGAGCCCCGAATACCCTAAATATTATCAAAAATAATTAAAAATCAGGTTTTTGGGTTTGAGGCGGGCCACGTAAGCCTAAGCTCAAACCCTACGCGGGCCACGACAACTTAAAACCTGGCACGACCCTGGGCCGCCACGTGGCCCAACACCCGGCAAGTCTAGTCGATGACCCAGCCCAGCTACGCGTTGACCAGGGTTTGACGCGGGCCGCGTAGACCCGTGTCTACATTTACGCGGGTCGCGTAAAAGCTGAAATCAGGCCCTATATAAAGGAGGCATCGGGTTTCAGCAGAAATCGTTCAAAACTTTCTTTCTTTCTCTCAATATTACGAAGTAGGCATTATAATCGGGTATTATACCCCCCTAAATAGCGAAGTTCTGCTCCGTTGTAAGTATTATAACCCCTCGATACGTATTAGGTTCTACAATCGTAGGAATATAGGTTCTACCTCTGCACCATTCTGCAAGGTCTGCAAGAAAAAGCATTCGGGAAAATGCTCCACTCTTTGCAATTTCTGCAAGATGCCAGGACACAAGGAAGAATATTGCAGGAGAAAATCCAGTAATGGACTGTGCTTCAACTGTGGAGAAAAATGTCACATCAACCCGAATTGTCCGAAATTGGTTCCAGCTGTGAACAACAGGAACACTAAAAATGCTAGAGCATTTGTTCTAACTGCAGATGAAGCCAAGATGATTCCAGATGTCATAGCCGGTACGTTTTTAGTTAATGATGTTTTTGCTAAAGTATTATTTGACTCTGGTGCAAACCAAAGTTTTATTAATACTTCGTTTTGCAAACTTCTAAATCAGTCATTAACTAAACTACCACAAGAATATCTAGTAGAGACAGCTAATGGAGAAACCGTTAGGATTTCTGAAATCTTGCAGGGAGCAAGAATATAATTTTTAAACCAAAAGTATATTGCAAATCTGTATCCCATGAATCTGGCAGGATTTGATGTCGTTTTAGGAATGGATTGGTTAATAGCCAATAAAGCTAATATTTTATGTGAACAAAAGTCAATTCAAGTAAATTCACCAAAAGGTGAAAAGATCACAATTAAAGGTGATAAGCCATCCAAATCCACGAAATTCATCTCTGTGATGAAAACTGCAAGCTATATAAGAAAAGGATCTATAGTGTATTTGATTTCTATAATCACTAACACTAAAGGAAAGGAATTAAAAGATATTCCAGTAGTGTCTCAGTTTTCAGATGTATTTCCGGAAGAATTACCAGGACTCCCGCCAGACAGAGAAGTCGAATTCAGAATCCATCTGCTACCAGGAACAGCACCAATTGCCAAAGCACCCTACCGTTTGGCACCCGCCGAAATGCAGGAACTGAAGAAACAGTTAGATGAATTATTAGAGAAGAGATTCATAGAGCCAAGCTCATCGCCTTGGGGAGCACCGATTTTATTTGTTAAAAAGAAGGACGGATCGATGCGTATGTGCATTGACTACCGTAAATTAAATAAAGTCACAATTAAGAACCGATACCCATTACCAAGAATCGATGATCCGTTCGACTAACTGCAAGGAGCTCGGTTTTTCTCTAAAATCGATTTAAGGTCAGGATATCATCAATTAAAGGTACAGGAAGAGGACATTCCTAAGACCGCATTTAGAACAAGATATGGCCATTATGAATTTACTGTCATGCCATTTGGTTTAACCAATGCCCCAGCTGCATTTATGGACATGATGAACCGAATATGTAAGCCATATTTGGATAAATTCATAATTGTCTTAATAGATGATATTCTTATTTATTCTAAAAGTAAAGAGGAACATGCAAAGCATTTGCACGTACTTTTAAGTCTACTAAGAAAGGAGAAGCTTTACGCTAAATTTTCAAAGTGCGAGTTTTGGTTAGAGCAAGTACAGTTTCTTGGACACTTAGTTGATTATGAGGGAATTCATGTAGATCCCACAAAAATAGAGGCGATTACCAAATGGAAAACCCCTGAGTCACCAACTGAAGTTAGAAGTTTCTTAGGATTTGCCGGTTATTATAGAAGATTTATTCAAGATTTTTCTAGAATAGTCATTCCTTTAACTAAGTTAACCTGTAAATCCATTAAGTTTGAATGGGGACCAAAACAAGAAGAAGCATTTAGAATTCTTAAGCAAAGATTAACCCACGCACCCATACTAGCGTTATCAGAAGGAACTGAAGATTTTGTAGTATATTGTGACGCTTCTAAATTAGGTTATGGATGCGTGTTGATGCAACGCCAAAAGGTTATAGCTTATGCATCTAGACAACTTAAGAATCATGAAGAGAATTATTCAACCCATGATCTAGAGTTTTTGCCCTTAAAATTTGGAGACATTATCTTTATGGTAGTAAGTTTACCATATTCACTGATCATAAGAGTTTAAGGTATGTTTTCGGGCAAAGGGAGTTGAATATGAGACAAAGACGCTGGATGGAGATGCTTAGTGATTATGATTGTGATATCTAGTATCATGAAGGAAAAACAAATGTAGTGGCAGATGCTTTAAGCCGAAAATATCATGAAAAGCCAAAAATCGTACGTTCTCTTAAATTAAATCTACAAGTAGATTTAAATGATCAAATTAAAAAAGCACAAGAATCAGTAATCAGGGATGATACTGAAAAATTAAAAGGTATGATTAAAGAATGTTGGTCCCGTTGATACAGGATCTGATCGTAAGGAATAAGATGAATCGACTTCGTCTAATGTGCGGAATCCATTATGACGAATCACAGATTTGTTCAACACAGAATTCAACGTTTAACTGCTTGTCTGTTCGTTCTATTGAGTGTTCTAAAAGTTACAAAGATCCGGTAGAAGTACAGAGTATCCGTGCGTGTCAAAAAGTTCTAACAAAGTTGCACCGGACCTCCTATTTATAGACAACCTCGGGAAACTAAGAAGTGTTGTACGTATGGGTGGGCTATCCGTGCGTATGACTTACCCGTGCGTATGACTTATCCGTGCGGATAAGTCATCCATGAGGATAAGTCATCCGTGCGTATTACCATGCGTATGGGTGAACTTGTTACAACCAACACTTTTACATACAGAACCTATTCCTGAGTTGTCATGCTAACTACATACATACATGCAGATTACAAAAACACAGAATACAAAGTATGACTACATGCTGACGGAAGCTACAGACGTTATGTACTAACAGACTCCCCCTCGGATGTAGCTGCAGTACCTTCCAGCATAGTCTTCAATTCTTCCTGCTGCGTCTTCGTTCACGAGCTTTCTCCCTTCTTTTCTGTGCCTTTTCCTCCAACATTCTTTTTCGTTTTTGTCTTCCTTCAGTCATCCACCAATTTCTGTAGACAGGATCTCCATCACGCTTCCGTTCCCACTTTGGAATTTTGTTTTCTTTAGATTCAATTGGTGTTTGATCTGTTGGAGGAACAATTCCCAATTTACGTTTTCCCAACTCAGCAGCTCTTTCAGCAATCTTTTTGGAACGTTGTTCACGCTTGTATACTTTCAAAAACTCGTCAATCTCTAGATCTCTCCATTTTGTCTTCCAGTATCTTCCAGAGTTAATGTCTTTTGCGTAACAAACATCCACAACCTTTTGATATTGCATAGCTTGCTCTCTGTCAGGTCTCTCACAAACTATCTTGTTGTAGAACAGACAATCTATATCTTTCTTCGAGCAATTTACAAGCCACATAGGATCTAACACACAGATCCTTCTTGCTTCTCCTGTGGTCTTGTTATGTAAAGAAATTATTGCTTCAGCTGTAGATTGATTGTACAACCACCCTTCAAACTCTTCGTGGAAATCTTGCTCCATTGCCCGTAAAGGCATATTCTTCAAACAACTAGGAGGCTTGACATCCAGAGTAATATCTTTTTCACCACTTTCTAAGATTCTGACAATTTGTTGTGGAAAGTGTGGTTTCCAATCAGGATACCTTTTCTCAGCTTGCAGCTTCACATAATTCCATAACCTTTGATCATGTTGCTTTACATCTAACCCATGGTAGAATTCTTTGATGTTCTTTTTTTTTACCAATTCATCTATATCCCACCAGGGCAGTGTTTTGATATCAGCCAAGAACTCAAAATACTGTACTCCCTGTTCTCTTCTGATTGCATAAACTTTTAAGTCTTCCAAATATCCCCAAGATAGAATATCACCCCAAGAGAGTTCTTTGTCGTGTGTAAAGAATTGAAGTGCCCTGAGTTTCTTTCTCTCTTTTGGCATGAC